>OU342740.1:206672149-207286163 GCA_910589775.1 Avena eriantha
ACATGCAATGACTCTAGTGGATCCATATGTGGTTTGTGAAAAGAACACACATGCAATGACATTGGTTGATCCATATGTGGTTTGTGGAAAGAACACACATGCAATGACTCTGGTGGATCCATGTGTGGTTCGTGGAAAGAACACACATGCAATGACATTGGTGGATTCATATGTGGTTTGGGGAAAACAACACACATGCAATTACTCTAGTGGGTACATATGTGGTTTGTGGAAAGAACACACATGGAATGACATTGGTGGATCCATGTGTGGTTCATGACATGAACACACATGCAATGACATTGGTTGATCCATATGTGGTTTGTGACAATAACACACATGCACTGCCATTGGTTGATCCATGTTGTTTGTCAAAAGAACACACATGCAATGACATTGGTTGTTCCATATGTGGTTTGTGACAATAACGCACATGCATTGACATTGGTTGATCCATATGTGGTTTGTTGAAATAACACACATGCAATGAGTCTGGTGGATCCATGTGTGGTTTGTGGAAAGAACACACACGCGATGACTCTGGTGGATCTATGTGTGGTTTGTGGAAAGAACACACATGCAATGACTCTGGTGGATCCATGTGTGGTTTGTGGAAAGAACACACATGCAATGACATTGGTGGATTCATATGTGGTTTGGGGAAAGGAACACACATGCAATTACTCTAGTGGGTACATACGTGGTTTGTGGAAAGAACACACATGCAATGACATTGGTGGATCCATGTGTGGTTCATGACATGAACACACATGCAATGACATTGGTGGATACATATGTGGTTTGTGGAAAATAACACACATGCAATTACTCTAGTGGGTACATTTGTGGTTTGTGGAAAGAACACACATGCAGTGACTCTAGTGGATCCATGTGTGGTTTGTGGAAAGGACACACATGCAATGACATTGGTGGATCCATATGTGGTTTGTGGAAAAGAACACACATGCAATTACTCTAGTGGGTACATATGTGGTTTGTGGAAAGAACACACATGCAATGACATTGGTGGATCCAAGTGTGGTTCATGACATGAACACACATGCAATGACATTGGTTGATCCATATGTGGTTTGTGACAATAACACACATGCAATGCCATTGGTTGATCCATGTTGTTTGTCTGAAGAACACACATGCAATGACATTGGTTGATCCATTTGTGGTGTGTGACAATAACACACATGCAATGCCATTGGTTGATACATGTTGTTTGTCAAAAGAACACACATGCAATGACATTCTTTGATCCGTGTGGTTTGTGGAAAGAACACACATGAAATGACTCTGGTGGATCCATCTGTGGTTTGTGAAAAGAACACACATGTAATGACTCTAGTGTTGGTTTTAGTATAGAACACATATACAATGACTCTAGTGGGTCCATATGTGGTTTTTGAAAAGAACACACATGCAATGACTGTAGTTGATCCATATGTGGTTCATGGAAAGAACACACATGCAATGGCATTGGTTGATCCGTATGTGGTTTGTGCAAAGAACACACATGCAATTACTCTTGTGGATCCATGTGTGGTTTGTGGAAAGAACACACATGCAATGACTCTAGTGTTGGTTCCATGTGTGGTTTGTGAAAAGAACACACAGGCAATAACTCTAGTGCTGGTTTTAGTATAAGAACACATGTAATGACTCAAGTGGGTCCATATCCGGTTTGTGAAAAGAACACACATGCAATGACTCTAGTGGATCCATATGTGGTTTGTGAAAAGAACACACATGCAATGACATTGGTTGATCCACATGTGGTTTGTGGAAAGAACAAACATGCAATGACATTTGCTGATCCATATGTCGTTTGTGACAATAACACACATGAAATGCCATTGGTTGATCCATGTGGTTTCTAGAAAACACAGACATGCAATGACTCTGGTGGATCCGTATGTGGTTAGTGGAAAGAAGACACATGCAATGACATTGATTGATCCATAAGCGGATTGTGAAAAGAGCACACATGCAATGCCATTGGTTGATCCATGTGTGGTTTGTGAAAAGAACACACATGCAATGCCATTGGTTGATCCATGTGGTTTGTGGAAAGAACATACATGCAATGACATTGGTGGATCCATATGTGGTTTGTGAAAAGAACACACATGCAATGACATTGGTTGATCCATATGTGGTTTCTGAAAAGAACACACATGCAATTACTTTGGTGGATCCGTGTGTGGTTTGTGGAAAGAACACACATGCAATGACTCTAGTGTTGGTTCCATGTGTGGTTTTTGAAAACAACACACATGCAATGACTCTAGTGCTGGTTTTAGTATAAGAACACACATGCAATGACTCTAGTGGGTCCATATCCGGTTTGTGAAAAGAACACACAGGCAATGACTCTAGTGGATCCATATGTCGTTTGTGAAAAGAACACACATGCAATGACATTGGTTTATCCATATGTGGTTTGTGGAAAGAACACACATGCAATGACTCTGGTGGATCCATGTGTGGTTTGTGGGAAGAACACACATGCAATGACATTGGTGGATTCATATGTGGTTTGGGGAAAGGAACACACATGCAATTACTCTAGTGGGTACATACGTGGTTTGTGGAAAGAACACACATGCAATGACATTGGTGGATCCATGTGTGGTTCATGACATGAACACACATGCAATGACATTGGTGGATACATATGTGGTTTGTGGAAAATATCACACATGCAATTACTCTAGTGGGTACATTTGTGGTTTGTGGAAAGAACACACATGCAGTGACTCTAGTGGATCCATGTGTGGTTTGTGGAAAGGACACACATGCAATGACATTGGTGGATCCATATGTGGTTTGTGGAAAAGAACACACATGCAATTACTCTAGTGGGTACATATGTGGTTTGTGGAAAGAACACACATGCAATGACATTGGTGGATTCATATTTGGTTTGGGGAAAAGAACACACATGCAATTACTCTAGTGGGTACATATGTGGTTTGTGGAAAGAACACACATGCAATGACATTGGTGGATCCATGTGTGGTTCATGACATGAACACACATGCAATGACATTGGTTGATCCATATGTGGTTTGTGACAATAACACACATGCAATGCCATTGGTTGATCCATGTTGTTTGTCAAAAGAACACACATGCAATGACATTGGTTGTTCCATATGTGGTTTGTGACAATAACACACATGCATTGACATTGGTTGATCCATATGTGGTTTGTTGAAATAACACACATGCAATGACTCTGGTGGATCCATGTGTGGTTTGTGGAAAGAACACACATGCGATGACTCTGGTGGATCTATGTGTGGTTTGTGGAAAGAACACACATGCCATGACTCTGGTGGATCCATGTGTGGTTTGTGGAAAGAACACACATGCAATGACATTGGTGGATTCATATGTGGTTTGGGGAAAGGAACACACATGCAATTACTCTAGTGGGTACATACGTGGTTCGTGGAAAGAACACACATGCAATGACATTGGTGGATCCATGTGTGGTTCATGACATGAACACACATGCAATGACATTGGTGGATACATATGTGGTTTGTGGAAAAGAACACACATGCAATTACTCTAGTGGGTACATTTGTGGTTTGTGGAAAGAACACACATGCAGTGTCTCTAGTGGATCCATGTGTGGTTTGTGGAAAGGACACACATGCAATGACATTGGTGGATCCATATGTGGTTTGTGGAAAAGAACACACATGTAATTACTCTAGTGGGTACATATGTGGTTTGTGGAAAGAACACACATGCAATGACATTGGTGGATCCATGTGTGGTTCATGACATGAACACACATGCAATGACATTGGTTGATCCATATGTGGTTTGTGACAATAACACACATGCAATGCCATTGGTTGATCCATGTTGTTTGTCAGAAGAACACACATGCAATAACATTGGTTGATCCATTTGTGGTGTGTTACAATAACACACATGCAATGCCATTGGTTGATACATGTTGTTTGTCAAAAGAACACACATGCAATGACATTCTTTGGTCCGTGTGGTTTGTGGAAAGAACACACATGAAATGACTCTGGTGGATCCATGTGTGGTTTGTGAAAAGAACACACATGTAATGACTCTAGTGTTGGTTTTAGTATAAGAACACATATACAATGACTCTAGTGGGTCCATATGTGGTTCATGGAAAGAGCACACATGCAATGACTCTAGTGGATCCATATGTGGTTCATGGAAAGAACACACATGCAATGGCATTGGTTGATCCATATGTGGTTTGTGCAAAGAACACACATGCAATTACTCTTGTGGATCCATGTGTGGTTTGTGGAAAGAACACACATGCAATGACTCTAGTGTTGGTTCCATGTGTGGTTTGTGAAAAGAACACACAGGCAATAACTCTAGTGCTGGTTTTAGTATAAGAACACATGTAATGACTCAAGTGGGTCCATATCCGGTTTGTGAAAAGAACACACATGCAATGACTCTAGTGGATCCATATGTGGTTTGTGAAAAGAACACACATGCAATGACATTGGTTGATCCACATGTGGTTTGTGGAAAGAACAAACATGCAATGACATTTGCTGATCCATATGTCGTTTGTGACAATAACACACATGAAATGCCATTGGTTGATCTATGTGGTTTCTGGAAAACACAGACATGCAATGACTCTGGTGGATCCGTATGTGGTTAGTGGAAAGAACACACATGCAATGACATTGATTGATCCATACGCGGATTGTGAAAAGAGCACACATGCAATGCCATTGGTTGTTCCATGTGTGGTTTATGAAAAGAACACACATGCAATGCCATTGGTTGATCCATGTGGTTTGTGGAAAGAACAGACAAGCAATGACATTGGTGGATCCATATGTGGTTTGTGAAAAGAACACACATGCAATGACATTGGTTGATCCATATGTGGTTTGTGAAAAGAACACACATGCAATTACTCTGGTGGATCCACGTGTGGTTTGTGGAAAGAACACACATGCAATGACTCTAGTGTTGGTTCCATGTGTGGTTTTTGAAAACAACACACATGCAATGACTCTAGTGCTGGTTTTAGTATAAGAACACACATGCAATGACATTGATTGATCCATACGCGGATTGTGAAAAGAGCACACATGCAATGCCATTGGTTGATCCATGTGTGGTGTGTGAAAAGAACACACATGCAATGCCATTGGTTGATCCATATGGTTTGTGGAAAGAACAGACATGCAATGACATTGGTGGATCCATATGTTGTTTGTGAAAAGAACACACATGCAATGAAATTTGTTGATCCTTATGTGGTTTCTGAAAATAACACACATGCAATTACTCTAGTGGATCCATATGTGGTTTATGGAAAAGAACACACATGCATTAACATTGGTTGATCCATATATGGCTTGTGAAAAGAACACACATGTAATGACATTGGTTGATCCATATGTGGTTTGTGGAAAGAACTCACATGGAATGCCATTGGTTGATCCATGTGTGGTTTGTGAAAAGAACACACATGCAATGACTCTAGTCGATCCATATGTGGTTTGTGGAAAGAACACACATGCAATGACATTGCTAGATCCATATGTGGTTCATGGAAAGAACACACATGCAATGACATTGGTGGATCCATGTGTGGTTTGTGAAATAACACACATGCAATTACTCTAGTGGATATATATGTTGTTTGTGGAAAGAACACACATGCAATGAACACTAGTGGATCCATGCGTGGTTTGTGGAAAGAACACACATGCAATGACATTGGTTGATCCATATGTGGGTTGTGGAAAGAACACACGTGCAATGACATTGGTAGATCCATATGTGGTTTGTGAAAAGAACACACATGCAATGACATTGGTTGATACCTATGTGGTTTGTGAAAAGAACACACATGCAATTACTCCGGTGGATCCATTTGTGGTTTGTGGAAAGAACACACATGCAATGACTCTAGTGTTGGTTCCATGTGTGGTTTGTGAAAAGAACACACATGCAATGACTCTAGTGTTGGTTTTAGTATAAGAACACACATGTAATGACTCTAGTGGGTCCATAACCGGTTTGTAAAAAGAACACACATGCAATGACTCTAGTGGATCCATATGTGGTTTGTGAAAAGAACACACATGCAATGACATTGGTTGATCCATATGTGGTTTGTGGAAAGAACACACATGCAATGACTCTGGTGGATCCATGTGTGGTTCGTGGAAAGAACACACATGGAATGCCATTGGTTGATCCATGTGTGGTTTGTGAAAAGAACACACATGCAATTACTCTAGTGGGTACATATGTGGTTTGTGGAAAGAACACACATGCAATGAAATTGGTGGATCCATGTGTGGTTCATGACATGAACACACATGCAATGACATTGGTTGATCCATATGTGGTTTGTGACAATAACACACATGCAATGCCATTGGTTGATCCATGTTGTTTGTCAAAAGAACACACATGCAATGACATTGGTTGTGCCATATGTGGGTTGTGACAATAACACACATGCATTGACATTGGTTGATCCATATGTGGTTTGTTGAAATCACACACATGCAATGACTCTGGTGGATCCATGTGTGGTTTGTGGAAAGAACACACATGCGATGACTCTGGTGGATCTATGTGTGGTTTGTGGAAAGAACACACATGGAATGACATTGGTGGATCCATATGTGGTTTGTGGAAAAGAACACACATGCAATTACTCTAGTGTTTACATTTGTTGTTTGTGGAAAGAACACACATGCAGTGACATTGGTGGATCCATGTGTGGTTCATGACATGAACACACATGGAATGACATTGGTTGATCCATATGTGGTTTATGACAATTACACACATGCAATGCCATTGGTTGATCCATGTTTTTTGTCAAAATAACACACATGCAATGCCATTGGTTTGTCAAAAAAACACAACTGTTAGCGAGAGAGGGGAAAAGGCGCTCTTAAAAAGGACAAATAACAAAAAAAACTTCCAATTTAGGCGGCAGGGCGCATGGAACAGCCAAGTCTTTGACCAGACGGCACCCCCCTCCAAGCGCATGTGAGGGCTTCAGAATAGAGGGAGGCCAAAAGTGAGGAAAAACGAGACACAATGTTGCTATAGCTAAATCTGACAAAAAGCTGAATTTGGCTTTACCATGCAATTTGGCTAGAGCTCCACAATGTAGCTATTCTAAGTTCCTCCACCATGTGCTCCCACCGCTGACAAGAATAGCCTTATTTTTCATCTAAAGATATGAGAGAATAGGACAAATGTCACACATAGGTTGGCTAATCAATTTGGAACCACATTTGGCATCGGAGCACCCTCTTCCTCTGGTTCCCTCTTTTGCTCAATTTGGAACCACCTCCACAGTGTAGGGAACTAGTTCGAAAAGCCAAAAAGTAAATATGGAACCTCTTTTGCTAGGGAAAATAGAAATCCCTAAACTATGTGGTGCGTTGAAACCTCATGCTTTTCCACTGACACATGTGTTGCAAAGTTGCTTGATCGTGCATGCTTACAAAAGTGGCCTACACAGAAACTTATAGAAGCATGGGCAAACGAGCTTCCATTTGGCAAATTCTGGACAAAATCACCAAATTAAAGAAAGGAAGTTGCAAGATTTGCACAATCGGTAGGCCTGAGCGGCTGGGCGACTGCCCCGGGGTGTAGGGATGCTAGGTCCCTATCTATGCTTACACTTCTTAAACTTGTTAGGAATAATAGATGTATACTTCCTTTTGTCCTGTCATGTTACGTCTTGTTAGCACCATGCATCCGCTGCGGATCGGCAACGGGACGGTGGTCTACGTGACCGGTCTCTGCCAGGTCGCACACCCGTCCCATCTCCTACCAGGACAGACACCGAATTTAATCGCTAGGATTGGAAACACATGGTGCTCGGCGGGTCAAAGTTGCTTTTGCTTGGGTATGACTGGAATATTAGTAAATGAAATTTAAGCAGCGTCTTCCGTCTCCTTAGCACATCACTGTGCAAAAATCCCCAACTCCTTCCTTCCACCGCCGCAGCAGCCACAAAAAGAACCATCGACGCTGCCGCAGGCACCGCCTCCGTCGGGCCATACTACCGCAACAGATCACTCCATCGCCACGCCAAGTCCCAGCCACCGCTACCAACCCTAGGCCACCACCACCGCATTAGCTGCTGCCATGGACGCATAGTACGGTGTGTTCGGCGACGGGAGTGACTTCACCAACGAGTACACCGTCACTGCCCATGGCACCACCAAGATGATGGTCGTCCACAAAAATGCGTTAGCGGAGGTCGCCAAGGTCATCGCAATGTACGAGCAGTGTCTACAGGAGCCGATGGACAGGTACAGGATCGTCGAACTTGACCTCGAGTATACCGGAGATAGGAAAAGTGCGGCGCTTTTGCAGCTGTCCATGCGTAACCATCGCCTCCTATACCACGTATGTAGGGCCAAATCTATATGCCCGAAGCTTCACGAGTTCCTACATAGGAGGGAGATCTACTTCGCCAGCGTCGACATCAAGACTGACACTCTGAAGCTAGAGAGGTATCACCTCGTTCATGTCGTCAATCATGTCAATCTCCAACATTTGTGGAGGTACCCGGATGGCGATACGGGGAAAGCTGGCATGGCTATACTCGTGGCCGACATCATCGACCGCGAGTACGCCGACATGAAAGTCGAGTTACCGAAGCACCTGCACGAGTGATGGGAGTGGAGGCACCTAGATTACGATGCGATCAAGTATGCAGCCAGGGACACGTATTACTGCTACAAGATGCTAAACAGGATCTAGCGGGTGGGTGAGTGTGCTGTTTACCACTACTAGTTACGCATTTTGTTCCTAGTTTTATCTCGCCTATGTTTTATCTTGCATGTATTTTCTAAGAATTCTGTGTGTAAGAACAAAGCTCGTATGATCCATGTGCTATTAGGTAGTTAACCTGTACGAATTACATTTCCTCCTTTTGTATGCTCATCATTCATTCTTACAAATTATTTCTGTGCCATTTGCATGTGGCAGAATCCAGGACTGACATGCATAAGGTGTGATATAGTCATAAGTCATTACCAAACCCAGATTATAGCGAAGGATACAGTCATAACCAAACCCAGATTATAGTTCGACAAAGGTAATACACAACAGTTCGTAATTGCTCACATAGTGTACTTCTGAAATAACATGTTTTCATAAACATAACAAGCCCCATACAAACACAACAATCATGCACTAAAAGTCTACATCCCAGCGTGTTGGAGAAGGCATATGATCCCAGGATGCCTTTAGTCGCTTGCCCCGGCTTGTAGATTCATCTACACTCCGGCATCTGGCGCAAACAACCTGCCTTGGTGGTGGTTCAATGATGCGATGCCTGGAACAAGATTTTACAATCTGGCGGTATAGCTCGTGGCTAATATACCCGTCAATTGTAGCGTACTTCAGATTAGGCTCAGAAAGCGGCTTATCCTCCCACTAATCGTGCCCTAAACGCCTCCAAGAACACCTCGGCAATTTGCCCTTCATGTCAGCGTACCATGTGTCGATGAGTTTGGAGGCAAGATTGGCCATCCTGGTCCTGCCACCCTTCGTCCCTCGGATCCAGTAAATTTCCTGGATGTCCACTCTTCACTCCTTTGGGATTCTAATGTTGACAGTCGGGCTTTCAAGCAGTTTAGTGTCATTCATGATGTCAACACTAGTAAATGTTATGTGCTGGTTCACGAGAAAGTCATGAAATAGATCCCTAATCCTTTCGCCCCACCTACATGAAAATGAATTCAGACAAGTAATATAGCAATACCTTTTGCAAATAGATGGTTTAGGAACAAAAAGACAGCAAAGTCTACCAGATCCTATCAGCCCCCTTCTCGCAAAAAGTTCTGTATACGAGGACGTGCGCCTTCATAGAGAGTTGCACCACGGCGATCCTACGGTGATCGCATCTATACTAGAGGTCGAGACCTATGAACCTGTTTTCTTTGAACCGCAGCCAACTCGTGTAATTACTCAGAGTGTTCCTCACCGTCCGAGCGTCGGTGGTGTAGACGACATTGATCTTATTCCTGCCATGTACTTCTATGTCAAAGTACGCAGTCGCTTGCCTGTCGTCGTTTCGGACATCCGAAAAGTCCATGACTACATGCAAGAGGGAAAGGATATGGAGGAAGAGGGTGATGTCGTGGGGGAGGAAATGGATGAGGCCGTGGAGGAGAAAGACGATGAGGCCGTGGAGGAGGAAATGAGATGGAGAAGTGAAAGATTGGAACCGCCCTTACTAGAATGGTGCACAACCGTTCGTAGTAGGGTGAAGGTCGAGAAAAATGGAGGTTTTACACGTCGAAGCTAGCGCTGCCTAAAATTTGTTCTGTGCCAGTTGCATGCGGTGGAATCGAGGTCTACCGTGCACGATCGAAGTCAAACGTAGTCACGTTTGCGCGTGCCGACCTTCACTCACTGACAGGCGGGCCGCACATTTCTCTCTCTTTCGATTTATTTTTTCACTTCCTCTAGATGGTTCTGGTGCCCGCCCTCAACAATTACGCCCCCCTTCCTTGTCTTCCATGCGGACGAGAACCAGCGGCGGCGGCGGTTCCTCACCGAGCCACTCCCTACTCAAACAACTGCCCATCCCTGATTCCATCCCCTCTCGAATCCATCCGCCTCCTTATCACAAAGCCTCCATTAATCTACCGGATTCCAGACTCCATTTGCTGCTATTGGTAGAGCTTGGGGTAGCAGCTGGCTGAAGCAAAAGGCATGCGACGATGATGCGGATGGCCATGGCGACTGCCACCGCGATGATTGGGGATGGCCGAACCTCAGCGGTGCAAACATGCATAGGATTGCCACGGGGTTGGACATCATCTATGCCGACCGCCTCGCTCGCTGCATCCCTGCCTACCGCTTCACGATGTGGGACATGTACGATCAACCGTTCGACACGCCAGGCCTTCTTCACCCGATACCAGCAAATGGCCAAATGACCACGATGGCCACGTAAGTTCCAGTACCTTGCTCATTGGTTCAGTCCTATCGTTGATTCATATGTGCTGAACTCTCATCGGAATCCTATGTTCCTTTCGTCGAACGTGTTGTGTGCACACGCGGTTTGAACAAATTGAACCATTTAAGACTATTCTGTACAGCGGAAGCTCTATTCGTACATGATATTCTGGTGTTTTCGTAGTGACACAGTCTTACTTTAGGTGATAGACAAGTTGTCAATTTCAATTTGTAATGGAATGCCTGCTAGGTGATATTTTGTTTCCTAAATTAAAAAAAAACATTAGACGATTTAAGGATGTTATGCCCCGAGCTATTTATGATCATCGTTAGGAGTTTGTTTCGGGAGGGTGGGGGGCTCTACTCCTACTCCATATATTGGGTATCTTCGTAGGGACAGAGTCACAATTTAGGCGATATCTAAGGAGACACTCGTATTTAGGCGATATTTTGAGTACTTTAATCTGAAGGTCCAGTTGTCAAATTGTATTTGCAATGGAATCCATTCTAGGTGATTGTACCAACTGACAACAAACTCTGCAGAATATTCATGCAAAGCTGTTGCTGCTAGATAAGTGGTCAGAATCAGTAGTGGTGAATATCTAGGAAGAAGAAGAGACAGAAATGGGAGATGACCAGAACTTGGTGGGTGGCAACAGCGAGTGGCTGGTCCTTTTATCCTAGGATGGGTGTACTTAAACTCTAAAAAATGGCTACAGATCATTGAGATTTATATTGCCATCTTTGGAGGGTGTTGGCATTACTGCATTCAACAACGGGTGGCCGCCACCCATTTCCAAATTTGCTTACAGGTTCAACATGGCAGAACTTGAGCTCCTGAAGGTACATCTCCCACACAGACCACGGGAGGTGTGGAATACCTGGTAGTACGACCTGTTAGTGGTGTTCGGCAAGGCAATCACATTCATTAGATGCCTAGAAGACAAGGAATGGACAGTCTTGAGCGACGACTTCCTGCGGCCGAAGAAGTATGTCGATGCCGTCTTCACCTCCAGCTACCATTTTGAACAAACCGCAACGCATTTATGCGGTCACTGAACCTAGCGGCAACGTGTGTGTTTGGGAGCCATCCATTTGGGGTGAGTCATGGTGTCATATAACATGTAAAATGCCATTCAAAATTATTCTTACTGACTTTAAGTAACACACAGGTACCCATGCAGCCCCGCGCATCATTCTAGCTCCGGTGATCGAAGATCCAGTAGCAGATGCTGAACTTGGGAAACGGCGCTGGTTCCTGGCACCTCTCGAAGGTGACACGAAACAGGATGTTGAACTCATGTGGATTCATATCGGGGGAGCACTAAACAACGTTGGTGATACAATAGAACATATGGGGACACGACTTTCTTCATACCCGTCGCTGCGGTGTCACAATTTCTCGCGGTCCGCATGCCCATTCAAAGACCTAGTAGAGCAAGTCTGGAGCAGAGTCAATAATCTAAAGGGACAATCCGTGTTCCCTGGGATCAACTACTCTTTATTTGTTGGATCCCCTGGATCTGTTGAACCTGTAATTGGTCAGGTAACCCTGGCTCCTGATGCTGCTACTGCTGCTGGTGGTGGTGGAGCTGACGAAGAACTAGCTGCTGCTGCTCCTAGTGAAGCTGACGAAATACTTGGTAATGCTGCTGTTGGTGAAGCTGGCGAAATACTTGCTAATGCTGCTGGTGGTGGAGATGACGAAATACCTACCGAGGCTGCTGCTAGTGAAGCTGACGAAATACCTGCTTAGGCTGCTGCCGAAGACTAGGAAGAACATGTTGGTGTTGTTGCTGAGGTGCCAGCACTTCCAATGTTTATAGCAGATTGTGTGTTTGCTGCACACTCACGCGCCTATCATGCTGACACTCCAGATCAGACCTAGAGCCGAATCCAAATCGGGGGGAGGGCGCCTACAATTGGCTCATCAGTGGGGTCACACTATTTAATGGAGAATGACAGACGGCCAAACACAGCATTCTGGTTCATTCCGATGATACCACCAGCTCCAGGGACCTAGTGCTCATACTGGCAGATCCGATGAACCATTTGTCTTTATCTTTATCTTTAGTTACGCTTATTTGTGTAAAGACTAAGTTGTGCTTATTTGTGTAAGACTAAGTTAGGTCTAATTGCATAATATTCAGTGAAGCCCAGCTTTTCTTTCCACACCCATAACAGCAGATTTGCAGCATAGAACAGAGAAAGGTAATGTGCATACTAGGCATTTTTGCTCAGGATAACAACCACTTCAAGTAAATGATACATGGTGTACGCATTTGAACGCATCACTAGAATGTGCCACCTATTGATGATTGATGACATGGATCTAGCTTTTCTCCGCGTATTTGCATTGAATCTCTCATTGATTTGTTCACATATTTTTTGGCAATGGCTGATGAACCCCACTCTCTTGGTAACATGCTTTGTCAGCGAGCACTTGTTGATGCAATGCAAAGTACAGAACATGGTCGTCATTCCATTTAGGTTCTCTATGTTTCTTCATCACGGAGCTACTAATTTCAAATGAAAATCTAGTAAACAACATATGTGTACATTGTTAGAGTATGCTACGGACATAGTGCATACATGTTTTTCTACAATCACAAGAAGAAATCTTGATGCATTTTCACCTTGTTGGTGTTGTGCCGAATTGGGTGGATGTGGCTTTGGGTTTTGGAGAGGAAGGCACTGTGGCTAGTGCGTGTACGACCATGACGATGTCGAGCTTGGATTCTAGAGGAGGCCAACTGGATCGAGCATGGTCGACATGGTGACAGATATCACCCGGGAATGAATTCCTGTCCCCATGTTTTGCCATGGGTGCGGCCATGGTGAGGGAGAGCTCCGATTCGGGATGGGGAGGAGAGCAGGGCAGAGCAGGTTCATCCAAGTCCTAGTCCGCGCCATGGCCACTACCACAGATTTCCGCCCTAGAGGAACAAGAAGACGCGTAAAGGATGCATGCACCAACGTTGCAAGCCTACATGGCAGCCTACATGGCAGCCATGATGACAGCGACATAACGACGAAAGCTGATAGGGGGGCCCCAACTTGATGGGCGTTAGCCTCATATTTTGAATTGAAGCATAAAGTTGAATTCGTGCGGAAAAAGACCCTCTGAGTATTTGGCACGCCAACTTTGGGCAACGCAGCTGATTGTAAGCAACTTTGGTACCGCGTTCCCTGGGCACCCCAAATTTTGGGCCACAAAATGATATTCTCTTCAAGAAGGCCCCATCAGGATTCACCCACCTTCTGGTCGCAGTCGACAAGTACACCAAGTGGGTCGAGGCTAAGCGGATCAAGAAATGCAACAGCAAGACCGCCAACAAATTCCTCCGCGAGCTCAACTACTGGTATGGCTACCCGCACAGCATCATAACGGACAACGACACCAACTTTGCCAAAGGTGCCATGGCGGAATTCTATGAGGAGCACGACATACGGATCAACCTCGCCTTAGTCACCAACCCAGATTCAAACAGCCAAGCAGAGCGTGCCAACCAAAGCATCCTCCACGGGCACAAGCCACGACTTCAGGTGCCTCTTGAGCACACCCCGGGATGCTGGGTCGAAGAGCTCCCCTCCATGATATGGGGCATCCGCACCTCCGTCAACTGATCCACGGGGTTCACGCCCTTCTTCATGATGTACGGCGCTGAGGCCTTAATGCCAATCGACCTGCAACATGACTCGCCTCGGGTCGTTAATTATGTGGAGGCGGCAAACGAGATCGCCTGCCAAGACGGGGTCGACCAGCTCGACGAAGCACGCGACCTAGCTCGCTCCCGCACCGCCATCTACCAGCAGGGACTATGCCGCTACCACAACTGCCAAGTTCGGACTCGTACCTTCCAGGAAGGCGACCTGGTCCTACTACTGGTATAGTACAAGAAGGGCATGCACAAGCTTTCCCCACCATTGGAGGGGACATTCGCCATAGGGTGAGTCCTCGGCAACGACACCTCCTATCTGATCGATGTAAGAGGAAATGGCCAGCTCGAAGTTGGGAGGCATGGAATGTAGACCTCCTCCAAAAGTTATACACATAGAACTAAAACTTGTACTCAGCTGCTATATAATAAAAATTCGGATCGCACAAATTATGCATACTCACCATATTATTGTGCCACTTACACTCGTACGCTTAGCAATATGCTACCAACGGAAGTGAACCTTTGGTAGAGCGACCCGAATGGCCAAGTAGTGCGGCCCAAGGGCACTGACCATACTCGGGCCTTGTGTCGTCCACGAACACGCCACCCCAGAGACCCCATTGGAGTCGCCTCGCTCGACTGGCCTGTCAGGCCAAGACAACCGATCACGCATCCCACAACGACCCGTCCTCCCCATCCTTGCGCACATCGACTCGAATAGTTAATTACCACACACGGGGACTAGTCTACAAAAACCCCTACACGGCTCGGGAACACACCAAGTAAGAGAGCCTGCCTTGGACTCGCCACGTGACTGACTCCCCGAGCCGGGGGAGACTGACTCTACAAACAACGCACTAGATCCTCACCTACCTTGGGCATGCGACTAGAATGGCTAACTGTCAGGCTCCAGGACTCGCCTTAGTCGACCCTACTCACGCTCGGGAAAACAGCCAATTACAAAGCTCCCTTGGGGTCGCCAAGCAACTGACCCCACGAGTCGATTCCAATCAAAATAAAACTCAATATAATCAAACTTACACACAAATGAGGTAAACCCCAATAAAGGGCGGACGCGCTCAGGGACTCGCTCACCTAAAAATCTACAAAGAACATACTTCACCATGCATTGCGAGTCGATTGACTCCTCTTACTTCCATACATATATATTGTTTACATTACAAAAGTGGCCAATCGCCATAACATACAAAAGCCCCTTAGGGCAGCAACTCATTTTGTAGGCTCCGACAAAGAGGCGCCGCCATCACCCTTGACCTGGATGAATGGTTCCCATGGGTTCATTGGGTACGTCGTCAATGACTTCGACAATGCCAACTGGAAGGGCTTCTCCGGCTCGGGGTCACCCGGCGCAACCACCGTCTCCTGGTACGGCAGCAAATCTCCCATTGCTAATACATGCTCCGTGAACGGAGCAGCCTTGGCGGTCAACCTCAAAACCTCCGAGATCTCCAGCAAGCCAGTCGTCGAAGGGTAACCGCTGGTGACGCCGTCGAGGTCGAAGTCATCAGGGAAGTGAGCAAATCCAAGGCTCAACACTGTGGTGGCCCCGCGCCATCCACTCGACGATGGCGGGTGCCTCCTCCAGATAGCACCAGACCTCAGTCAACCCCCCAGGAATAACCTTGGTGGGGGACATCCCTTGAAGCACAGCTTGGACACACATCACCGAGGATGTGGCCACGTTCACCACCACAATCACGCACTACGAGTAATCGAAGGTTCGCACCACCGGGTGACTTTGATCTATCAGGGCTGCAATGTCACAAACCCAACATCACTAAGGACTCACCCGCTCAGGGACTCGCCGCATACCAAAAAGAAAAGAGAAGACACTCACCAAGAAGCTTGCAGCAGCTCTCCGTCACATGTTTCTCAAGAGCACCAAGGTCACCCTGCAACCAAAGAATGAACGAGTCGGAGGCCTCTGCAGATGGCTCGGCAAACAGATGAATTCGCCGGCATGAGGCTTTGGCTCGGTCTCGGAAGGGGCGGGATCTGCCATTCCCCTTACAGAGGACCCTCGCATCCTCGAACGACTTGACCTGCATAGTGTTGCACTTGGACTTCCCCCAAAAGTCCTTCGGAGGCGCCATCGAGAAAGAGATGAGGTTGCTCGGTCCAAAATTTCTGGATTGTGGGGAGACTGGGAGTACGTGGGACAAAACAATGTGGAAGGAGATCTACAGGGTTCTTCACCACTCTCCTTATATAGGAATGCTACCCGCCAATCTCGGGATAGCCGTTACCCGCGGTAATCATGCCGAAGTTACCATTGGATTACCCAATGGCTAGTTTGACCAAGTTGGCGGTCCAACTTCTTCCACTCAACTCACCTGCTGGTATGCCTTGTCCAATCGACAGGGTGCAGCGACTCGAGCATAAGTCCATTCGCCAACGCTATGACTAGAGACCAGGTGGGAAAATTTCCTCCTTCATCGATAGAGTCCATCACCGATTCGACTAGGAGTCCAAAATTGACTCGCCCACTCCGACTGCCAAAAGAACAACTACGCTGGATCGACACTGGCCGTAGGGACTGCTGATGGGGATATACCGAATGGGGTATGCCCAGCAGGACATTTCGACTAGGCCAAGAGCCTTGAGAGTGGGCCTGCATGACGGCGACTCGAATGCGACTGAGAGCAAGCCTGGCGACTGGAAGATAGAGGCCCAGAAGTATAGTTGAAGCCCAATCGGATTAGGTTAAATCCTCCGAATCCTTGTGTAATTTGGTTGTATATCTGTAAACCCTAGCGAGGTACCCCCAATATAAATCTCCCTAGGGTTCCCTCTGTACTCATGTTCCATCATACACCCCTACAAGTGACTCGCTGCCTAGACACCGAGCTCGCCACCCTGTAACTCGCTCGCTACCAATACAATCTAGCAGGAGTAGGTTTTTACACTCCGAGGGGCCAAACCTGGGTAAACTCATCTGTATCCGCCCCCATCTAGCTCCGCAGATGGCCACCAGCTCTTGCCCTCAATCCTATCAATCGCAACCCCTGGTAGCGACTGCCGTGGTCATTCCCACGACAAAAATGTTTAGATTTTCCAGTCTTGATCCAACTTGTCATCAAAACTCTCGTTGGATGTTTCTCATATATCAATTGTTACCCCCGATGGGTACCTCCAAAAGCTTTTTCGTAAAACTTTCACAGTAACCTACAATTTACTTGTAGTAGTTCAAATTTAACCTAATTTTGATAAATCAACATAAGGTCATTCAAGTGGGCGAAGATAGGTAGCAAGTTTGAGAAATCATAAAACATGGGAAATCATAAGTACAATATGTTTGTCCACTATACATAAATGTGTGAAAACTTGCGGCTTCTGGCATTTAGATCAATATTCTTTTGGACTTCCTTTACGAGAGAGAGAATAATCTTGACATCACTCGTAAAATTGAGAATGTTCTTTCTGATAGTTGGAAACTCACACTGACGACATTGTTTACTTCAAGAACATGCACCCATCTACCTTCGAAAAGACATTTAATTCAAGAGAAATCTATTGCGCTTACTTGTAGCTCAATTCTGACTTAATTTTGTTAAATTGTCAAGATGCAAAATCTTCGTAAGCAGTTGAACCTATCACCAAAACTCTCAGTGGTTTCTGATATATTAATTCACCCCTCCCCCCTAAAGGGTACCTCCAATGCTTTTTCATAAAAATTTCAAAGCAACCTACAATTTACTTTAGTTCAGATTCGACCTAATATAATTTTGATAAATAGAGATAAAGTCATTCAAGTTGGCAAAGTTTGATAAGAAGTTCGAAAGCACATAAAACATGGGTATCGTCAGTGAAACATGTTGGTCCACTATATATGTCTGAAACCCTAGATTGTGGCATTCAAATGCATATTCTTCAGACTTTCTTTACGAAAAAGAACAACCTCGCTTGTCATCTCTCGGAAAATTAAGAATTGAATGTTCTATCGTGATAGTTCAAAACTCACACCAACGACATTGTTTACAACAAGAAAATGCACCCATCTTCCTCTAAAAAGACATTTATTTCGAGAGCAACCTATGGCGCTTACTTGTATCTCAAGTTTGACCTAATTTCATTAAATTTTCAAGATGCAAAATCTTAGCAAGAAGTTAAACATGTTGTCAAAAATCTCAGTGGTTTCTGATATATTAATTGAACCCCCGTTGGGTACCTCCAAAAGATTTTTCCTAAATCTTTAAAAGCAACCTACAATTTAGTTGTAGTTCAAATTTGACCTAATTTCGTTAAATTGGCTTGAAGTCATTCAAGTGTGTGGAGTTAGCTAGGGAGCTTGAAAACTCATAAAACATGGGAATCTAACTCCGGACTTTGGACTTCCTTTACGGAAAAGAACAATCTTGTCATCTAGAATGTCTTTTCCTCATAGTTAGAAACTCACAACAACAACATTGTTTACTAGAAGGAGATGCACCCATCTAAATCCAAAGAGACATTTAATTCAACAACAATCTATCGCGCTTACTTGTAGCTCAAGATTAACCTAGTTTCGTTGAATGAGCAAAGAGTAACTTAAGTGTGTGAAGTTAGCAAGGAAGCTGGAAAAATCCTAGTGCTAAAAACATGGAATTATAAGAAACCATGGTCCACTTTGTGTAATAATTGGGGCGGTGTCATTTTCTTCTAACTATGGTAGGTCCCATAGGAGCGAGGTTCTTTAGTTAATACGGTCAGTGGAAGTACAAGTTACATCAAGAACCTCATAAAAATGAATATTACATCCAAGTGCATACATTTAGCACAAAGACCCTTAAATTAAGCAATGGAGTGTGTTTGGAGGTTTGTGCATACCAATGTTCATTGTCCTAAAGAGTAAAGACTATCAATAGAATATTCTAGATGCTAGAATGGAAAAGATCCAACGGTTGGAAATGTTGGAATTTGCTATTCTTCATCCAACGGTCAATATTCAAAGGTATTCATACACTATATAGTGGTACTCTCTCTGTTTCATATTTCTCAGACATTTGACCAAGTCAAAGTCATTTTTTGTAATGTTTAAGAAAACATAACATACAAAATATTAATATCTACAATACTAGATGTATATTATATGATATATTAAAGTAAGTTTAATTGTGTTTCAACAATACTGCTTTTTTCAATGAGTATACTTTTTAATATTGCATATAGTTGGTAAAACTTTGTAACATTTGACTTTGAATAAACCTAATATGCTGAGTAATATCAAACAAAGGGAGTATAGGATAAGATTAGGAAAATATCATTTTTTAGAATCCCCACAAGCTTTTTCTTACCATCATAGATCTGAATATTACATTGACACTGATGATTAACCAAACTGCAAATAGAGCAAACCCAACCTCATACGGATTAGTACAACATCATGACTTCTAGGGGGATTCTGTGGTCTTTTTAGGTGACTTGGAAGCATCCTCCGCGGGCAACTTGGCTGCATCCTCCATGGTACTATCGCTAAGTAGGGACTCGTGGATGTTGGCAGCACGCCGCTGTGCGCGATGGTAATGCCGGCCATCAGCTTGTTGAGCTCCTCATCGGGCATGACGCCCAGCATCACATGCCTCGGGATGATGTGGATCTTCTTGTTCCCTTCGCGGCTTGCCCGACGAGCTCCAGCACCTCGGCGGTGAGGTAATCGAGAACAGACGCGAGGTAGACAGGAGCCTCGAATCCTGTATGCTGGGAGTACCGACCCTCCTTGAGGTAGCGCCCGATCTGGCCAACGAGGAAATGCAGCCCAACCTAGATGCACCTCCACACCTACTTTTCATGTGGCTGCCTGTTGCGAGACTATGACCTGGACTGGAAAGAGCAGGATTCGGAAGCCAGCGACATGTCTTGTTTTTCTCCATGGCCTTTTCGCTGCCACATGGGTCTTCTTCTTCCCACTAGGAGCTCCGGTCTTCAGAGCCATAGCTGCAAAGTCTTAAAGGAGCAAGGGGAAGAATAGGAAGGTTAATTGTGGTGGGCCGGTGAAGGTGCCTAGGTTCCTCATATTGAAACTTTAACAACGTTGTTTTTACTGTTTTACTAGTATGAATTTTTAATACTAAAAGGCTGTGTGCATCAACCAATGCATAGGCCAGGGTTCTACTCCCCCTTTTAAAAAACAATACTTGAATTTTTTTCATTTGTGATTATATCCAATCTATTCTAGAGCCAGCTCTGCGCCTCCACCCCTTGGATGTGAACCATTGTTTTTTCGAGTACTATTGTATAATATGGCCATGACCTTGGTCATTCTCTACATGTTTCCTTATTTTCTTTCACTTTTTTAAAACATGGTCAGATGTGTCAGCATGAAAATTCATACCAAGAAATTGTATCTTTAAAAGCAATAGTTGGTTTTCATGATGATTGTGTGGGTACAATAATTAGTATATATGAATTTCGGACAAATTTACAAGCAATCAATTTAAAAGCAAACTATCACACACTATAGTTCAAATTTTACCTACATTGGTTTTATTAAAAAATGTCATTTAATTATGCGAAATTAGCTAGAAGGGTTGAAAATTCATGAAATTTGTTAACCATAAAACATACTCTATTTTCTATGAAATTTAGTGTGTTCTGGCATTCAGAGCCATACTCTTTGCCTTTAAAAAAAAAATTATATATGGCCCTTGTAAAATTATTTAACAAAATTCTATACATAAAAGTTGAAAAGTCCAATTAACAATATTAATATGACATGCCAAGATACACATTGTCTACCACAAATGGACACGTTATTATAAACTATGTAGATAATGTCCACGACCTTTGTCATTATTTAACTTGAAACGCAAGTATGTTAACACACTGCTGGTCATATTGTGAAGCAAGTGTTTTTAAACCTTATCATAATTCATGTTTATCAATTACAGAAGAGGACACCATACATACGTGCTTAAGTTTTTTATTGATTTCTTTAATTTTCTTTAATTTATCCCAAATAAACAGGACAAGTGATGCAGATATGACCTTGACACTGGTAACTTGGCTTAAAATGTGAACAATATACATACATGGTTGTGACCATATTGTGTAGCAAGTTTTTTGAAAGTTATCCAAATCCATGTTTGTAGTTTTTGTCCAAACAAGCACAAATATAAGAGGACACCATTTCAATTTAAACTATGTATCATTACACCCCCCAAAAACTATGTATCATTACACACATTGAAATAAGTATTTTCATATAGTACAAACATGCGGTGAAAATTATTTATATTTTTCTACAATACAGTGAGTGCACTCTAAGCCAAATTATCCGGACGTACTTAATTACTAAAAAACAAATCCGATCACTTGGAAATTGAAAAGCATTTTCCTAAAAGTTCGGAACTCTCATTTACAACATTATTTACCAAAGCCAAGATGCTTCCTAGAACGAGATATAGTACACTACCCGCCTCTTGTCTGGATGCCATTTAATTTTGCACCCGGACACACATCTTTGGGGGGGGGGGGGGGGCGGGACCTCCTCGTCGTCGTCCTCGACCTCCTTCCTATCGTCGTCTTCGGCCTCCTCCTCAATGTTGACCTCAGACTCCTCATCTTCCTCAATCTCATCTTCTGTCTTATCGGAGTCGCTCAACGTTGGTGGTGGTGTCCCTTTGAAAAAGCTCTGCCAGTGGCTATCTTCTTCATCAGAGGTGTCCGACAGCGGTGGTAGCCATGGACCGTTGACTAAGTCTAGGCTTACAGGTAGAGTTTTGGGGCCTTTCCCTTTTGTCAGGTCAATCGACGTTGTTGGGGATATACTTTCCGGGTATCCTCACAGTTCCTCACTGACCAGGGTGGCCAATTTGGGTTCGAGCTTTGCTTCACGGGCGGCCTAGTCAGGGAGAAAAGATGGAGTCCCATCTGGCTACGGGATGGCCCAGAAGACTTATCGACTTAGGCCCATAGTGTTACTTGTAGTTCAAGAAGCACTCTGTAACCGACTCTTAGTCGTAGCCGGATAGATCTCTCCTATAAACCCTAGGCCGGATATCTATATAAGCCATCCCAGGGAGAGCCTTTAGGGGCACCCTCAATAGTCTACAATCTCAACTCGCACAGGCGAAACCCTTGTAACCCATATTCCGGCTCTGCCGTATTACTGGATTGCTAGCAGGATTAGGATCCGTCCAAAGCCGACGGATTCGAACCTAGGTAAACTTGTGTGCTCACCGTCCCGGAACACCGTACGTCTCACACCCCTATCTTCCGCATGCCTCGAGGACCCCCTCATGGCGTAATTTTCATCAATCTGACGACAGTTGCCTCCCACCGTGGGGCAAGTGAGCTTCGGATCTGCGTTCCGAGCGGAATCTGCAAGAATCGGAATCGGCAAAACTATCGCCATCGGTGGCATCCTCAACACCAGCAACGTCCCTCTCATCGTTCTCGACGAGACGTGGATTCCGGCTAGGGAGGCCATGACTGCCTATACAATCATGTCTTTTGGCAAGATCGATGTTTACATCGGCTTCGCTGAACCTGCCCCACCCACCCTAGCGGTGATGATAGAGGCAGAAGAATCTTCTGGGTCCCTTTTGTCCGCGGAGGCGGCAGAGTTTCGGATCTCAGGAAACCCTAATCCCACCCAGCCTGCACCAATTGCGGAGATAGTGGAGAAATCCGAGCCTGAAGAAGACATGGCGGTCCAAGTCAAATCTGGAGTGGATCTCCTTGGAGAGGCCGAATCCCAGATCGACCCACCCGCGGAAGTCGAAATCCAGGAGGAGCATATCAATGACACTAATTCTGGCTCTGATGACAGCAGGACAGACAAGCCTTTCCTAAGGTACACACTGTGACGCATGATAATGCAAGACGCAAGCGCAGATGCAATTCTCAAGACCATCAGGATTTTCGAAGAAGCTGATCGCAAGAGCCGCTGGTACCTCAGGAAGCACGCATCGCACTTTGTCGGATATGTTGGATCCGAATCTAGCTCTGTCGATGCTGGATAAAACACCGACTCTGTGCTGGAGGCAATTGGAACAAACGCCGACATACCCGCATCCTCGGATGAATCGATGACGTCAGCAGATTTCCGAAAGTTCTTCGCGGAATATGAAGAGGAGTATAACTCCAAAACTACAGAGGAAGGAGAGGCCATGGATGAAGGGTCCGGAGAACACTCTCCCAAAGAGCAGGATGACATGGAAGTCGGAGATAATCCCGAAGTCCAGATGTTGGAAAGTACCAATCAGAGCTTGACTCCGGGAAACGGACCCAAAGCCGTCTTTGCTACAGGCGCTGCCAAGAAGGCAAAGAAGAAGAACAAGAAGAACAAGACCCCGACAAAAGACCCTCAAACAGAGGAGGTGATTGCCGAGGAATATGAGGAAGACTCGGATGGAGCACTTATCCCAGACGAGCCAAAAAAAGAAGAATCGATGGCTGGACACGTGATCACTGAAGGTGCGCGTAAACTCATCGATGCTGCATTGACCACACCTATCCCTACAGCTGCAGAACTTACTGCTGAAGAGCTGGACGAAAGGGCCCAAGCCCTAGAAGCGCGTTGTCAACAACTCCTGGATGAAGCCAAAAACATTCAGGAGGAAAAGAAACGCATGGCAACTAAGGACTACATGTCTCGGTTGCATCAGAAGACACGGAAACGTTACACGTGCAACGGTCAATTTCCGGAAGTAAACAGGGTCCTCTTTGAAGTAGATCCAGGGATGCCTCGTCTCGACAGCAAAGGAGATCTGGTGTATCCGACACCGGTACAGAACACTGTCGCAGCTCGAGATATCCTGTCAAATAACCCAGGCCCAGAACAGGTTCGATTGGGCATCAAGCTACTCACCAAGGGTCTGGAGCAACAGATGGCTGCGAAAAAAGGAAGTGGAAAACTGGTCTCCAAATCCAACCAATGTCACACGGACTTAGGCTGGAATGATATAAGGCCCCAGCGTGTTCCGGAACAGCGTCACCGTTCCGACTGACGGGAAGACAGCTACTCTAGAACCGGATCGTTAGGACATCATCACAGAACTGCGCGTGACTAGAGCAACGTCGCTCTAGCGGCCGAACAAGAGGCCATTGCTGCACTGTATCCGAGAAATCCTCCCCCACGAGAGTCGAACGATCTAAGGGGAGAAGATAAAGAGAAACGTCGGGAGGAGGATCGTCAAAAAATTCCACCTCCTAGACATGAAAGCCGTCCGGCTGGTCCTCACCATATTAGGAACGACGGATGAAGGAACGACGGAAACCATGCCGGGACAAGCTGGCAGGGGGCTCGTCGTAGTGAAGACCCACCTCGGAACTGGAGTAATGATGCTCCGAATGGAGGCCGACAAACAGCCAGAAACAATACAGCTACCACACCCTCTCCACCAAGAGTCATCACAACGGCTCTCAAGGGGGACAAGGAGGACGACGTGGCCGAGGAGGTGGTGGCAGAAGCGGAAGTCTGGCTCCAAGGCACCGCAGCCACACCCGACATTCGGGACGATCTCTATCCCCGAACGACGCAAGGCACAGGATCAACTCCAACATAGAGGCGCGACGCTACGAAAACGATGATATCTACGCGGGCCCAAAGTGCTTCAGACCATGCATCAGAGCTACAAGATTCCCGGAAGGATTTGCGATCTCAAGACATATCCAAGCCTACGACGGCATTGCTCGGCCAGATACCTGGCTACAAGATTTTTTCCAAGCTTGCTGCATTGCCAACTGTGGAAACAGCCTAGTCGCAACCCGATATCTCCCACTTATGTTGCGGAAGACGGCACGATCATGGCTTAATGAACTTCCAGAGAACACCATCCATAACAGGTATGACATGCAAAGCACGTTCTTTCAGAATTTCGAAGGCACATATCGGAGGCCCTGTACGGTCGGAGACCAACAACATTGCACCCAGAAGGCCGGAGAAACTTGCCGGGATTACCTCAAACGATGGATCGACACCAAGAACTCCTGTGAAGGAGTAAATGATCAAACTGTGATTGAAGCTTTCATTGCAGGTCGCCCAATTGGTCTACTGCGCTATCGCTTGAAGTGTGACAAAGTTACTGATTTGGGAGAAATGATAGAAACAACGAGCAAGTATGCAGATGCCGACGACGATGTAGAGGGATTACTCAATGCCCTAGTTGTGCCACAGTCAGCAAAACAACGAAAGCAACAAGCTCAGAAGCGCAACAATACCTCGGAAGAGAAACCCAACATGGAAACGACAGTGGTCACTGCTACTTTCGGGTCTAGAGGATGAGGAGGGTACGGCGGAGGCCGCGGGCGTGGCCGTGGAGCGTCGAGAGTCCAAGGTAGAGGAGACCAATAACCGGGAAAAACCTACTCTTGGGCCGACATTGCCAATAACCCATGTGTGCATCACTTAGACGCCAATGGGGGGTCGTCCCACACCAACGTCGAATGTCGTTTCAATGACGACATCAAAAGAGATGACACCGTGGGCTACAAAGTAAAGCAGAAAAAGGGAAAGAAAAATCCCGAAAAAGATAAAGAGACCAAGGAAGATTCCAACATGGAGGAAGCTGATGCTTCAAATCCCAAGCCGGAAGGGAAGACAAATTTTCCAACCAACAAAGACACTTATGTTTCTTTCCTCGGATCTCAACCAGCAAAGTTAATAAAGCAGTTCTACATGAGCTCAATGCAACAGTTCCAGCTGTCCCCCAAATTTTGGACTGGTCGGAAGTGGCAATCACATTTGACCGCGTTGATCATCTGCCTAAGTTGCCCGGCGAGAAAAATACGCCTTAATCGTCAATCCACTTATTCACGGTTATGGTTTCTCCAAGACCCTCATGGACAGTGGCAGAAGTATCAATATTCTCTATGTCAAAACGCTACGCCGGATAAAGATCTCGGAGACTGAGCTGAACCATAGCTCTGTGATCTTTCACGGGGTTGTCCCGGGAAGACAAGCTAATTCCCTGGGAGAAATCACTTTGGATGTTACCTTTGGAACTCCAAAGAATTATCGAACGGAGGCACTTTCCTTCGAAGTGGCCCCGTTCAAGAGCGCGTACCACGCTATATTCAGACGTCCGGCTTACTGGGCTTTTATGGATCTTCCGTGTTACATTTATAATATGATAAAAATTCTAGGTCCCAACGGCGTAATCACTATCAGGGGAGACCCGAAGAAAGCATGAGAGTGCGAGGATGGACATGCCGCCTTTGCTGAAGCCGTGCTACATGCCCAAGAGTACCAGGAGATCAAGGAGAGCATAGATCCGTCTAAGATGCCCGCAACGAAGAAGGAGGTGACAAAGCCAAATCCGGAGTTCAAGGCACCAGAAGAGACGGAGAAGACACCGTTGAATGATGATGACCCCTCCAAGGTGACCTAGATAGGCGTAGGCCTAGATAGCGCATAGGAAAGCGGGCTCGTCAAGTTCCTCCAAGCAAATCAAGATATCTTCGCATGGCTGCCATCTGACATGACCGGAGTACCTAGGGAACTTGCCGAGCACTCATTAAATGTAAACCCGAGGCTAAACCCATCAAACAGTCCTTACAATGTTTCGGCGATGAAAACCGTAAGGCAATAGCTAAGGAACTAGCACGACTCGAGTTAGCCGGATTCATAGAAGAGGTCATCCACACTGAATGGTCGGCCAATCCTGTAATGGTCCCTAAAAAGGACACCATTGATTTAAGGACGTGTGTTGATTATACTTCCTTGAACAAGGCTTGTCCAAAAGATCCATTCGCTCTGCCTAGGATTGATCAAGTTATCGATTCGGTAGTCTCGAAACTCCTCTGTTTTCTTGACGCATACTCCGATTTTCACCAAATCTAGATGAAGGAATCTGACAAAGTCAAAACTTCATTCATAACCCCCTTCGGAACCTTCTGTTTAAATACGATGCCCTTTGGGATGAAGAACGCAGGAGCTACCTACCAGCGCACGATGCAGCGTTGTTGGGAATATGCCCTAGAGGCAATCATGTATGATGATATTCCAGTGTATTCATATGGTTATGGTCCATGTATGAACTACTGATATGTATCATCAAATATGTGATTTGATTGTGGAACTACATATTCATGTTGTTCATGCTAATTGTCCTTGGTCATTGAGGTTGTGCCGAACACACAACTTAGACCAATGTGAAAGTCGGCAGATGACTAGGTTCCACTTGTCATGGGCATGGAGATGCTATTCTGACTTACACGGATTCGATTAAAGAGTTTAGCGAGTCAGACTGACCCATATTGAGATGCAACGAACAAGCCGTCATTTGCATGTCTCAATCAATGTAATCCTTAGACCTGAGGTTATTACACAATCCTGTAAAGGCGGAGTTCCGTCACTAGGCAGTTATAAAGGCGGAGTTCGGGTCGACGGAGAATCAAGCCGCGTGATGTGAATAACCAAGACGGGATTTTACCCCTCCAACTGGAGAGATATTCTCTGGGCCCTCTCGGAAGATATGATTCGGAAAGCATGGCCATGCGCGTCTCGGATAAGTGTTAACCGAGGCAGCCGACTAAGAGTTAGTCGGATGAATCACTTATCTCGGATCGAGAAAGAGAGTCGGACTATTTAAGGGATGACGGTCATTCGCCTATAGTCCGACAAGGTATATCGTGAGGCAAAAGGGACTCAGACGAAAGTCGCATTGGAAGGTATGTCGTCATGACTTATTGGTACTTGGGAGTTGGCACGTTCTGCTAGGAGCCGCTACCAACTGATCGATCACGAGTGAGACTCGGAATCGTGTCCCGGTTACCATGAGCCTGTCGGGTCACACACTTAAGAGCAGGAGCAAGTTTGGGTTAGACCCAAACAGGAAACCTATTTGGGTTGGACCCAAATAGAGACATGGACTTAGTCAGCAAGTGAGACTTGCAGTGGCTAATATAGGCCTTTTAGTGAATGGGCCACAAGTGAGTGGAGCCCACTTTCACTCCCTATATAAGCTGGGGCGCAGGTGCTTAGAGCACAAGGTTAGGTCACTCCATGTGTTGGAAACCCTAGCCCCAGTCCGTCCTGTCACCGCCGTACCAGACCTAGCAGTCCATCGCCGGCGCTCCTCCTCGTACGTGTGGATACCGGCAGAGGTGTTGTACGTTCAGCACTTCAACGATCGTGAAGAACGTACGGATCGTGGATCGTGGAACCGGAACGGATCGTGAGGACTGCACTGCATCAAGTGACGTGCTTCATCAATTCCGCAACCGCGCGTCTAGTGGTAATCCTCGTGGCCTTCTACCTGAGCTGGATCTTGGGATCACCGCGTAGGGAAAAAGTTTTGTTTATCTCTATGTGGCCCAACAGTGGTATCAGAGCATTAGCTTCTGGTTTTAGGCTCGAGATCACGCATATGTGATATGCGGTTGGCGTTAGATTGGACCTAATTGCAGTTTTGGTGGTCGATCTATGAGATAGATCGGTTTTGTACAAAGTTGATTGGATCAGCTATACTCGGGGAATGGATGATCTAGTTTCCGTGATCTAACTACTGAGGCCGTGGAATGACATACCCCTACCGGTCGGTTTCCGCCATCGGGGTAGATTGTGACACGTAAACCCGGATGCGGTGATCGAAGACCAAAGGGTTTGATCGAATCGGAGTCTGGATCGGATTTGGGTAAAATTGTTTTATCCGATGACGAAATCCATATCCGGAATGCAGATGGGACCGCCGGCCTCTCCCTGTCATAGCGCCTTAGATGTCGTTGCGAGTTTCACTACGCCGGTAGATATCGTATCTATGCATAGCTTGTTTTTGCAGGATGATGTTGTGAATGGTATGGCTTATGTGCATGTGATGTGTGTAATCCATACGTGATCTGCGTATCACGGTTTTTGTCAGCCAGCTGGAGCCTAGGTGCTGTCATCTTATTGTATAACGGCCTGCGTGTTGGATTCTCTGTGTAATTTGCATTACTAGTTAGTGTAGCTGTTTGGAGAATCCGGATGGCATGCAAGTCGGTGTACAAGTCGGCTACATGGTGTAAGACGGCACGTGACAAGAGTTGACACGAGTCGGATTACAGGCTTTATGGAGATGGAGATCGCCATGAAGAGAGCCATACCATTTCACATTATAATTGTTCTTATTTTGTGTTATTGTTATGTCTCTGTTTTACCTCTATTAGATAGTTGGTAGAATATAATCCCTCAAAGAAGGTCTAGTCGGTTTCCCCGCCAAGTGCTGCACCATCACAAGTCGGACATTTTTGGTAGTGGACTCATAAAATTGAGGTGCTATCAGTTCTTTCCGACTAGGTGGGTTCGAGTCGGACTCTTACAGCAGAAGCACTTGGTAATCTAGACAGGTCTATCACAACGGTTGTGGGACTTGGGGAAAGGTCGGATGGGAGCCGGGGCATGTGATGCCACCCATCCAACAGGAGTCGTATGAGATACAATTGACAAGGAGTTGTCTACCTAGATCACTTGACGGCTAGTGGTGATGCTAAATCTCACTAGTCGACTTGCTTATTTAGGGTCCCGAATCACTAAGTAACCATCTGAGGGATGTTGGTTCCAGTGGGAGCATAAATATTAAAGTGTTTAATATGCTTTCTCTTTTACGGATACATGTCTTAAGTGTTTTGCATATTTTCTGTTGTAGATCAATGGCACCTAGCAGTCTTCCTCAGATTTCCGGTTTTGCTTTGAGAACCATCTTAGAGAAAGATAAGCTGAATGGAACTAATTTCACCAACTGGTATCGTAATCTGAGAATTGTTCTCAAACAAGAAAAAAGGGATCGTGTCCTAGACAACCCACTTCCAGCTGAGCCGGATGAGAATGCGACTGTCGCAGCCACCAATGCCTACCGTCGGATTCGTGATGAATCCACGGAGATTAGCTGTCTTATGCTTGCTCACATGGAACCGGACTTGCAGCAGCAGTTCGAGAATGTTGAGGCCTATGATATGATCGAAAGCCTCAAAAGTATGTTCCAGGCTCAGGCAAAGACTGAGAGGTATCAAGTCTCTCAGGCTTTGTTGAGCTGCAAGCTTAAGGATGGCGATCCACTGAGTCCGCATGTGATCAAGATGGTTGGTTACGTGCAGTCTCTGGAAAGACTTGGCTACCCCATTAACGAAGAGTTCACTACGGACATAATTCTGAACTCTCTTCCTAGTGCATATGGCCAGTTCATATCGAACTACCACATGCATGGTATGGATAAGAAGCTCACTGAATTACATGGGATGCTCAAGCAGGCTGAGGCGGATCTCAAGAAAGGTGCCAGTCAAGTGTTATGGTATAAAACAAGGCTAAGTTCAAGAAGAGTTCTTGGACTAAGAAGAAGAAGGCAAAGTCAGGAGGTAAGGCGGAGGACCCAGTCCAAAGCGCTTCCTTAGGGACTAAGCCATCTCCTACAGCCGGATCCACTTGCTTCTACTGCAAGTCGGATGGCCACTAGAAGAGGAATTGCAGCAAGTATCTGGCTGATAAAGCCAAGAGCGGAGGTGTGACTTCCGGCTCAGGTACGCTTGTTTGCAATGTTATATACATTTATCTTGCTGATGCACCTGGTAGCTCTTGGGTATAAGATACCGGATCAGTCATTCACATCTGCAACTCGTTGCAGGGACTGGTAAGAACTAGGAGCGTGGCAAGAGGCGAGGTTGACATTAGAGTCGAAAACAAAGCGAGAGTCGCTGCGTAGGAAGTCGGCATAATGCAACTTCACTTACCTTCTGGATTCATAATGGAGCTAAATAATTGTTATTATGTTCCAATGCTTAGTCGAAACATCATTTCTGCCTCATGTTTGATGAGACAGGGCTATGAGTCGAATATTAAGAATAATGGTTGTTCTTTATATTTGAATGATATGTTTCATGGCTTTGCACCCGTCCGGGATGGGTTATTTATTTTGAATCTTGAGGGTGAATCTGTCTATAACATAAATGTGAAAAGGTTGAAACCAAATGATCTGAATATGACTTACTTCTGGCATTGTCAGCTTGGTCATATAAGTTGGAAACGCATGAAGAAGCTCCATGATGATGGACTCCTAACTTCCTTCGACTTGGAGTCGTTCGAGACATGCGAATCCTGCCTTCTTGGCAAGATGACCAAGACACCTTTTGCAAAGAGTTGTGAAAGGGCGTCCAACTTATTGGGACTAGTACATAGTGATGTATGTGGCCCGATGAGCACGACAGCCAGAGGTGGTTATGAGTACTTCATTACCTTCACTAATGATTTGAGTAGATATGGATATATCTACTTGATGAAACATAAGTCGGAAGCCTTTGAAAAGTTCAAGGAATTCCAGAATGAGGTACAAAATCAACTTGGCAAGAAAATAAAGTTTCTTCGGTCAGACCGAGGAGGCGAGTACATGAGCCATGAGTTTGATGACCATCTAAAGAGTTGTGGAATAGTTCCCTAGCTCACTCCTCCAGGAACGCCGCAGAGAAACGGTGTATCGGAAAGGAGGAATCGGACCTTGTTGGACATGGTACGGTCAATGATGAGTCGGACAGATCTGCCTTTATCATTTTGGGCTTATTGTCTAGAAACTGCAGCGTTCACACTAAATAGAGTACCATCAAAGTCGGTAGAGAAGACACCACATGACATGTGGACTGGCAAGAAGTCAAGTTTGTCTTTTCTTAAGATTTGGGGTTGTGAAGCTTTTTTCAAGCGACTTCAGTCGGACAAGCTTACATCTAAGTCAGATAAGTGTATTTTCGTGGGATATCCGAGGGAAACCTTGGGTTACTACTTCTACAACCGAGAAGAGGGCAAAGTGTGAAGGGTAACGGGTAGGCTACACTAGCGTAAAATCAAAAATTTCTACCGCGTCAACCAGGAATACTATTGTCATAGATCACGGGATTACCGCTAGACGCGCAGGTGCGGAACTCGATGAAGCACGTTGCGGCAGTGTAGATGTTCTACGTCTCCTCCTCGTCCTCGTCCCACGAGCAGCTCCCCTTTGCGCGGCTCGTCCAAGTGCTACAGATGCAGCACCTCCGAGGTATCCACACGTCCGGAGTGGAAGTCGTCACACGCCAGACTGCTAGGTCTGCGCGTGCAACACAGGCGGAAGAGGAGTGGCGGCTGGGTGGAATGCCCTCTCCTTTTCAGCTCGCCTTACTCCCTCTTATATAGGCATCCCTGGTGGGCTTCTACATTAGCAGCCCATTAGCAGCCTAAGCCTGGTCTAATTCGGATCCAATCCTCATTAGGCTTCCAGCCCCTAAAGTGTGTGACCCTATAGGTTCATACACGTATAGACATGACGCGAGTACACTTACTCCGTCAATAGTTGGTAGCGGCCTCTAGCAAGACGTGCCAACTCCTAAACGCATATAAAGATCATTCGGACGAACCATCACAAGGTTGAGTACATGTCTTTCCCTTTGCCTCACGATATTTGGTCTAGCTCTAAGCTGACCTCTCTTTCTCGATACTGTGATTCAGAATCCCTTTACTAGGTTAACTCTTAACGATATGTAGCACGGCCATGCATTTCTGGATCCGATCACTCGAGGGGCCCAGAGATATCTCTCTCAAGTAGAGAGGGGCAAATCCCATCTTGATTGACCGATGCCTTGCAGCATGTATCAGGACAAACCCGAAAGCTACCTTTATAACTACCTAGTTACGGAGTAGTGTTTGATAGCCCCAAAGTAGGTCGATCCACATCTCAAGTACATGCGACAATCTCAGGTCTAAGGACAAAACGTACACGATGTGTAGAGAGAGCTGCAAGTATTATTGCTAGTCTCATGTTGGGTCAGTCCAACCCCATGTTCATAACATGTGTCCACATCATTGGTTTGACATCTCCATGTCAATGACTTGCGAAACATAGTCATTAACCAATCGATGTGCTAGTCTAATATTCACGTGTGTCCTCGCATGAACTCCGACTAGGGACAATTATTAGATAACCATACAAGTAAAGAGTTTCACAAACAATTCACATAATTGCCAATCAATACAAGTTGCCTGGTATATGGATATTCAAGGAACATTATAATAACTCATGGATACACATGAAATACAATCATCTCTATGATTGCCTCTAGGGCATATTTCCTTCAAAGTGTTTGTCGCTCGAAACAGTGTCTTCCTTGAGAAAGAATTTCTCAGTCGGGGAGTCAGTGGGAGTACGGTGCATCTCGAAGAAATTCGAGAGATGCCGTATAGCAGCGAGTCGGCAAATGCCTTAGAGGTTGAGCCGTACGTGGTACCGGAGCCGGAAACTGCATCGACACTGTGAAGATCGGCTAGATTGCGAAGTGTTCGTGATGTGATGCTGTTGGACAGTGATGAGCCGACAACTTATTCGGAAGCGATGGTGGGTTCGGATTCCGAGTCATGGCTTGGAGCCATGAGATCCGAGTTAAAGTCCATGGATGAAAATCAAGTTTGGAACTTGGTTGATTTGCTAGACGGTGCAAGACCCGTCGAGTGCAAATGGGTCTTTAAGAAGAAAACTGATATGGATGGAAATGTTTCTATCTATAAAGCACAGCTTGTCACGAAGGGGTTCCGACAAGTTCAAGGAGTCGACTACGATGAGACTTTCTCTCCTGTAGCGATGCTTAAATCAGTTCGGATCATGTTAGCTATAGCAGCCTATTTCGACTATGAGATATGGCAGATGGATGTCAAGACGGCTTTCCTTAATGGAAATTTAACCAAGGACGTATATATGATACAGCCCGAGGGTTTTGTCAATCCGACTAATGCTGACAAGGTATGCAAACTTCGGAAATCCATTTATGGGTTGAAGCAAGCATCTCGGAGTTGGAACATTCGCTTCGATGAGGTAGTCAAATCGTTTGGCTTCATCAAGAGTGATCACGATTCTTGTTTATACAAGAAGTTTAGTGGGAGCAAAGTAAAATTTCTGATCTTGTATGTGGATGACATATTACTGATTGGAAATGATGTCCAGATGTTGCAAGAGACCAAGGAATCATTGGAAAAGAGTTTTTCGATGAAAGACTTGGGTGAGGTGACTTACATACTAGGAATCCGGATCTATAGGGATAGATCAAGGCGGCTCATTGGATTGAGTCAGAGTACATATTTGGACAAAGTGTTGAAGAAGTTCAACATGGAATCATCTAAGAAGGGGTTCTTACCGATGTCCCATGGCGTACAACTTAGCAAGACTCAGTGTCCTTCGACAACTGATGAGCGAAGTCGGATGAGTGCGATTCCGTATGCTTCTGCAATCGGATCCATCATGTACGCTATGATTTGTACTAGGCCGGATGTTTCCTATGCTCTAAGTTTTGTGAGCAGGTACCAGGCTGACCCTGGAGAAATCCACTAGGCAGCGGCTAAAAATATCCTAAAGTACTTGAGAAGGACTAAGGATATGTTCCTAGTTTATGGAGGTGAGGATGAACTCAGTGTAAGGGGTTACACGGATCCGAGTTATATCACTGACTCGGATGATTCTCGTTCGCAATCCGGATATGTGTTTGTAATAAACGGAGGGGCTGTGAGCTGGAAGAGTTCCAAGCAAGAGACGGTGTCTGCGTCTACGACAGAGGCTGAGTATATTGCTGCCTCGGAGGCGGCAAAAGAAGCCGTTTGGATGAGGAATTTCCTCATGGATCTTGGTGTGGTTCAGGGCTCGTCCAATCCGTTAGACGTGTATTGTGACAACAATGGTGCTATTGCACAAGCCAAGGAACCTAGACAACACCAGAAGAACAAACATATACTCATGCGGTACCACCTTATTCGCCAGTTCGTGGATCAAGGTGATATCAAGTTATGCAAGGTACACACGGATGCAAACATTGCGGATCCGTTGACAAAGCCACTTCCACAGCCGAAGCATGAGGCGCACCTGAGAGCAATGGGCATCGGATGCCTGGACATCTGATGTCGGAAGATTGACTCTAGTACAAGCGGGAGACTATTGGGAATATGCCCTAGAGGCAATCATGTATGATGATATTCCTGTGTATTCATATGGTTATGGTCCATGTATGAACTAATGATATGTATCATCGAATATGTGATTTGATTGTGGAACTACATATTCATGTTGTTCATGCTAATTGTCCTTGGTCATTGAGGTTGTGCCGGACACACAACTTAGACCAATGTGAAAGTCGGCAGATGACTAGGTTCCACTTGTCATGGGCATGGAGATGCTATTCTGACTTACACGGATTCAACTAAAGAGTTTAGCGAGTCGGACTGACCCATATTGAGATGCAACGAACAAGCCGTCATTTGCATGTCTCAATCAATGTATCCTTAGACTTGAGGTTATTGCACAATCCGAGTTGAGGATCTCCGACTTAGGTTCTGTCAAACGCTGTTCCGTCACTGGGCAGTTATAAAGGCGGAGTTCGGGTCGACGGAGAATCAAGCTGCGTGATGTGAATAACCAAGACGGGATTCTGCCCCTCCATCTAGAGAGATATTCTGTGGGCCCTCTCGGAAGATATGATTCGGAAAGCATGGCCATGCGCGTCTCGGATAAGTGTTAACCGAGGCAGCCGACTAAGAGTTAGTCGGATGAATCACTTATCTCAGATCGAGAAAGAGAGTCGGACTATTTAAGGGATGACGGTCATTCGCCTATAGTCCGACAAGGTATATCGTGAGGCAAAAGGGACTCAGACGAAAGTCACAATGGAAGGTATGCCGTCATGACTTATTGGTACTTGGGAGTTGGCACGTTCTGCTAGGAGCCGCTAGCAACTGATCGATCACGAGTGAGACTCGGAATCGTGTCCGGGTTACCATGAGCCTGTCGGGTCACACACTTAAGAGCAGGAGCAAGTTTGGGTTAGACCCAAACAGGAAACCTATTTGGGTTGGACCCAAATAGAGACATGGACTTAGTCAGCAAGTGAGACTTGCAGTGGCTAATATAGGCCTTTTAGTGAATGGACCACAAGTGAGTGGAGCCCACTTTCACTCCCTATATAAGTTGGGGCGCAGGTGCTTAGAGCACAAGGTTAGGTCATTCCATGTGTTGGAAACCCTAGCCCCAGTCCGTCCTGTCGCCGCCGTATCGGACGTAGCAGTTCATCGCCGGTGCTCCTCCTCGTACGTGTGGATACCGGCGGAGGTGTTGTATGTTCAGCACATCGACGATCGTGAAGAAAGTACGGATCATGGATCGTGGAACCGGAATGGATCGTGAGGACTGCACTGCATCAAGCGACGTGCTTCATCAATTCCGCAACTGCGCGTCTAGTGGTAATCCTCGTGGCCTTCTACCTGAGCTGGATCTTGGGATCACCGCGTAGGGAAAAAGTTTTGTTTATCTCTACGTGGCCCAACAAGCGTTGCCTCCACGCCCAACTAGGATGCAATGTACATGCATACGTGGATGATATTGTGGTGATCTCCAAAAAGAAGGAAACGCTGATTTCCGACTTGGAGGTAACATTTGCCAATCTACGAAAATACAACATCATGCTTAACCCGAAGAAATTTATCTTTGGAATACTAGCTTGAAAATTGTTAGGTTTATCATGTCTCAAAGAGGCATAGAGGTGAACCAGGACAAAATCAAGGCTATACTCAATATTTCTAAGCCAACTCGCCTGAAGGACGTACAAAGTCTAACTGGTTGCATCGCTGCGGTCAGTCGAGTTGTAAGCTAGCTTGGTGAAAGAGCCGCACCATTATACAAACTCCTGAAAAAGACCAAGGATTTTGTTTGGACCGACGAAGCTGAAGCTGCACTACTAGACCTGAAGAAAGTAGACTCATCTGCTCCTATCCTTGCTGCGCCGGAACCATAGGAACCGATGTTGCTTTATCTTGCTGCGACAAACAAAGTCGTTAGTACCGTCATGGTGGTGGAGAGACCATAGGAAAATCAGGAACACCTGGTGCAGCGTCCGACTTACTTTGTCAGTGAGGTCCAGACAGAATCAAAACAGCGTTACCCGCACTATCAAAAGTTGGCTTATAGTGTTTTTCTAGCATCTCGTAAGTTACAACACTATTTTCAGGAGCATCCAATTACCGTGGTGAGCACAACTCCCATGAGAGATATAATCAACAATAGTGATGCCACAGGACGCGTCGCCAAATGAGGCATAGAGCTTTCAGCTCTCGATATTGAGTATAAACCCTGGACAACAATCAAATCCCAAATCCTTGCCAACTTTGTCACTGATTGGACAGAGGCGAAGGAGAATATGACCCTCCCTGAGTCGGAATATTGGACCCTCTACTTTGATGGGTCTAAGGCTCAAGAGGGCTCGGGGGCTGGCGTGGTGCTCAAATCACCCCAAGGAGATAAACTTCTATATGTGTTGCATATCCACTTCACAGCGACAAACAATATTGCTGAGTAAGAAGCACTGCTGCATGGAATCCGGATTGCTAAGGATATTGGCATCCGACGTTTGATGTGTTATGGAGATTCGGATCTTGTTGCTCAACAAGTTTCGGATATTTGTCATGCAAATAAACACATGCCAGCATATAAAGCTGTCGTGGATGATCTATCTAAATCGTTCGAAGGGTTTGAGGTTCAACACATCCCTCGAGCAGAAAACGAGGAAGCAGATGCATTATCTCGGATAGGCTCTGCGCGGAAAGAGGTCCCATATGGTGCTTTTTTAGAGCACCTCAAAGTTCCCTCAATAAAGGGAGTAGATGAGGAATATCCGACCAAATCCGACTCACCTCTAATAGCAGTTCAGGCTGTAATTCCTAGCTAGACTCAACCCTACCTAGATTATCTAGTAGATGGCAAATTACCTGAAGACGAGGTTCTGAGCCGGCAGATCATCCGACGAGCGAAAGCCTATACTATAGTTAAAGGTGAGCTTTATAAGGAGAGTGTTTCTGGGGTTTTTCAGCGCTGCGTATCTCCGGAAGAAGGAGTGGAAATCTTAAGATAAATCCACGAAGGCGAGTGTGGTCACCACGCTTCAGCCAAATCTTTAGTGGCAAAAGCTTTTAGACACGGATTTCTCTGGCTTACAGCTCAGGCAGATGCCGAACGATTAGTCAAGACGTGCAAAGGCTGCCAAAAGTACACCAAACAAGCTCATGTTCCAGCTGATCAGCTACAAACAATACCTATAACATGGCCTTGTGCGGTCTGAGGGCTTGATATGGCAGGACCGTTTAAACGAGCTCAAACTGGATTTACTCACCTCTTAGTGATGGTGGATAAATTCACCAAATGGATTGAGGCTAAACCTATCACTAGTTGTGATGGAGCAACAGCCAAAAGATTTGTCGAGGATGTTATAATCTAGTATGGTTATCCACATAGCATTATCATGGACAACGGGAGTAACTTTTCTATGGGAGAATTGGCCGAATTCTGCAACGAGAAAAATATCCGGCTTGACATTGCGTCAGTCGCACATCCCTAGGCTAACGGACAAGTCGAAAGAGCAAATGGTTTAATCCTACAAGGCCTAAAACCGAGACTCGAAGCACCACTACGACGTGCTGCGGGGGCTTGGGAAGGGGAATTACCCTCTGTAATATGGAGTTTACGAACAACTCCAAATAGGTCAACCGGATACACACCTTTCTTCTTGGTCTATGGTGCAGAAGCAATTCTTCCTAGTGATTTAATTCATACTTCTCCTAGAGTGGCTGCATATATTGAAGAGGATGCCGAGATTTCTTGACAAAATCATCTTGACTTAGTCGAAGAAGTTCGCGTCGTTGCAGAAATGAGATCAACAGCCTATCGGCAGAAGTTACGCAAGTATCATAGCCAGAGAGTCCGAAATAGATCTTTCAATAAAGGTCATTTGGTTCTCTGTCTTGTGCAACAAAGAAAGCACAAACTTTCCCTAGTATGGGAAGGGCCCTTTTTAGTTAGTCGAGTATTGCACAATGGATCGTACTACTTAACTGACATGAGGCCAGTCAAAGAAAGACCTGCTACTAAGAAGAGAAAGAGAGATGGAGGCAGTAAAAATTCGGATGAGTTAGACAGACCATGGAATATTGCTCAGCTACGTCCCTTTTATTCTTAGTTTATCCTTCTTTGTAATCATATATATGTACATATTCTGTGAGAAATAAAAGTTTTGGTTGCCTCAAGTTTTTCTGAGAAGTTTTTACCATCTTATTTCTGAATGATCATGTCATATTCGAAAATCCCAGAATGCTTGAAAGTACTTTTTGCTCATGTTCGTTCTGGTTTAGATTTCTGATTCTAAAAATGCTACCTTCGGGTATAACTCTAAAGTTTGTAGTCTATACTTTGGTTCTTTGTCTGATTGCTGGATGTGGGTATTTTCCGAGTAGTGAATTGTTGGTACTGGAAGCCGGCTTTGTTTCCGAGTTTAAACTGGTTTAGCAATTGAGCTCCGTTGCTCGGCAAAGTTTCCGAGCAGAAGGTTTAGCTGGCTCACGAAAGGGATGAGGCAGAAAGCCAGATAAACGATAAGTATAGGCGAAAAAATACAAGTGCTTATGTAAACATTTTAGGCACACAAAAAATTTAAAGCCAAAAGTGCTGAATAGATCAAAAGCTTATCACTAGCAAAATTATAGTACTGCATATTTATAGGCCCATCATGTTTTTCAGAATAATACAAATGTTTCTTGCAATCTATGATGCAGGAGGAGAGGAAGGAGCTGTCGGCTCGCTGGATACATCGCCTTAATATCGTTCCGAGATGTCCACATCCGAAACGGTGTGGTCATCGTCGGAAACTTCTGCTGAATCTTCTGGAGGCGGAGGCGGAGTGTCCACGCGGGTGAAGAAAGGAGTTTCGTAGCTGGTCAAATCAGTCACGTGACACCCATATCCGGCGTAGGAGTCCATAATGGCCTTGATATCTTGCTCCTGGCCGTCTTCATCTACTTTGTAGTACCCTCTGGTCACTTGCCATATTTCCATGTTTCCATGGTGGCTCATGGACCGCGCGTAGGACATGTTCCAATCCTGGACAAGTTGTGGCATCTCCTTTGCCTTGTCCCGCACCTAAAAATCCGACATGCTATGCATATCCGGAATCTTGAGAGCTTCGCAAATATTCTCAAGGGATTGGCGGAAGTCATGAAGCAGGTCACCGACTTGGGTAAGCCGGTGGGTGCGGGGCTCAGCGGAGGTGGAGTCCGTCAAGTTCAGAGGACCTATAGACAAAAACAGTTAAAGAAAATCCGACATTGAAAGAAGTCGAAGAAAATAGAAAAATCAGACAGGTGGAACATACCGAAAATGATGTCGTCAACTTTGGTCTTATCTTCCGGAAAACTCCGGATTTTAGCCCGGAGCGCCTCAGAAAGATCCTTCTCTCTGAACAGCTCATTATTGAGGTCCGAGATTTTTTGATCTTGAGCAGCAATCTTACTATCACGCTCGTCAGTGTCCATGGAGGAGGACTCGAGAATTTGAGCAATGTTCTTTTCATGATCCGCTTTGAGCTGACCCAGCTCTTGGCGAAGTTCCTTGTTCTCCACCACCAAAGTTTTGCGGTTCTCGGCCTCTTCAATCATAGCCCAGGACTGTTTCACCAGCGCTGTAAGTCAAAAAGAACAATAGTTAAGTAAAAATTCGACTGTGAAAAAACATGAAAGACAAGGTTTGAGTCTCGGAATGTTTACCTTCGGCCTCATCCTTGGGAACTTTAATCTCAACATTCTTAAGTCTAGGAATATACTTTCGGTAGGTCAAAATACCGAAAGTCAGAAGTCTACTAAAGACTCGGGTTAATATTTTTGCTAATATCAGCACGAGCCTTCGGGGCTACACTAGTTCATTCTTTGGCATCCTAAGGAAGCATAAACCCGGATTATTTATCCTACTTCATGCTTGGGGGCTAGAGGATATGATATGAAATAAAGAAAAAACAGGAGTTAGAATTCCAACTTACATATTGTTCGCGAGTAAGTTTATCCAAACTCGCATTCACTTCAACAACAACCTTCTCGGCGAGAGTCAGAGGAGTCACATGAGCAGTTGGAAGCTCACCGGTCCTTATCCTCTCGTCGCGAAGACACACTTGTTCAAGAAGATCAGAGTGCTTGATATCCTCTGCTTCTTGCGCTTCTTCTTCGGCAGATAGATTTCTTTTCTCCAGGCACTGCCTGGCCAGCCGCTGGATCTCTTAAGCAGATTTCCAGGACATGCCAAACTTGGCAAGTCCCAGATTGCTGAGAAGGTTTTCGGCAAAGGTTTCTACCGAGGGATCATTACCCGAAGAGGGTTCACCCTTATATATACCTGACTCACCCATGTGATGTCAGTTTGCGATTCAAGGATCGTAGGCTCCGTTGAAGGAGCCGGATTTTCTGCGACAGCCGGAGAAGGAATGATCACTGGCGTTGCGGAAGGTTGAGGGGCAGGAGTCGGAGGATCCATGGCAGGAGAAGCTATGGTAAGCTTCGTCTGTCGTAGGGGCTTCGAAGAAGTTCCCTTCCCCTTACCCTTGATGAGCTTCTTAGCTCCGAGAGTGTAATAGAGTCGGAAAACATTACATCTCGGAAGAAAATTCGAGTAAGGTCCATAGGCGAAAAGTTGTGTTGAAAGTTACCTCTTCACGACGGGCACCTCCTTTGTACCGACAGCCACTGTCGGAGCCTTGCGCTTCTTAAGTGCAATGTCCGGCAATGGGACCAGTTCCGTCTCCTGAGAAAACTCTGGAGGGTGTCCCTCGAGTGGCGCAAGTTCCGACTCGGGGAGGTCAGCAACCTGAAAAGAAGAAAACATATCAGTATTGCGAGATAAATTAAAGGTTGAAACACATAAAAAGGTTTATTGTTAGAAGCTTACCAGCACTACGGGGTTCTCCACTATGTGCATGTCCAGAGAAACCTCTGGGATCCTCCTCTTGATCCACTCCCTTATCAACCATTTTATCTGGCTTATATAACCTTGCATGGTATAGGCTCTAGGACTGATGCGGAGGGAATCTTTTTTGGACGACGTGATGGATTGCATCAGTCGGTCTCCGTGGTACTGAAGGGGTTGGATCCGGTATTACACCCAACATTGGACCAAGTCGGATCCCTTCAGTCCTTTGTGTTTGATCAGATATTCAATCCGCCTCTTAGCGAGGATCAGATCGTCATTGAGAGCCGGAGGAGCCTCGTCCCAAGACGGTTGGGCCGTGGCAGCTCCGTCGATAAAAGCCGGCAAAGCAGTGGCTTTGTCGGGAGACGGAACATCCTTGTGATAAAAGAAGGTGGCTGGCCATTGTTTGGCCGAGTCACTAGCTAAGATCTTAGGATATGCGCGCTCACGTCTAAGTGAAAAGCTAATTGTACCGGTCATATAAGGAACACCGGCAGTCACAGAATTTCTCCGGACATGGAAGTAGTACCGGAATAGAGTAAGACTTGGCCTAATGCCGATGTATCCCTCGCACAAAGCCGCATAGGTGCTCATCTCTAGGAGAGAGTTGGGAGGAAGATGGCGGAGTTGAACACTATAATGATCTATCACCTCGGAAAATAATTCCGAGGGAGGAAACGACAAACCTATGTCGAGGTGGGTGCCAAAGTGGAGCCGCTCGTTGGCGTGCGGGTTGGGGATGGTCTCCTCGGCGCCGCTCTGCCAGTCGCCGGCGCAGAGGAGCCCTTCTGTCTCCACGCCGCGGAGCTTCTCATCGTCAAGAATGTAGGGGATCCAAACCCCGCGAAAGCTTTCCTTTTCTGTCGCCGCCGCCGCTACCAAGCCGAAAGAGGATGAAAAAACCATTTCTCCGGTGCGCCGGTGACCTAAGATGGGCGGCGCTGGGAGTTTTTGTGGAAAGAAGAGGAGCTCTGTGCGCGGGGGAGATTTGGAGGAGGAGAAACGGCAAGGGAACATGTGAAGAAAGGAGGAGGAGAATCCTTACCCCTTATATCCACCTAACCGCGCCAAGATTCGTGCAAATGACACTGTATAACCGCCACACGTCGTGGACGGAACTGGGAAAGACCCACGCGATGATTACATCACCACGATCTCCGCGTACGTATTGAAACGGCGCCTCGGTTCCGTGAACTGCGGACCCACCAACGGTCGTGCTGACAGGATGTGTGTCAGATGACGTGACTTGACCATGACTAGTGTCAGGTGGCGTTAGAGACCAAGTTCTGGCTTAGTTTGAAATCAAGATGGAAAATCCGAGTAACCTGTTGATAGGTCCGACTTATTTTTAAGACCCGGATCGTATTTTTTGTTGTGAAGTTTTAGGAACCCTTCAAGATTCTGCAAGCCAAAGATCAAGCTAGACGATGATAAATCCGACTTTGGATCTTGGAGGCCTCCGGGGGCTTCTGTTGGGGATATACTTTCCGGGTATCCTAATAGTTCCTCACTGACCAGGGTGGTCCACTTCGGGTTAGAGCTTTGCTTCATGGGCGGCCTAGTCAGGGAGAAAAGATGGAGTCCCATCCAGCTACAGGAAGCCCAGAAGACTTACCGACTTACGCCCATAGTGTTACATGTTGTTCAAGATGTACTCTGTAACCGACTCTTAGTCGTAGCCGGATAGATCTCTCCTATAAACCCTAGGCCATATATCTATATAAGACGTCCTAGGGAGAGCCTTTAGGGGCACCCTCAATAGTCTACAATCTCAATTCACACAGGCGAAACCCTTGTTACCCATATTCCGGCTCTGCCATATTACTGGATTGCTAGCAGGAGTAGGATCTATCCAAAGCCGGAGGATTTGAACCTGGGTAAACTTGTGTGCTCACCATCCCGGAACACCGTATGTCTCACACCCCTCTCTTCTGCACGCCTCGAGGACCCCCTCATGGCGTACCTGTCATCAATCCGACGACAAACATGTTCTTGAGAGAGTTGTCATACAACATTTTGGAAGGAAATAAAGAGAGATCTGTTGGGTTCGCAGCATAGAAAACAAAAAAATTCCTACGATAGGAACTATACCCCAAGATCTATGTACTGTATACAAGCAACAGGTGGATATACATCCATAGAGAACTTACCCTCGAAGACAACAAGGCTTTGTTAACGAGTTGGAACTCGTGTATGATGTAGTCGTACGCTTGCCGATCTCAAGATCGTGTGGAACTCCTAGCTCCGCAAATCAGCAGCGCATCCATCCTTATACACACGTTTAGGCCACCGAATAACCTCCACCTCCTCGCTCCAGTGAATCAGTGGAAGCAGCAACACCTTCTAGACGCAATGCCACCAGGAACATGTATCTCGCTAATCCGAGACCATGGGGGAATATATCTAGAGGGGGAGAGAGATCCTTCATGAGGAGGTGTGTTTTGTGAGGGAGGAGAGGGGGCCTTTTATAGGAGAGGGGGGCTCCTCCCCTCCCATGGCCGGCGCCCATGGGGGGGGGTGCCTCCACCTCTTCCTCAGGCATGTGGTAGAAGCTCCACTCACATCAATTTAGCCTCCACAAAAAGTTCCACTCACATGCATTAAATTACCACCAAATTTAATGCAAATCTCATTTAATAAAACCCTTTTATTTATTTTATTCCTAATTTAACCAGTTTCTACAATTTCACCCGAAACAATTCTGGTTTCCATTAAAATAATTCCAGCGCTTTGCAATTATTTCATCTAAAACATATGTGCTCTAAAATGGTGTTTGGCAACCCTTAAGTGTGTCACCCTACGGTTCGTGAATAATGCAGACATGATTGAGACTCCTCTCAAATCAATAATCAGAAGCAGGACCTGGAGATCCATACTGACTCCTGTACATTCAATGATGACTTCTGTGATCATGAGAACCTTTAACATTAGTAACTTAATCTCGTTGTCTCATGATATATTACATATCCAAGATTCGGTCATCGGTATCCAAATACCTAGTTTGATCTCGTTACCGACATGCACTCTTTTCTCGTTCCCGACATTCAAGCGATCACATCACTTGCTTGCAAGCTATCTTAATGTGATATCACCGAGAGGGCCCAGAGTATATCTATCCTTCATCGCGATTGACAAATTCCACTCTTCATCCATGAGCCTCAACATAACATCTTCGGAGTATCTGAACCCACCTTTATAGTCACCCTTTTACGGTGTGACGTTTGATGTTATCAAGTTACTCTTCTGATGTTGGCAATTAACATGATCTCATGGTCTAAGGATAAAGATTACTTCGTATGATGTTATAGCAATATAAACATAATGACTTTGATCGTAATGCTATACTTCGAACGAATGTTCATCACATCATTTCACAAATGCTGTGACCTTGTCATTAACAACATCCAATGTCCATGATCAAGAAACTTTGATCATCTTGTTAATCAACGAGCTAGTCTATAATAGAGGCATAACTAGGAACCTTTTATTTGTTTATTAAGCACACATGTATTGACGTTTCCTATCAATACAATTATAGCATGCAAAATAAACATCTATTATATACAAGGAATACATAATAACAACTTTATTATTGCCTCTCAGGGCATATTTCCTTCAGTCTCCCACTTGCACTAGAGACAATAATCTAGTTCACATAGTGATAAATCTAACACCCATGGAGTTCTGGTGTTGATCATGTTTTGCCCTAGGGAGAACTTTAGTCAACGAATCTGCTACATTTAAGTCTGTGTGTACATTACAAATCTTTATATCTCCATCCTTGACATGCTCACGGATGGAGTGAAACCGATGCTTAATATGCTTGGAATTCTTGTGAGACCTTGGTTACTTGGCGTTGGCTATGGCTCCATTGTTGTCACAATAGATCACCATTGGTTCCAATGCACTAGGAACCACACCTAGTTCCGTTATGAACTCCTTCATCCAAAGCGCTTCCTGTGCCTCTTTTGAAGCAGCAACATATTCTGCCTCCGTCGTTGATCTAGCCACCACAGGTTGTTTGGAACTCCTCCAACTAACTATTGCTCCGTTCAAGAGAAATACATATCCGGATTGAGACTTAGAGTCATCCGGATAGGTGTGAAAGCTAGCATCGACATAACACTTAGCGACTAGCTCTTCTTCACCTCCGTATACAAGAAACATATCCTTAGTTCTTCTTAAGTACTTAAGGATATTCTTGACCGCTATCCAATGTTCCGAACCTATATCAGATTGGTACCTACTAGTCAAACTAATACCATGTGCCACATTCGGTCTTGTACATAGCATGGCGTACATTATAGAGCCTATGGCTGAGGCATAGGGGATCTTATTCATTATCTCTCTTTCTTTCGCCGTAGCCGCACTTTGATTCTTACTCAATGTTTTGCCTCGCAACATAGGTAAAAACCCCTTCTTACTTCCGTCCATATTAAACTTCTTTAATATCTTATCAAGGTATGTACTTTGCGATAGCCCAATTAGGCGCCTTGATCTATCTCTATAGATTTTAATGCATAATATATATGAAGCTTCACCAAGGTCCTTCATGGAAAATTTGCTATTTAGATAACTTTTAATACTATTTAAAAGATCTATATCATTTCCAATCAATAATATGTCATCCACATATAATATCAGAAATGCCACATTTCTCCCACTCACTTTCTTGTAAATACAAGCCTCTCCATAACTTTGGACAAATCCAATCTCTTTGATCACCTCATAAAAGCGGAGATTCCAACTCTGGGATGCATGTTTTAGTCCATAGATGGATCGCTGAAGCTTGCATACCTTATTAGCATCCTTAGGATCGACAAAACCCTTAGGTTGTATCATATACAACTCTTCTTCAATATTACAATTGAGGAACGCGGTTTTGACATCCATCTGCCATATTTCATAATTGAAATATGCAGCAATTGCTAACATAATCCCAACCAACTTTAGCATCACTACGGGAGAGAATGTCTCATCGTAGTCAACTCCTTGAATTTGTCGAAACACCTTTGCGACAAGTCGAACTTTATAGATGGTCACATTACCACCAGCATCAGTTTTTCTTTTGAAAATCCATTTATTCTCAACGGCCTTTCGATCGTTAGGTAAGTCCACCAAGGTCCAAACCTGGTTTTCGTGCATGGATTCCATCTCGGATTTCATGGCTTCTAGCCATTTGTTGGAATCTGGGCTCATCATCACTTCTTCATACGTCGCACGGTCATCTATTTCATCCATCATAAAATTTATAACATGATTGACGTACAGTTCAGGAGCTGCACGTGTCCTGCTTGACCTGCGAGGTTTGGTAGTGTTCTCTTTCGAAGTTTCGGGATCATTATCATTAGCTCTCTCTTCATCAGGTGAAGTCAACTCCGAAACAATTTCCGGTGCTGCGCCACTCGCCATTTCATGAAGAGAAGGTTCAATAACCTCTTTGAGTTCTACCTTCCGACTACTCACACCTTTCACGAGAAACTCCTTCTCAAGAAATGATCCATTCTTGGCAACAAAAATCTTGCCCTCGGATCTATGATAGAAGGTATACCTAATCATTTCTTTAGAGGATCCTATGAAGACGCATTTTTCTGCTTTGGGTTTGAGTTTATCCGACTAAAGTTTCTTCACATAAAAATCGCATCCCCAAACTTTAAGAAATGACAACTTAGGTTTGTTTCCAAACCATAATTCATATGTTGTCGTTTCAACGGATTTAGATGGTGCCCGATTTAAAGTGAATGCAGCGGTTTCCAGTGCATAGCCCCAAAATGACAGTGGCAAGTTAGTCAGAGACATCATAGATCGCACCATATCCAATAAAGTACGATTTCAATGTTCCGACACACCATAACGTTGTGGTGTTCCGGTATGCGTGAGTTGTGAAACTATTCCAGAGTCTTTCATATGTGTGCTAAACTTGTTGTTGGGGATATACTTTCCTGGTATCCTCGCAGTTCCTCACTGACCAGGGTGGCCCACTTTGGGTTAGAGCTTTGCTTCACGGGCGGCCCAGTTAGGGAGAGAAGACGGAGTCCAATACGGCTACGGGAAGGCCTAGAAGACTTACCGACTTAGGCCCATAATGTTACTTGTAGATCAAGATGTACTATGTAACCGACTCTTAGTCGTAGCCGGATAGATCTCTCTTGTAAACCCTAGGCCGGATATCTATATAAGCCGTCCTAGGGAGAGCCTTTAGGGCAACACTCTAAACATCTTAGTAGTCTACAATCTCAACTCGCACAGGCGAACCCTTGTAACCCATATTCTGGCTCTACCGTATTACTGGATTGCTAGCAGGATTAGGATCTGTCCAAAGCCGGCAGATTCGAACCTGGGTAAACTTGTGTGCTCACCGTCCCGGAACACCGTACGTCTCACACCCCTCTCTTCCGCACGCCTCGAGGACCCCCTCATGGCGTACTTTTCATCAATCCGACGACAGTTGCCGCCCACCGTGGGGCAAGTGAGCTTCGGATCTGCGTTCCGAGCGGAGTCTGCAAGAATCGGAATCGGCAAAACTATCGCCATCGGTCGCATCCTCAACACCAGCAATGTCCCTCTCATCATTCTCGACGAGACGTGGATTCCGGCTAGGGAGGCCATGCCTGCCTATACAATCATGTCTTTTGGCGAGATCGATGTTTACATCGGCTTCGCTGAACCTGCCCCACCCATCCCAGCAGTGATGATAGAGGCAGAAGAATCTTCTGGGTCCCCTTTGTCCGCGGAGGCGGCAGAGTTCCGAATCTCAGAAAACCCTAATCCCACCCAGCCCGCACCAGTTGCGGAGATAGTGGAGAAATCCGAGCCTGAAGAAAACCTAGCGGTTCAAGTCAAATCTGGAGTGGATCTCTCTAGAGAAGCCGGATCCCAGATCGACCCACCCGTGGAAGTCGAAATCCAGGATGAGCAAGTCAACGACACTGATTCCGGCTCTGATGACGCCAGGACAGACAGGCCTTTCCTGAGGTACACAATGCGACGTATGATGCTGCAAGGCGCAAACGCAAATGCAATTCCCGACACCATCAAAAGTTTAGACATGGCTGATCGCGAGAGCCGCAGGTACCTCAGGAAGCACGCATCGCACTTCGTCGGATACGTGGGATCCGGATCTGGCTCTGCCGATGCTGGAGAAAACACCGACTCGGTGCTGGAGGCAATTGGAACAAATGTCGACGTACCCGCATCCTCGGATGAATCAATGACGTCAGCGGACTTCCGAAAGTTCTCCGCGGAATATGAAGAGGAGTATAACTCCAAAGCTGCAGAAGAAGGAGAAGCCATGGATGAAGGATCTGGGGAACACTCTCCCAAAGTGCAGGATGACATGGACATCGGAGATAATCCGGAGGTCCAGATGTCAGAAGGTACCGATCAGAGCTTGACTCCGGGAAACGGACCCAAAGCTGTCTTTGCTACCGCCGATGCCAAGAAGGCAAGGAAGAAGAACAAGAAGAACAAGACCCCGGCAAAAGACCCTCTGATAGAGGAGGTGATTGCCGAGGAATACGAAGAAGACTCGGATGCAGCACTTATCCCAGACGAGCCGAAAAAAGAAGAATCGGTGGATGGACATGTGATCACAGAAGGTGCGCGTAAACTCATCGATGCTGCATTAACCACACCTATTCCTACAGCTGCAGAACTTACTGCAGAAGAACTGGACGAGAGGGCACAGGCCCTAGAAGCGCGTCGTCAAGTACTCCTCGATGAAGCCAAAAACATTGAGGAGGAAAAGAAACGCATAGCATTTGTGGGGAAGTACAACTACAGGCAATACCAGAAGACCAGGAAGCGTCATACCAATGACAACCAGTTCCCGTAGTTCCATGCCGTCCTTTTTGGAGATGAGATGGGGAAGTTTCGTAAAGATAGAAAAGGAGATTGGGTATATCCAACCCCAGTACAGAATACCATGGCGGCCCGAGAAATTCTATCGGCTAATCAGCGACCGGAGGAGATCCATTTGGGAATCAAACTACTCAAAAAGGGACTAGAGCAGCAAAAGGTCGCCTTGTCCGGAAGTCAAAAACTGGTCCCGGATTTCGACCAATGTCGCACAGATCTGGCATGGGCTGACGTAAGACCCCATCGCGTTCCGCAGCAGCATCATTGCCCCAAACACCGGGAAGATAACTATTCGAGAACCGGATCGTCAGGACAACATCATAGAACTACGTGTGACTAGAGCAACGTCGCCCCAACGGCCAAAAAAGAGGCCATTGTTGCACTGAATCCGATGAATCCCCCCCGACGAGAGTCTAACGATCGAAGGGGAGAAGATAAAGAGAAACGTCGGGAGAAGGATCGTCAAAAAATGCCACCTCCTAGACCTGCAAGCTGTCCGGCTGACCATCACCGTGGTGGGAACGCCGGGCGAAGGAACGACGGAAACCATGCTGGCACAACCCGGCAGGGGGCTCGTCGTAGTGAAGACCCTCCCCGAAACCAGAATAATGACGCTCCGGACGGAGGCCGGCGATCAGCCGGAAACAATTCAGCTTCCCCACCCTCCACCAAGTAGTCATCACAACGGCTCTCAAGGGGGACAAGGTGGACGATGTTGCGGAGGAGGTAGCGGCAGAAGCCGAAGTTCAGCTCCAAGGCACCGCAGCCACAGCCGACATTCGGGACGATGTCTATCCCCGAACGACACAAGGCACATGATCAACTCCAACATAGAGGCACGGCGCTACGAAATCGATGATATCTACGTGGGCCCAAAATGCTTTGGACCACGCATCAGAGCTATAAGATTCCCAGAAGGATTCGTTATCTCAACGCATATCCAAGCCTACGACGACATTGCTCGGTCAGATACTTGGCTATAGGATTTTTTCCAACCTTGCAGCATCACAGAAGGCGGAAACAGCCTAGTCGCAACCCGATATCTCCCACTTATGTTGCGGAAGACGGCACAATCATGGCTCAATGAACTTCCGGAGAACACCATCCACAATTGGTATGACATGCAAAGTGCGTTCTTTCGGAATTTCGAAGGCACATATCGGAGGCCCTGCACGGTCGTAGACCTACAGTGTTGCAGCCAGAAGGCCAGAGAAACTTGCCGGGATTACCTCGGACGATGGATCGACACCAAGAACTCTTGCGAAGGAGTAAATGATCAAACTGCGATTGAAGCTTTCATCGCAGGACACCTAATTGGTCTACTGCGCCATCGTTTGAAGTGTGACAAGGTCACTGATTTGGGAGAGATGATAGAAACAGCGAGCAAGTATACAGATGCCGACGATGATGCAGAGGGATTGCTCAATGCCCTAGCTGTGCCTCAGTCGGCAAAATAACCAAAGAAACAAGCTCAGAAGCGTAAAAATACGACGGAAGAGAAACCCAACGCGGAAACAGCAGTGGTCACTGCTACTTTTGGGTCTGGAGGATGAGGAGGACGCGACGGAGGCTGCGGGCGTGGCCATGGGACTTCAAGGGTCCAGGGTAGAGGAGACCAGCAACCAGGCAAAACCTACTCTTGGGCCGACATTGCCAATAACCCATGTGTGCATCACCTAGACGCCAATGGGGGCTCGTCCCACACTAACGCTGAATGTCGTTTCAATGAGGACATCAAAAGAGATAACACCGCGGGCTACAAAGCTAAGCGGAAGAAAGGAAAGAAGAACCCCGAAAAAGATAAGGAGACCAAGGAAGATTCCGACATGGAGGAAGCTGATGCTTCAAATACCAAGCCGGAAGGGAAGAAAAATTTTCCGACCAAAAAAGACACTTATGTCACCTTCATCGGATCTCAACCAGCAAAGGTCAAGAAAGCAGTTCTACATGAGCTCAATGCAACAGTTCTGGCTGTCCCCCATTTTTTGGACTGGTCGGAGGTGGCAATCACATTTAACCACGCTGATCATCTGCCTAAGTTGCATAGGCGAGGAAAATACGCCTTAATCGTCAATCCACTTATTGACGGTTATGGTTTCTCCAAGACCCTCATGGACGGTGGTAGCAGTATCAATATTCTCTATGTCAAAACGCTACGCCGGATGAAGATCTTGGAGACCCAGCTAAACCACAACACTGTTATTTTTCACGGCGTTGTCCCAGGAAGACAAGCCAATTCCCTGGGAGAGGTCACTTTGGATGTTACCTTTGGAACTCCAAAGAATTATCGGACGGAGGAACTGTCCTTCGAAGTGGTCCCGTTCAAGAGCGCGTACCATGCTATATTCGGACGTCCGGCTTACTGGGCTTTTATGGCTCGTCCGTGTTACATTTACAATATGATGAAAATTCCGGGTCCCAACGGCGTGATCACCATCAGGGGAGACCCGAAGAAAGCGCGAGAGTGTGAGGATGGAAATGCCGCCTTTGCTGAAGCCGTGATGCACGCCCAGGAGTACCAGGAGATCAAGAAGAGCATAGATCCGTCCGAGATGCCTGCAACGAAGGAGGGGACAAAGCCAAATCTGGAGTTTAAGGCATCAGAAGAGACGAAGAAGACGCCATTGAAGGATGATGACCCCTCCAAGGTGACCCAGATAGGCATAGGCCTAGGTAGCGCATAGGAAAGCACGCTCATCAAGTTCCTCCAAGCAAATCAAGATATTTTCGCATGGCAGCCATCTGACATGACTCGAGTACCTAGGGAACTGGCTGAGCACTCTTTAAATGTGAACCCGAATGCTAAACCCGTCAAACAGTCCCTACGACATTTTGGCGATGAAAAGCGTAAGGCAATAGCTAAGGAACTAGCACGGCTCGAGTTAGCCGGATTCATAGAAGAGGTCATCCACACTGAGTGGTCAGCCAATCCTGTAATGGTCCCTAAAAAGGACACCACTGATTTAAGGATGTGTGTTTATTATACTGCCTTGAACAAGGCTTGTCCAAAAGATCCGTTCGCTCTGCCTAGAATTGATCAAGTTATTGATTCTACAGCAGGCTCGAAACTCCTCTGTTCTCTCGACGCATATTCTGGTTATCACCAAATCCGGATGAAGGAATCTGACAAAGTCAAAACTTCATTCATAACCCCCTTCGGAACCTTCTGTTTTGTTACGATGCCCTTTGGGATGAAGAACGCAGGAGCTACGTACCAGCGCACGATGCAGCGTTGCCTCCACGACCAACTCAGACGTAATGTACATGCATACGGGGATGATATTGCAGTGATGTCCAAAAGGAAGGAAACGCTGATTTCCGACTTGGAGGAAATGTTCGAAAATCTATGAAAATATAACATCATGCTTAGCCCAAAGAAATGCTTGTTTGGAATACTAGCCGGAAAATTGTTAGGTTTCATCGTGTCTCAAAGAGGCATAGAGGTGAACCGGGACAAAATCAAGGCTATACTCAATATTTCCAGGCCAAGTTGCTTGAAGGACATACAAAGACTGACTAGTTGCATCGCTGCGGTCAGTCGATTTGTAAGCCAGCTTGGAGAAAGAGCCGCACCATTATACAAACTCCTGAAAAAGACCAAGGATTTTGTTTGGACTGACGAAGCTGAAGCTGCACTGCAAGACCTAAAGAAAGTACTCTCATCTGCTCCAATCCTTGCAGCGCCAGAACCTCAGGAACCAATGTTGCTCTATCTTTCTGCGACAAATAAGGTCGTTAGTATTGTCATGGTAGTGGAGAGACCGGAGGAAAATCAGGAGCACCTGGTGCAGCGTCCGACTTACTTTGTCGTGAAGACCTGACATAATCAATACAGCGGTATCCGCACTATCAAAAGTTGGCTTACGGCGTTTTTCTTGCATCTCGTAAGTTACGACACTATTTTCAGGAGCATCCAATTACCGTGGTGAGCACAACTCCCATGAGAGATATAATCAACAACAGTGACACCACAGGACGCATCGCCAAATGGGGCATAGAGCTTTCAGCTTTCGATATTGAGTATAAACCTCGGACATCAATCAAATCCCAAATCCTTGCTGACTTTGTCACTGATTGGACAGAGACAAAGGAGAATATGACCCTCCCTGAGTCGAAATATTGGACCCTCTACTTTGATGGGTCTAAGGCCCGCGGGGGCTCGGGGGCTGGCGTGGTGCTCAAATCACCCCAAGGAGATAAACTTCTATACGTGTTGCAGATCCACTTCACAACGACAAACAATATTGCCGAGTATGAAGCACTGCTACATGGAATCCGGATTGCTAAGGATATTGGCATCCGACGTTTGATGTGTTACGGAGATTCGGATCTTGTTGCCCAACAAGTGTCAGATATTTGTAATGCAAATAAACACATGGCAACATTTAAAGCTGTCGTGGATGATCTATCTAAATCGTTCGAAAGGTTTGAGGTTCAACACATCCCTCGAGCAGAAAATGAGGAAGCAGATGCACTATCTCGGATAGGCTCTGCGGGGAAAGAAGTCCCGCATGGCGCTTTCTTGGAGCACCTCAAAGTTTCCTTAGTAAAGGGAGTAGATGAGGAATATCCGACAAAATCCGACTCACCTCTAATAGCAGTTCAGGCTGTAATTCCCAGGTGGACTCAGCCCTACCTAGATTATCTGGTAGATGGCAAATTGCCCGAAGACGAGGTGCTAAGCCGACAGATCATCCGACAAGCGAAAGCCTATACCATAGTTAAAGTTGAGCCCTATAAGCGGAATGTTTCTAGGATTTTTCAGCGCTGCGTATCTCCGGAAGAAGGAGTGGAAATCTCAGGGGAAATCCTCGAAGGCGAGTGTGGTCACCATGCTGCAGCCAAATCTTGAGTGGAAAAAGCTTTTAGACACGGATTTTTCTGGCTTACAGCTCAGGCAAATGCTGAATGATTAGTCAAGACGTGCAAAGGCTGCCAAAAGTACGCCAAACAAGCTCATGTTCCGGCTGATCAACTGCGAACAATACCTATAACATGGCCTTTTGCAGTCTGGGGGCTTGATATGGTTGGACCATTTAAACGAGCTCCAAGTGGATTTACTCACCTGTTAGTGATGGTGGATAAATTCACCAAATGGATTGAGGATAAACCCGTCACAAGTTGTGATGGAGCAACAGCCAAAAGATTTGTCGAGGATGTTATAATCCGGTATGGTTATCCACATAGCATTATCACGAACAACGGGAGTAACTTCTCTATGGGAGAATTGGCAGAATTCTACAACGAGCAAAATATCCGGCTTGACATTGCGTTAGTCACACATCCGGAGGCTAACGGACAAGACGAAAGAGCAAATGGTTTAATCCTACAAGGCCTAAAACCGAGACTCGAAGCACCACTACGACGTGCTGCATGGGCTTGGGTGGAGGAATTACCCTCTTTGATATGGAGTTTACGAACAACCCGAAATAGGTCAACCGGATACACACCTTACTTCTTGGTCTATGGCGCAGAAGAAGTTCTTCCTAGTGATTTAATTCATACTTCTCCTAGAGTGGCCGCGTATATTGAAGAGGATGCCTAGATTTCTCGACAAAATGATCTCGACTTAGTCAAAGAAGTTCGCGTCGTTGCTGAAATGAGATCTACAGCCTATCAGTAGAAGTTACGCAAGTCTCATAGCCAGAGAGTCCGAAATAGATCTTTCAATAAAGGTGATTTGGTTCTCCGGCTTGTGCAACAAAGAAAGCACAAAATTTCCCCAGTATGGGACGGGCCCTTTTTAGTTAGTCGAGTATTGCACAACGAATCGTACTACCTAACTGACATGATGCCAGTCAAAGAAAGACCTGCTACTAAGAAGAGAAAGAGAGCTGGAGGTAGTACAAATCTGGATGAATTAGACAGACCGTGGAATATTGCTTAGCTACGTCCCTTTTATTCTTAGTTTATCCTTCTTTGTAATCATATATATGTACATGTTTTGTGAGAAATAAAAGTTTTGGTTGCCTCAAGTTTTTCTGAGAAGTTTTTACCATCTTATTTCCAAATGATCATGTCATAGTCGAAAATCCCAGAATGCTTGAAAGTACTTTATGCTCATGTTCGTTCTGGTTTTGATCTCCGATTCTAAAACTGCTACCCTCGGGTATAACTCTAAAGTTTCTAGTCTTTACTTTGGTTATTTGTCTAATTGCTGGATGCGGGCATTTTCCGAGTAGTGAATTGTTGGTACTGGAAGCCGGCTTTGTTTCCGAGTTTAAACTGGTTTAGCAATTGAGCTCCATTGCTCGGCAAACTTTAGCCGGCTCACGAAAGGGACGAGGCGGAAATCCTGATAAACGATTAGCATAGACGAAAAAGTACAAGTGCTTATGTAAACATTTCAGGCACGCAAAAATTTAAAAAGCCAAAAGTGCTGAATAGATAAAAAGCTTAGCACTAGAAAAATTATAGTACTGCATATTTAGAGGCCCATCATGTTTTTCAGAAATAACATAAATGTTTTCGGGATTCTATGATACAGGAGAGGAAGGAGCTGCCGGCTCGCTGGATACGTCGCCTTGATATCGTTCTGAGATGTCCGCATCCGAAGTGGTGCGTTCATCGTCGAAAACTTCTGCTGAATCTTCTGGAGGCAGAGGCGGAGTGTCCACGCGAGTGAAAAAAGGAGTCTCGTAGCTGGTTAAATCAGCCACGTGACACCCATATCCGGCGCAGGAGTCCATGATGGCCTTGAAGTCCTGCTCCTGGCCGTCTTCATCTACTTTGCAGTACCCTCTGGTCACTTGCCATATTTCCATGTTTCCATTGTGGCTCATGACCATGGTGAGAGCCTTCTATGCCGTGGTTCGCGCGTAGGACATGTTCCATTCCTGGACGAGTTGCGGCATCTCCTTTGCCTTGTCCCGCACCTGAAAATCTGACATGCTATGCATGTCCGGAATCTTGAGAGCTTTGCCAATGTCCTCAAGGGATTGGCAGAAGTCATGAAGCAGGGCACCGACTTGGGTAAGTCGGTGGGTGCGGGGCTCAGCGGAGGTGGAGTCCGTCAAGTTCAGAGGACCTGTAAACAAAGACAGTTAAATAAAATCCGACATCAAAATAAGTCGAAGGAAATAGACAATCAGACATATGTAACATACCGAAAATGACGTCATCAATTTTGGTCTTCTCTTCCCGAAGACTCTGGAGTTCAGCCCGGAGCGCCTCGGAAATGTCCCTCTCTCTGCAAAGCTCACTATTGAGGTTCGAGATTTTTTGATCTTGAGCAGCAATCTTACGATCACACTCATCAGTAGCCATGGAGGAGGACTCAAGGATTTGAGCAATGCTCTTTTCATGATCTGCCTTGAGCTGGTCCAGCTCTTGGCAAAGCTCCTTGTTCTCCACCACCAAAGTCTTGAGGTTCTCGGCCTCTTCAATCATGGCGCAACATTTTCAAGCCGGAGAGCTTTGATCTCTCTCCGCTTATCACAAACATTCTTCAACACGTCCTGGTTCTAGGAATATACTTTCTGTAAGTCATAATACCCAAAGTCAGAAATCTACTAAAGACTCGAGCTAATATTTTTGCAAATATCAGCATGAGCCTTGGGGGCTACACTAGTTCGTTCTTTGGCATCCTAAGGAAGAATAAACCCAGACTATTTATCCTACTTCATGCTTGGGGGATAGAGGATATGATATGAAATAAAAGAAAAACAGGAGTTGGAATTCCGACTTACATATTGTTCACGAGTAAGTTTGTCCAAACTAGCGTTCACTTCAACTGCAACCTTCTCAGCGAGAGTCAGAGGGGTTATAGGAGCAGTTGGAAGCTCCCCGGACCCGATCCTCTCATTACGAAGACGCACTTGTTCAAGAAGATCAGAGTGCTTGACTTCTCTACTTCTTGCGCTTCTTCTTTGGCAGATAAGTTTCTTTTCTCCAGGCATTGCCTGGCTAGCCGTTGGATCTCTTCAGCAGATTTCCGGGACATGCCAAACTTGGCAAGTCCCGGATTGCTGAGAAGGTTTTTGGCGAAGGTTTCTGCCGAGGGATCATTACCCAAAGAGGGTTCACCCTTATCTGAACCTGACTCACCCATGGTGATGTCAGTTTGCGATTCAAGGATCGCAGGCTCCGTTGAAGGAGCCGGATCTTCTGCGAAAGCCGGAGAAGGAATTATCACTGGTGTTGCGGAAGGCTGAGGGGCAGGAGTCGGAGGAGCCATGGCAGGAGAAGCTATGGTAAGCTTCGTCTGTTGCAGGTACTTTGAAGAAATCCCCTTCCCCTTGCCCTTGATGAGCTGTTTAGCTGTAAGAATGTGATAAAGCCGGAAACATTACATCTCGAAAGGAAATTCGAGTAAAGTACAAAGGCAGAAGTTGTGATGGAAAGTTACCTCTTCACGACGGGCACCTCCTTTGTGCCAACAACCACTGTCGAACCTTTGCGCTTCTTGAGTGCATCATCCGGCAATGGCACCACTTCTATCTCCTGAGAAAACTCGGGAGGATATCCTTCGAGCGGAGAAAATTCCGACTCGGGGAGGTCAGCAAGCTGAAAAGAAGAAAACATATCAGTATTGCAATGTAACTTAAAAGATTGAAACATATAAAAAGTTTACTGTTAGAAGCTTACCGACACTACGGGGTTTTCCGCCGTATGCATATCTAGAGAAATCTGCAGGATCCTCCTCTCGATCCGCTCCCTTATCAACCATTTTATCTGGCTTATGTAGCCTTGCGTGGTGTAGGCTCTAGGGCTGATGCAGAGGGTCTTTCTTGGACGACATGATGGAGTGCATTAGTCGGTCTCCGTGGTACTGAAGGGGCTGGATCCGACGTGACAGCCAGCATTGGACCAAGTCGGATCCCTTCAGTCCTTTGTGTTTGATCAAATATTCGATCCGCCTCTTAGCGAGGATCAGATCGCCGGTGAGAGCCGGAGGAGGCTCGTCCCAAGAAGGTTGGGCCGTGGCAGCTCCGTCGATAAAAGCCGGCAAATCAGTAGCTTTGGCGGGAGCCGGAATATCCTGATGATAAAATAATGTGGCTGGCCATTGTTTGACCGAGTCACTAGCTAGGATTTTGGGATATGCGCGCTCGCGTCTAAGTGAAAAGTTAATAGTACCAGTGATGTAAGGAACACCGACAATGATAGAATTTCTCCGGACATGGAAATAGTACCGGAATAAGGTCAAACTCGGCCTAATGCCGAGAAATCCCTCACACAAAGAAGCATAAGCGCTCATCTCTAAGAGAGAGTTGGGAGGAAGATGGTGGAGTTGAACACCAAAATTATCAATCACCTCAGAGAAGAACTCCGAGGGAGGGAATGACAAACCTCTGTCGAGGTGGGTGTTGAAGTGGACCTGCTCATCGGCGTGCGGGTTGGGGATGGTCTCGCTGATGCCGCTCTGCCAGTCGCCGTCGTGGACGAGCCCTTCTGTCTCCACACCGTGGAGCTTCTCATATTCTAAGACGCAGGGGATCCAGACCCCACGGAAGCTTTCCTTCTCCGCCACCGCTTCCGTCACCATTGTCACCGCCGCTGCCGCCAAGCCGGAAGAGGAAGAAGAAGCCATTTCTCCGATAAGTAGTTGACCTAAGATGGGTGGCGCTGGGAGTATTTGGGGGAAAGAAGAGGAGCTCTATGCACGCGGGGGAGATTTGGAGGAGAGGAAAAGGCTAAGGAAAGGTGAAGAAAGGAGGAGGAGATCCTCACCCCTTATATCCACCTAACCGCGCCAAGATTCGTGCAAATGCTACAGCGTAACCGCCATGCGTCGTGTAAGGAACTGGGAAGGACCCACGCGATGATTACGTCGCCTCGATCTCCGCGTACACATTGAAACGGTGCCTTGGTTCCGCGAACTGCGGACCCACCAACGGTCCATGACTTGTGTCAGGTGGCGTTACAGACCAAGTTCCGGCTTAGTTCGAAATCAAGCTGGAAAATCCGAGTAACCTGTTGATAGGTCCGACTTATTTTTAAGACCCGGATCGTTTTTTGTTGTTGTGAAGTTTAAGGAACCCTTCAAGATTCTGCAAGCCGAAGATTAAGCTAGACAATGATGAATCTGACTATGGATCTTGGAGGCCTCCGGGGGCTGCTGTTGGGGATATACTTTCCGGGTATCCTCACAGTTCCTCAATAACTAGGGTGGCCCACTTTGGGTTAGAGCTTTGCTTCACGGGCGGCCTAGTCAGGGAGAGAAGACGGAGTCCAATCCGGCTACGGGAAGGCCCATAAGACTTACCGACTTAGGCCCATAATGTTACTTGTAGTTCAAGATGTACTCTGTAACCGACTCTTAGTCGTAGCCAGATAGATCTCTCTTGTAAACCCTAGGCCGGATATCTATATAAGCCGTCCTAGGGAGAGCCTTTAGGGCAACACTCTAAACACCTTAGTAGTCTACAATCTCAACTCGCATAGGCGAACCCTTGTAACCCATATTCTGGCTCTGCCGTATTACTAGATTGCTAGGAGGAGTAGGATCTGTCCAAAGCCGGTGGATTCGAACGTGGGTAAACTTGCGTGCTCACCGTCGAACACCGTACGTCTCACACCCCTCTCTTCTGCACGCCTCGAGGACCCCCTCATGGTGTACTTGTCATCAATCCGACGACACTCGTAACTAAGATACTCTCGTCCACGGTCAGACCGCAGAAATTTGATCTTTTTGTTATGATGATTTTCCACTTCATTCTGAAATTCCTTGAACTTTTCAAAGGTTTCAGACTTATGTTTCATCAAATAGATATACCCATATCTACTCAAATCATCCGTGAGAGTAACAAAATAATGTTATCCACCTCGCGCCGACATACTCATTGGTCCACACACGACATTATATATGATTTCCAATAAATCTGTCGCCCGTTCCATTGAACCGAAAAACGGCGTTCTAGTCATCTTTCCCATAAGGCATGGCTCACATGTATCAAATGATTCAAAATCAAGTGATTCCAAAAGTCCATCAGAATGGAGTTTCTTCATGCGTTTAACGCCAATATGACCTAGACGGCAGTGCCACATATATGCAGATATATCATTATAAGTTTAATCCTTTTATCATCAACATTATGAATATGCGTAATACTACTATCGATATCCAATAGAAATAAACCATTCATCACAGGTGCTTGACCATAAAAGATATCATTCATGTAAATCGAACAACCATTGTTTTCAGATTTAAAGGAATAACCACTTCGCATCAAACACGATCCGAATACAATGTTCATGCTCAGTTCATGCACCAAATAACAATTATTTAGATTTATCACTAATTCCAACGGCATATGGAGAGGCAGCGTTCCGACGGTGATCACATCAACTCTTGATCCATTGCTGACCCGCATCGTGACCTCATCCCTTGCTAGTTGTCGCTTGTTCCGCAGCCCCTGAATCGAGTTACATATATTAGCAACCAATCCCGTATCAAATACCCAGGTGCTACTGCGAGTACTAGTCAAGTACACGACAATAACATGTATATCACATATACCTTTGTTTGCCTTGCCGGCCATCTTATCCGGCAAATACCTGGGGTAGTTGCGCTTCCAATGCCCAGTTCCCTTGCAATAGTAGCACTCAGTATCAGACTTAGGGCCAACTCGGGATTTCTTATCAGGTGCGGCAACAGATTTGTCGCCCTTCTTTCCCTCCTGCTTGCATTTCTTGTCCTTTTTGAAACTGGTGGTCTTATTGATCATCAACACTTGATGTTCTTTCCTAATCTCCACTTCTGCAGTTTTAAGCATTAATAGTAGCTCGGGAAGAGACTCCCTCATGCCCTGCATGTTATAGTTCCTCACGAAGCTCTTGTAGCTAGGTGGCAGATATTGGAGAACACATTGTATGGCTAGGTCAATGGGAATCGTTATTCCCAATGACACAAGCTTACTGGCGTACCTAGACATTTTGAGTACATGCTCACTAATGGAGTTGTTCTCCTCCGTCATGCAGCTAAAGAACTTTTTAGAAGCATTATAACTCTCTACGGCAACATGTGTATCAAAAATCATTTTCAATTCTCCCATGGTATCAAAAGCATTGCCATTTTCGAAATGCTTTCGAAGTTCTGGCTCTAGCCCATACAGTATGCTGCAATGAACTAAGTTGTGGTCCTCCTGATGAGTTATATAGACATTCTTTTCCTCGTCAAGGGCATCAGGAGCTGGTGGGGGGGGCCTAGTGGCACCTCTAGCACATATTGCTTTTGTGCAGCAGTGAGGAGAATCCTCAAATTCATAGCCTAGTTGGTGAAGTTGCTACCATTCACAACAAGTTTCTCTTTCTCCATGAACACATTGAAATTAAAAGCAGGTGGTGCCATCTACAACAGAATTTGTAAAGTTTATTTAGACTAAGTTTATCATAGATTGAGTTAAACTAATCCAAATTACTAATGAACTCCCACTAAAAAACGACATCCCTCGTGTCTTTTTGGTGATTACATGAACCAAATCCACTACACCAAATCAGATCATCACGTAAGTCGGTGTAGCTTCAAAGGTGAGCATCTATATGGGCATCATATCAACTATATGACTCATGCTTAACCTTTCGGTCTATGTTCCGAGGCCATGTATGTACATGCTAGGCTCGCCAAGTATGAACCTTAGTATTCGCTTGTGTAAAACTGTCTTACACCCGTTGTATGAAAGCTTAGAGTCGAGTACACCCGATCATCACGTGATGTCTCGAAACACGATCCATAGAACGGTGCATACTTAAGGAAGAACACATTTTATCTAGATATTTAAATGAGGGATCATCTTACAATGCTACTAAAAGCGCCAAACTAGCAATATAAGATGCATACATCTAATGTGTAAAGTGGGATGATATGGTCCATGCATTTGATCTCTATCATATGCATCATGGTATGATCTCTATCATTCCTTTGTGTGTAAGGCCAAGGTCTATGGAACTTACACATTAGGTGTGTTGTAAGAGTATCTATCATACATCTACTTACAACATTACCATATCATGACACTAGCCTAGCAACAATCTAAATTAGACGCCTCTAATTTATCCATTGCAAGTTTTCCGTGGCTTAGGGCTTTCGGAGATAGAACCGGTCTTACCTATGATCATGGAACCACAACGAGGATAACCAAGTTATTAGCAACTCGTTGTAAATAAGATATTGACTATAGTAGGAGAGACATACACCCGCTAACCACTTATGCAAAACTAGTTGCATGTCAGTCGTGGAACCGGTCGCATGTGCGATGACATGTAAGGTTGGTCCGGGCCGCTTCATCCCACTATGCCACAAATATCCAAAATACATCAAAGAAGCAATAACATGATCATCATCGCCCACATATAAACATATGCGTACTACCTGTGCAAAGAACCTACGCATAGATCAGGCTCTGATACCACTGTTGGGTTCGCAGCATAGAAAACAAAAGTTTTGCTACGATGGGAACTATACGCCAAGATCTATCTACTAGATACAACCAACGGGTGGATATACATCCATATAGAACTTACCCTCCAAGACAACAAGGCATTGTTAACGAGTTGGAACTCGTGCATGATGTAGTTGTACGCTTGCCGATCTCAAGATCGTGTGGAAGTCCTAGCGCCGCAAATCAGCAGCGCATCCGTCCTCGCACACATGTTCAGGCCACTGAACAACCTCCACCTCATTGCTCCTGCAAATCAGCAGAAGCAGCAACTCCTTCCAGACGCAATGCCACCGGGAACATGTATCTTGCTAATCCGAGACCATGGGGCAATATATCTAGAGGGGGAGAGAGATCCTTCACGAGGAGGTGTGTTTTGTGAGGGAGGAGAGGGGGGCCTTTTATAGGAGAGGGGGGGCTCTTCCCCTCCCATGGGGGGTGCCCCCATCTCTTCCTCATTCATGTGGTGGAAGATCCACTCACATCAATTTAGCCTCCACCGAAAGTTCCACTCACATGCATTAAATTTCCACCAAATTTAATGCAACTCTCATTTAATAAAACTATTTTATTTTTTATTCAGAATTTTGTTAATTAATTTAATTAACAAACATTCACATAAAACCTCTCGTAACATTTCAATATCACATGTAGAACCAGTTTCTGCAATTTCACCCGAAACAATTCTGGTTTCCATTGAAATAATTCCAGCGCTTTGCAATTCTTTCGTCTGAAACATATGTGCTCCAAAATGGTGTTTGGCAACCCTTAAGTGTGTCACCCTACGGTTCGCGAATAATGCATACATGATTGAGACTCCTCTCAAATCAATAATCAGAAGCAGGACCTGGAGATCCAGACTGACTCATGCACATTCAATGTTGACTTCTATGATCGTGAGAACCTTTAAAGTTAGTAACTTAATCCCTTTCTCTCGTGATATATTACATGTCCGAGATTCGATCATCGGTATCCAAATACCTAGTTTGATCTTGTTACCGACCTGCACTCTTTTCTCGTTCTCGTGATATAACATTCTAGTGATCACATCACTTGCTTGCAAGCTATCTTAATGTGATATCACCGAGAGGGCCCAGAGTATATCTAGACATCATCGGGATTGACAAATTCTACTCTTGATCTATGAGCCTCAAAATAACATATTCGGAGTATCTGAACCTACCTTTATAGTCACCGTTTTACGGTGTGATGTTTGATGTTATCAGGTTACTCTTCTGATGTTAGCAATTAACATGATCTCATGGTCTAAGGATAAATATTACTTCTTATGATGTTATAGAAATATAAACATAATGACTTTGATCGTAATGCTATACTTACCATGAATGTTCATCACATCATTTCACAAATGTTGTCACCTCGCTATTAACAACATCCAATGTCCATGATCAGGAAACTTGGATCATCATGTTAATCAACGAGCTAGTCTATAAGAGAGGCATAACTAGGAACCTTTTATTTGTTTATTAAACACACATGTATTGACGTTTCCTATCAGTATAATTATGGCATGCAAAATAAACATCTATCAGATACAAGGAGTACATAATAACAACTTTATTATTGTCTCTCAGGGCATATTTCCTTCAAGATCGAGTTCTAAGCAATAATAGGTTGGGTGTTTTGGGTGAAAGGAGGGGTGCGTACTGTTGCAATTTATAAATTCTATTTATAGTCGTGCTCGTGTTAATACCGAAAAAAGTATCCCAAAATATCATAAATAGATTGTACCAGACTCGTCCCATCGACAAAAAAGCATTATACCAGACTGGTCGGTTCTTTATTTTTCTCGGCCTAGGGAATTCAGGAGGCGCCCGCTTTATCAAAAATGAAGAGAATCATACAGATCATGCTGCATTACTCGGTGTGTGTTACTTCCTCCGTTTAAAATTAAGTGTATCTAGTAGTACAAACTTATCTACAGTACTACATGTTGGGTTCGCAACTTAGAACACAAAAAATTTCCTACGATGGGAAGTATTGAGCACCAAGATCTATCTACTAGATACAAGTAACGTGTGGATATACATCCATAGAGATCATACCCTTGAAGAGCGACAAAGCATTGTTAATGAAACTTATTTTGTGGTTGATGTAGTCGTACACTTGCCGATCTCAGGATCATGACGAAGTCTAGTGAGTCTACCAGGTCCAACACCAACAAGTCCAGTACCTCAAAGAAGCGGTGCATCCGTGATCGCACACATGTCCAGTACCCCAACAATCTCCGTGTCCTCGCTCTAGCGATGCAGCGGAAGCAAGAACTCCTTTATAGATAAAGCCACCGGGATCATGTATCTCGCTAATCCGAGACAATGGGGAATAATTTTTAGAGGGGGAGAGAGAGATCCTTCACGAGGAGGTGTGAGTGAGATGGAGTGAGAGGGATGCCTTTTATAGGAGGAGGGGGCAGCGAAGGGCCATGGTGTGGTAGCCATGGTAGGTGCCCGAACCTCTTCCGCATTCATGTGGGTGGATCACCCACTCACATAAAAGACCGTTACTCTAAATTCCACTCACACATGCATTAATTTTGCACAAAAATTAATGTATCTCTCATTTAATAAAACTATTTTATTTATTTATTCATAATTTTGTTAATTATTTTAATTAACAAACATTCACATAAAACCCCCTGCAATATTTCAATATAATATGCACAACCAGTTTCTAAAATTTCACCCGAAACAATTCTGGTTTCCATCAAAATGATTCCAACGCTTTCTTAAGTCTTTATCTGAAACACATTTTCTCCAAATGTTGTTGGTATCCCTTAAGTGTGTCACCCTATGGTTCGCAAATAATGCAGACATGAACCAGAGCCCTCTCCGATCAGTAATCAACTGTGGGAGCTAGATATCCGTACTGACTCCCACACATTCAACGATGACTATAATGATCGTGTGAACCTTTAATGTCGAGACTAAGTCCCTTTGTCTTGCGATATATTACATGTCCGAGATTCGATCGTCGGTATCCCCATACCTAGTTCAATCTCATTACCGACATGCACTCTTTTCTCAAGCCCGTGATATAACATTCTAGTGATCATATCACTTGCTTGCAAGCTATCTCACCGAGAGGGCCCAGAGTATATCTATCTGTCATCGGGATGGAAAAATCCCACTCTTGATCAATAAGCCTCTACATAACACCTATGTAGCACTGAACCCACCTTTATAGTCACCCTATCACGGTGTGACGTTTGATGTTATCAAGATACTCTTCTAGTGTTAGTGATTGACATGATCTCATGGTCTAAGGACAATGATTACTTCGCATGATGTTATAGCAATATAAACACAATGACTTTGATCGTAATGCTATAGTTCGGATGAATGTTCATCAAATCATTCCACCAATGTTGTGACCTTGTTATTAACAATATCCAATGTCCCTGATCAGGAAACCTTGATCATCTTGTGAATCAACGAGCTAGCTTATATGAGAGGCGTAACTATGAACTCTTTATTTGTTTATTGAAGAAACATGTATTAACGTTTCCAATTAATAAAATTATAGCATGCAGAATAAACATTTATCATAGACATGGAATAAGATAATAACCACTTTATTCTTGCCTCTCAGGAATATTCCCTTCAGTCTCCCACTTGCACTAGAGTTAATAATCTAGTTGTAAACTTGTGCATTCAACACCTATGGCTTTCTAGTGTTCTATATACTTGTTTGCTAATGGTTAACATAATCTCCGAATCTGACACTTTGATGTCCATGTGTGTTTGCATGTCTTTGCGTCTCTACGCATCACTAATTCTCTAATGAGATGGCATTGTATAAATTTAGTCCTTTGGTGAGACCTTTAGTTCCTTTGGGTTAAAACATATTTGGGGGGTTGACCCCCGGGTGCCCTGCCCGGACAAGAACAAAGGAAGATTGAGCAAGTCCGGCTATGAGATTGTAGCCGGACATAGTCGCGTTGTCCCGACTACTAGCCGGTAGCCGGAACAAGGAAGGATGATAAAACTCAGAACCGACTACATGGGTGTAGCCAGACGCAATCAAGACAGGGGCAGGACGACGTGCTGCACAGTGCATGGTATGCCCTGGTACAGCGACAAGAAACACCACTACAAGACCATGTCGACACCGTCGAGAGCTTTTCTACTAGTCTCCACACCTCTATCTAGCCTTCTTAGGCTCTGCCATTTCCAATAAAACGACAAACATGTTGATATAATTGTCGCACAATATATCTTCATAGTACTAGCCCACTATGAACCACACCTAGTTTGATAACAAACTACTTAAGCAAATTCCCCCCCTTGCTACTACTATAGCAGTCATATACTTAGCCTTTTGTTGTAGTATCCGTCACAATGTATCAACTTTGGAACTCATCCGAATCCATCATGGGAACCTCCTTTCCATTACATTATGCCACCCATAGTTTGAATTGATATAATTTAATTTGTATCTTGTGATAAACTAGTATCGATGTAACACTTTACAATGATCTATTTGTAACTATTTGTTATACATGATATATTCTTAGTTCTTCTAGAACTCATAACAATATATTTACTATTGTCCAATGATCATCTTATGAATCATTCTGGTATATGCTCACAAAATTTAGAGCACATGACCTATATGGATATGTACATATCACGGTATTATTGATCAAAATATTCTTGTGATTTCACTCACCAAGTGTCGATACACTTGAATCTTGATTCAACCCTTCCCATCCGACAAGAACCTTTCTTGTCGTTTTCATATTGAACTCATTCAATATCTCATATATGTACATTTGGCATAACCATATTAGTGTTTCAATCTATCCATATAGACATTGATGCTAAATATTCAGGTTTTGACCAAGTTTTTCATCGAAATCAGATTTTAACGAAATTCTTAATCCATGTCAATAAAAGATACATCATTTGCAATCAACAACATGTCCTCTACATAATTTATTGGAAATATGTCTCAGTGGTCCCACTTAATTTCTTGCAAATGCAAGCATCTTCATCGTCTTCGATGAAATTAAACCCTTTTAACATTTTCATCATGGTCAAGATTCCAACTCCTCTATGATCACTTCAACCATTGAAGTTTGCATGCCTTTTTAGCATTCTTTGATTTAACAATACCCTTCAGACTATGTCATGTACACGTCCTAGGTAACCATTATATTATAAGAACACTATTTTATTTGTTCAACTAACATATACCAAATTATATGTACTGGTTGCTACATTAATCCATCAAGACTAAATATCGCTATGAAAGATCAAATCTTGTTACAGTCAACTCCTTGAACATTGTCGTAAACTCCTTTCCAACATGTCGAGCATTTCATAGGTTTCAAACATCGATGTCTATTTCTTTATTGATCCAAATATGATCGATAGGCTTCACGCCTTTCCGGAGGGTCTTCCAAGTTCAGAAACTTGATTTCTCGTGTATGGATGCTACACGGATTTTATGAATTCTAGTCATTTTTTGGAGTTAGGGTCCATCATCTCTTATTTGCATGCGGTTGGTTCATCTTTGTCAAAACAATAACAACTTCTGTTCAAATCTTACTATTTGATTCTTACCATCTCACATAGTTCAATAGGAACTCTGATCTCCGAGATCACAACCTTTGCAATCACGGGAGCCATTAGTATTTTAGCCGCCTCGAGGAAACTTTCATGTGTTGGGCTACTTAGCAAATGTTTCTTAGGTTTATCAACCTCATCAAAGTTCTATTGTCCTCAAACTTAACTTTTCTGAAAAATTCCTTCTTTAAAAAACTTCACGTTCCAAGTGACAAACTCTTTTGTCTTTGCTGTTGTGGAGGAATACCCAACAAATTCTTTGGGATAACCTACAAAGACATGCTTATCCGACTTTGGTGTAAACATTTTACTTATGCATAGCATAGCAAAATTTAAGAAAAGACAACTCGCGTTTCATCCTGAACCATAACCTTTATGGTGTCATTTCAACGGATCATGATGGTGCTCTTTTCAATATAAAAGCGGGTAGTATCTAAAGCTTTCAATCTTTAAAACATAATGGCAGTTTTATAAATGACACCTTTTATCTTATCATGTCAAACAAGGTTCGATTTGATTTCTCGAACATACCATACTCCTATGGTTTATCGGGAAATGCAAATCCATGGAACAATTCCTCAAATCTTAGGTGTTTTGCTAAATATGTAACTCAAATATTATCCTTTATAATCGAATCATAAATTCTTTATTTTCTCATTACAATGATTTTCCACTTCATCTTGAAAGTCTTTGAACTCAAATGTTTCATACTTCTTCCTTATTAAGCAAGTATACAGATATATTCACTCAAATTTTCAGAGAAATCATATGAAGTTGAAAGATCCACCGGACATGGTACACGTAATGGAATATATACATCAACATGCACAATTTCTAATAAGTTAGTCACCCATTCCCCTTTGGCCTAAGAACGGAGTTTCAATTATCTCGATGAAAGTCACACAAGCATCATTTGATCAAAATCAAAGACTCCAAAAATCCATCAACATGGAGTTTCTTCATGTTTTCTTTCCAATATAATTAAAACAACGATGTCACTTCATAAGTGATCTTTCAATCATTTTTCTTGTGACATTTTAGCATTAGTTTTTATGGACGTGATTTCTCTTACTAGACTTGTAAAAGTTCATCCATCTTCTATGGAATATGGTAATTATTTGAATAACCATTGTTCTCATAATACCGGAAAAATAACAATTATTTCAACAAATCTTGAAGACAAACTTTGATGTTAACGAGAAGCACAGTAACACATTATTTGTTTTCGATGAACATCATCACAAATTATCTAGCTAGTTACCTAGGCCACTTCAGTTCATGAATTGGGTTGTTCTTGTATGACACTTCTCACCAACCAATTCGGTATCCAATACCCAAGAACCACATGGTTTAACAAGCAAAGAAACCATAACATGTATACCATCTCTATACCTTAGCTAGACATTTCCAGTCTTTTCTCTTTTCTGCCAAATATTTTATAGATTCTCTTTCAGCATTTCCATTTCTTTTAAAAGAATCTATCAACATCAATATTGGAACCATACACATGACACATAGTCCAAAGCGTGTATAGTCAAATACTAATACCTTTGGACTTGCACTTTGAAGTTGATCACCATCATCAAATGTTTGGCATTCTTTCAAAAATACATTCTTTAGTAATCTACTAGTGTAGTAAACATTTTGCCTACATCTTCTATTCATCCTTATCATGACAACTTTCATGATCAAGCTACTATAGCCTGTAAGGACGAATCGTGAGTATAATGTCAGTTCCCAAAACCTTTTTGGGATATTAGGATGCCTAGTGTCTCCAACCTTCGCAAATTCTCATACAATATGAGAACATGTATTTTGCCAAATTATACTCTATCATATTGCAACCATAAATATTGTTTCAGATATCACAATATCTTCCACACATTATGGTTTCTAAAACAATTCTTTCAGCTCCCAGATAACCTCGATATTAAAACAATATTTGAATATCAAGAATCATGGAGGCAAACATGATACTTTAGATACTAACATTAGAATTCTTACTCTTGATATAATATTACTTATTAAACTTCATGGAGTAAATAGAGTTTTCTGAATGTTTGCAATAGGACTTTTAAACTTTAAAATTGACGCTTAAAACAATACAATACCAGTTTGTGAAGTAAATATCCAGAATTCTATAGTTCTATTATATCAATTAAAACTAAGTGCAAGGTAGTAAACAGATGCCAATGACTACAACAAATTATGAAAATTCACTTAGATTTTAGTTTATGATAAATTGAGTTCGACTAATCCAAATTTCAACTAAACTCCCAGTCAAAACCAACATCCCTCGATTTGTTGTGGTGATTACATGAACCAAATCCACTACACCAAGTGCGATCATCACGTGAGTTAGCGTAGCTTCAAAGGCGAGCATCTACATGGGCATCATGTCTATCATATGACTCATGCTTAACCTTTTGGTTCGTGTTCCGAGGCCATGTATGTACATGCTAGGCTCACCAAGTAAGAACCTTAGTACTCGCGTATGTAAAACTGTCTTACACCCGTTATATGATCGTGGGTTCAAGTATACCCGATCATCACGTGATGTCTAGAAGCGACGAAACATAAAATGGTGCGTACTTAAGGAAGAACACATTTTTATATTGATATCTAAATGAGGGATCATCTTATAATGCTACTGAAATGCCAAACAAGCAATATAAGATGCAAACAAAACAACATATGCGTAAAGTGAAATGATATGGTTCTTGCACTTGATCACTATCATGTGCCTCGTGGTATGACCTTTATCATTCCTTTATGTGTAAGGCCAAGGTCTATGGAACTTACACGTTAGGTATGCTATAATTTCCAGGAGTATCACTATACTTCAAATTATAACATTACCATATCATGACACTAGCCCATCATCAATCTAAACTAGACGCCTCTAATTTATCAATTGCAATTTTTACGTGGTCTAGGGCTTTCGAAGATAGAACCAGTCTTACCTACGAACATCGAACCACAACAACGATAACCAAAATATTAGGAACTCGTTGAAAATATTAGGAGAGACAGACACCCTCTAGCCACTTACGCAAAACTAGTTGCATGTCAAGCATGGAACAGGACTCATGTGCAAGGACATGTAAAGTTAGTCCGGGCCGCTTCATCCCACTATGCCACCAATATCCAAAATACATAGAAGATGCAATAAAATGATCATCAAGGCCCACATACTCCTATGCGCTCTGCCCGTGCAAAGCATCTATGCATAGATCAGGCTTTGGTACCACTGTTGGGTTCGCAGCATAGAAAACAAAAAAATTCCTACGATGGAAAGTTCTAAGCCCCAATATCTATCTACTAGATACAAGCAATGGGTGGATATACATCCATAGAGATCAGACCCTTAAAGAGCGACAAAGCATTGTTAATGAAACTGATTTCGTGGTTGATGTAGTCGTACACTTGCCGATCTTAGGATCGTGATGAAGTTCAGCGAGTCCACCAGGTCCAACACCAGCAAGTCCAGCACCACAAAGCAGCAGTGCATGCGTGATCGCACACACGTCCGGTACCCCAACAACGTCCACGTCCTCTCTCCAGCGATGCAGCGGAAGCAACAACTCCTTTCTAGATAAAGCCACCAAGAACATGTATCTCGCTAATCTAAGACAATGGGGAATAATTTCTAGAGGAGGAGAGAGAGATCCTTCACGAGGAGGTGTGGGTAGGATGGAGTGAGAGGGATGCCTTTTATAGGAGGAGGGGGCAGCCAAGGGCCATGGTGTCGTAGCCATGGTGGGTGCCCCCACCTCTTCCTCATTCATGTGGGTGGAGCACCCACTCACATAAAAGACCTTTACTCGAAATTCCACTCACACATGCATTAATTTTGCACAAAAATTAATGTATCTATCATTTAATAAAAATATTTTATTTATTTATTCATAATTTTGTTAATTACTTTAATTCACAAACATTCACATAAAACCCCCTACAATATTTCAATATCACATGCAGAACCAGTTTCTACAATTTGACCTGAAACAATTCCGGTTTCCATCAAACTGATTCTAGCGCTTTCTTAAATCTTTATCTTAAACACATTTTCTCCAAATTGTGTCGGTATCCCTTAAGTGTGACACCCTACGATTCGTGAATAATGAAGACATGATCGAGACCCCTCTCCGATCAATAATCAGCAATGGGACCTAGAGATCCGTACTAACTCTCACACATTCAACGATGACTCTAGTGGTCGAGTGAATCTTTAACGTCATCACTAAGTCCCTTTGTCTCGTCATATATTACATGTTCGAGATTTGATCATCAGTATCCCCATACCTAGTTTGATCTCGTTACTGACATACACTCTTTTCTCGTTCCCGTGATAGAACATTCTAGTGATCATATCACTTGCTTGCACGCTATCTCAATGTGATATCACCGAGAGGTCCTAGAGTATATCTATCTGTCACTGGTATGGAAAAATTCCACTCTTGATCCATGAGCCTCTACATAACACCTTCGTAGCACTGAACCCACCTTTATAGTCACCCTGTCACGGTGTGACGCTTGATGTTATCAAGATACTCTTCTAGTGTTAGTGATTGACATGATCTCATGGTCTAAGGACTAGGATTACTTCGTATGATATTATAGCAATATAAACACAATTAATTTGTTCATAATTCTATAGTTCGGATGAATGTTCATCACATCATTCCACCAATGATGTGACCTCGTTATTGACAACATCCCATGTCCATGATTAGGAAACCTTGATCATCTTGTTAATCAACGAACTAGTTTATATGAGAGGTATAACTATGAACTCTTTATTTATTTATTAAACACACATCTACTAACATTTCCAATTAATACAATCATACCATGCAAAATAAACATTTATTATAAACATGGAATAAGATAATAACCAGTCTATTATTGCCTCTCGGGCATATTCCCTTCACTACTAGTATACGTATACCCTTCACAAAGTTGTGTCACTGAACTTGATTGATGGTGATATGGTGTGGGACTAATCTTTTTCTACACCTCTGCATCTCAGACTAGAAGTACAATCATTGCGTGAAAGCTTACATGGGAAGGAAGGAGAAATGGAGAGGATGTTGCATGGATGGCGAGAGGGGCGAAGGAGAGAGATTGAATGTACTTGTACTGTGTGTCAGGAACCCATCCTAATATGCTACTTTTATGCCGAAGTTAGACAGGAACCATGATCAACTATGTGTGAAACAATTGGCTTGTGGCATTCTGAACCATATTATTTGGACTTTCTTCACAAAAAACCATCATTGTCCTCACTAGGGAAAATTGAATGCATTTTTTCCTAATTGTTAGAAACTCCCACATGCAACAATCCTTAGTACGCCAAGATGCACCCATCTACCAAACTATTGTGAGAACTCTATGAAATTGTAAACTATGATGTCAATATGGCCTTGATGACCTTGGTCGTTCGGGTTGAAATAAACCCGATAATGTCCATACACATGGTATGACAATATTGTGAAGCTGTTTTCCAAAACTTGTCAAATCCCATGATTACCGTTTTCATGGAACGTGGTTCACAAGACATGATAAGACATCATGAGTAAAACTTAGCAAGATGTTGAACCTATTATCAAAACTCTCAATGCATTCTGATATATTAATTGACCCCTCGATGGGTACCTCCAAAAGCTTTTTTCGTAAAACTTCCAAAGCAACCTACAGTTTACTTGTTGTAGTTCAAATTTTACATAATTTCGATAAATTGGCATAAATTCATTCAAGTGGGCAAAGTTAGCTAGGAAATTTGAGAACTCATAAAACATGGGAAATTGTGAATACAACATGTTGGTCCATTATATATGTCTGAAAACGTCGCTTGCAGCATTTAGATCCATATTCTTGAGACTTTATTTATAGGAAGGAACAATCTCGACATCACTCGAAAAATTGAGATTATTCTTTCCTTATAGTTGGAAAGTCACGACGACAACATTGTTTACTATGAGAAAATCCACCCATCTACCTTCGAAAAGACAATTTTTCAATATGAATCTATCACGCTTACTTATAGCTCAAGTTTTGCCTAATTTCATCAAATTTCAAGATGCAAAATCTTAGAAAGAAGTTTAACTAGTTGTCAAGAATGTCAGTCGTTTCTGATATATTAACTAAAACCCCGATGGGTAGATCCAAAATCTTTTCATAAAACTTTCAACGCAGCCTATAATTTATTTATATTTCAAACTTGACCTAATTTATATAAATCGACATAAAGTCGATCACTTTCAAGTGGGAAGAGTTAGCTACATGAAGAAGTTTGAAAACTCATAAAGATGGGAATCATGAGTACAACATGACACTCCACTATATATGTCTAAGAGCTTGGCTTTCGGCATTCAGATCCATATCCTTCGGACTTTCTCTAGGGAAAGGAACAATCTCATCATCACTTCAAAAATTGACAATGTTATTGGCCAGTCTTGACCCAATGGACAATCTTCAAAGTTAATCCGTACACTATATGAAGTGGTATGGTTTTGTAAGAGAAAATACAAGATAAAGATAACACAAGAAGTACTACGAATGGCCAGTCTAATGGTAGGTTGATACATTGCAAATGTATCTATAATTTTTGATGTTCCATGCTTGGTTTTATCTACTTTCTTGTGTTTTGTTCCAACTTTGGAGTACTTTTCATATGATTTCTTGGACTAACCTATTAACAAGAGCCACAGTGCCAGTTGCCTGTTTTCTACTGTTTTTGGTTCCAGGAAAGTCAGAAAATGAATATTCTCGGAATTGGAGGGGACAAAAGCCAAAGTTGATATTTTACCGGAAGACTCACAGAGCCAGAAGACGAGATGGAGAGGGGCCACAGGGCGGCCACACCATGTGGTGGCGCGGGCTAGCCCTGGCCGCGCCACCAGGTGATGTGGGCGCCCTGGCCGCCCACCGACCTTGCCTCTTTGCCTATAAGAAGCCTCCCCATGCGAAAACCCTAAGTCGTCAATCAGAAATCCACGAAAATTTCCGCAGCGCCGCCGCCACCGAAGGGGAGATTGGGGGGACAGAAAGTCTCTGTTCCCGCACCCTACCGGGATAGGGAAGTGCCACCGAAGTCATCTCCATCGATCTCCACCACCATCTTCATCACCATTGCTGATTTCCATGATGAGGAGGGAGTAGTTCTCTCTCGAGGCTAAGGGTTCTACCGGTTGCTATGTGTTCATCTCTCTCTCTATGCATGATCATATTGTGATCATGAGCTTGTAATCTATAGATCTACCTTGCTACTCAAGTGCTTTAATAGATCTCTGCTCTCCCCATGTGTGTGAAGTTGACAGTGTGCACACCATGGTGGCACTAAGGCTAGAGATTACAAATACTTGTTATGAGTTATATTTGGAGTTGGATGTCTTTATGAAATTGTGGTGTTTGTTGGAACCATCTAGTGCTCAAGGTGACAGTGTGGGGGTTTCTAGATGGGAAAGATGAACTTTGAGGTGTGCTGTTATAGCCCTACCATCGATTAGAGTGTTCAACCGGAGAGTAGTTAAGAGTAGTATCATAAAGATAAGATATTTATATGAGAGTATTCACTAGTGAAAGTATGATCCCTAGGCCTTGTTTCTAAACATTGAAACACCGTTTGCAATTAGATCTGTTACATGTTTGCTTGCTTCCATCTTTATTTCAGTTTTACTTTAGTCTTTTCCATGCCATCAAGCTATTTTCTATCACCGTTACCACTTATAATTATCTATACCACTTGTATTTCACTATCTCTTCGCCGAACTAGTGCACCTATACACCTGACAAGTGTATTGGGTGTGTTGGGGACACAAGAGACTTCTTGTATCTTGATTGCAGGGTTGCTTGAGAGTGGATACCTTTGACCACTTCCTCCCTGAGTTCGATAAACCTTAGGTGATCCACTTAAGGGAAAACTTGCTGCTGTTTTACAAACCTCTACACTTGGAGGCCCAACAATTGTCTACAAGAATAGAAGTGCGTAGACATCATAGGTCTCGTAAGAGAGAGGTGCTTGAGAGTTAACACAGTTGGTGGAAGTACAAGTTACATCAAGGACATCATAAAAATGAAAATTGCTCCAAGTCCATGCATTTAGCACAAGGACCCTGAAACTGAGAATTGAAGTACTGTGTGTTTTGAGGTTTACGCATACTAGCCTTCATTGTGGTAAAGACTATCAGTAGAATCTTTCTAGATGCTAAGAATGGAAAAGAAGATCCAATGGTTAACATTGTTTGCATTTGCGAGTCTTGATCCAACGGTCAATGTTCATAGTTAATACATACACTATATTCAATGGTATTGTATTGTAAGAGATAAGAGACAAGATAAAGATAAGGTAAGAAGTACTGCGAATTTTCGATCTAATGGTAGGTCTCTTAGGAGCGAGGTGCTTGAGAGTTAACACAGTCGGTGGAAGTACAAGTTACATTAAGGACCTCATAAAAAATGAAAAATACATCCAAATACATGCATTTAGCACAAGGACCCTAAAACTGAGCAAAGAAGTGTGTGTTTGAGGTTTGCGCATACTAGCGTTAATCGTGCTCAAGACTATTAGTAGAATATTTCTAGATGCTAGGAATGGAAAAGAAGATCCAACGATTAGCAATGTTTGGATTTTCAAGTCTTTATCCAACGGTCAATGTTCAAAGTTAATCCATATGCAGTGTTATAGTATTATAGGATATAAGACAAGATAAAGATAAGATAAGAAGTACTACGAATGGCTGATCTAAGGGTAGTTCTCATAGGAGTGAGGTTCTTGAGAGTTAACACGGTCGGTGGAAGTACAAGTTACATCAAGGACCTCCAAAAAAATGAAAAGCATCTAAGTCCATGCATTTAGCACGGGGACCTTGAAACTAAGAAATGAAGTACTATGTGTTTTGAGGTTTGTGCATACTAGCGTTCATCGTGCTAAAGACTCTTAGTAGAATCTTTCTGGATGCTAAGAATGGAAAAGAGGATCCAACAGTTAGAAATGTGTGGATTTGCCAGTCTTGATCAAACGGTCAATGTTCAAAGTTAATCCGTACACTGTGAAGTGGTATGGTATTGTAAGAGATAAGATAAGATAAGTATTACTGCGAATGGCCGATCTAATTTTAGGTCTCGTAGGAGTGAGGTGCTTGATAGTTAACACGGTCGGTGGAAGTACGAGTTACATCAAGGACCTCATGAAGAATGAAAATTGCATCCAAGTCCATGCATTTAGAACAAGGACCCTGAAACTGAGCAATGAAGTGTGTGTTTTGAGGTTTGTGCATACTAACATCCAACGTGCTAAATACTATCATTAGAATGTTGCTAGATGCTAAGAATGGAAAAGAAGATCCAATGGTTAGAAATGTCTGGATTTGCCAGTCTTTATCCAATGGCAATGTTCAAAGTTAATCCATACACTATATGAAGTGGTATGGTATTGTAAGAGACAAGACAAGATAAGGATAAGATAAGAAGTACTACGAATGGCTGATCTAGTGGTAGGTCTCGTAGCTGTGAGGTGCTTAAGAGTTAACATGGGTCGGCATGAGTACAAGTTAAATCAAGGATCTCATAAAGAATGAAAGTTGCACCAAGTCCATGCATTTAGCACAAGGACCCTAAAACTAAGCAATGAAGTGTGTGTTTTGAGGTTTGCGCTTTCTAGCATCCATCGTGCTAAATACTATTAGTAGAATCTTTCTAGATGCTAAGAATGTAAAAGAAGATCCAACGGTTAGGAATGTTTGGATTTGCCAGTCTTGATCCCACTTTCAATGTTAAAAGTTAATCCATACACTATATGAAATTGTATGGTATTGTAAGTGATAAGACAAGATAAAGATAAGATAAGAAGTACTACGAATGGACGATCTAATGGTAGGTTTCATAGGAGTGAGGTTCTTGAGAATTAACACGTTGGGTGCAAGTACAAGTTACATCAATAACCTCATAAAAAATGTAAATTGCATCCAAGTCCATGCATTTAGCACAAGGACCCTGAAACTGACCAATGAAGTGTGTGTTTTGAGGTTTGCACATACTAGCTTTCATCATGCTAAATACTATCACTAGAATCTTTATAGATGCTAAGAATGGAAAAGAAGATCCAACGGTTGGCAATGTTTGGATTTGCCAGTCTTGTTCCAACGGTTAATGTTCAAAGTTAATCCATTCACTATATGTAGTGGTATGGTGTTGTAAGAGATAAGCCAAGATAAAGATAAGATAAGAAGTACTACGAATGGCCAATCTAATGGAAGGTCTCGTAGGAGTGAGGTGCTTGAGAGTTAACACGGTGTGTGGAAGTACAAGTTACATTAATGACCTCATAAAAATGAAATTTGCATGCAAGTTCATGCATTTAGCTCAAGGATCCTGAAAGTGAGGAATGAATTAAGTGTGTGTTTTGAGGTTTGTGCATACTAGCGTTCATCGTGCTCAAGAATATCAATAGAATCTTTCTAGATGCTAAGAATGGAAAAGAAGATCCAACGGTTAGCAATGTTTGGATTTGCTAGTCTTGATCCAACAGTCAAAGTTCAAAGGTAATCCCTACACTCTGTAGTGGTATGGTATTGTAAGAGATAATGGACAAGATAAAGATAAGATAATAAGTACTTCGATTTTGCCGATATAATGGTAGGCCTCGTAGGAGCGATGTTCTTGAGAGTTAACACGGTCGTTGGAAGTACACGTTACATCAATAAGGAACGTATTGAGGACTATTTGGGGCTCCCTTACGCCTATATAAAGATATGAGGAGCCAAGTGAGGAGGATACCTCTCCATAGACATCCACGACGGAGCCCTGCTGTCGTGCCATCTCTATAGCCACCACACCTCCAAGATCCAGATCTCCATCTACACCCCCACACCATTAAAGCAAGATAACGAAGAGAAGGAGGCCATCACCATCAACACCACCACACATCAAGCAGCGACTCCATCGCCATATCCATCTCCATCAATGCCTCCAACTCCCTCTCTCTTGTATTTAGTATTTGTAAGATTGAACATGATGATGATCTTGTGTAATTCCAATAAATGGCTACATAGTTGCCCCTCTAGTACTAGTGAAACCGAAAGCCTAGACACCACCTTACTCTAGTCAACTCTACATCTACAACCCCCTTGTTTACTTTTAGTGTTGTTTTACCATGTTCTCATTTAGTTCTTTATTCTTAATTACTTTAATCCTCTCTCAATTACCTTGATACTAGCAACTTATAGTGTAGACTATTTCCAAACACCATTTTGGGTGCGAACGTGGCCGCAATGACAACGTGGCTACGGGGTTGTGTTGTTGCCATTTGCAAAGATTCCAAGGGACGAACTTTATAAATAATATTTGCTGCTACAAGTACTGCAAAAACCCTATTATTGATCATAGGAAATCTAGGCATCAACCGCGTACAACAATCAAATCCCAAATACTTGCCAATTTTATCGTTGATTGGACAAGGACGATAGAAAATAGAAATGTCCAAGAGTCATAATATTGGACCTTGCACTTTGACGGGTCGAAAGCGCTCGGGGGCTCGGGGATGTGGTACTCAAATCACCCTAAGGAGACCAACTATTCTATGTTTTGCAGATTCACTTCATGGCGACAAACAACATTGCTGAATATGAAGCCCTACTAGATGGAATTTGAAGTGCAAAAGATATCAGTATTAGCCGACTCATGTGTACAGAGACTCGGATTTACTCAACAAGTATTCAGCATATGTAGGGAAAATAAGGACGTGGAAGCATATCAAGCTGTCGTGGATGAACTAGCAAAATCATTCAAAGGTTTTGAAGTTCAACACATTACATGAACAGAAAACGAGGAAGCAGATGCACTATCAAGAATAGGCTCCACATGGAAATGGTGCTTTTCTGGAGCACCTTAGAGTTATCTCTATCATAGCAGTTGATGAGGAGTATCCGACCAAATCCAACTCACCGCTCATAGCAGTTCTACCTGTAATTCCCAGCTAGACAAAACCCTACCTCGAATTCTTGGTAGAAGGCAAATTACTCGAACACAATGTTCTGAGTCGACAGATCGTCCTACGAGCGAAATCCTACATAGTAATCAGTGGTGAGCTCTATAGGCGGAGTGTATCTTGGGTCTTTTAGCGCTGTGTTTATCCAGAAGAAGGAGTGGAAATCCTAAGAGAAATTCACGAAGGCGAATGCAGACATCACGCCGCAGTCAAATATTTAGTGGCAAAAGCTTTTTGACACGGATTTTTCTGGTTTATTGCTAAGTAAGATGCCGAGCGGTTGGTCAAGACATGCAAAGGCTACCAAAAATACCCCAAACAAGCCCATGTTTCGGCTAATCAGCTGCGAACAATTCCGATTACATGAACTTTTGCAGTCTAGGGTCTTGACATTGTAGGACCGTTTAAATGGGCTCCAAGTGGATATACTCACCTATAAGTGATGGTGGATAAATCTACGAAATGGATTGAGGATAAACCCGTCACAAGTTGTGATGGATCAATAGACAAAATATTCATCGAGGACGTCATAGTCCGATTCGGCTATCCATAGACTGTCATTACATACAATGGGAGCAACTTTTCAATGGGAGAACTTACAGAGTTTTGCGAAGATCAAGGGATCTGGCTCGATATTGCATTAGGTGCACATCCACAAGCCAATGGACAACACAAAAGGGCAAATGGTTTAATTCTTCAAGGCCTCCGTCCTAGACTCGAAGAACCACTTCATTATGTTGTGGGGGCTTGGGCGGACGAATTGCCATCTGTTGTATGGAGTTTACAAACTACTCCTAACAGGTCAACCGAATATACACCATTCTTCTTTGTTTACGGCACAGAGGCAGTTCTTCTGAGTGATCTTATCCATGTTTCTCCCCATGTCGCTGCGTATTTCTAAGAAGATGCTGAAGTTTCTCAAGAAAATGACCTCAATGTACTCGAGTATGTTTGCATCATTGTTAAGCAAAGATCTATAGCCTTTCAAAAAGGGCGATCTAGTTCTCCCACTAGTGCAAAAAAGAAAGCACGAACTTTCCCCAATATGGGAAGAGCCCTTTATGGTTAGTAGAGTATTGCACAATGGTCCATACTATCTAACAGACATGAGGCCGGACAAAGAAAGACCCGCTACTAAGAAGAGGAAGAGAGCTAGAGGTAGTACAAACCCGGATGAGATAGACCGTCAATGGAATATTGGTCAGCTACATCCCTTTTATTCTTGTAATTTCTTTCTTTGTAATCATATCAATGTACACGTTCAAAGTGAAATAAAGTATTGGTCCCCTCAATGTTTCTTACTGAGAAATTTTAAATACCATCTTATTTCTGAATGATCCTGTCATAGTCGAAAATCCCAGCATACTTGAATGTATATTATGCTCGTGTTTGTTATGGTTATATTTCTGACTCTAAATAAAAGCTACCTTTGGATGTAAGTCACATTTTCTATTTATACTTTGGTTTTTTGTCTGATCCCTAGACACGGGTTTTTTCTAAGTAGTGATTTGTTGGTACTAGAGGCCGACTTTGATTCTGGTTTTAAACTGGTTTAGCACTTGAAAGTTTCTATGCAAAAGGTGTGCCATCTCACGAAAGGGATGAGGCAGAAAGCCAGTTAAACAATATGTATGAACAAAAAAGTGCTTAAGTATTTTTCAAGAACAAAACAAAAAATATACGTACAAGAAGTAAATTATATGTTCTTACATAGCAGCACCACAAAATAAATAAGTTTAACCATTACATCAAACATCTTTCAGAATAATGCAGAGTGTTTTGCACATTTCATGTTGCAGGAGAAGGATTTGCCGGCTCATTGGTGCCACCACCTAGGTCACCCTGATCTTTCTCCGAGACGGGGATGTCATACCCTGTATCTTCATCATCATTGTTGGAAATTTCATCATCTTCGGATGGGGCAGCTTGGAGGCACTTCGATAGAATTGAAAAATGGCTTCTCGTAGTTTGTCGCATCGGCCACACGGTAAGCATATCCGGCACAAGAATCCTAAATCTCACCAACGTTCTGAAGCTTGCCATCTTCATCAACAGTTGAATAACCCTTGGTAACTTGCTAGATTTCCATATTGCCATGGTGGCTCATTACCATAGTGAGGGCATTCTACGCTGTTGTGCGAGCGCAGGACATTTTCCAATCATCAACCAACTACGGGATATCCTTCGCTTTGTCACACACCTCAAGGCTGGAATCTTGTTTAGGTCGGAGAGATTAATGGTCTCACCAATCTATTCAAGGGATTGGAGGAAATCATGAAGCAAATCTTTGACTGTAACAAGTCAGTTGGTGTGTGGCTCAGGCAAAGATGAATCCAGGAGGTTGAGAGGCCCTGAAAAGAGAGCAATGTTAGAAAAATCTGACTGGAAAAGTCAGAAAGACCAAGAAGTGATTTGGAATGGCAGGAAACTTACCAAAGATAGATTTATCTACTTTGGTCTTCTCCTCTATCTCAGAATTTGGAGTTCATCGTGGTGGTATCCTTTGGCCTATCCAACTCTGCATTCATATCTGAGATTTCCTTGCCGTGGAAAGCAATGGTCCGACCATGTTATTCGGTGGCCATGTTGCTGAACTCAAGGATATTGTTGACACTGTGCTCATGGTCCTCCTGCAATTTCTTAAGTTTCTCACGTAGGCCAGCATTCTCGGATTCTAAAGCTCTAAAGTTTTCAGCTTGCTCCACAAGTGTGAAGTATTGAGTCTGCAAACCTCGAGCAAGAAGGATTAAGTTAGTCGAATTAATAGTTCGGGTAAAGAATAAAATTCTGAGAAGAGATAGTCGGAAAAATTACTTCTGGCTTCGTCCTTCTCAGCTTTAAGTTGATCATTTTTAAATCAGAGAGCCTTGACCTCTCTCTGCTTGTTACATATGTTCTTCAGTAGATACTGGTTGTAAACATTAACTTTCTACAAGTAAGAATGGTAAGTAGAGTCAGAAATGCTACTGAGACTCGGGATGCTATTTTAACTAAGTTAAATTTCAGCACGAGCCTTGGGGACTACACTACATTGTTCTTTGGCATCCTGTAAAAGCATAAACTCATATTTCTAGGGCCTATCCGACTTCATGCTTGGGGGCTAGAGGATATGATACAAACATAGTAAAGGGAGTCGAAAAATTACTTATGAAATGCTCATGTTGTAATTTGTTGAGGATGCTGTTGATGTTAGAAGTAACCTTCTTGGAAGGAGTTAAAGGAATGATAGGTGGAGGCGCTGGCCTTTAGCTTCTTGTTGCAAAGATGAACTTGCTCTAGAAGATCGACAAGTCTAACATCTTCAGCTTCCTGAACCTCTTCTTCAGCAGTTATAGTACTGGTTTTGAGGGAAAACAGGGAAAGCTTATGAAGTTCTTCTCCGCTCTTCCTGGTGTGGCCACCAGGGATCTTAAGAGGATCATCTAAGAAGGTTTTATCCAAGGGATCATTACCCTTGTAGGGTTCACTCTTATCAGCTTCTGAGTCTCCCATGGTGATGTCGGTTTGTGAACTTTGGTTCACTGGATCTTTAGATTGATCCACAACATTATCAAAGCGTGGAGACAGAATATCCTCTAGCACTAAAGATGGGTTTGGATTAGGAGTCGGAGGCGCAACAGGAGGTGAAACTATGGTTAACTTCTGCTGGCGCAGATTCTTTCCCAGCTTTGCCTTTCCCTTCCCTTTCCCTTAGCTAATGGTTTATCTCTGGACAGTCACATTTTAAGATCGTTATGACTGAGAAAGAATAAGAATAAAAATACAAAGTCTGATGGAAGAACTTACTTCTTGCTGAGTAGCATTATTTGTGGGCCAGCCGATATAACCGGAACTTTACGTTTCCGGGTGAGCGCTTCTGGCAGCACTTCAAGCTCTTCATCCTCCTGATGAACTAGATCCTTAGGTGGATATCCCTCGAGAGGAGCCAGCTCTGACTCTGGCAGGTCAGCAAGCTAAAAGATGAAGTATCTCAGCATTGCAAATAAGCATATATAGATGAAACAATTACAAGATGGGTTAGTCAAAAATCTTACTAGTGTCAAGGGTTTCTCTACCGTGAACATGTCCAAAATAAACATCAAAATCTTCTAGTTTAGTAGCTCCATGATCAACCACTTGACCCGGTCTCGTATTCCTTGGTGGGAATCGGGTTCCGGCTCACTCTCAGGCTCTCCTTCCTATTGGTGGTGACCATGTGCGTCAGCCGGTCCCACGATGCTACAAGGACTGAATCCTACGAGCTAGCCAGCAATGGACTAATTCGAAACCCCTCGGTCCCTTGTGCTTCTTCAAAAATTCAATCTGCCTCTTGGCGCGAATCAAATCTTTAGAAAGATTCGGTGCCTCTGCATCCCAAGACTCTTGGGGGGTGGCGGCACCGTCAACAAAAGCTGGCAAGCTTTCCTGCTTGCTAGGATCCGACTTATCCTTATGATAGAAAAAGGTAGATGGCCACCTCTTCATGAATTCACTAGCTATGACCTTGGGATAAACTCGGTATATCCTAAGGACTAAGCTAAGGCTTCTGGTATTGTATGGAACACTGGCAATGATGGAGTGTTTCCTTGTACTAAAACAGTACGAGAGCAAAGTAAGACTCGGCTTAATTCCAAGATAACCCTCACAAAGAGAGACATGGGCGCTTAGCTCAAGAATCGAATTGGGAGGAAGATTATGGAGTTTTACGCCGTAGTAAGTAATCACCTTGGAGAAGAACTCCGAGGGAGGAAAGCTCAAACCTAGGTCTAGATGAATTCCGAAGTGAACCCGCTCGTCGTTGCGAGGAGCGGGAAGAGGCTCGCCGTAGCTAGTCCACCACTCACTGGTGCGAAGATGACCCTCCTCCTCAATGCCTCAGAGCTTCTTGTTGTCCAAAACACAGGGGATCCAGACCCTGTGGTATCTCTTATCATCTGCCACCGCGCGGGAGGTTGATGCATCAACCATCTTGTCGGAAGGAATGACCTTGGATGGGTGGTGCTGTTGGGATTGTGGCTAGAGAGAAGGGAGCTGGGGGTGTAGGTCTTGATCAGGGAGAAGAAAGGAAAGGGCACAAATGGGAGACAAAAGTGAGGAGATTTTACCCCTTATAATCTCATCTGCGCCAAGATTAGTGTAAATGCATGAATGATTACTCCACACATCACGAAAAGAGTAGGGAAGCTTTCCCATGAAGGGTATGCTACCTCGATCTCCATGCATGCATTGAAAGGGCGACTCGGTTTTGCACACCGCGAGCCTACCAATGGTCACACTGATAGAATATTTGTCACATACCAAATCCTGGCTCAGTTTGCACCGAGTAGGGAAATAGCCATGAGATATTAATAGGTCCGACTCAATTTCTAGCCTCGGATCCTAATTTTTTGTTTGAAGTTTCAGGAACCCTTCAAGATTCCGCAGCCAAAGAAGAATCTAGTTAGACGAAGAATTCTAACTTTGGATCTTGGAGGCTTCCAGGGGCTACTATTGGGGATATACTTTCCGGGTATACCCACTTTGAATCGCTGACGAGGATGGTCCAATTCAGGTTAGAGTTGTGCTCCACGCGCGGCCTAGTCAGGGACATAAGTTGGAAGCCCATCTGGCTACGGGAAGGCCGAGAAGACTTACCGACTTAGGCCTATAGGAATAGTTGTAGTCCATGATGTACTATGTAACTGAATACGTATTGTAGCTGGATAGGACTCTCCTGTAACCCTAGGACCAGACGACTATATAAGCCGTCCTAGGGATCAGCCTTTAGGGCACCAATCTCCACAACCTCAACTCGCACAAGCAAAACCTTTCTTGTAATCTGTACTTCTACCTCTACCATATTACTGGATTCCTAGCAGGAGTAGAATCCGTCCACCACAGGCGGATTCGAACCTTGGTACATTTGTGTGTTCACCGTCCTGGAAAACCGTACGTTTCAGACCGCACATATTTCCATGCCCCGAGGACCCCCTCATGGTGTACTTGTCATCAATTCGATGACACCCGTCCTTGTAGGAGCTGTATACGGGATACGATTGGAGACAGCTCGTCATCCTAGGATTCCAACACGTCCTAGGTAGACATGCCCGCTGCTGGGGTGACCACATCCTTGAGATGGTCCAACTCCACGAGAAAGCGGATGCAGCACCAGACGTGGCGCCATTCAGGCCAATCCCCTGAGAGGTCATCGATTATGTACTCATCAGCAAACCCCTCTCGGAGGAGGAAGTCTACTACTCCGGAGAGTGTCATCGCGTCCATCACTCGCAACATGGCTAAGTGTTGGAACAACACCAAAGACGACATCACCCCGACAAAGCTTTCGCATAAGTGCTGGAATGACGCCAGGACAGTGATGGCCCTAGGGTGAAGCTGATCCAAGAACACTGCATGCGCCATCAGAACAGCATGGAAGAATAGAAACACTGGAGGAACGATAACGCCATGATAAATTGAACGAAGACTAGGACTTCAGGAGCATCCCGATCCACGATATCGGCAGCCTTCACAATGGTGTGCCTCATTGGCGGCTAGCCAACAAATGATACCCATGTAGCGACTACTAACCAGGCTAGTGCCAAAGCACACATGACAATCCCGCGGAAACAAATCTTGACTCTCGGCGGCCGATGACGATCCACGGGTAGCAGAAGGCCTAGCCTTTGGGAAAGATGCAGAAGGGCGAAGTGAAGATGGTCTTTGCTCCCCCCATTATATAAGGGAGAATCTATAGGCCACATCATTGCCGCTCCCCCTAAATGCACCCATGACCAACTTAGCCTCGATTCTCTCGGTGACCGGACGCTGCAAGAGGGGGGCAATACGTCTACCACGTGACTCAACGTGACCTGACCCTAGAGGCGTGGCAAAAGAGGGCCCGCGCTTGATTAGATGGGCGCGACCGGTTCATCAGAAAATGGGCCTACGCCCGTGGGCTACTATCGGTCCCATAGGAAAACCATCCTAGAAGGCTCCCTCTGGGAACGACTCGCAACCCCTCCCGCGTCTCCTAGCCCACCCGGATGCGTGCCTCCCTACCAAGGCCCCGATCAAGCTACCACCTAGAAGGAGGAACCTATATCAGGGCAGGGAGAGCTAGTCCCGACCTACGCTTCAGGCTATCCAATTAGAGCACAGGGTGACGCATCTTGATAGCAGCACCGACCTGCCACATTGAGGTCGTGAAATGCCTATCCATCCACGTGTCTCCTAGCCCTACACAACGTGTATACCAACCTCTGTGTTGTCCCTTTCTTTATAAAAGGTGGCCCATGTCGGACTAAGAGAGGGGAGAAAAAGAAGGGAACCTTCCCGGGGAAGGCATCTAGTGTAACCTTATGATAATCAGATAATAGCTAGTTGTAGGACGTAGGGATCTGCTCACTGCGGACCTAAACCTGCGTAAAAAATCATGTGTGTCTCTTTGTGATTGTGTTTGTCTAGCTCGCCGATCAAGCTCTCCGGATGTTGCACATCTAGCTAAACAACAAAGGGAGACTCATAACCCTGGTGTCGAAAATCGTGACACGATAATTATCCACCGCCACCACAATGAGCAACATAAGGGCTTGCCAAAGCCTGGGCTTAGGAATGTGTTCCCTAAGCATTAATATTTGTGCAATAATGAGGTTGTATAGTTTATGGATGGATTTGGTAGAGGAAGTGTATTATCCGAATTAAAATGTTTACATGGCTAATGATTAGTGACCGTCTTAATACAAGAGATCTTCTAAAAAGGAGGAACTGGACAGTAACTAATGTTTATCATTGTGAGTTACATACAGGGAGGATCTATGAGGATCAGTATCATCTATTTTTTTAGTGTGTGTTTAGCGGTGGGATTTGGGCCTATCTTTAGATTTATTGGGAATCAGGCAATGACTTATTACAAGTGGCATCTAATGCTAGAAGGAGTTTTGGTAAAAAAAATTTCACTGAAGTGGTGTCCATTGCTTGCGGAATGGTAATTTTTTTTGAAACGAAAGTCCTACATTCTCTGCTTGGTGTGGCAGTTTTACACACAACATGACATTACATGTACATAGGTTTTCCCAAAATAAGGTTGATTCTATAAAGTCTTGGCTAGATAGTTTACCCGGATTGGGTTTGGCTTGGTTATATAGTTTTGTTCCTCCTTTGTACTTTTTCCTGTAATTTTTTCTCTATTTTAATAAAGTGAGCCGTAGGGCTTTTCCCTCATAGTAATTAGTCAAAAAATGGGGTTGTACTCAAGCTCCGTGAGAGCTTTGAAACACTCGTGTTGGGCTTGTTCCAACACTTTTCTTTGTCGTTTGCTTTTTGATTTATTTTTTGGTTGTTTTATTTTCATAGTATGTGCTTGGTTTCAAGTCTATTCTATTATTTAATCCCCATCCTCAGAAATACAAAATGATATTTCCTTTTATTCTTTTTTGGTGAAAATGGATTTTCTTATTGCCTCTTTGATTCAATATTATTATGAGAGTGATTTGACTTGAGTTTTGAAGGAACACATCCCCATAAGGAAGATAACTGGTGAATTAACTCATGAGAGGTATTTACTATGACTCCCACTTTAGAAAGAAATGTTTATCCTAGTTAGATGATTAGTTAAGATGCTATACTAGTGGGAGTAATTCAAAATACTTAGAGTAAAGATTTTTATTTGCATGGATAATTACTTATGGAAGCTTTTGCTCTTATTCTAGTAGGTAACCGAGTCCCGCCATGGAAATAATACTGAACAATTACAACAATAAAAAGTCTCCAATTTATGAGTTGTATGTTGAGTGTTTGTCTTAGAAGTTTACCTTTCAAGATACATAACCCCATAGATATATTGACATACTTGATGGCACTCCCAAAAGGAGTCATTTGATTGAAATGAAGTTTACTGGCAATTTAGATGCATGCCAAAGCTAAAAGTTATGAGTCAAAGTATGTTATTTCTTATTTATTAATTTTTGATGCACACCTTTGGGATGCCAACAATTCCGCTGGACTATGAACGATAACTGGTACAACCCCTGATTTCGGCTATTCAGTTGATGACATGGGTAGCAACTATAACCACAATGGGAAAACATATTGGTACTCTTAAAGGTTGTGTGAAGTATTGCTAAAAATCATTCAATGATCCTTGTTGGAAATTTTATTTGAAAGAGTCACACAAAGAGTATTTGGCATGGTCTCATTACTACTACATGAATTTTCTTGAGAGACAATGAATGGAATAGTACTATTTTGGTAGTGGGTGTCAATAAGACACTTCATTGTTAAGCTACTTTGTACATGATCTCCCATACTTAATTCTCCTAATTTGAAACTTCCTAGTGGTCCTTGGCAAGCTAGGAGTTAACTAGAGGAATTGGAATGATTGGTACACCTCTAGTTGTTTATACTTCTATCAACTCTTCTTTGATTGTTTTGAGTTAACGAAGCTTGTATAGTAATCTTGGCATTTCTCTAATTTTGATAAGCCTTTCAAAGGGAAGAAGTACTAGATGCATATGACTAGCAACCGTAAGTAATTCAGCTTCTTGTTATTTCAGCTTAAACACTGAGTTCCTTATGGTTTCTTGCTCGATACGATCATAGTTTGATCTTTGGGGAAGTTGATGGCTATGAAAATAGCCATCTTCTCCATGTTTAAATCGCATTTTATGTCAAGTAATTGACTAGGAATCTCTCTAGCCTTGCTACTAATGAATAATAATTTCAAATATCTGCAATCATTGGTTTTAATTTGTGTTGTGAAGGAAATCATACCATTAAGGAAAAATCAGGACCATTCATTGAAAATTATGACATTGTCTACTTAGACAAGTTATTTGGGACAATAAGGAGTCGTCTGCAAGCTTAACAACCTGTCGTATGGCAATGTCCCACCCGTAGGCCGACCCATACTGTGCGCAAACGGCTTCATTAGGTCAAAGGGTTTGACTTTCATGAAGATGCCTATATATTTTGAGATTGCAGCCGCCATGCAGAGATCCGCCATTCTCAGATTACATCACAACACCACCGTAGGAGATCAACCATCATTGTTCGTCCTATCCACCCTCCATCCACTCCATAGCCATAGCAAATTATCTTATACTTTAGATCTTCTTGTGATTCAAGAACTGACAAGGGGTTAACTCATCAATGCCTATTGTTGATGGACTTAGGTTCAAGGAAGTGGAGAGCGCTGAAGGAATCGATCGGCAAGCAAACAAGCACAAAGGTGACACGAGGTTTTACCCAGGTTTAGGCCTCGTAGAGGACCCTACTTCTGCTTGTCTACTCTTGATTACGAGGGAGTCGATAAGTAGAAGGGTGCACAGATGCAATCTGGCGAGATGTATGCGAGGGTGTGTGTTCGTTCTCCGCACCGCCCCACCTGGCCTTTATATAGAGAGGCTAGGCCTCAGGGTAGCAGGTTGAGTCGGTTACAAATTAGAGTTTCCCCTTTAATTTTCTATCTGCACCTTTTCTTGTTCTTCAAGAAGTCGAACTCCAATGGGCCACCGAATCCTTGCTGGGCTTCAACTGCACCGTAGACTCCTTCTTGGGCCGAACCATATAGGCTAATCTTAAGTACCTATCAGGTATACCCATGTCAGTAGCACCCGAGTATCCAGACGAATCGTAGATTCGGGTGGATACTACCAGTCTTTTGAGTACATGGTACATAGGCTCATCCAAAGTTGTTTCGAGTGCCATAGTTCATGTCATAGGGATTGTCAATATACATGCCTGATTCTTCCAATGAATTGGGATTAGTTAACTTCCTTAGGGAAAAACAACACTATCTACTCAAATTCAAGTCCCCAGACTCAAATTCGAAATAATGCTAGCGTAATTTGACTCTTGCCACGGAGGCCTTCCAGAGTTGAATTCTAGTGTTTAGGTGTGGGAACTCAATGCGTCTGTCAAGGCTTATTTCATCGTGCCTGTAGGCACGGCTTATATCTGGTCGAGCACAACAAGTGGGTTTCCATGCCTTTTTCAGGTCTTGCCTTCATGTTCTAAACGCTACATCCGAATTTTTAGTCATCACAGAGGTGATATTGTCTACTTAGCCAAGTTAACTGGGACAACAAGGATTCGTCTGCAAGCTTAACGACCTGTCGTATGGGAATGGCCCACCCGTAGACCCACCCATACTGTGCGGAGACGGCTTCATTAGGTCAAATGCTGCAACTTTCATGAAGATGCCTATATATTTTTAGATTGCAACCGTCGTGCAAAGATTCGCCATTCTCAGATTGCATCACAAGACCACCGTATGAGATCAACCATCATTGTTCATCCTATCCACACTTCATCCAATCCATAGCCATATCCATTATCTTGTACTTTAGATCTTCTTGTGATTCAGCGACTGATGAGGGATTAAATCATCAATACCCATTGTTGGTGGACTTAGGTTCGAGCAAATAGAGAGTGTTGGAGGCATCGATCGGCTAGCAAACAAGCACACAGGTTACACGAGGTTTTACCCAAGTTGAGGCCTCGTAGAGGACCCTACTCCTGCTTGTCTGCTCTTGATTATGAGATAGTCGAAAAGTACAAGGGTGCGTAGATGCAATCTGGTGAGGTGTATGCAAGGGTGTGTGTTCGTTCTCCTCACTGCCCCCCTTCCCTTTAATTTTCTATCTACACTTTGTCGTGTTCTTCAAGAAGTTGAATTCCAATGGGCCACCCGAATCCTTGCTGGGCTTCGATTGCACCGTGGACTCCTTCTTGGGCTACACCGTATAGGCTAAGCTTAAGTATATGTAAGGTATACCCATGTTAGTAGCCCCCGAGTATCCAGCTGAATCGTAGATTCGGGTGGAGAATATAAGTCTTTCAAGTGCATGAGACATAGGCTCATCTGAAGTTCTTTCGAGTGCCACAGTTCATGTCATAGGGATTATCGATATGTGTGCCATATTCTTCTGATGGATCAAGATTAGTTAACTACCTTAGGGCAAAACAATGAGATCTACTCAAATTCGAGTCCTTGGACTCGAATTCAGAATCATGCCGGCGTAATTCGACTCTTGCCGCGGAGGCCTTACAGAGTCGAATTCCAGTGTTTAGGTGTGGGCACTCAGCACGTTCGTCAAGGATTATTCCATTGTCTTGTAGGCACAGCTTACATCTGGTAGAGCACAGCAGGTGCGTTGCCAGGCCTTACCTTCATGTTTTAAATGCTACATCCGAATTTTTAGTCACCGTGGAGGTGATTCGGGTGGCCCAAGAGGCGTAGTCTCTAGGGAGAATATGAGGCGGATTCGCCGTTTTGAATGTGGATATAGTCGACACACTTTTAATGATTAAGGTTTTTCATAGGGTCGAGGCCAACGCTCCTTATGGGAGTAGCCCCCGAGTGCCTATTCAAGCTGTAGAATCGAGTGGGGACTTTGAGCTTTTTTAACTGCTGTCATTTTTTAGTTTTTAGCCGAATATGCCTCTAGTGCTCCGAATGGGACTAGACCCTGAGTCCATCATCGAATTTTTGATTCGAAGAGGGACTTCAGCTGGTGAAGGTAGTTCTGTACCTTATGAAGTCTTCGGGTGCACGTCCAGCGCTCCTGTTAGGAGTATCCCTCGAGTGCTATCTTTCGGGTGATGACTTTTGCAGCTTGCCAACCCTATCGAGTCCCCATTGCATGAAGGGCCAGGCCACGGGTATTGGCCTGAGTTCCGCGCTAGGTGCGTGTAGTTTATCCTCGAACCTTTGGCAGGCATTGCACTTTTGGACGATGTCCTTGGCATCACGCATCGCCGTTGGCCCATAGAATCCAGCTCATTGAGCCTTGGCGACGAGGGCGCGACTCTCGGTGTGATGACCACATGTGCCTATGTGTATCTCGAGGAGGATGGATCTCCCATCACCATTGGAGATGCATCATTGAAGGACGCATGTAATGTTGCATTTGTATAGCTCGCCGTTGATGATGGTGAAAGCTTTCGAGCTTGGAGCTATGTGTCGTGTGTCTGTCGAGTCATCTAGTAGTCTTTTGCTAAGGAGGTATGTGATGCACCACTGAGTCTAGGATGTCTCGATGAGCATGACCTCCATGGGGCCTTCGAGTTTGGGTCCCTGCTCCGCATCACTGGGACCTTCGAGTTCTTCAGGTGGTGCAGCCCCCGAGTCCTTTGGCGTGTCGGACGGTCCTTCAAGAGTCTTCGGCTTGATGGATTATTCACAGATCTGCTCCAGGAATAAACCGGGTGGCACCGGAGCCCACGTGGATCCTATGTTGGTGAGTGTGTCAGCAGTTCGCAGCCGTCGAAGTCTCCTTCGAGTGTGTCGTAGGGGTTGTGGTAGGCGATCATGTTGTTGCTCAGCGCATCATACTAGTTCATGGTATGGTCCACCATGATCTTGGAGTCACCATAGATGACGAGTCGCGTTGCACCACAGGCTTTGGCCATCCGCATCCCGTGGAGCAGGGCCTCGTATTCTTCTTTGTTGTTGGAGGCACAGAACTGCATTCACAGAACATATCTCATTTTGCCACCCTGTGGCGATGTCAGGATGACACCGGTGCCAGCTCCTTCTCAACATTTGGATCCGTCGAAGTGCATTGTCCAAATGCAGGACATCTCGAGGGTGTTTGGAACCTAGTTCTCCATTCAGTGAACAAGGAAGTCCAGGAGAACTTGTGACTTGATTTCTATTCGCTTCTCGTATGTAATGTCTTCTGGAGACAGTTCGATTCCCCAAAGAGCGACTCACCGCATGGCGTTGGGGTAGTTGAGGATGTATCCTAGTGGAGCATCGTTCACCACGATGACGGGGTGCTCCCAGAAGTAGTGGCGCAGTTGTTGTATTGTCATGTAGACGTTGTAAGCTACCTTCTAATAGTGCGGGTACGACTATTTTGTTGGTGTGAGCACCTCGCTGAGGTAGTAGACTAGGTGTTGTACCCCATGGACTTTGTTGTCTTCGGCTCATTCTACCACCAACACAGTGCTGACCACCTGGTTGGTGGCGGAGATGTATAGCAACATGGGCTCTTTCTCCCTAGGCGTCACGAGCACGGGCGAAGTGGAGAGTAGGCGGTTGAGATCTTCAAATGCCTCTTGTGCTGCGTCTATCCACTCGAACTTCTCAACTTTGCCGAGGTGCTGGTAGAATGGTAGTACCTTCTCGCCCATTCGACTGATGAATTGACTGAGCGCCACGATTCGCCCGACCAGCTGTTGGACGCCTTTGACATTCTTTGGCTTCTTCATGGCCAGTATGGCCTTTATCATTTTCGGGTTGGACTCGATTCCCCTGGCGAATATGAGGTACCCGAGTAGTTGCCCAGATGGTATGCCAAAGGCGCATTTTCCGGATTCAGCTTGGTCCGGTAACGGTCGAGGTTGTCGAAGGTCTCACGGAGATCTTCGAGTAATGTGGCTTTCTCCTTGGTTTTGATGACGATGTTTTCATCATAAACTTGGATGTTCCGGCCAAGCTGGATCTTGAGGCAGGCCTGCATACACCGTTGGTTGGTAGCTCATGTGTTCTTCAGCCCGAAGGGCATTGTTGTGTAGAAAAAGTCTCCGAAGGGCGTGTTGAAGGCCGTTTTATCCTGGTCCTCTTCCTTCATCTGAATCTGGTGGTAGCCTGAGTATGCGTCGAGGAAGAAGAGGTGCTCACATCCCGTGGTGGAGTCAATTATCTGACCGATCCGTGGCAATGGGAAGTGGTCCTTCGGGTAATGCTTGTTGAGGCAGGTGAAGTCCACACACATTAGTAGGATTTCTATGTCCTTTTTAGGAACAAGCACGGGGTTTTCTACCCAAGTGCTCTCCTTGATTTCTCGTATGAAGTTTGCATTGAGGAGTCTGTTGACTTCCATACCAACCGCTTTTGCCCTTGTTTCTGACAGTCGACATATCAACTGCTTTACTGGTCTAGCATCACGATTGACCATCAGTGAGTGCTCGAAGAATTCCCTAGGAACTCCTGGCATGTCCGCTGGACACGAGGCGAAGATCTCCTAGCGCTCACGGAGGAATTCGACAAGCGCGAGTTCCTATGCAGGACTCAAGTTGTTGGCGATGAGGCATGTCTTGGTGAGGTCCGTTTAGTGTACCTGGACCTCCTTGGTGTGTACCGACAAGTCAAAGGACTGGTCGGGTGAGTTTGGCTTACTAGGAGGACGGAGACTATTGTCTGTCGACTCCTTCAGCCGTGCCAGCTCCTCCTGCATTCAAAAGGATTGGGAGATTATGTTGAATTCCCTGTCGCAGCTGTCTGACTTGGCAAAGCTTCCGCTGACAGTGTAATGTCATTTGGTCCTGGCATCTTCATTTGCAGGTAGGCATAGTGTGGCACCGCCATGAACCTCGCGAACACGACACCTCCGAGGATACAATGGTACTGCGAGGGCTATTCGACCACTTCGAACTCGAGGCGCTCTTGCTGGAAGTTTGCTGGCGTACCGAAGATGACGTCCATCTTGATCTTGCCCAAGGGGTATATGCCTTTCCCTGGTATGATTCCGTGGAACGTTGTATCAGAGGCCTCTAGGCAGGAGAGGGGGATCTGCATGGCACGCAAGGTGCTGGCGAACATGAGGTTGATGCCACTGTCTCCGTCCATGAAGACGCGGATCATCTCGAAGCCACCAATTTACGCCTCGAGCACTAGGGGATAATGGCTCAGGGAAGGTACTTGAAGCAGGTGATCGTGCTTGTCAAAGGTGATGCAGGACTCGAACCCGCTGAGGTACTCAGTGGTCGGGGGTGGAGAGTTGACTGCCAAATTGAATTGGCGAGTGATTGATTTTTGCACCCGGTTTGATGGGCGTACTTTTTGGATCATACCCTTATTCCCCAGCGGTCGTGGGTACTTCTCGCCTCCATTGTTATGGGCTAGTACAGCCACAGGTGGTGGTGGTCCGGGTGGTAGTGGTGGTGCTTAGTGAGCCACAGCACCCGGGGCATCTCCGTAACCCTGATTTATCGCGTCGCTATTCATCTGGGTGAGGCCTTCACGGAGCTTGAGGAACTCGCGGCAGTCTTTGAGGAGGTGGCTAGATTTATTTTTTCTGTCGTGTTTGTCGATGTAGAAGTGGACGTTGCAAGGTCCAGACAATTTATCCTCGATCGACTTTCTAGGAGGCTCATCGCGGGAATGGCGTTGCCATACCTACGTGGTTTTTTCGCTGTCATGGTAGCCACTGCTATGGTAGCCACTATTGCGTTTTCTATCGTCACGTCTATCCACATAGCCAGCCGCGACCATGTCGATTTCTTCACGGTCTTCACAGTCGCGCATTCGATTCTTTCCTTGGCAGTCTCGTCTGTGGCCGAGGTCATCATCGTCGTTTGAGTGGACGCGGTTGTTTTTCACCGAGTCCTCTCCATCGGCCCACCTATTTGCGATTTCCATCAGGTGTTCGATTTTTTTAGGCTTCGATCGACCTAGCTACTCCCTAAGCTCTCTACGGCGTACGCCGCCGTTGAACGCGTCAATTGCGCGGTCCTCGAAGATGTCCTCTACGGAGTTTTTAATGATGGACCACCTCTGGAGGTAGGAGCGCAATGATTCACTGGGCTTATGATAGCAGGCCTTTAGCTCTTCGATTGATGTGGGCCTTTTGTAAGTTTCCTTGAAGTTTTGGACGATGCTGTAGACCAGATCCTCCCAACTGCGGATCGACCCGCGGGGGAGATTATGGAGCCACGCGTGGGCAGTGCCCTATAGCTGCAGCTGGAGGCACTACATGACCGTGCTCTTGTTTTTTCCATGAAGCCTGACAGAGGAGATGTGATCCTCCAGCCAGGTCTTCGAGACTTCGAGGCCGTCGAACTTTGGGTTCTCCGATAGGATTTTGAACCCTTTAGGCATTCGTGTGTGCCATATGGCTCTGTTGAAGTAGTCGGCACCACAGAGCTCCATTCCTTCATCCTCCGAGTCTGTTGAGCGGGTGCGTCTTGTGCGCATCTTATTGACCTTGTGTTGTGTGATGTCATCACGCGCGTCGTAGTCGTGATCATGTCAACGTGAGCGGCGTCGTTAGGATAAGTCATGCTCATCATTGCTGGAGGAGAGCGAGTAGTACTTGGCTAGAGCCTTGCTTTTCTTCGGCTCCGGGGTTGGATATTTGGTCAGCGCATCTTCGACCAGTCCTAGGCCAAAGCTCGTAGATCAGTGCATGGCGGATCGTGGATCCCCAGCTGATAGCTAATTGTTGAGCAGGTACATGGTGGCTGTTTTCACCGCTGCCTGTGGTGTTTTCGGGAGCACGTTGACCCCTGAATCCACCATCATGAACAATAAGGCGAGGGCCCGAGTGGCGTCGTCTTGCTCCTTGTCGTTGAGTTGGGCCAGTCGAGAGCGTCGTTTGGCGGCTGCGTAGTCATTGCCCTTGGAGGAGGATCCTCCGATAGAAGAGAGCGCTGCTCGCCGGGGACTTGATTCATCTGCTAGCTTTTTACGCTTGGCAAGTTGAGCGCTCACCAGCTGCTAGCGCCTGAACTCCTCCATGAGCAGCCAATGATAACCCATCAGCATCTGTTGCGATGAGTTTGGCGGCATGGGGTTGCCCTGTATGGCCTCCCTGCATCGTGCCCACTTTGGCGTCGTTGAGCTCAATCAAGGGTCGCTCGTTGACGTGTTCACCCGCAGGGTTAGGCGGCTGCTGGTCGTCGTAGACGGGGCCGATGACAAGGGGTCGATTTGTCGGCCCATTGTTGGTAGGTCCGCCATTGGCATTGTCCCTTTGAGTGCTTCCATCACCGGTGTTGATGACGGCACACATGTAGTGGCTAGGAAAGCTGTTGCTCCCACAACTCTCAGATCCGGAGCCGTAGGCTCCATATTTTGACGCCATATCACCCAGATGAGACTCACAACTATTGTTGCCATCCGTGCCCTCGATCGGAGCCGAGGCGTTGAGTTTGCTCAGCGTGCCGACTGGCAGCGGGAACCACGACACATGACCAATCACGGGAGTCTTCGGCTGATCGGGGAGGCGAAGTGTGCTAAGCTGACCAACTTCAAAATATAGGCTTCCGATTTCTAGGCCAATCCCATCGCCCACGGACTCGAAATCTAGGCGAGTCGCCGATGCGTGGATAGTGAAGTCGAGGGCGCCAAAGAAGAGGCGGGTCTCTGCTTCAGCAGAGTCGTAGATCGAGGTTGACGGGGCCGAGGATGCCGCAACATCAGCACTCATGTTTCCCAAAGACAGCACCAATTGACGAGGGGTTAACTCATCAATGCCCATTGTTGATGGACTTATGTTCGAGGAAGTGGGGAGCATTGGAGGCATTGATCGGCTAGCAAACAAGCACACAGGTGACACGAGGTTTTACCCAGGTTCAGGCCCCATAGAGGACCCTAGTCCTGTTTGTCTACCCTTGATTACGAGGGAGTCGAAAAGTACATGGGTGCGCAGATGTAATCAGGTGAGGTGTATGTGAGGGTGTTTGTTCGTTCTCCTCACTGCCCCCTCCTACCATGTATATAGAGAGGCTAGGTCTCGGGGTAGCAGGTCGAGTCAGTTACAAAATAGGGTTTCCCCTTTAATTTTCTATCTACACTTTGTCGTGTTCTTCAAGAAGTCAAGCTCTAATGGGCCACCGAATCCTTGCTGGGCTTTGATTGCACCGTGGACTCCTTCTTGGCTAAACCATATAGGATAATCTTAAGTACCTGTAAGGTATACCCATGTCAGCGACCATAGTAAGAATATTTGATTGCAATCAAGTATTTGCACGATGTTTTCTATCATTAATATTATTGTTATGAGTGAGTAGTCCTCATGGGCTGCGGGTTGGGGTGAAACCTCGCAGTGATTATGCGCATCTAATACATGGGACTATTGTGTGGTCATTGAATACAATATAAATATCTTTGTTTCTTTATCTCTTGTCTTGATCCATGGAGTTCTAGGTACCCAAGATTTCAGGGATTGATAAAGGCTTGGGGTAAGATGAGTGGTGAACAGAGACTTCATGTAAAACCTAGTGACAGCAAGGGGAGTACAATCTTTATTTAGGGATGCACTTGGGAGTAACAACAACATCACCATTCTTAATGCTTTGACCTGTATTTTAATTAATAATTGTTGTAGCCCGGTGCTTCGTGGTATAGCAGTTGGATCAAAAGTATATTGCTATGCCTGTGGCTCGCTAGGGCTGTACTGTTTGGGGATGTGCTGCCCACTCCAGGGATGATTTCATTGACCCGACTGGCCACCGCGTCATCGACCTTGCTGGCCACCTCTGCTTGGACCCTGCTTTCTACCACAGCTTGGACACGTTGGTGCATGGTTACTTCTAAGTTGGCCACCTTTTCCAATAGAGCATCATGCTCCTGTTGCTTCTCCGTCTGTCATGACTCCTTGGTGCTGGGCACGTCCAAGCCATGGTTGACATGCTTGTGACCTCCCCCGGCGCCGGGGACACAACCTTAGTGCGACCTCTTCAACGGCGGATGCTCCTTCACGGTGTTCATGCCCTTGATAAAAGGGTTGTCCCATGGGACTTTGCCCATCGACATCTGGGGCAAGGAGCCACATTCGGCCGCTTCTTCTGCGAACTGCAAGAAGTAGCATGAAAACTTTTAGAGCTGGAGTTGGTGAGCAGTATCAAACTAATATGGTGGTAAAATTTATTACAACTATTTTCTCAACTTTCACAAACTTCGTGTCGGTGACCAAGAAACACCCTCCACCACTTCCGGGCTCGTGACAAGTTTCCCATCCTTTTCTTTATGGTACCAGGACCTGACAAATGCCATGAAGAGAGGGTCTTTGTACTTACCCTAAGGGTTCTCGATGCCCTTGACTATGTAGGTCTGGTCCTCCTTCTTCCACTTTTCCGGTTTGTCATTGTAGCCATGGCAACCGAGATGGTGGCGACCGATGTTCTTCTCGGCCAGCTCCTTCCCCCAAATCGACTACAACTTGGTGTACACTAGTTCCTCGTTTTGCAGGCAGAGCATGTAGTCCACTGGCGTAATCCGCGGGAAGTGGCGCTTGATCTCTTCGAAGCTCTTGTTGTCACCAATTATCCCCCTCAACATGGTTTTATAACCATTGAGATTCTAGGTGAACCTAGAGAGGGCTAGCATGTTCATGATGTTCTCCTTGGGATCCAGGCTCATGTAGCCCTCACGGAACTGGTACTGTGCATGGAGCCGCAAAAGGAGTTGGTCCTGCAGATGCTTCTTCTTCTTAGTCTAGAGTTTTGTCTCATTGACATTAACGATGTCCCAAAGATAGCTCCCAGCTGGAGGACATACCCCTTTGCGAGCCACTTCGGCTCTGTAGGAATACCAGTTTCGGGGTCCACTATGGTGAATGTTTCCTTTGTGGTGCTGACCACGTTTGGGCGCCGCTTCTCCCGTCACCTCTTGGCCTCTAAAGTAGTGTCCGAGCCACTCCCGGCGGCGCCACTGTCGGTGGCTTCATCGACCCTCTCGTCATCACCATCAACGGCATCATCGGTGGTCTTATCCCCTTCTTCGCCCCTGCCATCTCCTCCAGCTGTATCTCCTCCTCCATGATCCTGTAGTGCTCATCCAAGTATTGCTGAGAAGAGCCGGGATCGTCTTTGTTGCGGTTTTAGAAGATGACATGTCTATACCTAGCACTACACAAGAAAAAAGAAAAGATTTAGGAAACTTATATTCACGGCAAAAATTCGGCATGACCTTTGCTAAAAATGGTCATGCCGGAGTGCCAGAAATTTGCCGGAACAAAAGTTAATCGACATTCCGGTGAAACATTGGCAACTCATTGTACCCACACAATATATATGGAGCTCACAGCTGCCATCTACAACATAAAAACATAAAGAACATTGCAATATAGGTCTCCGAGTATAACGAATGGACTGAATAATATGTTACTCTCCAATGTGCAGAACACAAACACAATCAAATACAAATGATTGTTGGAAATGATTAAAAGGAAACATATATGCCTCCTTTACAAAAGATCAAGACATGCAGTACAAACACAATCATGTTCAAACTTTAGCTAAGATAGGGCAGATTATTAGTTTTGACATGATAAAAGACCAAGAAATACAACACGTGATCAAGGCCTAATTCGTATACTGAATGCACTTGGTATGTGTCCAGTATGGCACTTTAACAAATGAATAGAATCTACATACACTAGAAAACCCCTAAGCTCTAAGGGGACAGAGCTACTCCAAACTAACCAAAGCATCAAAAAACAGTAGCCATTTTTTCCAAATTGGCTAACCAAACAGTGGGCCAATTATAGCAAATACAACTAGCACCATATCAACTACACCACCAGCATCACACATTCTAGTACCAGAAAAGAACCATGAACTACAAACATATTCATGGGTATTCAGTTGAATACCCATCATTTTTAACAAAATAAAATCAGTTGTTATTCTTGCCCAACAAATCTAGCTATGATTCTTCACATAGCACCGCCATTGAACATTCTAGCCAGTAGTAAATCAGTGAGGCATCTAGGATAATCTAAAGTAGCTAATCTAAAGTACTAGCTAATCTAAAGTAGCTAATCTAAAGTACCAGCAAAGTAGCTGCTGCACCAACAGTTATCTTAGCTAATCTAAAGTACCAGCAAAGCAGTAGTTGTACCAAGACACAGCAAACCAGCAGCTGCACCAGCTGCTGCTGTAGATCGCACTGAAATGGAGGCTAAGATGCATAACCGAAATAGGTGGGGAGGGATCACCTTGTTGCAGTGCAGAGAATGTTCACAGACTATGAAGAAGACCACGGCGGCGCTCCTTGCAGCTGCAGCTCCTGTCGCCGGTGGAGACGACCTTGACGCAGTGCTTAGGGAGATAGGGAAGGTTACGGTGTCACGGTTCAATTGGACGCCTGCGAGCGAGGTCTCCAGACGATGGCCTCCTTCTTTGGTGCCTGCGAGCAAGGCTCCTTCTTTGGTTCCTGCTAGCGAGGCCTCCGTCTTCTGGCAGCAAGCTCGGGACGGCGACTGCGAGGGAGACGCGGGACGATGACGGCAGAACGAGGGGCACAGCGGCACGGTTTACTAGAGCAAGAGAGCTAGGATTGCATCGATGGTTTTTTCAGGGGTGCATTGATGGGTGAGACATGGGCTCTTACAGGTGGGACCCGCAGCACTTACCCCCGGCGAACGAGGGAATTCGCCGGCGATAACCGAATGCCCACTTATAGGTGGGACCCACAGAACTTACCCCCGGTGAACGAGGGAATTAGCTGGCGATAACTGAACGCCCACCTTTAGGTAGGACCCACAACACTTACCCCTAGAGCCTTAGGGTTGTATTCGCAGGGGTAACCTTTTTTTCCTTATTCTTTTTGTTTTGCTTGTTAATTATTTCTGCACTATTTCTCTATTCCGAGCACACATGTAATTAAGTACACTTGTACAAGGAGTGTGTGAGTGCATCGACTACATAAAATGATGGTGTTGTTCAATTACATCGTCAATATATAGAATAGAGAAGCGATCGACTAAATGAAATAATATAATGATGAGAGTTCGGTCGATAGTACAGTACATTTCAATGAAGACGACACACATAAAATGATGGTTCCGCATCATCATCGAAAGGAGTTTGCTTATGTAGTACACATATACATCATTAATTAGAGATACATACATATAAAATGATGAGCAACCAATCTTAATTAGTGTTGTTTCTTCACACTCGATCTCTCTTCTTCTTCTTCTTGTCCTTGTACTTGGTATTTATTGACTTGACCCCACGGGTGTACGGAGGAAGACTGATGACCTAGGTAGCATGGTCCTTGTTTTTGTGTATTTTGCATCATCTTCATTGGTTTATTCCACCATCGGGGCTCCGATGAGGCTGTCGAAGTCTTTCTCATTGGCGACTCCATCCATTCCGATGAGGACCCTTTTACCTCTCCTCACGATGACATGGCTAGACCTTGACGAATCGGTAATGAAGAAGCATTGCTCGACGTGCTTAGCTAGTACCCATGTCTCATTTTGCGCGGTGGGGTTCTTGGTCTTGGATTTCTTGTGAATACACATGGTAGTGAAATACTCATCCTGTTTTGTGACGTCTGTAGCCCATATGACACAAAACATCGGCATCTTCTCCCTGACATAGTCAAGCTCCCAGATTTCCTCAATCATTATGTGGTATCTTTTCTTCTCTACACCCATGTAAGATTCCATCGTCACACCCGAGTTTTGATAGTCGCTCCTTTTGTCTCTCTCCTCCATGTAGAATGTGTACACACTAGTGGCATATGCTTGATAAGTCATGAGGTTTGGTGCGGGCCCGTCAGATAAGGACACTATGATTTTTTATGCATCGCTGTTCGTTGGCGGGGGATTGGCATCAATCTGGTCTTTTAACCAGCGCGCGAAAGAGGAGTTGTGTGCTCTAAATACCTCGTATTCTATCATCGGCCTGTCAGCACTGTTCTTGATCATGGTTATGTGATCATCCACCCAAGGCCTGACAACGTCCATGTGTTGTAGTGCTACTAAGTGGGCCCTATTAAAGTTAGCTCTCCTACCAGATTGATACACGTCCATTTCCCTTTTGCTGGTGCTATGGCCTACGCCCTCGAACCTTCCGTGGTGCTTGTTTGCGGGTAAACCCACCAGACATGGGTTATCCTCATTTAGATAATTCTTGCAGAAAGAGACCCACTCCTCGGTCAGAAGGCCCTGTATGATGCTTCCATCTAGATGTGTCCTGTTACGGACACATCCTTAAATGATCCCATTCATTCTTTCTAACGCCATCATGTTGTGAAGGAACGACGACCCGATATCCTCGATATCATCCACTATATGTAACAACAAGTGGACCATGACATCAAAGAATGCGGGCGGGAAGTACATCTCCATCTGGCATATGATGGTGACGATGTATTCATGCAGCCTCCCGAGTTTCTTGACGTTTACCGACTTCCGAGTCATGATGTCAAAGAAGTTAAAAAGGCTAGTCAGCGGTGCACGAACGTGTGGCTCCATTATCCCTCGGATTACAACCAGATGTATCTATGTCATCATGACATGACAATCATGAGACTTCAACCCGCTGAAGATTCTTTTTGTCGGATGCAGCCATCGGCGTATCATCCCTACGTAGCCCAAGGGAAATCTGACAACTTGGAGCCAATTAAAGATTTGTTCCAGCTCGTCCGAATTTAGAGTGAAGCAAGAGGGCGCGGAGTTTCGCTCTAATTAGCCCTTTTTCCCTTAGGATCTTCCGTCTCCTCCTCAACCGGCTGCTTCCACGCCCTCTTGCGCTTGCGATCGTCTGTCTCCTCAACCCTAGATGAAGGTAGAGGGTGATGCTCTTCTCTGATATTTAGGGCCATCAGGTCATGTCTTGCTTTCAGTCCATCTTTGGTCCTATCCGGCATGTTGAACAGAGTGGAAAGTAAGCTCTCGCACACGTTCTTCATAATATGCATGACATTAAGGCTATGAGGCGTACCAAGGATCTTCCGGTACGGCAAGTACCGAAACACGAACCACCTTTTACATACTTCCATGAGCGGCCCGGATTCCTTTTCTTGTTGTCTCCTCGCTTTTGCTTCTAGTTCTTTGTCTTACCCGCCGGAGGGAAGTGTTTCCAGTTTTTCAACAAAGTATCAATCTACTCGCTGCTACGCTCAAGTGGAGGTCCTTCAAGCTCATCCTCGGTGTTGAGCAGATCTCCACGCTTCCTCCACGGGTAGCCACATTCAAACCCTCATGTAGATGGTTTTTGAACACCGGCTGTAGATACAGTGTCTTTTCATTGCACCACACACAAGCCTTGTTTAAATGGCACACCTAGTATGCAATATATCCGTAACCGAGATAGTCCCGCACTATCATGATCACTGTGCCTTTCCGACGGAATGGTTCTTCGAGGTAGGCGTCCCATATTTCTACCCCTTCCTCCCACAAGACGGCTAGATACTCCTTCAATAGCTCAAGATACAGTTTGCGATGGCTCCCTGGATATGTGAGCCCTTGGATTAGCATACTCATGTGTATGTACTTCTTATTTAGTCACAACCATGGGGGGTGGTTGTACATCCACACAAACACGGACCAAGTATTGTGCTTGCTGCTCTGGTTGCCAAACGGATTCATCCCGTCAGTGCTCACACCAAACCTGATGTTTCTTGTGTCTTTCATGAATTCTTCGTACTCATTGTCTAATGGTTTCCACTGGCTTGCATCTGAAGGGTGTGCTAGCACTGGGGTTTCAATCCATATAGGATCCTTGAGCACCGGTTCCTTCCTTTCCATGTGCCAGCACATGAGCTACGCTTCCTTGCAGGCCACGAAGTACTGCTGAACACGGGGCCTGAGCGGGAAGTACAACACAACTTCTCGAGGAGATTTTCTCATCCCTCTCTTGTATCGAGATTCCAGTAAATGACGCAGTCACTGATGCAGGCGTGGTATTTTTCGTGTGGTAAATTGAGAGCCCATGCGCCTTTCTTGGCCTCCTTTAGGCTACCGGCCAACGTGTTATCTTTAGGAAAGCGCTTCATCAAGTATCAGAAGATATCGTCCGTGCATGCGTCGGTCCATCCGTGTTTTTCCTTAATCTCAAGAAGATCGAGAGTTACTCTCAGGTGGCTCACCTATGGCCCGCGACTTACGTACAATGGTGTTCTCGAGTCTACCTCTAGCTGATCTAGCTTAAACTTCCGTCTACCAGCGAATATAGGGTTGGTCGATGCGTTGCCGAGAAGAATCTTGAACATGAGGGTCATGCATGGCCGCGGTTTAGCAGGGTACTCCTATTCCAGTCCCTGTTGTCTGCATCTACTTCTTCCCGACCTTCTTCAGCATCGTTGTGTGCGACTTCCCAATATTCCTCCTTATCTTCATTTTCGTATTGATCAGCATCCTCTTCCTCATGTTCATCGTCATCATCATCTTCATCGTCACCCATCCACTGACTGTGGCCCTCCATGAAACTATACCTAAGCAGGTGCTGTTTCACTATTCCTGAGAAGGGGTCGAACAATGACGATAGTTTCCATCTTTGACATGGACATCTTATTTCCATGCACGTCGGCCATCACACATTGCACGTATCTATGCACGCGTTGTCCTTCATCTCATGACCATTGTCGCATGCACGATAAGAAAATTGGATGGAATCGTCATCTCGACTTTCACAGAAATTCAGCATGACCTTTGCTAAAAATGGTCTTGCCAGAGTGCCAGAAATTCACCAGAACAGAAGTTAATCGACATTCTGGCAAAACATTGGCAACTCATTTTACGTGCACATCAAAGAAATGCAAAATGGTCCACATATGCATGAAACCACTTTTCGCCATCACAAGTGACATCACCGTGACTTGTCGCCAACTCATGCCCACATTCACCACATTATACCTATTAGTTGACACGAGCTCTAAGAGCCCTGGAGAGACACCACACATCGACCAAAGAGATTGTGTGTTGTCGAGACCTTATGCTAGAGTTCTAGATCTACAAATAGAGAGAAGAGGGAAAGGTGGGAGGGAGATCGATCTAGATCTTGCAGGATAGATCTACTAGTGCATGTGAGGGGAGCAAAATTATTTTCTCAAATATATCAAACTTGGTTGGTTGAATTATCTAAAATCGGTGGGGATAAGTGGGGGAATGAGCTAGCAAAGCTTTGGGTCGAGTTGCCATGAAAAGTGAGCTAGAGAGTCAGTGAGGAGGTAGTGGTTGGTTGTTGGTTTGACTTGTATTAGGTCCGAGGTTACCCCCAGTGAACACAACCACTAGGAGTCGGCGGTACGGAGGGGGATGTGGGTGGTAGGTTGAGGAAAATACCCCCAGCGAATGTCACTATATGTGCCAGTGGTATTGTTCTTATCCCTGGCTAGTCTTGAAAGTAGGTGCTGGTGGAAAACCTTTTGCCCGGGTGGCCCATCTAGCCTACCACTGCCTCGGAGAGCGGGGCAGATATTCACAGGCGATAAAGGGCCGTAGCCCCGACGAACATGGTCTGGTTTCTCCGGTGCTAAAGGTCGGCCTGTCCGGTGGCACACGACCCACCACAGCCCCGACGCATGAAAGCCTTGTTCGCCGGTAGTACTTGGACTGGCCCTGGCCCTCTCGGTGTGATTTCGACCGCAGTAACATGAGGAAGGCCTGGATGGCCTTACCATAGGCGACCCCCGTGCCCACTTTGTCGGCGGTTAGGAATCCGGCTATAAGGTTTTCTCTACTAGTATCTAACTCATCCTATGATTCATAAACATTTTCATAAACAATATATGACTAGCAGGCTAGACAGACCATACTAGACTAGCTAAATACAACTCGGAATGACAGACGAACATAGAGGTTTTTTCCAAAACCACCCTATGTATCACATAGAAACACAAGGCTCCTACACAAAGACATATGTCTTGTCAAAATAGATTGAGTTTGAAAAAAAAAGTTGAGAAGGGACATATTCAAGTTAAGTTTACTTAGTTTCTCTCGTGACCATGGGCATGGCTAATTGATGAGTCTAAAATTGAAGCATATTTAAGTATATAAATTATTCATATTGTCACTTTTTACATGCAACATCTATTGATAACTATGCCTATTATGTATGATTACTAGTTCTCATTCATTTTCACATGGACTTTGTACAATTATTAGTTTAGTAGGATTTTATTACCTTTTCCTTGTCTTTGACTTGTGTGTAGGTGCTATGAACAATCATTGATAAAATGAGCTGAGAGGATGCAATATGGAGGAGTTACTGGAACCATACTTAGCAATTTGACGGGAGGAGAAAATGAATGTTTCCATCAACTCCAAATAAATATCCAAGGCCATTGTGTTCTATCCCTCGTCCATATGAATCCAACGAGCTCAAGAACACCTCAATTGGAGTCCATATGAAAAAATGGTGACCAAAATGTACAGTTGTACCACCCTCCAACAGCTTTTGTTCGTCAATCGGAACAACATTTGTGAAGGCTGAATGGGCATACTCGCCCCCTAGCTACGTCGGTTAGTGAAACCGACCTCCACATGCCTATTTAAAGAGAGGGAAATCCTAGAAGAAGGGGAGAGTCCAAACACGCCATAGGGGCGGAGCCCTGCTGCTCCACCGCCTCCATAGCCGCATCCCACAATATCCACACCACCATACCACTCAAGGGAGAGAGGATACTTGCAACTTGAAGGGCTATGCATCGATCTTCATCAACAAGGTCTCCAACTTTGATCCCCTTTGTTTACTTTGTTGTGATCCAATGTCTATTGTCGATTTGCATTTGTATTCAATTGTACCTTCATATTTCATCCATACTATTGCCATGATGTTGATCCCCTTCATCTATGAGTAGTTTCCTTATTCTTGGGGAGCGATGGTGAAACCCTAGTATTATTCTGCATTGAAATAAAGATGATCTTTTTACTTGTGTCCTTGATCTATTGATCTATGATGTGTGTTTGGTCTCTCTCTTTTTAGATGGTATGTGTAGTCAGCCACATATCATTTTCCTTCTGGTCTAAAGAAAAGGGTGAAATCCTTTGGACGTGTTTGGAAGTGTGCCCGTAGCTATTGCAACAAGAAGTAGCTACCTACACGGTCAAAGGAGGAATAAATAGAGATTCACTAAGCTAATCACGATATCCACTAGTAGATTGCGGTGTTCTATCTGGGTGACTACTCTCAAACATTGCGGTTGTTATTCAGAGATGACCTCATTCCTGGCTCAACAATGTCACTGCCTACGAGCCTTGCGGTGAACTTCTTATTATGGAGCTTTCTCCACACATATCATGACATATGAAATAGGTTATCCTAATCATTCATCATTCTCCTATGCGAGTGGTCAATCCTACAATTCTTGAGAACCCCTCAATCATATCACACAACACTTCATAGAAACTCTCTTGCTTTAGTTTACTTTTGTTATTTACTTTGTCCTTATTTACTTTAGCACTTATCCAAACACACTATGTGTACACCATTACTTGGAATTAGAGATAACCTACAAGTACTCTCTAGTGAATAGTACTGAGGGGCATAAAGACCTCTACCAATAGCTCTCTATGGGATCGATACTCTTATTTCTAAACTAATCAACTAGTTTTCTAGTCTTCAGAGGGTGTACACTTCCCCACCTGGCACATCCTGAAGGTCATGCCGAGGTCTTTCCAAATGGCTAACTACTTATTTCCTGGCACACCCGTTCTAAATAGACATAGGTCCCATACCAATGGTGGTCCTTAAGTAGGTTTCCACAAGATATTTCAACCAAGTCAGAGCCCATATAGCAGGTCGTTGCACTAAATAACTGAGTGAGCTATAATTTCATTTTTTTTCTTTTTGCGATCCCTGGGCGACTATCCATCCACCAATTTGCATACAAACTCCACACGCAATGACCCGATAATACCATGTCACCCAAGATAAAAAATTCTTTTAACTATTATTTAGAAAACACTTTCATAAACATCTTTGTTCATAAATAATTCTTTATTAAACCACCACAATGGTTTAAATATAGCACGGCTAAGCATAACTATAATATCAAAAATTGACTAGAACTTAGCTTAGCTCTATTTTCCCTAGGGTGTCAAAGAGGGGTGATAAATCCTATGGCTTGTTTTACCATGGGACATATCTAAGTAAAACATTGCCTATTTCTAAAATACTTGAGATACCAAAATATATCTATCACATGAATTCCTAAACTTTAATAAACAAAATGGCATACACTACAACAGATATGATATTTATTGAAAAAATGACTTGTTGACAAAGTTCTGAGCCGTCATATATTATATTAATCATTCACAGTTTGGTTACGACATCAAGGATTAAGTGTAATGCATGATAGTTTAGAATGTTTTCATTGTTATATCATCTTGGATTACTCTTTCGGGTGGTTTGTCGATTTAGGTGACAAAATTTTATCGTGGTGCATTTAAATAGTCACTAAAAATCAGGTGCGACCAAGTTGTCAGTAGGGGAAAATAGTTCAACAATATTTATATGATGCTTTCTAAAACAATGAGGCAAAGAAATTAAATGTAAATATTGTCTTACGTGGGGTTTGAGATCGCAACCACGAGTTGATTAGTGTTGCTAAGGCTATGGTAGAGGTAATGTTTTTGTCGTGTAATGTTGTTGATTAGTTTTAGGGAGGTTTAGGGCGTATTTGTGGGCCACATTTGTGTTGCACTGACAGGCCACGATGCACCAGCGTGCGCCACCGTGCGCGTGAGATCCGTGCAATACCATTGGCGTGCCCGAGGCACACCGTGCGCGTGTGAACTGTGTACTACCGTACGCATGTCTGCGGGAGACTATGCGAGCAGTTTTTTGTGTGGAGAGAACTGTGCGAGCAGTTGCGCATGTGTACGCTATAGAACCGTACATCTATGAACCACATGATCACGAAACGTCGGTGGCCTGCCATATGGAGCCATCCCTCTCTCTGCCTCCCCTCATTCACTCCCTCACGCCACCGGTTTCCAACTCCCCTTCCCCACTCCTCTGTCTCTCTACCGAACAGGAAAAACTCTCTCCGCTTCCCATTCCGGCGATGGAGCACCCATCAGACGCTATAGCCGCTGCAAAGTCGAAGGGTGCAACGTTGGCCTTAGCCGCGGAGGAGGCGTCCAGAGCCACAACAGAGGCGCGCAAAGCCGCAATGGAGGCTATCATAGCCGCAGTGGATGCGAAAGATGAAGTGGAGGCCATTGCAAAAGGATGACCCACTGGTCCCTCATCTACTCCCGCTGCTATCACAAGATGGGTCTACAATCTTGGGAAGCAGCCGCAATAGGACAACTTGGAGGTCGAGCTCAACTTCATCCCCCCGCCGCCGGCCTTCGACGAGAATATCATTGATGAGGAGGAGGAGGTAAGTTCCAAGTAATAGCTATTAGGATTCATGCCTAGAGTTTTCAATTAGTGTCAGATTCATTTTATATATGTTACAACTTCTATGTAATTAATGGATCTGTTGATTATTGCTAGCTAGTGTTCGATTATGGATATATTCGATTAATATTTGTGGATCTATGTGTTGACACGCTCAATATGTTATACCTTATTTCTGTAACCATCTTAGTCTGCCCACAAACAACTCCTAGTACTTGTACTCTTTGTAACTAAAACAATCTCATTGAGAGTAATATCCCAATTCTACTCTATGGATTGTTGTTTTCATATCTTTGGATTAATGCTAGCTTATTGGCTGATGGCTTGATTATGTGCTTGATCCCCTGATTACTTTATGTTGTTGTTAGCTATCGAGTGTTATCTGTTGCACCAAAATTGTTAGGCATTAAATTTTAATTGCAGTTTCTACATATTTGCTTCACATGTGTATTTTGCATATTTCAAGAGGCTACTTATGATGTTAACAGTGATGTCGACTCATGTCACAGGAAGACCAGGGCCACTCTCAACAAGTTGAAGGCGGGGAGGTTCGACACGTACTAGAGTGAACCCTGGGCTGATGCCATGAACAGCTTCCCCTTTTGCAAAAGGAGCATAAAGATGGACTTTCGAAGCATCCTGCATCATGCCGAAGGCTGTGGATCTAGCCATGTCAAGGTCGGGGAAACTGCCAATGTCCACGGCTTCAAGGATAATCACATGGCCTATGGCCTCTTCCTCAGGAACAAACTGAACCGAGCTATTGAGCTCAATCGTGATCCTGCTCCCCAGCCCAAGATGCCGAAGGTTCTGGGTATGGGCAACAAGAAGTAGAGGAAGCGGGACCAGGAGCAGCGGGACTGGGAGGAGGAGGTGAGGAGGCAGGTGGTGGCGAGGTGGCAGTGGAGTAGTGATGTGACTGGTTGTGTGTGATGTTGCTGCTTTAAGCAGCATGTTTTGTTGAACTGTGTTTATGTTGGCTGCTAAGTAGTGTTTGTGTTGAAGCTTACCTTAATAAGTTTTAGTTGAACCTTGCTTTATTAATTGACTGTTATGTTTCTAGATTTTAGATGTTTAATTATGTCTACTTTTGTTTTTGTACATGCTGGTGTGTGGTGGGATTAATTATTTGGGTAAGGGTACGGTGAAGGGAATTAGTTAAGAAATTGATATATAGAACCTGGTATAGATTTCCTACCAGATTGGGAAAAAAGGAATGAATGACCTGAGCTAGGCAGAGATAGAGACCGAAAGTGGTGCATGGATTTGTTTCCAGAAGGAGACATACAGATAGAGAGAGAGAAGGTTCTCCAATTTGTTTCTCTTCTTTCCCTTTTTCTTATAGTTTTTTATTTACATTTTTTTCTCGTGGTGCATTTAAATTTTTATTTACAAAAACAATGAGGTGAAGAAATTAATAAAATGTAAAATATCATTGTATGTGGGGTTCAAGCTCGCGACCATGAGTTGATTAGTATTGCTGCCGCTACGGTAGAGGTAATGTGTTTGTCATGTATAGTTGTCGAATAGTTTTGTAATAGAAATTAATTGTTATAAGACATGTCATAATTAGATGATCTTTAACTATGTGATTAGTCCTAAAGATCTGACAAAACCACATTGCCGTGAGAGTCCTTCCAAATTGAGGCGGTGTGAGGAAGGATAGGAGGAGGCAAGCACGGTCGCCGTTGATCCGATCCCGGTCACCATTCAATCTGATCCCGGTCGCTGTTGAGAGTAGGAGAGGTCATGGACAAGGCCATTTCAGTTCATCGGAGGGCGATTTGGAAGGAGGTGCATGTGTAGGCTTTGCCAGGAAGTGAGTTTCGGTTACATGTCGGCTTGTACCTGATCTATGAGATTTTACTTTCAAAATCAGCTTCACACAATTTTAAAGGTTAGCTCGCTTGACAATGCCAACATATTGTGTAGTTATTGTTGTTTTCAACCAGTCGAACGATATGTCTAGTTATCTTCATATCATGTATCACATGTAGATTAGTTTATGCTTTTGTAAATATTGAATTCATATATTAGTATTAATGATTTGTAATTACTACTGATAATTAATTTGAATCTATAAGGTGTATTGTAGGTAATGGATCGTGATTGGATTAAGAATGCGAAAAAGTTCATAGGTCCATACCTGAAAGGTTGTAATGAGTTCATGAAGTTAGTGCGACAACATGAGACAGAAGATGAAGAAATTTTATGCCCGTGCACTCGCCACCTTAACCTTGTACCTCGTAATCAGAAATAAGTGTCATGACACATGAATTGTAATGGTATGTCCATGCATTACCCTAGATGGATATTTCATGGTGTGGCATTTAGTGATAATGAAAGCGATAGTGATAGCCAACACAGTGAGGGTCATGGTGCATATGATAGTGACAATGATGAACAATATGATGAATTCAATGAGAGTAATTATGTTGATGATGCATATAATATAGTTCATGAGTTGAAGAAGTCTAGAAAGGTCCTAATGAGCCTAATTTCTTTTCAAAGCTACTGGAAGAAACCAAGAGAGAGCTTCATGAGGGATGCAACACTTATACAAGGTTGGCATTTATTATGAAGCTTCTTCATATCAAAACATACAACCAGGTTACAAACAAAGCATTTGAATCTTTTTCTTTCCCTATTATGTGATGCTTTGCCATGGGTCGAATTCCCAAAACCTTATGCTGATGCCAAGAGTGTACTTTCTGAAGTTCGTCTTGGTTATGAGACTGTACTTGTGTGCAAGTTTGATTGTGCTTTGTTTTTGGGATATCACTAGAAGAATACACAGTGTTCTGTTTGTGGATTTTCTAGATGGAGAGACCCAAATTGAATCAAGAAGATGTCTCACAAGGTTTTGAGGTACTTTCCTATAATTCCAAGATTACAAAGATTTTTTGTTTCAACAGAATTGTCAACACATACAAGGTGGCACAAAGAGAAGAGGGTTATTGAGGATGCTGTTTTGAGGCACCCAGCTGATCGAAAGGCATGGAATCACTTTGATGAGAAGTTTGGTTGGTTTTCTAATGACCCCAGGACCATATGGCTAGGCATTGCCACAGATGGTTTCAACCTTATAATTGTAACATGAGTTGTTCATACAGTACGTGGCTAGTATTTGTGATTCCATATGACTTCCCACCATGGATGTACATGGATCAATCCAACATTTTTTTGTCATTTCTTATACTAGGGAAATATTCTAGCCTCTTATTAAAGATAGCATGAAGCTATGGCTAGGTGTTGACACATATGATGTTCTTGTAGAGGATAACTTCAAATTGCATGCTGCTTTCCTATGGTCCATTCATGACTATCTAGGGTATGCTACCATATATGGCCATAGCAATAGTAGATTTTATGCTTTTGTGTATTGTGTTGAGAATCCTTGCTACGATTCACTAAAAAACAAAATTGGGTACATTGGACATTGTCGGTTGCTTCCTAAGGATCAACCCTATAGGAGAAGTAAATTGTTCAAGGGTAAAGTTGAGAAGAGGGATCCACCAAGGCAGTTTAGTGTAGAAGAAAAAAGGAGAAGTTAAAATTAGTAAATGATTATATACATGGTAAAAATCCAACTTGTAAGAAGCGTAAGCGTGTTGTTAAAGCTGAACCATCCTGGAACCTTAGGGTTAGCTTACATGATTTACCTTATTGGTCCACACTTTTGTTATCACACAACCTTGATGTGATGCTCATCCAGAAGAACATATGTGACAACATAGTTGGTACACATCTCGAAATTGATGGAAAAAACAAGGACACTGTTAGTGCTAGAGTTGGTTTGAAGAAAATGAACATCAGAAGGAAATTTTGGATGAAATAATAAGGGGATAGTTGTGTGAAGCCACATGCCCCCTAGACACTTGAAAATGATAAGAAGTAACGTGTTTGCAGGTTTTTGGAAAAAAGTAGGTTCCCAAATGGTTTTTGTTCAAACTGGGAAAGGTGTGTGGATACGGAAGCTGGAAAAGTACATGGTATGAAGACACATGACTGCCACATTTTTCTACAGCGTATTTTGGCAGCTGGCTTGAAAGGTGTTGCACTAGAAGAAATGTATGAGACTATTGCTGATTTGGGGAGATTTTTTAGAGAGTTGTGTGCCAGAACTCTTAATGTAAAAGTCCTGGAATGACCGAAGGTAGAGATAGTTTTAATTATTTCCATACTTGAGAAGATCTTCCCCCCTACATTTTTTGATATCATGGTGCACTTAGATGTTCATCTTCCTAAGGAGGCTATTCTAAGGGGGCATGTCCATTATGGCTGGATGTATCCAGCTGAGAGAAGACTAGGTCATCTTAAGTCTGCTATCCATAACAAAGGAAAGCTTGAAGGTTCAATTGCTGAAGGGTATATAGTCGATGAGTGCATCAAATTTTTCTCTAGATATTTTAATGATGACATGGACATAAGATTTAACAAAGCTAAAAGGAACCAAGATAACAAAAGGGAAGTTAGTGTTGATGAGTTCAAAGTTTTCTCTGATGGAGCCAAAGGGTTTGGAAAAACATATCTGAATTTTTTTAGAAGGAATTTGATAACATGGTTTGGTATGTTCTGGACAATTGTGAAGATGTAGAACATTATATCAAGTAAGTTTTTTGGACAAGATTATGCATAAATAATTGCTATCTATTATACTTAATATCATATTGTCTCATTTTTATTCGTTTATTTCAGTGTTTGTTGAGAAGAATTCCTTGTTAGGGGTGCTAATAACATAGATTATGCACTCAACTAAGTGTTCCCAGCATGGTTTAAAAACCATGTGACTCAACTGAACAATGCATCTGAAGATTTGAAGTCACTTACAGATGGGCCAGACAAGCGTGTAATTGTACACTGTTCCTGCAATGTAAAGGGTGCTAGGTTTCTTATTGTCACTCGGGGGAAGAACCTAAGAACATAGAATTGTGGGGTAATGAATAAGGCCTCTGTTGGTGCTCAACAAAATAATGAGTTTTATGGTGTTCTACAAGAAGTTCTAGAGATCAAGTATGTTCCTAACAAGCATTGTCCCAGATCAGTATTCCTATTTTGCTATGACTGGTTTGATCTAGATAGCAAAAAATCAAAGATGAAAGATGATGGACACTACAAAAGTGTTAATACTTCGATTCTTCGGTACAAGAATGCCCCTTCATATTGGCAGGTCAAGCAGAATCATGTTTTTATTTGTAAGATATTGAGTTTGGTTTCCCTTGGAAAATTGTGCTACATTCATCAATATGAATGTCTATGATGTACTCCCTCCGATCCAAATTAATTGACTTCGATTTGTCTAGATTCGGAAGTATCTAGCACTAAAACATGTCTAGATTCATCTGAATCTAGACAAATCTGAGTCAATTAATTTGGATCGGAGGGAGTACCAGAAATTGAATTTGGTAATGAAGATACTGATCAAGAGAACTTGGCATACCAGGAGAACATATGTCAAATGGATCGTAGATTTCAACATGTACTTGTCGAAGAAGATTAATATGATGATGTCGAGGTTGTTGATCATCCATACGAAGTGGAACGTGTTGCAGCAAGATTTGCCCAAGATCTAGAAAATGAAGACAATAGTATAGAGGACATGGACATAATTGATAATGAACATGTTTACAACATGGAAGACCTTGCAAATGATGCTGAAGGCAGGAACTCTGATTATGACACAAATGTTGAGGATTAGATATGTGTACTACATCATTCATAATTTTGGGGAAACTTGCTGGATTATGAACCAAACTCATGTGTTGTAACCATAACCAGTGATACCAATGCATCTTGATAATTATAAATCAAATGGTAGGGAACATAGTTTTCTCCACACATGTTACACTATTTCTAGAGTTAGAAACACGTACTAATGCCAACAAACAGGACTAGCTTCTTGCAGATATTATGGTAGATTAGTTCTAATAAGCACATCAATGCTTGGCCCCCATGTTTGAAGGAGTACCCTCAGTCACTAGATTGATGATGGGAAATAGTTCATACGCGACATATCCATCAGTGACAACATACTCCAAGTTCTTCTCAGCAAGTGGCTTCCATTACTAGTATTCATGGCTTGGCGTCTGGAAATGTCCTTGATAAAGGAATCCTTCATGCATCCTTACCTAGGGTGGATGAGGTTTGTAGCCATGGTAGCCATCCCAGCCCTTTATCCATGACCTTTCAGTTTGAAGATGTCCTGGATGTCGAAGTGTTTGTCTTGTGGAATGTACAACAATTCTGCCTGCAACAATCTACTATCTTTCCTTATGTCCACAACTACAAAAGTTATATTTCTACACCAAAGGAAATCCCGAATTCTAGCAACATAGTCCTTGCACCTACATTGCATAATTTAACTTAGGCAGTTCAAAATATGTTGTAGTAACAAATATAATGATTCTCTGTTAAAAGAATGAAATGGCATGCTCGAACTGTGCCATTTAAGTACTGGAAAAGATTTAACCTTGTTCAAAGATTGAATGGATATCCAATGTAACATTACAAATAGGATTATTACAAGGTGTACTAGCAAATATGATTTGAAGAAGAACATTCACAAATTTAACACATGTAATTCTGATTTCCAAAGTAACTTTACAAGTAAGACTATAGAATTTCCTACTTAGGCATTCACAAATATAACACAAGCAATTCAGAGTGTTATTGTCTCCAAAATATGCACATATTGCAACAAGGAACCTTCCTAGTGTTTTTTGTTCATTTAGAAATTTTGGTTACAACATTATGTACCTACAATAGGGCCAATAGGTCGGGGTGGAAAATGGGCCATGGACACGTTTTGGGCCACTATTGGGAGCCAAATCATCCAAATATGACTACATTTCAGATAGCGTTTTACTGGGATTGGGGGGGCGCCCCTCTCCCTGGGTTGTATAGTGATGTACACGAGGAGCAACATTACCTTACTCAAAAAAAGGATAAAAAACTGTAGCATAATCAGATGAACTGCAACAAATCGAACATACTTTAGTACAAAAAATGGTACTTGCAGATTCACTCGAAGCTAAATCTATAGAGTTAGTTCCTTTCTCTTGAGGTATGTAGTAGCTAATTAAGTACAAGTACTACATGATTATGTAGAAGATGAGGACATGCTCCTTCATCGCAATTTGCATGACCGCAATCTTCCTTTGTGTGATGTCATACTCCAGATCGAAGACGACAAACCTAACCTCCTCGTCCTTGAGCCACTCTAGGTAAATGGAGAGGACTATGTCAATGGTGCTGCCCTCGTTGGTGTAGACTGCTTGGATGCAAGTGTCACCATGGACACAGAACTGATGAACCTCCGTCGTCAGCTTCCATTTTCCATGGTGCCCTTTAGGCGGTCAAAGTGCAGCAAGGTCTAGCGTCCCGCACCCATGGAGGAAGAGGATCAACGAGAAGAAAAGGGAGAGAGGATTGGAACAAGAGAAGGCTAGCAGCACTCTCTAGAACTTCTGTCGAAGAAATAGGGATGAGGAATTGGGGCTTTTGCAGGAACGTAGTTTATCCCTTTATTTTTGGACCGTTTGTTAGGTTATCTCCATTAGGAAAAATAAAAACTGTCAAAAGCTCTCAACTAGATCGACGAGAGAGTCATATCATAGCACTGTACTACTAGTACGCATTAAAACTAGGAGAATAAAAATCAATTTTATTCTCTACCTACCACAGTAACTAGTGGCACATTAAAACATGTTTACGTACGTAATTATAGTACTATTTGAACAACCTTGTCTGCACACATATAAACATGTCATACACATTACTTGTGCATCGTCATGGGTTAATTACATAGTAAAGTGAGTAAATTTATGAAGATAACCTTAAGTGCACACATTAAATGTTGCAAGCTCAACCATTGATAAGATTAATTTGTAGCTGTCTTAAAATCATCCAACCTTAATATATTGCAATCATACACACATCTTGCAAATCATGCATAAATAATAGTCTTCAAGAGAAATATGACATTAGTAGTTGAGGCAACATTGTAATGTCCTAAAACTACTGACCAAGTTCAACATCTGGCACATGAGGGACAAATAGATAGGCGCCATGATCACCAAGGTAGAGCATCATGAACAATTTGTGTCCAAATTCAAAACTATGTTCCTTCTCCATAAATTTGTCTCATATGTTGACGCACGCACAACCATCATCGGTAGAAATGGTATACGTCGATGGCACCATCGTCCTAGAATCGCAAACTATAGTAATAACACCTTCTTGTTCCATGTCATTTGGAAGAAGACGATGAGGCAATTTCTATTGAAAATTTGCAAACAATGGTGTTTGTGTCAATTTAAAAAAATTAACTAAGTTATAAAAAACAATCAACATTAAATACCATAAAATTCTTGGTGCAGTTGGAACAATTCAACGTATGAAGCAGTCCATAAGCCCTCCCCACCTCTGTGCACACCTTCTCCATCATTCTCCAATTCAAATGGGTTCCCTCGGTTACAGTGAGATGATCAACTATGTCTCTCCCAACAACTCCGAAATGGTAGTATGCTACAAACAAATGTGGAAAAAATCGTTATGAATTGAGATTTTTGTCACATTAGTTAAATCACTATATGATTTTAATCAAACCAGAATGAAATTAAGATAGAAGTATTACTTGGATAGATTATAGGGAAATTTCCACAGACAACACTATTTGATTCACAAAGGTTTTTGTGAATGGTGAAATTCTCCCGTTGTTCCCTTTGAAGTTTGTACACTCTACAAAATTCGTTCCAACCATCCCCACTGGTGAAAGTTAAATTTGGTTCATTCGTAACCATCAACACAAATTCAAAATTCTCAGGTGTAGTAAAGGATACGTAGAATCTCCTTTTTTTCATGCTTTTTCACTGAATACTTATTGAGAAAAATAGATCTTAAATAGCATGGGAGAACCTACATAGCATGTATGACACAATGACAGGAAGGCACTTAAATGGAATAGTAACAGATAACCCCTCAAAATATTTTTATGTACATGAAAGTCCCTTTAAATACCCCCCTACAACAGATCTTAACATATAGTCCCTCCGTTCCGTTCTATCGTGCCTATATTTTCTAGCACGGAAATTAAGAAACCTATGTGGAGGTGAAAATAAAAAAATTTGGGCAGGATTTCTCTTGGTTAATTGACATGATAGAATAGAGCAGTTTTCCACATACATGAAACACTATATACTTTATATAAAGTCACTGTAAAATAATTCTACACGAGTTGTGTAACGCTATAAAAAGGAACAGAGGGAGTATGAAATGATCTTCACATTCATATGTGTTTGGATAAGAAAATCATACCATCCTCTCCTTGAATCTTTAACCTAGGGTAAATACGAAAAAATGCTTATGAGTCATAGAAGTGCAGAAACCTTTCGTGTCAAAACAAACACCAAACTACATGATAAATTAGATCATCAGTGTGTAGTCAGATCTTGAGTGCAATTGTTCAGATCTACAAGATATGCTGACCATTTTCACAACCGAAATCACAAACAATCCCACCTAGTAGAGTTCACACCGCGTTGGGTCAAGACAACATACGTAACTGGGCAGTCATCACCATAGTTTTCCTGGTGGTGTAGGACCATTCGCCGTCGGTAGATGAAATAGTGATGTCGCGATAGAAAAAGATGGCGGCAATATGGGAGCAGGCGTTGGTGAAAGAGGGAGGACGCGAGATCGTTAGGATCCACTATATACTAATGCTCTAATATTTTTGTGTACTATTTTTTGGGAAAGTTATAAGTATTAGCCTTTTGCGTCCGATTGTGGGCCGATTCTCATCAATATTTGTCAACCCATAACTATATGGTCAAATATTTGTTTGACCTAAGAGCTTGTCACCGACCAAGAAGCAGATTGTCAACGATTGGTACAACCGGCGCTGGATACCTAAACTTTGAGCCTGCTGCTGGCCTAGCCGGGCATAAATCAACTCAGATAAGTCAAAACATTTATCTTCTTTGCACGTGAAGTGATCTGTTCAACTAAGTAGAAAAGGACAGACGGGCTACGCGTGGCATAGGGCTGCTCCAATGAGTTAGGAACCTTTTTTCTTCCCCCTTCTCTTCTCCGCTTTGCTCTCTTACTCCTTTTGCAGACGGGTGGGCATCTATCGAGTCGTCACCTTTGCGGTGAGTCTTTTTAGAGCTTTTTGGCCCCATTTGGGAGATATATGCTTCAGGAGCTGTATCATGGAGTCGATTCTCTCCATTTACCACTTTCCTCTCTATGTTCTTTTTTCCACTCACTCAATGGAAACAGAAAACCCTGAACCAGGAAGAGTTAAGTTATGTAGGGTATGGCGAATGTGCGATAATTAAGTAAAAATGTTTCAAAAAAGATTTAAATACACATCCATGATCAAACAAGGCCTACCACCCAAGCATGCAACTTGATGGTCTCAAAATATTGTTTCGGTACTTGGTTCACAAATGAAAGCCCGTTCTTGAGATTTGCGGATGTATTTTTATTTTTTGAAATTTTCATACCAATTAGATAGAATGTTAGCATCTTTAACCTAACTATCCTAGATTTGAGAGTGGGCATTTTTTTCCAAGTTTTTCATTTTTCATGCAAATTATTTGTCTCAGAATGAACAAATTTGAAGGTTTCAAAAGATTTAGATAATTTCTCAGTTTTTATGGAATTTACAAGGTTTGGTCAAACCAGGGTTGACTAGAGTCTTTCGAGAGATTGTGAAAGCATCCAAAAAGTACAACTATTGTTCTATAGTCCCAATGTGATATTCAAGCACTCAAGCATGCAACTTGAAGGTTAAAAATTGTAGTTTTGGTTCTTGCTTAAATGAAACCGTTTTTTTTGAATTCGAGGGTTAAAAAATTGGAATTTTCAAACCAAAATGGCTAGATAAAGTGCTAGCATCAGTAGCCAAATGGTGATAAACCCTTGTGCCAAATTTGAGTCTATTTGAAGAAAGGTAGATGAAAACATGGTACACAGGTGGCTCCTTCGAGTACTCGGACATGATCGTTGACCTAACTACCCCACATTTGAGAGTGGACTGCTAGGGGAACATTTTTTGTTCCAAGTTTGTCATTTTTCATGCAAAGTATTTGCCGCACAGTGAACAAATTTGAAGGTTTCAAAAGATTTAGATAATTTCTCATTTTTTATGAAATTTACAAGGTTTGGTCAAACTTGGGTTGACCAGAGTCTTTTAAGAGATTGTGAAAGCATCTGAAAAACACAAATGCTGTTTTGTGGTCCCAATGTGATATACAACCACTCAAGCATGCAACTTGAAGGTTACAAATTGTAATTTTGGTAATTGCTTGACAAATGAAACCATTTTTTGAGTTTGAGGGTGAAATTTTTGAAATTTTCAAACCAAAATGGCTACATACAATGGTAGCATCATTGTGCCAAATGTGAGTCCATTTGAAGAAAGGTAGATGAAAACATGGTACACAAGTGGCTTTTTCGAGTAGTCGGACATGATCGTTGACCTTAGTACCCTACATCCGAGAGTGGACTGCTAGGGGGCAATTTTTCCAAGTTTGTCATTTTTCATGCAAAGTATTTTCCACACAGTGAACAGATTTGAAGGTCTCAAAAGATCTAGAGAATTTCTCATTTTTTATGAAATTTACAAGGTTTGGTCAAACTAGGGTTGACCAGAGGCTTTCAAGATATTGTGAAAGCATATGAAAGGTACAACTATTGTTTTGTGGTCCTAATGTGATGTACAACCACTCAAGCCAGCAACTTGAATGTTACAAATTGTAGTTTTGGTACTTGCTTGACAAATGAAATCATTTTTCGAGTTGGAGGGTGAATTTTTTGAAATTGTTAAACCAAAATGGCTAGATACAATGCTAGCATCATTAGCCACATGGCGATAAACCCTTGTGCCCAATTTGAGTCTATTTAGCTAGCATCAATAGATCAAAACATGGTTTATGAATTTGTAATTTAAACAATATGAATATTTCACTATTCTTAGTTATGATTTAGGGACGGGTAATGTATGGATCATTTAGGTCTAACAATAGAACTTTTTAAAATAATATTAATTTTCAACTTGTTCGTAATTCATTTCATTTTTTATACCAATTGTGTACAAGTTACAAATATGAAATAAACCAAATGTTGAAGAAATGTTTTGCCACTCACTTCAAAATTAACAACTAAACAGAACCTCCCTCCAAAATTTTCGACGCATTTTTGTTCCCTCCTTTTTCACCCTCACCCCTAAGCCAAAATTTGAAACCCTACAACATTAAAATGGCGCACGAATCAAGAATATTTCACTATTCTTAGTTTTAATCCCTGTAAAGTACTAAATTTTTGTTCCTAACTTTTTTTCAATAGGCTATTGATGGTACATCAACTGTAGCATAGAAGAATTCTGCAACAACAACTGTACCTCATGTCATTGAAGCAACTGAAACTGTCGCGTGTGAGACCCCTACACGCCTAGAGGGTGAGAAGAAAGAAGTTAAAATGTCACCAATGTTGAACCTAACATCTAGAGGAAGCAACTCACCTGAGGACAATCAACTTGTCATTACAAAACAGAAAGGTATTAACAATTGCACTTAAATAATTGTACTGATGGTTAGTCCTATAATATATACTCTAATTTTAACTTTCTTCCTACCATGCTTCAGAGGTAATTTCTTCCCGTTCAAAGAGAAAGCATCGAGAACATGGAATTTCCATGGGCCATGGTCTGCATGAGGTGGGAAGAAAATGAGAATTGAATTTACTGAGGGGGTATAAGGCCCAAAAACTAAGCTCTGAGGTCGGAATACAAATCCGAGAAAAATTGCATCTGGCAACCAACTGGACTCAATACAAAAAATATGAGACTCTAAAAGATGTTATTCCAGGTGCTATTCGCAAAGTAGCGATGAGCCCTAACTCTATAGTTTTACATCATAGCTATTTATCTTTCTACTTATGTAACTACATAATATGCATCTCCATTTTTCAGGGAAATTTTGAAATCGACAAGTGACCAAGATAGTGTGCACTAATATTATACAGAGTAGTATGCTCCAACTACGAGCCAGGCTTAAGAAGGAGAATTGGAACAAGATTAAAGATATGTGACGTGGTGGTGGCAGGGCACATGCCATGGATAGGCTAAAGATGGGGCCAATGTGTGCTAGGGGAATCTAGGGACAGAGAACAAGGTGATTCCATGCACAGATGTTCTGGTATTCTCTCTATAAATGGAGTTTACAGATGCTCTTCAAGCTATTGGTGAGAAGGAGACAATGTCTCTTACCCCCACTAACTAGCCCTAGAGTTCTACCTTGGATAGAGAAGATGATCGATCCCTCTCTATGGAGGCCCTGGTGCTCCTTATACAGGTAGCCCGGGTTACAAAGTTAGGGCACATGTGGCAGCATATTCTCCGAATATGCCCCTCAACTAAAGCTAGATGCTTCTTTATTCTCTTTAATGGCTCGTCCGGGCTTTGGACGTAACCCGCAATGTAATCCTCGTCTTTATGTGTCATCTGACACGGGCTACGTCAGCCGACATTCCTCGCGTCATCTTGGTCGCCCTGACCCGCTGGTCCTCCTCTTTGCTTTACTTTGCTCATGCTACATCTCATAAAGCTACATTTTGACCAACGGGAGATTCCTTCCTTCTATTCGAAGCCTTATGATAGTCCGGCCTTCACCTGGCTAACCCGGCAACGGAGGTACCTACACAACAGATAAACCAACATCGCCGGCATATATTTTATGCCGGCCGGGCTATGGTTAAGGTGATGCTCCACGGGCCTGGTCACATCGTGGTTCGGCCTACCTTGAGGTGACTCGGTCGGCACTTGCTTTGACCGCGCCGTACCTCGGCTAACTCGGCCTTTATACCCCGACGTTACCCTACCCGGGGGTATCCCCCCAACATTAGTCCCCGAAGCTGGTGTGGTCTTAGCAACTTTTAGTTGTTAAGGCCACAACAGGTTCCCATATCTGGATCTCCACGTCCTTGGCCGAGTTATCCAGTAAATCCTGGACTTCCCCTCTGGCGATCCCTTGGCTCATTCCGAGTTATTCCTCGCTGGCCGAGTTTTTGCCTACTTAGCCGCGTTACCGTTCCTTCTCTTGTACACTTCCCCACATCCTACGTGGATGGTAATCATCATTTTGCCTTATTTTAAGGGCTACGCACATTTAATGCGCCGGTTACTATCGCAATGTCAGGAATCACTGCGGCGTGCGTCCCTTCACTGCAGCGCCTCGTTAACCTTAACATTGCATGATGTCATGGGATCTTTGCCCCTGTGGACCTCGATGTGGCCATGCTGTGACTGGCTGATTTGGTTGTGTACACGCTCATCGCGCGCATCATGGCAACCGCAAAGGATGCCACTACACGCCGATTGTGCGCGGTTAAGTAGAGGGCATGGGGCAATCTATGGGGAAGTTCCCCATTTTCTCCGCACCTCCCAGCCTCCTTTCTCTCTCATTGCAGCCTCACCGCCGCCGCTAGTCCCTTGTCATACCAGTGCTGTCGCAACCGCGTACAGGCAGCACCTTGCGCCGGCCCCGCCGTTCCCGCTCAAGAGCTTCATCGCGGGGCCTTGCGCTTCCCGTTTCCCCTCCACCGATTATTTCTATTCCGATTTCCTTCTCGAAGACCTTGAGTCCACCATGACCGAGGAGGAGGCAACCGTGGTGCCGCTGCAGCAGGAGGAAGCAGAAGGCCGCGAACACGGCTGCTGGGATGGCGCGTTCATCTGTGCAGACGAACTAGAGTGGCTCCGTGCCACACGGTACATCCCCGCCGGTGTTGCCTGTTGCCTCGCCACCGAGGAGGTTTGCCCCTCTCCCAATCAAGGGGAATATGTTGTTTTTCTCTCTCATTTCCAGTGTGGCTTCGGCCTTCCTACCTCAGATTTTTTCTTTGATTTCATTTCTACATACCAACTACAACCGCATCATCTCCCCGCCAATGCTATCACTTCTTTGTCCTTGTTTGCCTCTGGCATCGAGGGATATGTCGGTCTATGGCCAACCAAGGAACTATGGATCAAATTCTTCGGTCTCAGGAGGAATGTGCTTCCAGATAAGGATCTTACTCCGGAAGAGAAGAACCTGACCCAATGCGGCGTTGCCTCCATATCTCCCCGCAAGACCTCCGCATTTCCCCGGGTCACTAGGCTCGAGTCCCGCAAAGGCTGGGCCCGGACTTTCTTCTACGTCCGAAACACCACCGAGGTAGACATGATCCGGCTCCTCCCTTTCAAATTCGGGCCTCCAGATACCTCTCTTTGGGAGAGCATCCCCAAGCGACCCACAGCCCTGGCGAACCAAGTAGAGCGCCGGATCAAGGAGGGACTTCGGGGGGAGGACATTATGATCACTTTTGTCCGCAACCAGGTCTCCCCCCTTCAGAAGCATGCCCACAAGATTTGTTACTTGAGTGGCCCCCTTGACCCTCACCAGACCTCATCTTTTGAGCTCAGTAACTCAGCGGTTTACCGCCGGATTAAGTCCATTTTCAATGTGGAGAAGGAATTCTCCAAAGATTGGGAATGGGGGCTCGAGCCCTTTACCCGGGACAATCCTCCTCCAAACGTAATTTTTCTTCTTACTATTTTCTGGATCTTCTCTGTATGTCGGATTATTTTTATAACTTAGCAATTGTTGTCTTGTTCTCAGCGATTCCTCCAGCAGCCACTGGAGGATGGCGATGTTCTAGCGGGAAAGTGGGTTCCGTACCGCACCGAGGAGGACGAGGATGATCCTGATTCGGAGACCTTCCTGCCCACTCCGGATGTCGTCAAACGCAGCTCTGGTCAGGCCACTTCTCTAAGGGATTGGCCAGATGATGATGACTCGGACGTTGAGGTCCTGGAGGTACTTCACCTGGTTCTCATCTCTTAAGTATATCTGGTTATGTTCGAATCTTCAGCTTACCCGGCCGGTCAGATCCACAAGGTTCCCCTGGCTACGGGAGGTCCGACCCCTGCTCCTCCCCAAAAGCGCGCGGCTACCTCGGCCGCAACTTCGGAGGTACCGCCGGCCAAGAAGAGGCAGAAAAAGTCTAGGGTGAAAGCCTCGACTAAGCCGACCGCCAAGAGCATGGTCCGGAGGACACCCAAACCTCGGGCTCCCCAACCTCAGATGAGTAAGTCTTTTTTCATTTGCCCTTCAAGTTTTTCCTTTTCCGTGTTTGCTTCTGTCTCTTATTGGTTCTTTTTCTGCTTTTCAGAGCACCTAGGGTCATCTGCTAGAGCGCCTTCGGCATAGCCTCTCCAATCCATAGCAGCCCTTCTCCCCCCGATGATGACGACACTCGCCCTCTCAGCCCTATCCAAGAGGGCTCCACGGTTGTGCCTGATCTGAGCTCAACTTGTCATGAGGAGGGCAATGTCAGCGCGGGGGATGGTGGGGCAGCTTCGGACACAGCCATGCCGGATCTCCCCAGTTCCTCTTCGGCCCTAGCGCCAGATGTTGAGGTGCAAGTTTCATCGGCACCGGCCCCACCAAGTTCTCATCCTGTTCAAGTTTCCTCTGAACCAGCAGCGCCAGCACCATCAACAACAACAGCAACAACAACACCAGCAAGAGCAACATCAACAGTAGCACCAGCAGTAGGAACACCAGCAGCACCAACAGGATCGACCAAGGCCCCAAAGAAAAAGGCCTCTTCGGCCGCCCCCGAATCAATGGCGTCTATTGCCGATATTTTGCCGTCAGCTTCTCAAGCTTCTTCTAGGTCATCGTCTCCGGGTATTCCGCCGCGTGCTTTGTCATCCAACAAGCCCAAGAAACCCACCGGATCATCTAAGGGTATCACTCTTTGGCCATCCGCTACCGGATCAGAGGGTAGCATGCAGTTGTTTCTGCATACCAGCCCTGCTGCAGCTCAATCTACAAGGCGAGAGGCCCACGTCAAGGGCCTTGTGCCAAACTACTCTCCTAGCGGCGAAAGTTACAGTCCTCTTCTCCTGGAGTATGTGAAGAACTAGAACAATGCTAAATTCATCGATCCAACAGATGATTTGTCGGAGAAGTTCGGCCCAGCCGAGTTCAGCACAAAGATGAACTCCGCGACCAAGGCCATCTCTCTAGCTGGCCGGATGATGGAGCTAATTCTTTTCTTCTGTTGTAGTACTTTGTATAGCTGAGCACTTGTATATATATCCCTTAGTCCCCGAGCCTCCAAGGGAGTAACTTGTTACTCAGTCGGATGCACTTTAGGGAATCTGGTTTCTATTCGTAGCAATCTCGAGTATGAACAAGGTTAGAGCCGGGTTAAGTTCCACTTGGCCCGGATCGTATAGACTTCGAATATCCACACACCTAGAGCCGGGTTAAGTTCCACTTCGCCGGATCTTGTAGACTTCGAATATCCACACACCTAGAGCCGGGTTAAGTTCCTCTTGGCCTGGATCTTGTAGACTTCGAATATCCACACACCTAGAGCCGGGTTAAGTTCCACTTGGCCCCGATCTTGTAGACTTCGAATATCCACACACCTAGAGCCGAATTAAGTTCCACTTGGATGGGATCTTGTAGTACTTCGAATTATTTTTTACCTTGCCTTTGAACTTTGACCTTGCCTTGCTTATTTTAGATTACCACTAACCGCCGAACCACTGAGTTCCAGTGTCTGCTGGACTCCTATAAAGATGTTCGTGCGCGTTATGGCAAAATCCTTGAGGATCATCAGAAGAAGGGTAATGTTCCTTACTTAAACTTTTCCCTGTTCCATGTTTGTTCTTTGGAATTGTTTGTGATCCCTATTAACTTGCTATTCAAACCATGCAGCCGAGGTTGAAGCTGAAAATATCATCATGCGGAAGAATTTGGCTAAGATCAAAGGTAACCTTATCTCTTTCGCACGATCACTCTACGCTCCTTTATTTATCCGGTAGACATTCATACCTCGACTCCTCTAGGTTATGCTATTGTTGCATTTTCTCTAGAAGACAGCGTTTCAATGCCTAACATGATGACCCATTTCCTTGAAAAAGTAGGGAAGCATGAGGCTGAGCTGAAAAAGAAGGATGATGAGATAGCCCGACTGCGGCTCCATGACTCAGAGATTACTCGATTGAATGCCGAAATCCAGAGGCTTAAAGACCTCCATAAAACTGAGCCGGAGAAGGTGGACCAGGAGTTTGCCGAGGAAAAAGAGCGTTTGACAACTCAAATTTCCAAGGACAAGGATCTATTGGAGTAACCCGGCGTGAAACTTACGTCGGTAACCTCCAAATATGAGAAACTCCAAGCCCATAGCTCCAATGTCGATTCCGAGCTTCAGCGACTCCTCTTCCAAATTGCCCGTGAGTTTTCTGCCCTTGCTTAACTTTCGTTTCTCCAGATCTGGTGCTCTTTGTTACTGTTTCTTCTGCTCTATTCTCAGGCAAATTTCCAGAAAGTGATACGCTTGGTGCTGCTGCCGTAACTCGGTCTCGTGAACAACGTGGTATTCTTGCAGGCCTTGATGCCGAGCCAATCCCGTATATTATGGAGGATCTTGTAATTACCTCGGTGAATTACGCTCTTAGTTACATGCCTGGATGAGCGAAAGTGGTTAAAATAGTACGGTGGGGCCCGAGGCCACTCACGGTAGACCTTTCGGCTGTCCTAACCACTTTCAGATCATCGGGACAAGAACAAGCGGCGTAATCGGCAGGCGAAGGGATCAACTACATACACAAATGGGTATGTATGCAAGCCACATACAACAGTCTTTAGAGCCATTCCATCTAAAAGAAATTGAAATATTGCGACGCCATACGGCAAGATTCAAATATCCTAGATAGAGATAATATTTTAGGATAGCTCCTCATACATCAAACATCAGAGTATCAGGCGGAAGCGGAAAACAAGATCCGAGTACGGATAAGAAGCAAATCGACATAAGATGCCACATAAATAAACAAATCCCGCCCACAGATCTCACGGATCCCCGTTCCCGGAATCTCTACACCGAGTGATCGTTGCCAACATCATCCGTCTCCTCGACCCAGTATCCATCTTGCGAGTACACCTGTTCATCTGAATCAAACAATTTATTGTGTGAGACCCTAGGGGTACTCAGCAAGTCTTTATGCCTCTAAAGGGGACACAACCTGGGGTGACGCAATTACAGCAAAAGATAATAACTAACAAGTCTAAAGATACTCGCTAACCATCCTCCTAACCAATGATAGACGGATGTCCGTGAATTAAGAACAAAAGTTATAACAGTATAATTAACAGATCCATCCTCCTTCTCGCTTACCAGCGAGAAAGCGGACGAACAACCCCCATCCGTTGGCAGTTTTATTAACCATTCCATGAGTATTGCACTATTTACTAGTCAGGTACTTAGTCAATTTAAAAGCGGTACTTTAGTGAGACTTGTCTATGATCGAGAAACGGTGCTCCAAGTCGTCCATAACGGCGGACACGGCTTTCAGAAAGATTTACCCTACAGGGGTGCACAAATAGCAACACACACTCAATCAACCTCGGAGAAACCAACTCAAAACCCAACGAGGCATTCACGACAAAGCGATCACAGGATTCAGAAATATTTCAGGGGGCCACCCCACTAAGCTACCTGCAACAAAGTTGGCCGGCTCCGGAACAGACCTAGGGTTTGTGTGGATGGCGGTAAACGACTGGGAACCCGAAAATGTGACTAGGCTTGTCGATACAGCGAAAACGTGTCACGATCCAAAACAGTACAGGTGCTCCACGCACAATCGTAAATAACAGTAAACATGGCATAAGTACAGGATAGTAATAAAACCCCAAACTAATTGTGGCACCAAGAAATAGAAATGAATCAAGCTCTGGCTCAGGGGGGTCCATAAGGCCTCCTGGATGTGGATAGTGCGAATAGTCAAGGAACAGGAATCAAGTACTCGGGGTCCTACGAGACACAAGTGATCATGAAAAACCAAATAACAGATATTACTCACCGGTGCCTCTTTCATTAGTTATCACATTACTACCCAGGTTAAGTTGTTTAGGTACTTCGTTATCCATCAGACACTCACATACCCTACACATGCTTTTCTATGACTCGCATGGCTCAAACAACTCCTGTAGTAATGGCTCATGGGATGGAGGAACAAGCTTCGGTGGGGTTTAAAAGTAAAGGCTATGAAGTACTTGGGATTCAATTTAATGCAATCGCGACTCAATGATGCAAGAATAAGATAGAGGCAATAGGTACTATATGTATGCAAGCATGTGGTAGTGCTTGCCTGGCAGCTCAGTTGAAGGGAGAGATGGATCTGGGTAGAACTCCTGTGTTTCCTGGTAATTCTCCTGCTGGGCGTCTCTTCGAAGAAGAACCAAACAAACAGTGGCCAACATAAATAAAGTGCACCAGCATATGAATTAAAATGCGACAAGCAAACAAGCATGCCATGATGAATGATGCACAATTTACATGGAATTAAAGTAGCATGGCATGGTGAGGTGTGGGGTACAAGAATAAAGCATTTTATTATCTCTTCGGTCAAGTTTTATTGCCATAAACAGTTCTGGTTTTTAACAGTGACATGATGCATGCTTCAATTCAGAACAAGGAATGCATAGATAGAACGGGCTCGTCACGCTGATCGATTTAGACATATTATTTGTTGAATTTGGAGTTATAGATTTAAAGTTATTAATTTATTAAGAAAAGGGCATTTTCTTGTAATTTTAATCATCTCGAAATTTTAAGTGCTCAAATAATATTTTGAAGGGCATATTTGAATTCATCACATTTTTCTGATTCCAAAACATATATCATTTGTATTATTTGGATTTATAATTTAAAAGTTATTTAAAAACAGATGTGAATTTGTTTTTAAACATTTAAGAAAAATTTAAATAAAACAGATAACAGGAAAACTTTTGTTACCCAGCCCTACTCTAGCCCCAGTCACAGACAGGTGGGGCCTGAGCTGACTGGAGAACTGGCGCGGCGAAAGCTTTTTACATCGCGGTGGAGACTAGCTGCAGTGACAGACGGGTGGGACCGGCCAATCCGTGGGGCCACACACGGGCGCGCCAGCGGGGGCCTGCCACGTGTGGGATCCGGGGGAGCGCGGGTTGGGAAACTCAAAACCACGGGGGCCTTCGTGCAAAACCACACAGGGGCTGACTCGTGGGGTCGCTGGGGCTGCGAAGGACTTGGGCGTGATCGACAAAAGGTGCGGGGGGGCTTTCTGCAAATCTGCTACGGCTGTGTACTGAACCCACGCGTACTGAACCGCGACGGTCCGAATGGCGGCGAGGTTTTCCGGCGAGGTTTGCGGCAGAACGGTGGCGTATATCGCGTTGCCTCCAAAACAAAACGAGGAGAGGGGATCACCAGCTACGGATCTTGTTCAGGATGGAACGTCGGAGATGGGCTGTACCGGACGGAGCGCCTCGGGGAACAGCGGGGGAGCACACGGTCTAGACTGCTCGTCGACGGGGCACTTCACCGGCGGGGCCAAAATCGGGTGGCGCTCGGCACGCAGAGGGGAGGAGAAGGGGAAGGGAAAAGAGGGTAACGCTCACCTCGTCTGATTCCCTAGGGAATCAGAGGATGGGACGGCCGGAGCAAAGGGGGACGACGAGGTCGCGACGGTGGTGCACGGTTCACCGGCGAGGGGATAGCTCCGAGCGGGTTTGGCTCCTCCTAGCAGGCTGGAATGACGGCAAGATCCGTGGCGGTGCTTCCCTGCGAGTCCTCGGTCGCCAGCTAGGACGGGATCGGCATCCTGGGGCTCTGACCGGCGCTGGCCATGGCACGCAGGAGAGGAGGGAGAGGGAAAACGAGGACGGGCAGCTAGGGTTCGGCAACGCGGCGCGAGAGGATAAGGGCGGGTAGGTCACGCTTTCGGCATGCTTGCTGAAGCGGATGATGGCGGGGACGGCCACCTGCCCGCTGCCGTCTGTCGCTGAGCAGAGAGGGGAGGCAATGGAGAAGAGGAACAGAGGGAGACAGCGTAACGGCGAAGGGGTACGGCCCAGGGAAAGAAAATGGGCGGCCCAGGAGGAAAAGAAGGGGCGGGCCGGAGCTGCTGCTGGGCTGCGACCAGGTAGGGGTGGGCTGCTGCAGAGGCTTTTCTTGTTATTTTCTTTTTATTTATTTAATTGTTTTGTTTTTGTTTTGTTGTAGATTTAAGCAAGCTCATAAAATAAACCTTTTTGGAAATTTTTGCAAATTTTGATTAAAGGGACAAGGAGATGGATATGGAGTGAGGTGAGGGTCTTGGTGCACATGGCAAGAAACATGATCAAACAAAGAGGTGAAAAGGAAAGGGGGGTTTTGTTGATGCATGATCAAGATGATGAGGGCTTAGCAAGAGCAATAAAGAAAGAGCCAACACGAGTGGTTTCACAAAGCCCATGGTCCATTTCCAAAAGTACAAACATAACCAAAGAATAGAATGGTGGTGATGTGCATGGCCCATGCATGGGCATGAATGCTAGGTTTTATCTTGTGAAAACAGAATAAATAACCATGGCATTTATACATATGCATTCCAAAATATGGTGTATAGCCAAGCTAAAGGAAATAGAATTGGATCCATCCCAACCCACATGAGCTAGATTAAATGCCTGAAGAAAATAAAAGCTCATGGGTACATAGGATGGTGGAATTATAAGGTGGTGACAAAGAAAGGTGGTGGAGTGGAATAAAAGATATGCCCCCAACTCAACTTGGGCATCAAGCATTTATCAAGATTCAAATACAATATATCAAGAGCCTAATACAATTAATAATGCATATGAGAGAAGAACCAAAAGGAAAAGATTTTTATATGATGCTCAAATGCAAGGTGGCATGATGACATGAGCATGATATAATTATGATGCAACAATGATATGTAGGAAGTAGCCATTATATTACTAGACCATGTAGCATTACATATGTTAGACAGATGGGATGCTATAGATCTACTGGCGAGCCTCACCGCTCGCCTTGAGCTAGTAAAGAACCACGATGCGGACATTATACCGGCGGCAATGCGAATGTTCGGTTCCCTCTGGTCCGGAGAGCCCATTCCTAAAAGATTTATAGGTTTCATAGCCAAATTGATGGAGTGCGATACACAGCTGCACCTATGGCGTGAGTCTGCTGTGCGATCCGGCGCTGACATCTCTTTGTAGTTCATCCTCTCATGGTACGAAGGAGTTGACTTGGGGCTGCTTACCCGCATGCGCACCAGATGAAGGTGGACCGAAGATTCGACGTGGGTTCCGCATCGCAAAGCCAACGCTAACAAGCTCATCCAGTACTCTTTCTGCCATACTTCGAACGAGGGGCCGAGCTATCTCGATGTTTTTGACGATGAAGCTGCTTCTAGAGACGAGGAAGATGATGGGAGTGAGGGTGAGGCCTCCGAGCTTGGTGAGGAGGTTGAAGACCTGGAGGACGGCGAGGCCCATCCTGAGGACAAATTCGAGGCTAACGCCCCTTCCCCACATTTCGAAGTACCTCCTTCTTAGGCTGATGATTCAACTTCTGCTCCTACTCCTTAAAAACACCTATCATATTTGTCAGATCCCCAGAATGCCGGGCCGAAATGTATCTAAGTACTTTGGTTTGGTTGTGCTACAACTTATTGTGTGGAACTAATTTCTTAATGCTATATTATCGTGGGCGAAGTCCCCGAGTTTCATTTTCTTGTTCCTCTAATTTTTGACTCGGCTCGCGTCTACCTTGATTCGTTTTTTGACTTACGAGTTCGAGGTTCAAAAATTTGATTTAACAATACTTGAAACTTTGAAATTAGCTCAAAATGATCCGGCGTTAGATAAATATAGTAAACCAAGGGTTAGTCAGAAAACCAATGTCGGCCCGCTTAAGTTCTTCTCCATATTCGTTTTTCATGTGCTTTGCCATTCCAAACTTGTTCTCTTGCCTGTCATGAAGCCAATTCTTGTTGGACAACAGCAAAGTCGAAGAGTTGAGTTTTTGGTGCTCACACATTACTAACTCGACTAAGATATAAGCGACTTAACCCAGTCGACATAAAAATACAAAAACAAGAAAGGCAATTTTTACAATAGTCCCTGAGTCTCTACTTGGGGTACCCAAGTTTCATTAATAAGCTCATTGCCGATATACATACCGACATAGGAGTAGCTCGGATACATTCACCTCTTTGTCAGGTAGAAAGTACGAAGTAGTGCTACATTCGACGGTCGCTTAGATTCCTCTCCGGACCTGTCCGCCTTGTTCTTTTCCTGGTGCTGTGCATCAATAAGATAGTAGGAATCATTGTGCAAGGCTTTGCTTACAATGAAAGTTCCTTCCCACGGAGGGGATAACTTATACATGCCAGCAGTGCGCTGTATCAACCGGAGTACTAGGTCATAATCCCGAAAGACTCGGGGGTTTACTTTCTGGCTATGGTAGCGTCGGAGATTGTGTTGATATATGGTGGATCTAGACAATGCTAGTTCTCTCGCTTCTTCGAGCAGATCAACATCATTTTTCCAGGCTTCGCGCACTTCGGCTTCTGTGACGATTTGGTGACCCTTGGTGAATCATGCTCTATGTCGGCTGGTAATATAGCTTCTTCCCCGTATACTAGAAAGAATGGCGTATAGCCTGTTGATCGATTCAGAGTTGTTCTTAAACTCCACAGTATCGCTGGTAGTTCTTCTATCCAGCACCCCGCTGATCTTTGCAGCGGCTCTATGAGCCGGGGTTTTATCCCGGACAGAACTAGTCTGTTGGATCTTTCCACTTGCCTGTTCGATGCGGGGTGGGCAACTGAGGCGACATCTATCCGGATCTTCTTTTCTCGGCAGAACCTCGCAAATGCTCCTTCAGTGAAGTTTGTTCCATTGTCAGTTATGATGCTATGGGGATAGCCATATCTCAGGATTATATCCTTGAGGAATCTTACTATTGTTGCCCCGTCGCATTTCTGAATTGGTGTCACTTCAATCCACTTGGTGAACTTCTCGACCATAACTAGCATATGGGTCATCCCTCCTTTAGCCGGCTTAAATGGCCCTGCCATATCTAGGCACCATACAACAAAATGCCAAGTAATGCGGATGGTTTTTAGCTCTGACATTGGTAAATGAGTTTTCGTGGCGTATCTTTGACAGCCATTGCATTTTCTCACCAGATCCTCTTCTTGCTCCAAAGCACTTGGCCAATAAAATCCATGCCAGAAAGCTTTTGCCACTAACGCCATCGAGGAGGCATGATGACCACATTCCCCTTAGTGAATAACTCGGAGTATGTCAAGTCCTTCCTCCGGGTCAACACACCGCTGCAGCACTGTGGTCACACTTCTTTTGTATAATTCGGCGTTGATAATAGTATAGGCCTTTGCTCTCCTTTGGATCTGTCGTGAGAGTATCTCATTATCCGGCAAAACTCCTTCTTTCAGGAAATCATAAATTGGCCTGGCCCAAGCTGGTATGGCCCGGTCGGGAAATGGTTCTTCATCAATTTCCATTGCATCCACCGACATAACCCCTACCGGGTCTGGCTGACCAGTCCCCGGGTTTGCTGAAGCAGTCCCCGGGTTTGCCAAGGTGCCTCCCCAATCTATCTCCATGGGTGCAGCTCCAGATCCGATGAGTGTCGAGATATAAATTGAGTCTGATTCAGGTGACGGTGTTATAGATGGTTTTCTCAAGTGCTCAAAGCAACATTTGGCGAGATTGGCTGCCGGGATGAGCCTAACTTGGACAGCGTATCTTCTTCCTTGTTTTCAATTTGAGGTATGTGATGGAATTCACACCCTTCGAAAAATCCACTTATCTTTTGAACATGGAATCTGTATAGGGCCATATTAGCATCCAAGGCATCCCAATTTCCATACACTTGTTGCACCACCAAATCCAAGTCTCCAAAGCATTGTATCCGACGTATCCCCACTTATTTTGCTACTTTGAGACCATGTAACAATGCTTCATATTCCGCAACATTATTCGAGGCATTGAAGTCGATTTGAAGGACATATTTCAGTTGATCCTTCTTGGGCGAGGTAAGCACTCCTCCGACACCCAACCCATCTTTCAATTTTGATCCGTCGAAGTGCATTCGCCAATAATTGGAGTCTGACAGAGGTGGCTCGTATTGCATCTTGGCCCAATCCACAAAGAAATCTGCCACGGCTTGCGATTTTATCGCCTCTCTTCTGTCGAATTGCGGCGCATATGGGGCTAACTCGATTGCCCATTTTGCTATCCGCCCACTTGCATCTTTGTTACTCATAATCTCTGATATGGGCACCTCACATATCACTTTGATGGGATGTTCCTCAAAATAGTGTTTGAGTTTCTTGGTCGACATATATACGCCATACGCCATCTTTTGATTGTGAGGGTAATTTTGTTTTGAAGCCGACAATACCTCGCTCAGATAATACACCGGTCTTTCCACCGACTTTCCTTCTTCCTCATGCTCCACTACAATTACTACACTTATGACTCGGTTGGTCGCAGCTACATAAAGCAACATTGGCTCCTTGGGTAGTGGTGCAGCTAGGATTGGTGCGGTAGACAACATCTTTTCCAATTCCCGAAATGCAAGGTCCGCCTGTGGCGTCCATGTGAATTTATCTGCCTTTTTCATTAAGTGGTAGAGGGGCAAGGCCTTCTCTCCCAACCGACATAAGAACCGACTTAATGATGCCAGGCAACCAGTGAACTTCTGCACATTGTTAAGGCATTTTGGCAGTTCCATTCTCTCTATGGCCCGGATTTTTGTCGGGTTAGCCTCGATACATTGGCTAGACACTAGAAAACCGAGTAACTTTCCCGCGGCCACGCCAAGTGTGCATTTCTCCGGGTTAAGTTTCATCCGGAACCTTCTCAAGTTTGCGAACATTTGCCGGATGTCATCAAGGAGCGTATTGCTTTCCTTAGTTTTTATTACCACATCATCCACATAGACTTGTACGTTCTGACATATTTGGTCGCATAAGCATTTTTGCATGCATCGCTGGTACGTCTCTCCTGCATTACGTAGTCCAAATTGCATAGTGCGATAGCAATAAGCCCCGTACGGGGTAATAAATGCAGTTTTTATTTGACCATCCGGATTCAGGGGTATCTGGTGGAAACCAGAATACGCATCAATGAATGACAGTAGTTCACATCCGGCTGTCGAGTCTATGACTAGATCTATTCTAGGGAGTGGGAATGGATCTTTGGGACACACCTTATTCAGGTTCGTGTAGTCAATGCACAGCAGCCATACGACGGCCATGTTCGGATCATCTTTCTTCTTTTCCACCAGCATCGGATTAGAGAGCAAATCTGGATAGAGTACTTCCATGATAAATCCGGCTGCTAGGAGTCTTGCTATCTCATCCCCAATAACTTTCCTTCTGTCTTCTGTGAAACGCCGGAGAGGCTGCTTTACCGGCTTAGCCCCAGGTTTTACGTTCAATGAGTGCTCAGCCAACTCCCTCGGTACATCTTGCAGGTCCTGAATGGACCAAGCAAAGATATCCTGATTCTCACGGAGTAAGTTGACGAGCTCGCTTTCCTATTTGCTGCTAAACCTGGCACCAATGGTTATGGTACGCTATGGGAACTGATCATCGATTGGTACTTTGTTTGTGTCCTTGGTTGCTTGAAATGACACGCTCCCATGCGGGTTGGTCAGAGCTGGCATATGCTGTTGCGCGGATTGAGCCAATGCAGCTACTTCTAGTATCTTCCTTTTTTCTTGAGCTATCACGAGTGACTCGGCCAAGTTAGATCCAGCTGAGGCGCACTCGATCGAACGCTAGAAGTCTCCTGATACAGTTATCACTCCCCTTGGTCCGGGCAGTTTCATCTTTAGGTAACTAATGTGATTACTTTCCATGAACTTGCTCAGTGTGGGCCTGCCGAGTAACGCGTGATAAGGGCTCTCCAGATTCACCACTTTGAACTCCAAATTTTCAGTCCGGCAATTATCTCTTGTGCCGAATAACACATCAACTCAGACCTTCCCAATTGGCTCACAAGAAATGCCTGGCACAATGCCATGAAAGGTGGTCCTCGTTGCTTGCAGCATGTTCTCTGTTATCCCCAACATGTGCATGGTATCCTTGTACATTATGTTGATACTACTCCCATTGTCAATTTGTACTTTGGAAACCCTCACATTGAGATTCGGCCCAGTGAACGTTGGATACAGGACCAGTGCATAAGTCCTCGGACTAGGCATGATTTTTGGGTGATCCTTATTACTCCACGTAATTTCCTAATCTGCCCAGGGCATGTATCTCACTACCGCTGACATTACCGCGTTTACCTCCATATGCCGGTGCTGCAAGCTGTTATGGTCATTTTCTTCCATGGTAAATACACAATAGCTTCGGTGATGCTCCCTGTACGCATTTCGTCCCTCGTTCTCACGGTAACCTTGACCTTGTTGCTGGTTATTGTATATTTGATGTACCACATCCCTTCTTTCCTGATTTTCATACCTCGGCGGAGGTGGCGACAACATTAGTTGCCATCCGTTCCCCCTGTTAGTAAGAGTGGCCGTGGTGCCTCATTCCTAGGTGCTTCGTTCCGAGGTGCTTGACCATTCCCCAAACTTCCCTTCTCTAACTTTCTGATCCACTCACATTATCGGCTTGTATGATTCGCCGAACTATTTGGACTTGGCGTATGAAACTTGCAAGGTTGATCCAACATAGATTCGAACGTATACCTCGGCCTGTCTTTTCGTTCCGGCCATTGCTTTTTCTGCTCCCGGGTCCAAGGCTTCTTCCTTTCATTTTTCTATTGCCAGTTTTGTCCTTCAGTTTTCTGGCACTGGCTGGCGCCGGCATTAGGTTGGTCCCGGTATACCGCTGCCACCTGCTGCGAGTTATATGTGTAATTCAGACGCTCGTCCCTTCTCTTTCCTCGAAAATCAGTCCTTCTTGATGACCCGGAGCCATCTCGGTTATAATATTTCTCGTTTCCCTCGCTTGTCATTAGCCGAGGTTGTGTTGGATCTCCCAAGGCATACGAATCTGCGATCCGGATCGTCTCAACCAAAGTGGTTGGCATATCTCGCCGCAGCCTCTGCCACAACATACTCCCGTACCTACATTCTTGGGCGAACCATGCAATAGCTTGTGGTTCAATTACTCTCTTGTACGAGTTACACACGTTGCACCACCGAGTCAGGAAATCTCGGTTTGGCTCGTTCGGCCTTTGCCAACATAACGCCAGAGTCTGTGGCCTGTTTGGCCTCTTGTTGGTGCTTGAAAAGTTGCTAACGAACAATTCCTCGAAATCCAGCCAACAGTTAATACTTCCTGGTGGCAAATTGTTCAGCCAAACCCGCGCTGGTCCTTCTAACATTTGTGGCACGTATCTCACAACCCATATTAAATTCCCTATTGCGATCTTGACTGCCGTCGCATAATCAATCAGCCAACCTTCTGGCCTTGTACTACCATCATAAGTTTTGGTTCCTCTGGCCAGCTGAAAGTTCGGCACTAGTGTATCCTTCATAATCTGGGTCCCAAAGCATGTCGGACCAGGTGGGCCTTGTATTTCGATTAGCTCCGACCTGTATATCCTATCCAGTTTCAACCTTGCATCATCTGGCGGCAAGTTCTGGCTTCCCAGCCTTGACCCAATTATGTGGTGAACCGGTCGGGGGTAACCGTCGTTGATCATAGCCGAATAACCATCATTGTACCTTTCCTGATTCGGACGAGCATTTTGCTGTTGTGCCACTTGTCCTGCACTTCCCTCTTGCCGAGGTGCACGCTGTTGCTGCTGCCGAAGTATGTTTTGCCCCATTCCCACGGGATCATGCTGTCCGGCATTGCCGTTGGCAACATTCCTCTGACCGACATTTCCTTGGTCACGGTTACCTCGTCCAACCACACCTCGGCTGGCACTGTGTCGATCTTCATCAACTTGTACCGCTTTTTCTTTTCGGACCCTTACTGGATCGTAAGGAACCATCTGTTTGTCTCTTCTCCCAGAGTTTACTACTTCTTCTCTCCTGGGATTGTGACCCAGAGATGATGCGGCTCCTCTGGATCTTGCCGGGTTATTCCTAGCTGACTGAACCACGTGTGATGCCCCTGGTGGCGCCGGGTTTGCCTTGTTCATTTCTTCGTTTTGCTGGCAAGCGACTCTCAGCAAGTGGTTCACTCTCTCTTGTTGCCTTTGCCGATTCTCTCCGGTTAGACCTTCTAACTCGGACGCGGCCGCATTTGCTGTCCTGAGGTTCTTTGCCGGGGTACTGTACCTATCCAACCCTCCTGTTACTATCGTCACCGTCTGACCCGGCCTAGGCTCGTATTCCTTGTCAATCTCAGTAATCAGGTTCCTACCTCGGATTTTCACCCCATCTATGCAATTCGCCTTTGCATATTCTCTCAAAGTAATGTTCAAAGACTGTTGTAGCTCTACTACCTTCTTTGCCCCAGCTAACATTTTCTGCCTAGTTGCTTCTAGCTCAGCTTGCGCCTGAGCCGGATCTACCACAGGTGCTATTGGCGTTGCTAGGCTATCTATTGCTTGCTGTAGCACATTATTTGGCCTTTCTAATGGTGGGAATCTAGACCTGGTCTGCTTTGGCATGACCTCTGGCTCTAGCGCCGGGCCTTTGCTTGCTTCGGTGGCTGGCGCAGTCATCAGGACCTCAACACTGCTGGTGGGGCGAGTGATACGCACACCATGAGCTGCGATGCGAGGTGGTTCGCTGTAACACCCTCGAATAGGCCCTATGCAAGTTTTAGCGATTCCCGCCAAAACCCGCATAAAAACGATTCAAAGATGCCCAACAGCCACTTGCGTGCGGGTGGAAAACTAAGTAATATCATTACACAATAGTCCACGATGGAACCCACAGAACATATATATACAACAATGACTCCATGAGTCAAGAATACAGATATACAATACAAAGATCCAAATCACCTTGAAAGCGGCACAACATCCGAGTACGGATAAGATGCAAATGGGGCTAAGAGCCCTGAAGAATAAGCAATGGCGTCCATAACCCTGCCCAGGCCAAGCCGGAAGGGTAACCCTGCTAACAACGTCGAACATATACCGGCTAAAACAAAAGGGGTGCCGACAAAGGGCAAAGGAAAAAGAGAGCGTTCAGTACTCAGGCCGGTACACGGCGAGGCTAGAATTCGGCGGCTCTCGCCTACATAGGTATGGTGGACTGAAGCAGCAGCGAAGCATGCACTAACAACCTATAGAGACTCGATACAACTGTCGGCTATTAGAAAGAGATAAGAAAGACCTATTCGGACCCAACATGATACTAACACCAATCATACCCGTCCTGGTATTTCCCCCTCGGGACCAAACGAGAAAGTCAACCAAGGAACTCACATAGTTGGCAATTTTATTCATTCCATTATAGTTGCAACACTTAGTAGTCAGATATAGATAGCATGAGTCATCCTGATAGTATAAGTAGTGGGCAGTTTTAGTTAACCATTCCATTGTAGTTGCGATACTCACTAGTCAGATACAATTAGCATGTGACATCACAAACCCAATAGTTGTTGGCACTTTTATTTCATTCCATTGGAGTTATGATACTTACTATGCAGGTATAACATGAGACGATACTCCCTAGTTCCACCAGTTGTTGGAACTTTTATTATCCATTCCATTGTAGTGAAGCGGATTACTAGTCACATATATTAATTCAAATTCACAGCACTACTTTAGTTATTGTTGTCTATGATCGAGATACTGTGCTCCAAGTCGTCCATAACCGCGGACACGGATTTCAGAAAGATTTACTCTGTAGGGGTGCCCAAATAGCAACACACGCACGATCAACCTCGGAAAAACCAAATAAAACCCTAACGAGGCTTTCACGACAAAGCAATCACAGGATTCATAAAATATTTCACGGGTTCACCCCATTAAGCTACCCGCAACGAAGTTGGCCGGCTCCAAGACGGACCCAAGGTTTGCGCCAATGGCTGTAAACGACTGGGAACCCGAAAGTGTGATTGGGCTTCTCGATACCGCGAAAACACTCCGCAATTCCTAAACAGTACAGGTTCTCCACGCACAATCATAAATAAAGCAGTAAAGCATGGCATAAGTATAGTATAGTAATAAAGCCCCAACCTACTTGTGGCCCCAAGAAATAAGAAATGAATCACGCTCTGGCTAAGGGGATTCATGGTCCCACATGCGGATAGTGCGATAGTAAAGGGACATGTATCAAGTACTCGGGGCCTACGGGACACAAGTGAGCGGTTAAAAACCAAATATTTGCGATTGCCCACCGATGCCTCTGCATTAGTTATATCTATTCCCAGCAATTAATCAAGTTGTATTAAAGTCATGATCATCTCCACCATTAAGCATATGCCAACCACCAACTTTGGAACATCTACGACGCACAGCAACACCTGAGCAAGCATCTACGACTCGCAAGGCCGACTGTCTATCAAACAACAGGCAATAGGATGTGTCCAAGGCAATATAGAGGCTTCAAGGAATATAAATGGTGCACGGAAACGAAAGCATCGCAACACGGATAGTAATAGATCAACAGGAGGAAGTAAAGACTATAAATGCAAAATAGGTAGAAAGGGGGAGAATGCTCGCTTGGGAAACACTGCCGAAGATACATATCCGAATGACTTGTCGATACTCGCATCAACTCAACGGCCTAATCCGCGAAGAACCAAAGCACTAAAAGAAACACTGGATGCACTATTTAATACTACGACAGAAGATCCGGCATGATTATGATATGATGCATAGCATGTCAAAGATACGGTGCAACTAGGCAATATGAAGCAGAACCGGGGTCCCGACGATTAATTAAATGTTCATGTTGCTTAGCCACCCCACAATTTAAATGTTGTATTAATAAGGCAAAACATGGCATCGGTTCTCTTCACATGTTTAAATAGAGACAATATAAGACTAGAAAAGCCCACATATGATCTCCATATTTAATTATTAGATGAATCGGCATAATGCCCCTAAACCACATGATGCACTGCGAATATGAACCATTTAATATGCAACAAGTGATAATGTCATATTATAAAAATAGGGGTCTTGGATATGGGTCATACATCAAGGTCCAAAGATCTTGGGGTTCCGAGGGTTCGATGGGGTTCGGGCTTGGCGAGATCGATCTTCGGATCCGGGCTTCAGGGTTTCGGCCATCGAATCTGTGATGGAGAACTTGTCATCCTTATTGAAGTTCTCGGGGGATGGTACCGGACTCGGGTTTGCTGATGGATCATCAGATTTTTCCGGGTTGGTGTCGATCTTGATTGCGTGCCTCTTTAGCCTTGTTGACGAGAAGACCTCGAAAAGTTTTCGCACACTCAGGTGAGCGGAGAACTTGTCGGGGTCTTGATCTTGTATAGCTTCGGGAATCGGTAGCGCAACCACACGAGAGATGCACATAGACGAAAGTATCAGAACCGTCGCCACAAAACTTGTCAAGGAAACTTGGGAACGCATGGGTCCTCGGCTTCATCTTGAGCAGCAACAAAACACGAGCAGAACAAGAGAACGAAGACCATGACGACAACCTCGGGAAGACCCTGGCAGTGGTCGATGCTCAAGCGGTGGTCGTGCGAGAAGGGGCCTGCGACAATGAGATGGACGAGCACGCTGGTGGTAGGCGAGGAAGAGTAGGGGAAAACCGGAGGCAGCGCCCTTGTCGAAGCAGAGGCGACGACCGGAGGCGAGAGGGAGGGCGGCGCGACCTGGAGCTTGCAGGGAGAGAGCGTGACGACAAAGTATAGGCGAGCGGGGCCGATGAAGGGCGCGAGCATGGTGGCGGTGTCCTGTGTAGGGACGGCAGAGCTTGGTGGAGCACCTGCTGCTGACGGAGATGAGGCCCGGCTGCGCTCGAGCTACAGCCGGAGAGGGAGCCCATGCGACAAGGTGATGGCGGGGCTCTCCTGGTGACGGCGGCCGGAGGGAACCATGCCGGATCCTGCAGAGGGAGACAACGAAGCAGGGATGGCAGCAGGCGAGGTGAAGGAGGCGAGGTAAGGCAGATGAGGGCCCGTGGCCGGAGAGGAGGTTCGCGGAGCAGCGCTGTTGTTCTGGTCGAGCGGCAGGCTCCTGGCAGACGAGGTCACATGGGACGGCGCTGGCGAGGGGCTCGGACGGCCGGAGGAGAGAGAGGGCCAGTGATGCAGGCCGCGCGGGTTCCAGGCGGTGGTGCGCGCGAGCCTGGGAGGGAGGTGGCGGCGGCGGTTGCTCGCGAGCAGAGGGGGCAAGGGGATCATGAGACGAGGGACGGTGGCATCGGGGTCGCATCGTCGTGCGGGGTGGGGCCAGATGCGGGCGATGGTTTCGGGAGTGTGGGGTTGGTGGGCGTTGGGTCGTCCGCGGGCGTGTCGGTGCGGCGCGCTGCAATGTTGCTTGCTCGCATGAGCTGCACGCGCAGCGGCAGGTGCGGTGTGGTGTGTGTGTGCGCGCGTTGTGTGCTGCACGGCTGCTGTGTGCGGTGAGACGTGCCAGAGTGCGTCCTGCAGCATGGGGGGTGGACGGTTTTGGGATGGACCGGGTGTGGCTGGCGGCGGGTGGAGGGAGTACGATTAGGTGGGGATTATGGTTAGGTTTTGCGGGGTAGTAGGCTGCTGGCTTGCTAGGCTTTCGGCCCGGCAGGCTGGCGGCCTTCCCCAGTAAAACATTTTACTTTAGTTATTTATTTATTTTATTTGAAATAGACTTCTGTAAATAGTTTTTAGATAAAAACAAAATATCCGCTCAGCCGGTTTTTTAATTTGAAACAAAAACAGAGGTAGTTAGAAAAGAAAGACAGACTCTTGGAAAATAGTTTTATGCAAACATATGCATCATGCCATGACGATGCTCAAATACAATGTGGCATGATGACATGAGCATGCAGTCATGATGCGCAAAACAAAATACGAAGTGGTTTTCTAGTAGTGCTTTCCGCGGGGTGCTACATTCACCTCCCTCGACGATGTGCCGCGGATGAATGCAGGATTCGTCCACACCAACGTAGATCTTGTGCGCGCCAAGCTTGATGAAGACACCGTTGCGCGGAGGAGGGTGCCTGCCGAAACTCCCTGCGTTGTCGCTGACATAGTCCAACACTCCAAAGCGCTGAACCAGGCCGGAGACGACGCACTCGCCGGTGCTGAAGATGCTTCCCGTCCGGATTTTCACCCCTGCTAGCACCACTTGCCCCACGGTGGGCGCCAACTATCGTGGTGGTGGCACGGCAGATGCCATGGATAGGCTAAAGATGGGGCCAATGTGTGCTAGGGGAATCTAGGTGATTCCACGCACAGATGTTCTTGTATCCTCTCTATCAATGGTGTTTACAGATGCTCTTCAAGCTATTGGTGAGAAGGCGAAAATGTATCTTACCCCCACTAACTAGCCCTAGAGTCCTACCTTGGACAGAGAAGATGATCGATCCCTCTCTATGGAGGCCTCGGTGCTCCTTATATAGGGTAGCCCGGGTTACAAAGTTAGGGCGCACGTGGCAGCATATTCTCCGAAAATGCTCCTCGACTAAAGTTAGATGCTTCTTTATTCTCTTTAACGGCTCGTCCTGGCTTTGGACGTAACACACAACGTAATACCCGTCTTTATGTGTCATGTGACACGGGCTATGTCAGCCGACATTGCCCGCGTCATCTTGGTCGCCAATGACCCACTGGTCCTCCTCTTTGCTTTACTTCGCTCATGCTACAGCTCATAAAGCTACCTTTTGACCAACAGGAGATTCCTTCCTTATATTCGAAGCCTTATTATAGTCCGTCTTTCACGTGGCTAATCTGGCAACAGAGGTACCTGCACAATAGATAAACCAACATGGCCGGCATATATTTTATGCCGGCCGGGCTATGGTTAAGGTGATGCTCCATGGGCCGGGTCACTCCGTGGTTTGGCCTGCCTTGAGGTGACTCGGTCAGCACTTGCTTTGACCGCGCCGTACCCCGGCTAAGTCGGCCTTTATACCCCGGCGTTACCCTACCCAGGGTATCCCCCTAACAATATGAGCCCCCATGAAGCATATAAGATGAAGCCAGCAAACCTACTAGAGAGAAGTTGGAAAGATCTTGTGGACAACTGGTTTGATGCCCACTATTAGGTACTAACATTTACACTTACAAATACTCGGCACATAAATCTCTGCTGCATACAAAACTCACAAGTTCATACTCAAATTTAGGAAATGTGTGTGAAGTCTCAAGTGAAGAGAGAAGCTTTGAAGAAGAACCATAAAACTAGATCGAGATGCTTCATTGCACACTATGAAGCTCTTGTATGTCTTTTAGTTCATATATGAAACATTGTTCTAGCAAACTCAGTAGAAATTTTGCTAAATCATGTTCGTAATTCCAGTTTTTTTGTAGAACTCAGAGAACTTGGATGAGGTGACATCTCCAATTGAATTCTATAGACTTACCCAAACTAACAAGGATTGCATCATGACTACAGAAGCCAAAGATGCTTATGTAAGACAATTTGAATAATGCTAATATTTTGTAATGGATAAGCTTTCTACTTTAATATTTTCTTATGCTTTCATTTGAACTTATTTGAAGGATGCAATAATGACCATGAAAAATAGACCATGCTTAGAAGATGAGACTGGAAAAATATAAGTGTAGATTATTGAAGAAGTCTAGAAGGAGAAGAGCACAGGCCCGTTCCTCTCAAATTTGGGAGTTGGATGAATCTCAAGGAAGAGCTTTCTGTCAACAGCATGCATCCGAGAACTAGAAAACAAGCTTACTGAATAGGAGATGTAGAAAATGATGGAAGCCCAGGAAAAAAGATTTGAAGAAATAAAAAACAAGAAGAGGACCATGCAGCTCTGATGAAGGCATGGGAAGAGAAAAACAGATTAACTGAGAAGAAGCAACAAGAATTAGAAACCACGCTTAGGTTTCTCTTATGGACATCACAGTAGTAAGGACTGGGCAACAACTGACCAGCACCTCCATCTTGATGAAATTGTCATCAATATGATTTACTTAGTTGTATCTTCATTTCAGTGTGCTTCTGTTCAGCAATTTATGTCATGTTAAAAACTATTGAACATAATTTATCGCTGCCATTATATATATATATATTGGTTTTGAATTTTATTTGTTTGTATCATATTTTTTTCATTTTCTGCATAATTATTAACGTGACGAAATTACTGACACTACGAGCAACACGTGGACCCACGTGTCAGAACCATCTCGGTCCCACCTGTCTGAACAATTCGGGTCCCACCTGTCTGAACCCTCTGGGTCCCACCTGTTTGAACCCTCTCGGTCCCACATGTCAGAACCCTCTCGGTCCCACCTGTCCGAACCCTCTCGGTCCTACATGTCAGAACCCTCTTGGTCCCACCTAGCAAAACCCTATGGGTCCCACCTGTCTGAACCCTCTGGGTCCCTCCTATCTAAACCCTCTCAGTCCCACCTGTCTGAACCCTCCTGGTTCTACCTATCAGAATCCTTTGGGTCCCACCTGTCTGAACCCTCTGGGTCCCACCTATCCGAACCGTCTCGGACCCGCCGTTGGTCCACCTGTAAGAACCACTAGGACCCACTTGTCATAATGCCATGTCAGTAAATTACACTAAATTAACAAAATGCCACGTCTCTAATGATGACCTGTCCTACACTCCCTTCTATTTTACAATGACAAACTTTTCATATATCACATGACAAATATTTCAGTCACCGATTGCACACGATTCTTGACAAAATTAACATCCTCAACTAATATAAGTTATACAATGACAAGAAAATGCAAACCATGGTTATGGATTTTTTATGATGCGACTTTTATGAAAAAATAGCGATGGCCCATTTTTGTCAACAACATATATTCATTGACAAAATATGGATATTAAGTGACAAAACGGGTCTGTCAATAAATACCATTTCTGTTGTAGTGATAGCATAAATAAATTGTACAAATACATGGTAGTGTAACTTTCCTTTTGGTTGATGAGAGATTAGTTCGTCGTTGAAGTAGTAGTAGTAATAGAATACCCTTTCTCAATTCCCCGTAATCTAAGTGCAGAATGTTGTGGATATACTTTCCGGGTATACCCACTGTGACTCACTAACCAGGGTGGCCTACTTCGGGTTAGAGTTGTGCTCCACGGGTGGCCCAGTAATAGAGTAAAGTTGGAAGCCCATCCGGCTACGGAAGGCCCAGAACACGTACCGACTTAGGCCTATAGGAATACTTGTAGTCCAACATGTACTATGTAACTGACTATGTATCGTGCCCAGATAGGACTCATCTATTACCCTAGGACCGGATGACTATATAAGTGTCCTAGGGATCGACCTTTATGGCACCAACCACCATAACCTCAACTCACAGAGGCGAAAACTCTCTTGTAATCTGTAGTTCCAGCTCTGCCATATTACTGGATTGCTAGTACGGTAGGATCCATCCACCACAGGCGGATTCGAACCTGGGTACGTTTGTGTGCTCACCGACCAAAACGACCGTACATTTCACACCCCACATCTACTAATGAACCGAGGAACCCCTCATGGCATAATTGTCTTCAATTCGATGACAGTTGGCGCCCATCGTAGGGAAAGTGACTTTCGGAGCTATGTTCCGGGCAAAATCTGCGTGAATAGGAATCGGCGAGACAATCACTGTCGGACGTCTTCTCTACGCCAGCGACGTCCCTCTCGTCCTTCTGAAGGAGACTTGGATTCCAGCTAGGGATCCCGTGACCAGCTACACGATCATGTCTTTTGGTGAGATCAATGTATACCTTAGTTTCACTGAACCTGCCCAACCTACCCCAGCTGTGATGATAGAGGCGGAAGAAACTTCTGGATCTTATTTGTCTATGGAAGAGGTGGAGTTCTAGATCTCATAAATCGCTAATCCCACCTATCCTGCACCTAAAGCGGAGATCATGGAGTAGATCATATCTGAAGAAGATCTTCCTCAGGAGGTCGAGTCTCACGAAGATCATAGCAACAACAACTCAGGATCCGTCTCTGTCGACGCCGGAGATGGACAATCACTTCTGAGGCACATAGTGCGGCGGATGATGCTGCATGGTAACGCCAGTATGGATACTATCCTCAAGATCATCAAAAGCTTCAAGGAACCTAACGAGAAGAGCCGCAATTACCTTAGAGGGCGTGGATCGCACTTCGTCAGATATGTTAGCGTTGGATCCATCTCTTCCGATTCTGGAGATGACAATGACTCAGTGCTGGATGCAATCGGAACAAACACCGACACACCAGCCTCCCCTAGGAGATTCCATGATGTTGGCAAAATTTCGGGCGTTTGAAGCAGAAATTGAAGAGGATATCAACTCCAAGGCTATGGAAGAAGTAGAAGGTCTAGATCTAAGTCCTACAACAATCCGGATGAGAGATATGATGAAACCTTGCCTGGACCACAAGATGATATGGATCTCGGAGAGAATCTCTATGTCTAGATCTCCGGGAGTACTGATAGAAGCTTGACTCTAGGAATCGAACCAAAAGTCGTATTTGCCACAGGGGTCGGTAAGGCCAACAAGGCAAAGAAGAAGAAGAAGAAAATCAAGACCTCGGCTAAAGATCTTCTAGGTCAGGAGGAGGCCAGTGGAGAATACGAGGAGGATTCAGATCACACTCTGATCCCCGAAGAACTAAATAATACTCTTGTGGATGGTCACGTGGTTACCCTAGGTTCCCGTGAAATTATTGGAGAAGCACTTACAGCGCTAATCCCAACCACCTCGGATCTTACGCAGGACGAGATGGGGGAAAGGGCCCAAGCCCTAGAAGTGCATCGCAAGTAATCTTAGATGAAGCCACTCATATCATCGAGGAGAAATACTGTATTGCAGAAGCAGGACAGTACAACTCCCTACAACATCAGAAGACCCGGAACGGCCCTATGCTGGCCAACAAAAATCTGGAAGTTCACAAATCTCTCTTTGAGGGAAACAGAGCAAACATAGTTGTGGAATAGTCTCGGATCGATAGCAAGGGAAACCGGGTGTACAATATGCCGGTAGAAAATACTTTTGTGGCCCGAGATATCCTGGCGAATGATCAAACTCCAGAGTAGGTTCAGATGAGTATAACACTACTAAATAAGGGCCTAGAGCAACAAAAGGCCGCCACATCCTTCAGGGGGAAACTAGTCTCCAAATCCAACCAATGCCACACGACATGGCTCAACAGCATGATATAAGGCCCCGTCGGGAACAGGATCGGCGACACCGCTCGGACCCTCAGGATCACACCTACTCAAGAACTGGATCTTTAGGATATCGGCACAAAGCAGAACGTGGCTGAAGCAATGTTGCCCCAGCCGCAGAGCAAGACACCATAGCAGCAATGGTTCCAAAACAACCTCCCCGGCGGCAGACAGATCACCACAGAGAAGAAAATGAAGCAGGACTGGCAAAGAATGCCACCTTCTAGACACACAAGCCATCCTGTTGAGCCTCACCATAATGATGGCAATGACGGACAAAGAAATTACAAACACCACGCCGGATCAAGCCGACACGGTGGTCGTCACCACAAAGCCCTGGATGGAGGACGACGATTAGCCGGAAATAACCCACCGGCACCACCCTCTCCACCAAGCAGCGCTCATAACGGCTCCCATTGAGGCCACGGAGTAAGCCAAGGCAGATGAGGTGGTGCAGGTTCAAGAGACCCGGCTCCACGAGACCACAGCCACAGCGAACATTCGAGACGATGCTCCCTGACACCAAATGATGCCAGGCAATGGATCAACTCAAACATAGAGGCGCGACACTATAAGTCAGACAACATATATGTGGGACCAAAAAGCTTTGATCCATGGATTCGACAAACCAATTTTTCCAGAAGGATTTGCTATCTCAAATCACATTCAGCCCTACAACGGTGTGGCTTGGCAAGACACCTTGCTATAGGATTTCTTCCAGGCATGTTGCATCAACAAAGGAGGAAACAACTTGGTCGCATTCTGGTATCTCCCACTGATGCTGCTGAAGACGGCTCGATCATGGCTCAATGATCTCCCGGGAAACACAATTCATTACTGGTTTGATATGCAAAGTGCGTTCTTTCGGAATTTTGAAGGCACATATAGGATTCCTTGCATGGTCGGAGATCTGTAGCGTTGCACCCAGAAGGCCTAAGAAACTTGTCGAGACTATCTCGGATGATGGATCTACATGCATAACTCATGTGAAGGAGTAAACAACCAGACACGATCGAAGCTTTCATCACAGGGCTCCTAATCAGATTACTGCTCCACCGACTAAAGTGCGACAAAGTAACAGATCTAGGAGAGTTGATAGAAATGACAAGAAAATATGTAGATGCCGGTGATGACTCAGAGGGACTGCTGAACGCCCTGGCCATACTATAGTCGGCTAACAGCCGAAGCAGCAATAGACCCAGAAACACAAGAACACCTTAGAAGAGAAACCCAATCCGGAAACCGCGATTATCAATGTAACTTTCGGGTTGGAGGACGAGGCAGCCGTGGAGGCTGCTGAACTTCCCGGGTCCAAGGTAGAGGCGACAAGCAGCCTGGTAAAACCTATTCTTGGGCCGACATTGCCAATAATCCGTGTGTGTATCACCCAAATGGTAACGGGGGTCGCCCCACACAAATGTTGAGTGTCGTTTCAATGACGACATCAAGAAAGATATATCCGCTAGCTACAGAGCCAAGTGATGAAAAGGAAAGAAAAAATTCTGACAAAGAGAAGGAGTCCAATGAAGATTCCGGCATGGAGGAGGCAGATAACTCAAATCCCAATTCAGATAGATAGGAGACTTTCCCAACCAAGAAATACACTTACGTTTGCTTCCTCCGATCCCAGCCTGCTAAGGTCAAAAAGGCAGTGATGCATGACCTCCACGCAACTGTTTTGGCTTTCCCCCATCTTCTGGACTGGTCGGAAATAATAATTACCTTTGAACAAAGTGACCATCTGCTTAAACCACATAGGCGAGGAAAGTACGCTCTGGTCATCAATCCACTGATCGACGACTATGGGTTATCCACGACTCTCATGGACGGTGCAAGTAGCATCAACATGCTCTACGTCAAAACACTGCACCATATGAAGATAGCAGAAACAATCTGAATCATAGCACTATGGTGTTGCATGGAGTTATCCTTAGAAGGGAAGCAAACTCTCTTGGAGAAATTACTCTAGACATTACTTTTGTGACACCTAATAAAATTCGAACTGAACCACTGTCTTTTGAAGTGGTCCCGTTCAAGAGCGCATACCACGCTATCTTCAGGTGTCCAGCCTACTGGTCCTTCATGGCTCGCCCTTGCTATATGTACAACATGTTGAAAATTCTAGGTCCCGATGGCGTCATCACAATCCGGGGAAACTCGAAGAAAGCACGAGAATGCAAAGACAAAGTTGTCGCCTTTGCTGAAGCCGTACTGCATGTCAAGGAGTACCAGGAGATCAAGAAGAACATTGACCCGCCTGAGATGCCCGTGATGAAGAAGGAGGTGTTGAAGCTGACTCTGAAGTTCAAGCCATCGGAAGCCACGAAGACAATACTATTGAAGCATGACGATACCTCCAAGGTGACTCAGATAGGATTAGGTTTAGGCCACGCATAGGAAAGTGCGCTCGTCGAGTTCCTCAAAGCTAATAAAAATACCTTTGCATGGCAACCTTCTGACATGACAGGAGTACCTAGGGAACTTGCCGAGCACTCTTTAAACGTGTATCCTAATGCTAAACCCATCAAATAGTGCGTACGATATTTCGGTGATGAAAACCGCAAAGCAATAGATAAGGAGCTAGCTCAGCTAGAGTTAGCCGGATTTATCAAAGAGGTCATCCACACTTATGAAGGGAATATGCCCTGAGAGGCAATAATAAAGTTGTTATTATACATATTCCAAGTATATGATAGATGTTTATTTTGCATGCTATAATTGTATTAATTTGGAAACATTAATACATGTGTGTTTAATAAATAAAAGTAAAGTTCCTAGTTATGCCCCTCTTATAAACTAGCTCGTTGATTAACAAGATGATCAAGGTTTCCTGATCATGGACATTGAATGTTGTTAATAACAAGGTCACAACATTAGTGGAATAATGTGATGAACATTCATCTGAAGTATAGCATTACGATCAAAGTCATTGTGTTTATATTACTATAACATATAACAAAGTAATCCTAGTCCTTAGACCATGAGATCATGTTAGTCACTAGCACTAGAAGAGTATCTTGATAACATCAAACATCACACCATGAAAGGGTGATTATAAAGGTGGGTTTAGTGCTACAAAAGTGTTATGTAGAGGCTCATGGATCAGGATTGGGATTTGTCCATCCCGATGACGGATAAACATTCTCCGGGCCCTCTTAGTGATATCACATTGGTTAGCTTGCAAGCAAGTGATAAGATCACTAGAATGTTATATCACGGGAACAAGTAAAGAGTACATGTCGGTAACAAGATCAAACTAGGTATGGAGACACTGATGATTGAATATCAGACATGTAATATATCACGAGACAAAGGGATTTAGTTACTAATGTTAAAGGTTCTCATGATCATAGAAGTCATCGTAGAATGTGTAGGAGTCAGTATGGATATACAGGTCCCGCTTCTGATTATTGATCTAAGAGGGGTCTCAATCATGTCTGCATTATTCATGAACCGTAGGGTGACACACTTAAGGGACACCAACACAATTTGGAGCAAATGTGTTTCAGACGAATGAATTGCAAAGCGCTAGAATTATTTTAATTGACATCGAAACTGTTTCGGGTGAAATTGCATAAATTGGTTCTGCATGTAATATTGAAATGTTGCAGGGGGTTTTATGTGAATGTTTGTTAATTAAATTAATTAAAAAAATTCTGACTAAATTTAATAAAGGACTTTTATTAAATGAGAGAGCATTAAATTTGGAGAAATTTAATGTATTTAAAGTGGAGACTTTAAAAGAGAATGTGAAGGGGCATTTTAATGTGGAGGGGGTTACCACCACATGAATGGGGGAGTTGAGGGGTCACCCCCCATGGGGAGCCGGCCATGGGGAGGGGTACTCTCCTCCTCCTATAAAAGGCCACCCCTCTTCCACACACCTCCTCGTTAAGGATCTCTCTCCCCCTCTAGAATTATTCCCCCATGGTCTCGAATTAGCGAGATACATGTTCCTTGTGGCATTTCGTCTAGAAGGAGTTGCTGCTTCCGTGGCATCACTGGAGCGAGCAGGCAGGTTGTTCGGTGGCTTGAACGTGTGCGCGAGTGCAGATGCGCTGCTGGTTTGTGGTGCTAGGACTTCCACACAATCTTGAGATCGGCAAATGAACGACTACATCATCCACGAGTTCCTACTCATTAAAAAACTTTGTTGTCTTCGAGGGTAAGTTCTCCTTGTATGTATATCCACCTGTTGCTTGTATCTAGTAGATAGATCTTGGCGTATAGTTCCCATCATAGGAAAAAAAATTCTATGTTGCGAACCCTTCATTGGTATCAGAGCCTGATCTATGCGTAGGTGCTTTGCACGAGTAGAACAAATAAGAGTATGTGGGCGGTGATGATCATGTTATTGCTTCTTATATGTACTTTGGATATTGTTAGCATAGTGGGATCAAGCGGCCCGGACCAACCTTACATGTCATCGCACATGAGACTGGTTCCACAACTGGCATGTAACTAATTTTGCATAAGTGGCTGGCGGGTGTTTGTCTCTCCTACTATAGTCAATATCTAATTTACAACGAGTTGCTAATAATTTGGTTATCATCGTTGTGGTTCCATGTTCGTAGGTAAGAACAGTTCTATCTTCAAAATCCCTTAGCCACGTAAAACTTGCAATTGCTAAATTAGAGGCGTGTAGTTTAGATCGTTGTTGGGCTTGTGTCATGGTATGGTAAGGTTGTAAGTTGATGTATAGTTGATACTCTTACAACACACCAAACATGTAAGATCCATAAACCTTGGCGTTACACACAAAGGAATGATAAAGATCATACCACGATGCATATGATAGTGATCAAATGCAAGAACCATATCATTTCACTTTACACAAATGATGTTTGCATATTATATTGCTTGTTTGGCGTTTTAGTAGCATTATAAGATGATCCCTCATTTAAATATCAACATAAAAATGTGTTCTGCCATAAGTATGCACCATTCTATGGATCCTGTTTCGAGACATCACGTGATGATCAGGTGTACTCGACTATGCACTTTCATACAACGGGTGTAAGACAGTTTTACACACGCGAGTACTAAGGATCTTACTTGGCGAGCCTAGCATGTACAGACATGGGCTCGAAAGACGTACCGCAAGGTTAGGCATGAGTCATATAGTTGATATGATGCCCATATAGATGCTCGCCTTTGAAGCTACACCGACTCACGTGATGATCGGACTTGGTGTCGTGAATTTGGTTCATGTAATCACCAAAAATACACGAGGGATGTTGTTTTTGAGTGGGAGTTTAGTTGAACTCAATCTATCATAAACTTAGTCTAAATAAACTTTACAAATTCTCTTGTAGATGGCACCACCTGCTTTTAATTTCAATGTGTTCATGGATAAAGAGAAACTTGCTGTGAATGGTAGCAACTTCACCAACTGGGCCATGAATTTGAGGATTCTCCTCTCTGCTGCACAAAAGCAATATGTGCTAGAAGCGCCGCTAGGCCCCCCACCAGCTCCTAATGCCCCTGCCGAGGAAAAGAATGTCTATATAACTAATCAGGAGAACCACAACATAGTTCATTGCGACATACTGTATGGGCTAGAGCTAGAACTTCGAAAGCATTTCGAAAATGGAAATGCCTTTGATACCATGGGTGAACTGAAAATGATTTTCGATACCCATGCTGCCATAGAGAGTTATAATGCTTCAGAAAAAGTCTTTAGCTGCATGATGGAAGAGAACAACTCCGTAAGTGAGCATGCACTCAAAATGTCTGGGTATGCCGATAAGCTTGTGTCCTTGGGAATAACGATCCCATTGACTTTGGCATACATCGCGTTCTCTAATCTTTGCCACCTAGCTACAAGAGCTTCATGATGAACTATAACATGCAGGACATGAAGAAGACTCTCCCCGAGCTTCTATGAATGCTTAAGACCACAGAACTGGAGATTAGGAAAGAACATCAAGTGTTGATGGTCAATAGGACCACCAGTTTCAAGAAAGACAAGAAGTGTAAACAGAAGGGAAAGAAGGGCGGCAAATCTATTGCTACGCCTGAAAAGAAATCCCGGGTTGGCCCTAAGTCTGATACTGAGTGGTACTATTGTAAGGGGACTGGCCATTGGAAGCGCAACTACCCCAAGCTTTTGGCGGACAAGAAGGCTGGCAAGGCAAACAAAGGTATATGTGATATACATGTTATTGATGTGTACTTGACTAGTACTCGTAGTAGCACCTGGAGTATTTGATACCGGATCGGTTGCTAATATATGTAACTCAATACAGGGGTTGCGGAACAAGCTACAGCTAGCAAGGGATGAGGTCACAATGCGTGTCAGCAATGGATCAAGAGTTGATGTGATCGCCGTCGGAACGCTACCTCTTCATTTGCCATCGAGATTAGTGATAAACCCAAATAATTGTTATTTGGTGCCTGCGCTGAGCATGAACATTGTATAAAGATCGTGTTTATTACAAAGTGGTTATTCATTTAAATCAGAAAACAATGGTTGTTCGATTTATATGGATAATATATTTTATGGTCATGCACCCGTAATGAATGGTTTATTTCTGTTGAATCTCGATAGTACTCATACGCATATCCATAATGTTGATGCTAAAAGGATTAAACTTAATGATGATATATCTGCATATATATGTGGCACTGCTGTCTAGGTCATATTGGCGTTAAATGAATGAAGAAACTCCATTCCGACCAACTTTTAGAATCACTTGATTTTGAATCATTTGATACATGTGAGCCATGTCTTATGCGCAAGATGACTAGAACACCGTTTTCCGGTTCAATGGAACGGGCGACCGATTTATTGGAAATCATACATACTGATGTATGCGGTCCAATGAGTGTGTCGGCGAGAGGTGGATATCGTTATTTTGTTACTTTCACGGATGATTTGAGTAGATACGAGTATATCAATTTGATGAAACATCATACTGAAACCTTTGAAAAGTTCAAAGAATTTCAGAATGAAGTGGAAAATCATCGTAATAGAAATATCAAATTTCCACGGTCCGACCATGGAGGTGAGTATCTAAGTTACGAGTTTAGCACACAAATGAAAGAGTGTGGAATAGTTTCACAACTCACACATACCGGAACACCACAACGTAATGGTGTGTCGGAACGTCGTAATCGTACTCTATTGGATATGGTTCCATCTATGATGTCTCTGACTGACTTGCCACTGTCATTTTGGGATTATGCACTGGAAACTGCTACATTCACTTTAAATCAGGCACCGTCTAAAAACTTTGAAACGACACCATATGAATTATGGTTTGGAAACAAACCTAAGCTGTCATTTCTTAAAGTTTGAGGATGCGATGTTTATGTGAAGAAACTTCAGCCGGGTAAACTCGAAACCAAAGAGGAAAAATGCGTCTTCATAGGATACCCTAAAGAAACAATTGGGTATTCCTTCTATCGCAAATCCGAGGGCAAGGTTTTCATTGCTAAGAATGGATCCTTTCAAGAGAAAGAGTTTCTCGCGAAATGTGTGAGTAGTCGAAAGGTAGAACTCGAAGAGGTTATTGAACCTTCTCTTCATGAAATGGCGAGTGGCGCAGCACCGGAAGTCATTCCCGAGTTGACTTCACCAAATGAAGAAGGAACTAATGATAATGATCATGAAACTCTGAAAGAGGACACTACCGAACCTCGCAGGTTAAGTAGGACACATGCAGCTCAAGAACTGTACGGGAATCCTGTTGTGAATTTCATGGTTGATGAAATAGACGACCCTGCGACATATGAAGAATAGATGATTACCCGGATTCCAACAAATGGCTAGAAGCCATGAAATCCGAGATGGAATCCATGTACGAAAACCAGGTTTGGACCTTGGTGAACTTACCTCACGACCGAAAGGCCGTTGAGAATAAATGGATTTTCAAAAGAAAAACTGATGCTCAGGGTAATATAACCGTCTAAAAATCTTGACCTGTCGCAAAAGGGTTCCGACAAATTCAAGGAGTTGACTATGATGAGACATTCTCTCCCGTAGCAATGCTAAAGTCAGTTAGGATTATGTTAGCAATTCCTGCATATTTTGATTATGAAACATGGCAGATGGATGTCAAAACAGCGTTCCTCAATGGTAATATTGAAGAAGAGTTGTATATGATACAACCAAAGGGTTTTGTCAATCCTAAGGATGCAAATAAGGTGTGCAAGCTTCAGCGATCCATCTATGGACTGAAGGAAGCATCACGGAGTTGGAATCTCCGCTTTGATGAGGTGATCAAAGAGTTTGGATTTTTCCAAACTTATGGAGAGGCTTGTATTGACAAGAAAGTGAGTGGGAGCAATGTGGCATTTCTAATATTATATGTGGACGACATATTTTTGATTGGAAATGATATAGATCTTTTAAATAGTGTTAAAAGTTATCTAAACAGCAAATTTTCAATGAAGGACCTTAGTGAAGCGTCATATATATTAGGCATAAAGATCTATAGAGATAGATCAAGATGCCTAATAGGGTTATCGCATAGTACATACCTTGATAAGATTTTAAAGAAATTTAAAATGGACGAAAGTAAGAAGGGAGGACATTGAGTAAGACTCAAAGTCCGGCTACGGCGGAAGGAAGAGAGATAATGGATAAGATCCCCTATGATTCAGCCATAGGCTCTATAATGTACGCCATGCTATCTAGAAGACCGGATGTGTACCAATCTGATCCAGGTTTGGAACAATGGATAGCGGTCAAGACTATCCTTAAGTACTTGAGAAGAACTAAGGAAATGTTTCTTATATACGGAGGTGAAGAAGAGCTGGTCACTAATTTTTATGTCGACGCTAGCCTTGACACTGATCCGTATGACTCTAAGTCTCAATCCAGATACATATTTCTCATGAACGGAGCAGTAGTTAGTTGGAGGAACTCCAAACAACCCGTGGTAAGAAGGTCAACAACGGAGGCGGGATATATTGCTGCTTCAGAAGCAGCACAAGAAGCAATTTGGATGAAGGAGTTCATTACCGAATTGGGTGTGGTTCCTAGTGCGTTGTATCCAATGGTGATCTATTATGACAACAATGGAGCCATAGCCAACACACAGGAACCAAGGTCTCACAAGAGTTCCAAGGATATTAAGCGTCGGTTTCACTCCATCCATGAGCATGTCAAGGATGGAGATATAAAGATTTATAAAGTACATACAGATCTAATTATTGCAGATCCGTTTACTAAAACTCTCCCTAGAGCAAAACATGATCAACACCAGAACTCCATGGGTGTTCGATTTATCACCATTTAACTAGATTATTGTCTCTAGTGCAAGTGGGAGACTGAAGGGAATATGCCCTGAGAGGCAATAATAAAGTTGTTATTATACATATTCCAAGTATATGATAGATGTTTATTTTGCATGTTATAATTGTATTTATTTGGAAACATTAATACATGTGTGCTTAATAAACAAAAATAAAGTTCCTAGTTATGCCTCTCTTATAAACTGGATTGTTGATTAACAAGATGATCAAGGTTTCCTGATCATGGACATTGAGTGTTGTTAATAGCGAGGTCACAACATCAGTGGAATGATGTGATGAACATTCATCCAAAGTATAGCATTACGATCAAAGTCATTGTGTTTATATTGCTATAACATATAACAATGTAATCCTAGTCCTTAGACCATGAGCTCATGTTAATCACTAACACTAGAAGAGTATCTTGATAGCATCAAACATCACACATGAAAGGGTGATTATAAAGGTTGATTCAGTGCTACGAAAGTGTTATGTAGAGGTTCATGGATCAAGAGTGGGATTTGTCCATCCCGATGACGGATAGATATTCTCTAGGCCCTCTAGGTGATATCACATTGGTTAGCTTGCAAGCAAGTGATAAGATCAATAGAATGTTATATCATGGGAACGAGAAAAGAGTACATGTCGGTAACATGATCAAACTAGATATGAAGATACCAATGATAGAAACTCGGACATGTAATATATCGCGAGACAAAGGGATTTAGTTACTAATGTTAAAGGTTCTCATGATCACAGAAGTCATCATAGAATGTGTAGGAGTCAGTGTGGATCTCTAGGTCCCGCTTCTGATTATTGATCTGAGAGGGGTCTCAATCATGTCTGCATTATTCATGAACCATAGGGTGACACACTTAAGTGACACCAACACCATTTGGAGCAAATGTGTTTCACACAAATGAATTGCAAAGTGCTAGAATTATTTCAATAGACACCGAAAATCTTTCGGGTGAAATTGAAGAAATTGGTTTTGCATGTCATATTTAAATGTTGCAGGGGGTTTTATGTGAATGTTTGTTAATTAAAGTAATTAACAAAGTTTTGAATAAATTTAATAAAAGTGTTTTATTAAATGAGAGAGCATTAAATTTGGCGAAATTTAATGCATTTAAAGTGGAGACTTTAAAAGAGAATGTGAAGGGGCATTTTAATGTGGAGGGGGTTACCACCACATGAGTGGGGGAGGTGAGGGTTCACCCCCCATGGGGCGCCGACCATGGGGAGGGGGTACCCCCCATCCTCCTATAAAATGTCACCCCTCTCACTCTTCTTCCACACGTCTAGAAGGAGTTGCTGCTTCCGCTGCATCGCTGGAGCAAGGAGGCGGAGGTTGTTCGGTGGCCTGAAGATGTGTGCGAGTGCAGATGCGCTGCTGGTTTGCGATGCTAGGACTTCCACACAATCTTGAGATTGGCAAGCGAACGAATACATCATCCACGAGTTCCTACTCTTTAACAAAACTTTGTTCTCTTCAAGGGTAAGTTCTTCTTGGATGTATATCCACCCGTTGCTTGTATCTAGTAGATAGATCTTGGCGTATAGTTCCCATCGTAGGAATTTTTTTGTTTTCTATGCTGCGAACCCTTCAACTTTGTGGTAGGCCAATCCTGTAATGGTCCCTAAAATGGACATTACTGATTTAAGAATGTGTGTCGATTATACTACCTAGAACAAGGCTTGTCCCAAAGATTTGTTCGCTCTGCCTAGAATCGACCAAGTTATCAACTCAATAGCAGGCCCGAAACTCCTATGATTTCTCGATGCATATTCCAGTCACCCTCTTAGGATCCTTCTAATACATAACGATGCCTTTCGGCTAAAAACGTAGGAGCTACGTACTAGCGCACTATGCATCATTGTCTCAATGATCAAATCCGACTTATTACCTCTGTGAGGTCCTGACTGAATCAAACCAGAGGTATCCTCATTATCGAAAGTTAGCCTATGGTGTGTTCTTCCCATCTAGAAAGCCACGACACTATTTTCAAGAGCACAAGATTACCGTGGTGAGCACAACTCACCTGAGAGACATGATCAACAACTTCAATGCCACAGGATGCGTTGCTAAGTTGGAATTGAGCTAGCAACTTTTGATATTGAGTATAAACCGAGTATAGTGATTAAATCCTAGATACTTGCCAATTTTCGCTGATTGGATAGAGACGGTAGAAAATACAAATGTCCCAGAGTCAGAATATTGGACCTTGCACTTTGACGAATTAAAAGCGCTCGGAGCTGGCGTGGTACTCAAATGACCACAAGGAGACAAACTATTCTATGTTTTGCATATTCAATTTATGGCGACAAATAACATTGCCAAATAATAAGACCTGTTACATGGAATTCGAATTGCAAAAGACATCTTCATTCACCGACTCATGTGCTATGGATATTCAGATTTAGTTGTTGAGAAAGTATCCGACATCTGTAGGAAAATAAGAACATGGTAGCATATCGAGCTATCGTGGATGAACTAGCAAAATTGTTCAAAGGATTTGAACTTCAACAAACTCCAAAACAGAAAATGATTAAGCAGATGCACTATCAAGAATAGGCTCTGCACGAAAAAGGTCCCTGATGGTGCTTTTCTCGAGAACCTGAGAGTTCCCTCCATCACAGGAGTTGATGAGCAGTATCCGACCAAATCCGACTCACAACTCATAGCAGTTCTGGCTGTAATTCCCAGCTGGACAAAACCCTACCTCGAATTCTCGGTAGAAGGAAAATTACCCGAAGACGAAGTTCTGAGCCAACATATCATCTGACGAGCAAAATCCTACACAATAATCAGTGATGAGCTCTATAGGTGGAGTGTATCTAGGGTTTTCTAGCGTTGTGTTTCTACAAAAGAATGAGTAGAAATCCGGAGGATAATCAATGAAGGCAAATGCAGACATCACGCCGCAACCAAATCATTAGTGTCAAAAGCTTTTCCACACAGATTTTGTTGGCTTACATCTAAGGCAAATGCTGAGCGGTTGGTCAAGACATGCAAAGACTGCAAAAAATACGCCGAGCAAGCCCATGTTCCGGCTGATCAGCCACGAAAAATTCCCATTGCATGGCCCTTTGCGGTCTAGGGGCTTGACATGGTAGGAACCTTTAAACGGACTCCAAGTGGATTTACACACCTATTAGTGATGGTCGTTAAATTTATGAAATGGATTGATGCTAAACCCGTCAATAGTTATGATGGAGCAACAACCAAAATATTCGTCGAGGACGTCATAATATGATTCAGCTATCTGCACAGTATTATTACACACAACTAGAGCAACTTTTCAATGGGAGAACTTGCCTAATTTTGCGAAAATCAAGGGATCTGGCTCCATATTGCATCTGTCACACATTCACATGCCGATGGGCAAGTCAAAAGGGAAAATGGTTTAATCCTTCAAGGCCTCCGTCCCAAATTCCAAGCACCACTTCATCGTGTTGCGGGGGCTTGGGTGGATGAATTACCATATGTTGTGTGGAGTTTACGACCTACTCCTAACAAGTCAACCGGATATACATCTTTTTTCTTGGTCTACGGTGCAGAGGTGGTTCTTCCGAGTGATCTTATCCATATTTCTCCCAGAGTCACTGCGTATGTCGAAGAAGATTTTAAATTTGCTCGACAAGATGACCTCGATATACTCGAGGAAGTTTGCGTCATCGCTAAGAAGAGATATACATCCTATCAGCAGAAGTTACGCAAGTATCATAGTCAGAGAGTCAAAAATCGGTCTTTCAAAAAGGGTGATCTAGTACTCCGACTAGTAAAAAAGAAAGCACAAACATTCCCTAATCTGGGAAGGGCCCTTTGCACAATGGTTTGTACTATAGAACAGACATAGGGCCATACAAAGAAAGACTCGCTACTAAGAAGACAAAGAGAGTCGGAGGTAGTACAGACCCGGACGAGATAGACCGTCCATGGAATATTGCTTAGCTATGTCCCTTTTATGTTTAAAATTTCTTTCTTTGTAATCATATCAATGTACATGTTCAAAGTGAAATAAACTATTGGTTCCCTCAATGTTTTTCTAAGAAGTTTTAAGTACCATCTTATTTCCGAATGATCATGTCATAGTCGAAAATCCCAGGATACTTGAATGTACTTTATGCTCATGTTTGTTCTGGTTAGATTTCCAATAAAAAGCTACCTTCAGGTGTAAGTCTCATTTTTTGTTTGAACTTTGGTTTTTTTATGATTGCTGGACGCGGGTATTTTCCGAGTAGTGAATTGTTGGTACTAGATGTCGACTTTGATTCCGGGATTAAACTGGTTTAGCAGTTGAGCTCCATTGCTCGGCAAAGATTTCGTGCTAATGGTTTTCTGGCTCAAGAAAGGGACGAGGTAGAAAGCCAGATAAACAATAAGTATGAACAAAAAGTACATAAGTATTTTTCAAGCACAAAAAAACATGCTAGAAGTAAAGCATCAGTTCTTACATAGCAGCACCACAAAATAAATAAGTTTAACCATTACATCAAATCTTGTTTTAGAATAACAAAGAGTTTTTCTTGCAAATTTGCATGTTACGGGAGAAGGATTTTCCAGCTCATTGATGCCAACTCCTAGGTAACCCTGATATTTTTTCGAGATAGGGACATCAGACTCTATCTGTGGGGCCCTCAGATTATTCCTCCGAGAATCCCTGTTATGCATACTAGTCGTGGCACATAACCGACAAGTATCAAACTAAAAATCCAATAGTTAAGTGGATACATGGCTTACCTTATTTGCCATTATGGCTACATCAACCATCATCAGCGGAACTTCATCATGCGTCGCGCCCGAGCCATGCCTTAACCTACAGGAAACTGACTGGGAGAACGTCCTAGCTTGCATAATCATCAACGTCACCTTCTTCTTCACCTTACTTCTCTGGATCTGACCAAGTTAATAGCCAAGGACAATGCCAGTGAGTACTTTTAATGTACTCGCAAACCACCTTAAGAGAATAATAACAACAAGAGGATATGCAATATAGCTGTGGTAGTAAGAGGGCTCCAAGAGAGGTTCTTTCCTCAACTAGTTTCTCTTGTAGATATATCATCTACATATCTTTGTTGAGAACTTTTGTAAAACCTTTTTGAAAAGTTTTAGAAATCACTAGATTGGGATATCCATTTGTTTCGTCCTTCTAGTCATCCCATGACCAAACTCCTTTCCTTCCTTTCCGACCATCCCATGGTCAAAACATGTATCCTTTCTAACTATTTCATGGTTAAAACATTTCCAGAGCCATTGCTTTTCTGAAATCCTTTTTGAAAATAAAACCAGCACCGCTCTATTGTAGTTTGTCCAACCCGTCCATAACCGTGGACATGGCTATTCGAATAGATTTACACTCTACAAAGGTTGTACACTTTACCCACACCATCGGGGTACCCTACCCTGATCTACACCGATCGTGGGTCGAGTAACCGATACGGACTCTCCAAATGCCACTCTAGTATAGGCCCTACCCTATGAGTTGTTCCTATCAACACCAGGTAATTAGGGCCAAAGATCAACCAGAGTGCATTCCTTCTCCTCCGGAGTGGGCACTTTCAATGAGAGGCTCATAGTATCGCCCGGCTGCTCTCGAGGGCAGTTCGTAATTCCTCCAGGTGATTGTCTAACAGTTGACCCTTTTTGTAAAGGAACACCGACATTAGAGGGAGATGATCCCTCATAAGAAGTTATGAGAATTCCCACACCAGAGTAGCAAACTTCAAGTCCAGCCCTATCCCATTCTAGAGTAGTGTGGTTGCACGGGTTAAGTTGTTATAGCTAAAGCTGCAAAGAACCGGGTGCATTTTCGTACACATTTTTCCTCCATCTTTCTTTCAGCATTTTGCAAAACAAAAACCTTTTTTATTTATCAAACTTCTCTTGGCAGCTCCAACCTCATGAAGGTTTTATCATAAAACTCTTTGTAAAACTTTTGCGAGGTCTTCCCTTCCTATAGTTTTGCTTCGGCTAAAATGGGGTCTTCAAGGGGTATGGTGTCACACAGCAACTACCATACTAGGGACTAGTAGGTGTCATCAAGGGGGTTGTACTTATTAGTAAAAAAGTGTAATGGTTTGGAGGAGCCAAGCGACTACCAGGTGTACACCATCATATACTAAAACAATGTAGTTTTCATAAGACAGTATGTGACATGGGCATACCTTACAGCTACTCGAGCTTGGCATATATGGTCCAACATTGAAGAAGCCCACGACATTGCTCAGCCTAGATTAGGGTGCCCAAAGACTCTAACTGCTTCCAGCACACGACAAAACTTAAGATAGAAGATTAAAGGGAAAACCCTAACTTGTAACCGACTCGGCCTGCTATCCGGGGACCTAGCCTGTCTATATAAAGGCTAGGAGGGGGCAGCGAGGAGGACAATCACAACCCTAGTTTCCACACCATCGCCAAATTGCATCTGCGCACCCCCTGTAACATTCGACTCCTTCGATAATTCCAAGAGTAGACAAGCAGGAGTAGGGTCCTCTATGAGGCCTAAACCTGGGTAAACCTTGCGTCCATGTCTTCTTGTTTGCTAGCCGATTGATGCCTCCAGTGCTCTCCACTTCCTCGAACCTAAGTCCATCTGCGATGGGCATTGATGAGGTAACCACTTGTCAATTGCGCTGTCTGTGGGAAACAGGAGTGCTAATGTTGCGGCTTCCTCAGCCCCATCAACTATGATCTATGACTCTGCAACAACGGAGATTCTCCCCCTCTTCGGTGCCTTCGACTTCAATGTCCATACTCCGGCCACTCGCCCGGAATTCGAGTCTGTGGGCGAGGGGATCGGCCTAGCGATCGGGAGCTTACACTTCCAAGTCGGTCGGCTAGGCACGCTTCGCCTCCCTGACAAGCCAAAGGTCCCCGTGATTTCTCCAGCATCATGGTTTCCACCACCGATCGGCACCCTGAGCAAACTCAACACCCTGACAACAGTCAGGAATACGGACAGTGACAACAGTCGTGAGTCCGATCTAGGCGATCTGGTCGTAGAAGATGGAGCCTATGCTCCGGATCTGAAAGTTGTGGAAGCAATAGCTTCCCCAAACATTAGATGTGCACCATCGTCAACGCAGGCGACAATGGAGGAAATCGTGACAACACCGGTATTGGCGGCGGTATCCTAGTCACAAACGGTGGTACCTCCAACGGAGCACCAACCAACAACGGGCCGGAAAGTCATTAGTGGAGTACAAAGTTTTGTCTCATATGCAATTGTTTTGGTAGCAAGACTTGATCAACCTTGCTAACAAAAGGATCCCATTGAACAAAACAATGTTTCCATTATGATTAACTCCGTTTATTTCTATCCTTTGCATTTTAGGTTTTGCTTTCGTTTAGTTTTCTTTTTGTTGTTAGTTGCTTGCATGCTAGAACTTCTGTAGTCCTAGCCTTGTTTCGTCCTTGCATCATGTTTCCAAAAAAAAATCTGTCTGTCAGAAAAATCGTTCTTATATTTCTGAAAAATGCCCAAAAATAAAGTGTCTCGAAAAATTCCCGAAAATTCATATTAATTTTATACGTGAATAAATGGGCAGAGGAGTACCTGGTAGGTACCAGGGGGGGCCCACCAGGCAGGCACACCATGTGGTGGCGTGACCAGCCCTGGGTGGCGCCATGCCCTGGTGTGGGCCACCCCTGGCCCCCCACTAACTCTCTCCCCTGCCACTTTCTTCTCTCCCCCGAGTAAGCTCCAGTTCATAGCTCAAAATCGCGTTCTTTCTGTGCTTGCTCTCGATTTCTTCGATCTCCTTGCTCAGCCCATCTTTCTTGCTGAAATTTGGAGCATTTGTTCCCTGGTATGTGACTCCTCCCGTTGTCCAAGTAGATTTGTTTTTAGTGGATTATATGTTGAGTATTTTGCTGCTGTAGGTGACTGGTTATGAGAGCTTGTAAGCTTGTTTGATGCTTAGAGATATAGTTTTGATGCATGTTTAGGCCTCTTGCAAGTCCCTATGAGTAGAATCCTTCAGTATATTGACTTTGCAATCACTTGTTTAATAGGTGTTTAAATTTCAGAATACCAAGCATGAACAACCATACTTTTGGAGAGATATTTGAGAGTGATGCACCTAGGAGGTCGAGGCCCTCAAGAACAGCCTCTCAAGCTAGGCCATCATACAATGAAGACCTCATTGTAGCACGCATTTGATGTGAAAGGGATGATGGATATGCTCACCCATCCTCTTTTCCTTGTTTTACTTTCTTGCAAGCTGCAGGTATTCTTGATGATTTCTTGCTACTGATTGAGAGGGTTGGTTTGACCTCTTATATGCAAGATGAGAGTGCACAATACGCTATGCTCACCAAAACTTTTGTTGAGAGCTTCTCATTTACTAACACACCCTATCAATCTATTGTCTCTTTTAAAATCTATGATATGCCCTTCACCATGCCTTTGGAGAGATTTTGCAGTATTGTAGGTGTGCGTATGACAGGGACCGTGTAGAAAATTCAAGGGCGACCCGCTGATTTGCTGGAGCTATACCGAGGGGTGACCAATGATGATGACCGTGTGGTGCAGCGTGGAAAGATAAGAAATATCCAACTCCCTGCTCTTAGATACTTCGCATATTATCTTGCTACTAGTGTGCTAGGTAGGGAGAACACTAGTAACATCTCCAACTATCATTTAGCTTTCCTTGCTGCTGCGCTTAACAATGATACTCCGTACAATCTTGGCTCGCTTATTGCTCGTCGCCTAGCTGCTAGGGGGCCTATCTATGGGGGCATCATTGCATCACGCATAGTCAATGCATTAGGTCTTTCAGTCGATCCCGATGATGCTATGCTGGCACCACAGAGCCTTGACCTTGTTGCCATGAAAACTCATCACTTTTTCGCTGCTACCTCTGATTTGAACAATCTAGTATATAGGATGCTCTTCACTGACGGGGATGAAAGGGAGATCCTTTTGCCACAGCCTGCTTTGTTTAGTGTTGACAAGAGACCGTGGTCGTGCTCCAAGGAGGAGGTGGACGAGCAGCTTCACTTGCTGGGTTTCCACGAGCAGCACCAGGAGGATGTCCCCTCCTACGATTACTCTGTGCACTACGGAGGGACGTACTCGAGCTCGCACCAGGACGAGGGTACCTCCTCGTCATACCACGATGACACTTCATCCTGGCCAGCTTGGGATTGATATCCACTTAGGCCAAAAGCCTAAGCTTGGGGAGAGGTACGCCGACACCGCACTCATCTTCATATCATGTTGCGTCGGTACTTTGTATATTCATGTTTTCGTTCTCTTTTTAGTTTTTGTTCTTCTTTGCTTTTGCTTTCTAAAAAAAACACAAAAAGACCAAAAATATTTCTGTTGTTTCTCTTTGGTTTGCTTCTTTTTTTTGCCATGGTTTGCTTTTCCCTTTTTGCGTTGTTTGAACTATTCAAAAACCCAAAAAGATTTTGCTTTGCTTGTTTTTCTCTTTTGGATCTTGTTTAAAAATCGAAAACACCAAAAATATTTGTCGTTCTTCTTTGGTTTTTGTGAGTTTGCCATAGGGTTTAGCAGTCCTCAGTGGATATTTGGTCTCATATTATTATTCAAGCCACACAAGTGAAGAGAAATAATGAGGATTAATGACAACTTGAGGCGTGGTAAGAGGCTGGTAACGAACTCTATTTGTTTTCATTTTTGTACATGTACTCATCACTGTGGGCATGCTTAGTCTGTTCATGTAGAGTGTATGTTTTCTTTGGATCCTTAGTAGTTCTTGCTTTCTTATGATTAGCTCCAGCTCACTAATAGTTTGTAGCATGTCTTATGAATGTTTGCTTACATTGCTCTGTTCATAAATTGGTATGACACCGTGGTATCCTCCTCTGAATGATTCATTTGATTGACTTGGCACATGCTCACGCATGCACATGACTGTAATAATCAGTTAAGCCTCGATGAATTATTTTGCCTTGAGGATCTTGAATCACTTTCATGCCATGAGTAGTCCTGTTTTGTTGCAAGCATGATAATGAAAACTATTTCTCTCTCATTTGTCGCTCCCTTACTATTGCTAGCCTTCACTTCCACTGAGTATGTTTTACTCAAGTTTCCAACTCCCTAAACCAAATATTTCCAAAGTGTGCACCATACCTACCCATTAGCATCATTTGCTACTTCAATGCATATTCAATATGCCTTGTTTTCTTCCAAATAAAATGTTTGCTTGTTATGAGAAAGTTAGTTAGTAAAGCTCTCACGAACTTGATGGCACACTTTATTTTCTTGCACTTAATAAACCTGAACCATTGCGTCCTTCTTTGTTGTGCATATGCTTGTGCTTTATGAGTTGAAGTTAGCAGAACCATGTATCATAGAGACCGCTTTCAACACTTCATAGGTATTTGTACCTAGTTGATATCATGTCCGTTTGCTTATGGATCCCGTCGGTGTGAAATAAAAGTGGAACTTGTAAGATCATGGAGTTTCTATGTATGTTAGAGAAACGCCTGGGCCGCTAGCCTAAGCCATGCCTAATCATGGTGGAAACTTGCAGCATAACCATAATGAGCATTCTATGAAGCATCCTCAATAAAAATCTATGCACATAGTAAATAAAAAGATCGCCGAGATGCTCATTGTCTGCTTGCCTTGTAGTTTGATTATGGGATAGCTCCCGTGTCATGTGCAAGGGGTACCCCGTTGGCGGTTCTCTATGATACGTATATACTTACAATGACAAGAGCTTTCTTGTGACTGAAGTTTAGTAGCATGAGGATCGGTCTTCGTAAGTAAGGGGCATGAGACTTCGATTTATAACTTGTCAAGCATATCCTCTTATATGTGTCACTTTCACCTTAACCACATTAAAGATGCTTATGATAGGGGCAATGAGAGCTCAAAGCTAACGAGTACCATACTTTCAGCATTTGGAAGCCTTTCAAATTATTCAAAACCTTTTTCTTCTACTTTTTGAGGCGCTACATATTCTTTGAGCACCTTCTTGAGAGCATAGTTGTCATTCTTTGTGTTTGTTCCATTACTTGATTACTTGTGTTATGACTTTGATGCTTGTATTCTTGATATCTTTACTTCTAGTCATCACTTGAACTTCAGAGGTGCCTTGATATTCATAATCAAAGGCAAGCAAGATACCACTCTATCTATGAGAATTGTAATGTTGCTTATGTTTGTGCTTCACGCTACTTATTATTCTTGAGTTGGTATCTCTTCATAGCTTGCAATGACTATTAAGTAGCCTTGGTTGCATACTCTTTATTATGAATTATCTATGTAGTTGATCACATTATTGAGGATATTTACATCATACGAAGCAAATGTGTTCGTGAAAGTTCTTTTATCGCACTCAGTTTTTAACTGAATTGCTTGAGGACAAGCAATAAGCTAAGCTTGGGGGAGTTGATACGTCCAAAACGTATATACTTCCCGAACACTTTTACTATTGTGTCTCCTCTAAACTTGTGTGATTTGGATGCAACTAATACGGACTAACGTTGTTTTCAGTAGAATTGCCTTGGTGTCTACTTTTTGTGCAGAAAATCAACTATCAGGAAAAATCCCAGAAAATATGCCAAAAATCCTATTTCACCCAAAGACTCCAGGAGCCAGAATACGAGACAGAGAAGAGCCCTGGGGTGGCCACACCACCTGGTGGCGCGGGCCAGGCCAGGCCGCGCCAGGGGTGGTGTGGGCCCCCTAGGCACCTCCTCAGCCTCTCTCTTCGCCTATAAGGAGCCTTCTGAGCTAAAAACTTGAGGGGTTCTACGTTTTTCCAGAAGGAGTTCCGCTCCGCCGCCACCACCAGATTCCACGAAACAGCACCAGAAACTCCGTTATGGCACCCTGCCGGGACGGGGAATTGGAGGAGATCATCGCCATCATCATCACCATCGCTTCTCCATCGACCATCCATGTTTCCCCATCTATGAGTGAGTAATCCCCCACTGTAGGCTATGGGGATGGTAGGGATTGGATGAGATCGTTCATGTAATGGCATCAGATTGTTAGGGCATGGTGCCTAGTATCTTTTATTAGTTCTTTATGACTTTGTTGCGACTTGTTGTGCTTAATGCTTGTCACTAGGGCCCGATTGCCATGATTTCAGATCTGAACTTATTATTGATTCATTATGATAGTATTGTTTCTGGTCTTATCTACAAGTTGTATACACACATTGTTGTCCGGAACCTATGGCCCCGAAGTGACAGAAATCGGGATAACCGGAAGGGAAAGGCCTTGATGTGAGGATCACATGTGTTCACGAAGTGTTAATGTTTTGCTCCGGTGCTCTATTAAAAGGAGCACCTTAATTGCCAGTAGTTCCCTAGAGGCCCCGCTGCAAACGGGCTGGCAGGAAAAAAGATGTTGTGCAAGTTCTCATTGCGAGCACGTATGACTATTTATGGAACACATGCCTAGGATTATCTAGTACTTGGGTGCTTTATCTTATTTATCTGATTGCTATGTGAATTATCTTGTCCATGCAATGCTCGTCCATCCATCCCTATGCCTACCGCACTCGAATCCCACTGTTTACTGCTTTTGTTACTACTGTCTTTGCTTTACTACTGTTGTTACTTTACTATTCCTACTACAAAACTGTTGCTACTGATATACTGTTGTGAGCAAGATTGTTTCCAGGTGCAGCTGAATTGAGAACTCAGTTGTTAAGGCTTATAAATATTCTTTGGCTCCCCTTGTGTCGAATCAATAAATTGGGTTTCACTTCCCTCGAAAATACTGCGATACACCCCCTATACTTGTGGGTCATTAGGGACCCACGAGCCGCCATGCACCGATCTATGATCGCGGGCCTACGACTAGTCGAAGCTGCCCTCATCAAGGATCCAACATCATAGCCAAACAAAACCAAGGCTATAGCTAAGCGCTACTCTGCCCCCTCCTCCAGCGATGACAGCCATGACTTATTGCGACAACGCTTCTCACCGTGACACGACTATGACTACGATGCGTGTGATGACATCACACAACGCAAAGTCGACACGTTGCACACCAGGCGTGCTCGTTTGACTGACACGGAAGATGACGGGATAGAACTCTATGGCGCCAGCTACTTCAGCAGAGCCATACGGCAAAAGCGAATGCCAAAGGAGTTCAAACTCCCATTAGAGAGCCCGAAATTCGACGGCCTCTAGGACCCGAAGATCTGGCTGGAGGATCATATTTCCTCCATCAGGCTGCACGTCGGAACCACGAGCACGACAATGCAATGCCTCCAGCTACAGCTGCAAGGTGCCGCTCGTGCGTGGCTCAACAACCTCCTGTGCAGATCGTTTCACAACTTGGAAGAGTTGGTCTACAGCTTCGTGCTAAACTTCAAGGGCACTTACAAAAGGCCCGCATCAATCAAAGAATTAAGAGGCTGCTACGAGAAGACTGGCTAGTCGCTGTTCTCATACATCTAGAGATGGTCCATCATCAAAACTCCGCAGAAGATATCTCCGAGGAACGCGCAATAGACGCGTTCAATGGCGGCATGCACCGTAGAGAATTCAGGGAGGAGCTGGTATGCTCGACGCCCAAAACAATCGACCACCTGATGGAGATCGCGAATAGGTGGGCCGATGGAGAGGACTCGGTGAAAAATCATGTCCACTCCGATGATGATGACGACCTCGGACACAAGCGTAATCGCCGAGGAAAACGTCGAATGCGCGGCTACGAGGACCACGAGGAGGTGGACATGGTCGCGGCTGGCTACACTGACAAACGCGACGACAACAACCAGAATAGCGGATACCGAAGTGGTGGATACTGCGACAGCGGAAAACCATGCAAGTGTGTCCACGCCGCACTCACGGTGAGGCACCTGGAACATCTATCCAGGACAAACTGTCTAGACCGTCCAACGTACACTTCTACATCGACAAGCATGATGGAAAAAAAATCCAGCCACCATCTAAAGGATTTTCACGAGTTCCTCAAGCTCCACGAAGGCCTAGCCCAGATGAATCGTGACACGATAAACCAGGGCTATGGAGCTCCCCCGGGTGCTGTGGCTCATGGAGCACCTCCACCGCCACCCAGGCCACCACCACCTGTAGTTGTGCCAGTCTAAAACCACGGAGGCAAGCCATACCTACGAGCTCTGGGAAACATGGGGATGATCCAAAAAGGACACCCATCAAATCGGGTCCAAAAATCAATCGCTTGCAAGTCAATCTAGCGATGAACTTTCCGCCCTCAACTAATGAGTACCTCTGTGGAAGTGAGTCATGCATTACCTTCGTCAAGCGCGATCAGCCGCGCCAAGTACCTCGCCTAGGTCACTGCCCCTAGTGGTCGAGGCACAAATTGGAGGCTTCGAGATGATTCGCGTCTTCATGGACGGAGGAAGCAGCATCAACCTCATGTTCGCAAGTACCTTGCGCGCCATGCGAATTCCAATGTCATGTCTGGAAACTTCAGACACAACATTCCTTCACATTATCCAAAGGAGGGCATTTACCCTGGGCAAGATCATTGGACGTCAGCTTCGGAACGCCGACGAACTTTCGACGAGAGTGCATCGAATTCGAAGTTGTTGGTTGGCCCTCGGAATACCACTACATCCTCGGACATGTCGCATTCACAAGGTTCATGGCAGTACCACACTACTCCTACCTACAGATGAAGATGCAAGGCCCAAATGGCATTATCATAGTCAATGGAAGCTTCGAGAGGTCCGACAGCTATGTGATGACTCGTAGTTCATGTAGAGCTCGTTGGGAACCCCAAGAGGAAGGTATGATGAGCACAGTACTAAGTTTTCGCTCAGTTATGAAACCAAGGTTTCATCGAACCAGTAGGAGCAAGGAAACACCCCAAAGGTGTTACTAGCTGAGCTTTGGCAGGGCGCACTACCGGTGCTAGTAGGAACGTGGAGACCTGCACAACACAACCATAGAACTTTGTCCCCAACTTGCGATGAGGTTGTCAATCTCACCGTGTTTTGCGGAAAACAAAGGATTAAACGTATCGAATGGGACGAAGTAAAAGTCTGCAGAAAGTAAACACAAAGTAGTAAAAGATTTTAGATTGTATGTAAAGTAAAAGGACCGAGATCCATAGTTCACTAGAGGTGGCTCTCCTTAGATAGATAACATGATGGGTGAACAAATTACAGCAGGGCAATTGACAAACACCGAGAAAGCAATACATGCATATACTAATCATCTTGACTCCTCTGAGACTTGATTGGGCTTTACAACATAATACATAGACCGCCATGCAACTGCATCTATGACTAATAATCCACCTTCAGGTTATCATCTGAACCCCCTCCAGTATTAAGTTGCAAGCAACAGATTATTGCGTTACGAACTGCGTGTAAAGGAAACAATATGATTGTTCTATGAATAAAGGATTGTTGTTTTCTCCCTAGTAGCAACAGCACATCTAGTACCTTAGAGATTTATGTCACTTCCCCAAATTACCAGATGCATGAACCCACTATCGAGCATAAATACTAACTATTGGAGTTGCTAGCATCTACTTGGCCAAGATAGCTACTAACAACGGAAAGCATGCAAGATCTCAAATAACAACGACATGATAGAATCAATAATCAATCTGAAATAGCATCTCAATATCCATCGGATCCCCGCAAACACAACATGTATGAATTAAAAATAGATGACCTTGATCATGAACGGAGCTCACAAGATCTAAACATGAAAGCACAAAGGAGGAGAAACCAGCCATCTAGCTACTACATGGATCCGAAGTCCAAGGATGTACTACTCACGCATCACACCAGAGGCTTGCATGGTGATGAAGAAGGCCTCCAGGGTGAATTCCCCTCTCCGACAGGGTACCGGGAAGAGCTTCAGATCCCTCCCGATCTAGGGATGGAGATGACGGCCACTATAGACTCTTTCGTGGATTTTTGATCGGGTACTTAGGGTTTTCATCCTGAGGGAAACTTATAGGCGGAAGGATAGGCCGAGGGGGTGCTAGGGCTGGCCTCGCCACCCCCTGGCGCGGGCCAGGCTAGGCCGTGTGGCCAGGTGGTGTGGTGCCCCCCTGGTCCCTCTCTGTCTCGTATTCTAGCACGTGATCCCTTCCGGAAAAATAGGCACTTTGGATTTTGTCCCGTCCAATTCCGAGAATATTCATTTTCTGACTTTCCTGGAACCAAAAACAGCAGAAAACAGGCAGCTGGCACTATGGCTCTTGTTAATAGGTTAGTCCAAGAAATCAAATGAAAAGTACCCCAAAGTTGGAACAAAACACAAGAAAGGGGATAAAACCAAGCATTGAACATCAAAATTATAGATACATTTGCATTGTATCAACATCCCCAAGCTTAACCCCTGCTCGTCCTCAAGTAGGTAAGTGATAAAAAAAGAAATAATTTTTGAGGTGACATGCACCATCAAAGACTTGATCAAAGTATTTGCAAAACATTCAAAGCTAGGATCATAGTACTTCAATCATAACATGAAAGACAAAGTTCTAGCAATAGGCAAAGAAACTATGATGCAACATAAAAAGGTACAAACAAAAGATTCATGAATAACATGCCTTGCAAGACGTTTGTTTGTTTCACATAAAGAAAACATAGCATAATAGTATTCAGCTTGTCCCTCAATAGAGTATCAAATATAAATGCATATGACACCTTCAAAGTTCATAAGAGTGACTAGATACAATAGTTTAAAACAAGAAATATCAAGTTACGCATCAATCAACTAGTCTTGGGACAATGCACATAGAACTAAGAATGGCCACTATGCTCTCAAAGTAGGTGCATAAAGATAGAAGGTGGAGACTTAATATAATGGTGGAAGAAAAGCCTTTTGTAAAGGGAAGTAGGGATTCAAGTCTCATAAAGAGGGTCCAAAAATTATGGTACTTGTAGTTTTCAGCTCTCATTGCCCCTATCATAAGCATCTTGAAAGTGACTAAGGTTAAAGTGACATAACTAAGAGGATATGATTGACAAGTTATAAACTGAAATCTCATGCCCCTTACTTACGAAGACCGATCCTCATGCTACTCAACTTTAGTCACGAGTAAGCTCTTGTCATTGTAAGCATATGTGTATGATTAAGAACCGCCAACGGGGTACCCCTTGCACATGATACAGGAGCTTTCCCATAATCAAAATGACAAGGCAAGCAGGCAATGAGCATCACAGCGATCTTTTTATTTGCTATTTGCATAGGTTTTTATTGAGGATGCTTCATAGAGTGATCATTATGGTGATGCTGCAAGTTTCCACCATGATTAGGCATGGCTTAGGCTAGCGGCCCAGGCGTTTCTCTAACACATATACAAACTCCATGATCTTACAAGTTCCACATTTATTTCACACCGCCGGGATCCGTAAGCAAAAGGACATGATATCAACGGGGTACAAAGTACAAGTGCAATGTTGAAAGCGTTCCCCATGAAACATGGTTCTGCTAATTTCAACTTATGAAGCGCAAGCATATACACAACAAAGAAGGACCCAATGGTTCAAGTTTATTAGAGGCAATAAAGTAAAGTGTGCCATCAAGTTCGTGAGAGCTTTAATCACTAGTTTTCTCATAACAAGTGAAAGGTAAACAAAAGCATGAATATACTTGGAATAGCATAAGCTAGTAGGTAGCTATGGTGGACTCTTTGGAATAACTTGGTTTAGGGAGTTGGATGCATGAGTGGAACTCATACTTGGTGGTGGAGGCTAGCAAAAGACTGGGAGCGACAAACTAAGAGAGCAATAATGGCCATAATCATGCAGAGCGACAAAACATCATTGATCAAAGCATAAAGTGATACTACAAGTTGAAAACTAAAGGATCATAAAGGCTATGGTGACTTGAGGTAGTCATAACATGGTGTGAGCATGTGCCAAGTCAACCCAAATAAAGCATCAAAGGAGAATACCACTATAATATGCTTTAATATGCTAAAACAACGCATGATTCATCCAAGGCACATTAAGCAATATCAATTGTTTATAACAAGTCATGCTAAAGCAAAGAATACTAAGCATAAAGCCAAAACAATATCAAGCATGGCATGACAAAGCATAGGCCACAGTCAAAAACGAGCTCTTTTTACCACATAAGCATGAACTTTCCTACTCTTTTCCACACCAAACCAAACTATTTGCAAACCAAAGTATGAAAGAGGGGGTACAACCAATTTATTCAGAACACTAAGCAAACCAAGAAAACTAGAAACCAAAAAAAAAATGAAAAAGAAGACGCTCCAAGAAAAACACAACTGTGCATGAAACAATAAAAATGAAGCGTTTGGAAGAAACCTAGGATTTTTATTGATGAAGAAGGGGATGCCTTGGGCATCCCCAAGCTTTGACGCTTGTACTTCTTGGATATTTCTTGGGGTGACACGCGTGACATACCCAAGCCTGAGCTTTAGTCCATCCTTCATCTCATTACTCATTCCTTCCATACACCTGAAATTTTTCCTTCATACAAAACTTCACACAATCTCATTAGCTACATTAGTGCACTTAAGATAAATAAGTCTCAAGGTTCAGTTCTAACACCAAATAAACTTCTATTAGAACACTAGCTACTGTAGCACTTCCCTCAAAAAGCTCAATTCCCCAAAGGAACTCAAGAAGGAACTAACAAGAAGCAAATGCAGAAAATGGCAGAAATCTGTCAAAACAGACCAGCAGGTAAAGAAGAATTTTTTCGAAGACCTTATGTTCCTCAAATGAAAAAGTGTTGAACTAACGAAAGTTAGATAACAGCCTGGGAAGAAGCACAAAGAATTACAGATCAATCCTACCTATAGAGATCTCTCGGGAATTTGTACGGTGAAGCACAAAAATCTGTTTCGGGACAGCAACTTTCCCAATCATTACTTCTCTCTCATTAGAAGTTACTCTTGGCACAAAAAGCAAATAAAAAGGATAAGGAGAGGTTATTACAGAGGTAATAACTTCCAAGACTCAACTAAAACTCTTGGGTTATCTCCCAACAAGTACTTTTCTTTAACACCTTTAAGTTAGGCATAAGAAGCAAAGAAAGAATCAAGTGTTCTCAAATGAAGAAGCATTAAGACCAATACCAGAAATATTTTCAACAAGGCAAGGTATATCATCAAAATAAGTTCTAGAGGATCCTTTCTCAATGCTCTTGGGTTCACTATTCTCATTAAAAGGGTTTGCAGGAACAATCTAATCAAGATTCTTTTCTATGGCATCATGTATTGCTACTAGTTTAAAGGGTATTGGTATCTTAGGTTCCTCCCCATTAGGTTTGGTTTTGTTCTTCTTTTCTCGTGTACCGACAACATCTACACATGAGCCTAGCATATTGAAACGTTCAAAAACTTTTCTAGCTTCCTTGGCAACATCATAGAACTCCTTAAACAAAGTTTCTAGAATAAAATCCCTCTTTTCAGGATCCTCAATTTCTTTAAGCTTAAGAAACATTACTTGCATTAAGGGGTTGAGGTTACAAACCTAGATTCTAACATGTGAATTAAAGAATTTGAAGTAATCTCATAATTTGGAGCAAGTTCTACAAGGGATCTATCCTCGGTATCTTCATGTTTGCTAACAAGATTAAAGAATTCTTCAATGTTATCTTTTCCCAATTATAGAACCACTACCAATTGAAAGGTCTTTCAAGGTGAATGTAGGGATCAACATGGTGAGCTAAGGAAGAGATGACAACTAAAGGAGACTTAATTTTATTGTGTTTTTGAAGTAAGAAAGCAAACAAGTAAACTATTTTTTTTGGATTTTTGAATAACAAAACAAGCAAATAAAGCAAAAAGAGAACTAAGCAAAACAAAAACAACAAAGTAAAGAGATTGGTTATGAGGGACTCCCCTTGTGAAGATGTCCTTGACTCCCCGGCAACAGCGCTAGAAAAAATCTTGCTGACTCATAGTTGATGTAGAGCTCGTTGGGAACCCCAAGAGGAAGGTATGATGAGCACAGCAGTAAGTTTTCCCTCAGTTACGAAACCAAGGTTTAATCGAACCAGTAGGAGCAAGGAAACACCCCAAAGGTGTTAATAGCTGAGCTTTGGCAGGGCGCACTACCGGTGCTAGTAGCAACATGGAGACCTGCACAACACAACCACATAACTTTGTCCACAACTTGTGATGAGGTTGTCAATCTCACCGTGTTTTGCCGAAAACAAAGGATTAAACGTATCGAATGGAAAGAAGTAAAAGTTTGTAGAAAGTAAACACAAAGTAGTAAAAGATTGTAGATTGTATGTAAAGTAAAAGGGCCGGGATCCATAGTTCACTAGAGGTGGCTCTCCTTAGATAGATAACATGATGGGTGAAAAAATTACAGCGGGGCAATGGACAAACACCAAGAAAGCAATACATGCATATACTAGTCATCTTGACTCCTCTGAGACTTGATTGGGCATTACAACATAATACATAGACCGCCATGCAACTGCATCTATGACTAATAATCCACCTTCAGGTTATCATCTGAACCCCCTCCAGTATTAAGTTGCAAGCAACAGATTATTGCGTTACGAACTGCGTGTAAAGGAAACAATATGATTGTTCTATGAACAAAGGATTGTTGTTTTCTCGCTAGTAGCAACAGCACATCTAGTACCTTAGAGATTTATGTCACTTCCCTGGATTACCAGAGGCATGAACCCACTATCGAGCATAAATACTAACTCTTGGAGTTGCTAGCATCTACTTGGCCAAGATAGCTACTAACAACGGAAAGCATGCAAGATCTCAAATAACAAAGACATGATAGAATCAATAATCAATCTGAAATAGCATCTCAATATCCATCGGATCCCCGAAAACACAACATGTATGAATTACAAATAGATGATCTTGATCATGAACGGAGCTCACAAGATCTAAACATGAAAGCACAAAGGAGGAGAAACCAGCCATCTAGCTACTACATGGATCCATAGTCCAAGGATGAACTACTCATGCATCACACCGGAGGCTTGCATGGTGATGAAGAAGGCCTCCGGGGTGAATTCCCCTCTCCGGCAGGCTGCCGGGAAGAGCTTCAGATCCCTCCCGATCTAGGGATGGAGATGACGGCAGCTACAGACTATTTCGTATATTTTTGATTGGGTACTTAGGGTTTTCGTCCCGAGGGCAACTTATAGGCGGAAGGAGAGGCAGAGGGTGTGCCAGGGCTGACCTCACCACCCACTGGTGCGGGCTAGGTTGGGCCACGCGGCCAGGTGGTGTGGTGGCCCCTGGTCCCTCTCTGTCTTGTATTCTGGCACTTGATCCCTTCCGGAAAAATAGGCACTTTAGCTTTTGTCTCGTCCAATTCCGAGAATATTCATTTTCTGACTTTCCTGGAACCAAAAACAGCAGAAAACAGGCAGCTGGCACTGTGGCTCTTGTTAATAGGTTAGTCCAAGAAATCATATGAAAAGTACTCCAAAGTTGGAACAAAACACAAGAAAGTGGATAAAACCAAGCATGGAACATCAAAAATTATAGATACATTTGCAATGTATCACTATGACAGGGAATTCAATAGAATCTCCTAGTCTTTTGGCATGCAGGAGGAACTGGTGAGGTTGAAGGAGTTGATAGACAATAGTCTACCACCTCTGAGCAAGCCAAGCTCACCTGACCAATCCTTCGACACGTCAATCCACACCAAGGCGGTCCAGGTATATCCAACGGGCCCGACCAAGACGGCTCTCATCGCCAACAACTTGAGATCTGCATAGGAACTCACGGTCGTGGAATTCCTACATGAGCGCTGGGAAATCTTTGCCTGGTGTCCAGCGGACATACCATGAGTTCCCAAGGAAATCGCCGAGCACTCACTCAATGTGAATCCTGAAGCAAGGCTAGTAAACCAGACAATACATCGACTATCGGAACCAAGGGCAAAAGCGGTCAGTATGGAAGTCAACAGACTCCTCGACGCTAACTTCATATGCGAGATCAAAGAAAGCACCTAGGTAGAAAACCCCGTACTTGTTCCTAAGAAAGACACGGATATCCTGCGGAAGTGCGTGGAGTTCTACTCCATGAATAAGCATTGCCCAAAGGATCACTTCCCACTGCCACGGATCAACCAAAAAATCGACTCCACCGCGGGATGTGAGCGGATCTGCTTCCTCGACGCCTACTCAGGCTATCACCAAATTCGAATGAAGGAGGAGGACTAGGAGAAAACAACATTCATCATGCCCTTTGGCGTCTTCTGCTACACAACGATGCCCTTCAGGCTGAAAAACGTAGGGGCCACCTACCAGCGGTGTATGTAGGCATGCCTCAAGAGCCAGCTTGCCCATAACATTCAAGTCTACATCAACGACATCGTCGTAAAAACCAAGGAGGAAGCCTCGTTACTCGATGATCTCCACGAAAACTTCGACAACCTCGACCGCTATCTCTGTGAGAGGGATCGAGGCTAACCCAAAGAAAATAAAGGCCATACTGGCGATGGAGAAGCCGAAGAACATAAAAGGCATCCGTCAGCTAGCTGGGAAAATCACGGCGCTCAGTCGATTCATCAGTCGAATGGCCAAAAAGGCGTTGCCCTTCTACCAACTCCTCCGCAAGGCTGACAAATTCGAGTGGACAGACGAAGCACAAGAGGCATTCGAGGACCTCAAGCGTCTCTTGTCCACTTCGCCGATGTTGGTGACACCTCAAGAAAGGAGCCGTTGTTATTATACATCTCCGCGACCAACCAGGTGGTTGGCACTGTGCTTGTGGTGGAACGAGCCGAAGAAAATAAAGTCCACGGGGTGCAGCGCCCAGTCTACTACCTCAGTGAGGTGCTCACACCGAAAAAGCATCGGTACCCGCATTATCAGAAGCTGTCATATGGCGTCTTCATGATAGCCACGCGGCTGCGCCACTACTTCCAGGAGCACCCGATCATTGTGGTGAACAACGCCCCGCTAGGCCACATCCTCAATAACCCATACTCCACCGGACGGGTCGCGTTTTGGGGATAGAACTGTCTCCACGAGACATCACATGTGATAAGCGAGACGCGATCAAGTCGCAAGTACTCCTAGACTTCCTAGTACACTGGATGGAAAACCAGCTCCCCGACAAGCCAGAAATGACCTATCTATGGACAATGCACTTTGATGAATCCAAGCATAAAGAGGGAGCTGGCGCTGGTCTCATACTGACATCGCCACAGGGCAACAAGATGAGGTATGTTCTACGAATGCAGTTCATAGCCTCCAAGTTGAATACGAAGCCTTACTCCACGGGATGCGGATGGCAGAAGCTTGTGGCGCAAAGCGACTCGTCATCTACGGCGGCTGCAAACTGTTGGTGAATCAAACCATGAACCAGTATGATGCCCTGAGTGACAACATGATCGCCCACCACAACCTCTACGACGCAGTCGAAGGGGATTTGACGGCTGCGAGTTGTGGCACGTTGGCCATGAAATCAATGAAGAAGCGGATATACTCGCCAACATCACCTCCACTTGTGCCCTAGTGCCACCTGGCGTATTTTTAGAGCCTATATGCGAGCGCTCCATCAAGCCAAAGGCTCCAGAGCATAAAACCAGCATGTCCAAAGAATCGGGGGCTATGCCACCCAACGAGCCCCAAGGCACTCGAGGACATGGACACAAATACGGGACTCGAAGGCACCATGGAGGTCATGATGATCGAGCCATCTTGGACACAACCATACATCACGTATTTGCTCAGCAAAAAGTTGCTAGATGACCCACCAGATGCGCGTCATATAGCGCACCGATGCAAAGCTTTAGCCCTCATCAATGGTGAACTTTACAAATGCATCATGACAGGAGTTCTTCAACGGTGCGTCTTCAACAGAGACGGAAGAGCCATCCTCCTCAACATACACGAGGGCACTTGTAGGCACCACGCTGGCAGTCGCGCCCTCGTTGCAAAAGCTCTGTGAGCTGGATTCTACTGGGCAACAGTAATGTGTGATGCTAAGGACATCGTCCAGCGACGCAACGCTTGCCAACAATTTGCGGATAAGCCACACGCACCTGGCACAGAACTCTGGCCAATACCTGTGGCCTGGCCCTTTGCGCAATGGGGACTCGACATGGTCGGCAAGCTGCACAAATCTTCACCTAGAGAATACTCTACCTCCTCATCGCAGTCTATAAATTCACGAAATGGATTGAGGCCATGCCAGTAACAAACCAATCAGGGGCATCAGCCGTAATTTTTTTGAGTCCATCGTCTTTCGATTCGGGGTGCCACACAACATCATCACGGACAACAGGACGAACTTCACCTCCAAAGAGTTCCAGGATTTCTGCGAAAACCTGGGAATCAACATCAGCTACGCCTCGGTGGCACATCCCCAGACTAACGGTCAAGTCGAAAAGGCCAACGGCCTCGTCTGTGGCGAGATCAAGAAAAGGCTCCTCTACCACTCGAAAGAGCTACTGGGTGCTGTCCTGAGGAGTTATAGTAAGTATTTTGGAGCCTACGCACAACTCCAAATAGCGCCACAGGCTATACTCCGTTCTTCATGGTACACGGTGCCGAGGCGGTACTACCCGCAGAGGTGCGCTACAAAGCCCCACGGGTAGTAGCATACAGCAAGGAAAAATCAACACTCGCACTTGAATACTTCGTCGACCTCCTTGATTAGGCACGCGAGATTGCAGCGGATCCACGATCTACCGGCAGAACCTCCGCAACTACCACAACAGAAGGTTGCGCCCTAGGTCCTTGGTTGAAGGGGACCTGGTCCTGCGACTGAAGCAACAAGGGCACCTCAAGCTTGAATCCCCTAGGTAGGGACCCTATGTGATTGCTGAAGTAATCACAGGTGGCGCCTACCACCTCAAAGACCTAGAAAGTGGAGTCGGATACTCCAATCCCTAGAACATCGCGCAACTGCGTTGTTTCTACCCCTAGACGTTTTTACTTTACAAGTAAGGCTATTCAGCCATGCTATTTAGCCATACATTGTACCTCGTGATATTGTGCTAATAAATAAAGCTAAGTGCCCCAAAATTTATGTTTTTATTTTTACCTACAATTACATCACTCAGGGGCTACGCCACCCTTTCCACCTCGTTACACGAATAGTGCAGTATCCTGAGTAGCTCACGCACTACCAATCAAACCCTTGGTAAAATCAACCCAGCTGCAATGCAACTTATAGTTTGACAAGGTGATGAGATGAATACATGTTAGGGCTAACGAAAAGGAACTGTAGAGTGCAACACACTCGAAAAATATACAAGCTAGTAAGATTTTACATATATACGGGTAACAAAAAACACCCGACACACTTATATGAACTTTACAACACATATGCATCTATATATAGGGACATGCTACTCTACTGCCGTAAAAGGAGAGCATTGGTACGCTCTTCAAAAAAATCGACGGTATCTTCGGCTAGCTGATCAACCGCCCGGTAGTGGGGCACCATGTGTCACGCCATCCCTTCTGGCGGGGGTGGCGGTCCAGCAGCAATAGCCACGAAATCCATATGCGGTCGATGCAGGAGAACAAGCACCAATGCAACCTTGGCACCCGCGACCAACTGCTGACGCACGCACTCGCGGACCGCGCTGATATCCTGAAACTTTGTCAGCGAAGCTAGGAAGCTTGAAGGCACTGCATCCAGGGGAACATCGCTTGGAAAATATGCTTGAGGCACGACTACGACTTCTTCAAGTAAAGGAGCACCCGCAATGCACGGTCCTGCAATATCGCCAACGCGACTGCACGATCGTGATCAATTAAAAAATACCCACTAGCTTCCAGCTGGTCCTGGGTCAAGTCGTTCAGTCGAATGGCAACTCGATCCCTCTCATCCTGCGAGTTACGAGCACTAACAACTGCAAGAAGCAGTTCAAAGCATAAAGATAAAATGCCACCGCGAATGGCTAAGAAAGGATTAGAAGCTAGAAGAACTAACACTTAAAATGCTCATTCAACTGAGCCACCTCGTCCACAAGATACTTCTCGCGTGCATTGGATTTTTCAACCTTTGACTTCCACATGTCGGCGCTACCACAGATCATGGGCATCTCTCGCTCAAAATGTTTTATGCGGTCACGCAATCGAGAAAGTAGAGACAACTCCTCCACCTTTGAACGTCTTTGCGCCACTGGTTCATCAGTGGGAGGCGACTCAGGTGGACCACTCGCAGGACCCTATTACAAGCAGAGTAAGAAGCAAATAAGACCAACCAGTCATAAATAAATACCAGTAGAAGAAACATCAAGGTTTAGCGAGTCTTAAAAAGGGGTCACCCCACAAGGTACAATTCAAAAGGACAAGCTAGACTATTACAAAAAAGGCGATTAAACAACAGACTATAGCTAGGCGTTGGCACTCGGGGGCTTCCTCGAGTATGTGGCAGTCTCCGACGCCAAATTCTTCTCGACTGCAGCCTCTGACGCCATGGATTCAACCGCCGCAGCTCCGCGAGAACTTCGTGAGTGTCACAATGAGCCGAGGCCCATATTTATTGCAGCTAGAGGCAAAAGGAGAAAACACTACCGGCTGGCCATCCGTGGTGACCAGCATCGCCGAGGACAATCTACTGGGGTTTAGATCCCCACCATAAGCTTGCGCCATCATGAGTCCCATGGTCACTCCAACCCCTCGGTGAGCGTTCTTACAATCCATGGGCATGCCTCCCGCGAAGGACTCCACCAAGCCATCAAGATCCTCGATCAGCTTGGCCTTGGGGACCATCTCCTCTCGAAGATGCCCAAGGATGTCCTTGGCCTTCTCGAGCGAGTCCTTGACAGAGACGTTGCGGTCCTCGACTACGGCCACAACATCGGCCAACGCATCTGAGCGGGCCAAAGCCGGGGCATCAAACGACACGCTAGTAGCATCTACGGAAGAGGCGCATCACCATAACAACATACAAGAAATGCATACAGGAAAAAAAATGATGCAGCATCATACCCGAAAGTGCCTTAGAAATGGAGACAATCTATTCTACGAACGCCTTTTCTCTGTCAGCTGCGGTGGCGCCCATGTTTTCCTCGCACTTCTTTGACTCCTTAACAGCTTCGAGTGATTCGTCACGTTTTTTCTCCGCAGCGACAAGACCCTTCTCGACAGAGCCGACGTGACAAAGAAGCTCATTATACTCACCTACAAAGGATAAATGGCAAAACTTGAGATCAACAACCTTTACACAAGCAGAACAGAGAAAAAGTATAAAACCGACCTTCCAAGGCACGATGGCGGGTTTCCTGCGAAGCATGCTGTTGACCCAAGGAAATGATCTGCTCGGCAAGGCGAGTAGAATCTTTCAAGATAGGCTACAACAGAAAGAGTGTGAGCATTAACCCAAATTCGACTACCTGCGACAAGAGAAAACTCACGTGTTCCTCTAGGGACTCCGAAGTTTCCTTTTGAATCGACGTCCGGGCAACCGTCTAGTGCCCCCCAGCATGAGGGAAACTCGAAGATTAGGCACCGGAGTGGGCACCACCAGAGGAGAAGTAGATCGTACCACCGCCTCCTTGTATTTCAAGTCCATGACTCCGGTCTCCTTGACAAAGCGAAAGTCAGCAGACGATGACAATGCGGTTTGACTACAAAATATCTAGGACTCCCTCAGAAGAATAGATTTTTGGAGGACAAGATGAACTCGCAAGAATATAAAACACATACCCATCAAAATTGTTGATGTCGAAGGAGTCCTTAGATGCCTCATTGGGTAGCCTCAACTTCTTCCGCGATGGAGGAGCCATGGTGCGCACATGCATGGCAGGGATCGGCTCCTCTACTATAGTACGAGGACACTTCGGTGTTGTCGGCAATGAAGAATCCGAGTCCTTGCTTCGGGAGTGCTTGCGATTCCCACCAGACTTGGGGGATTTGCGTTCCTCCTCCAAGGGGATAGTGGATCCTGACTTGTCCTCCTCTTCGGCTTCACGAGGAATCACTCCTTCGGGATGAGGAGGCAGCACGGTGGTCACCTTCAATCCTGAAACCAGGACGAAACATCATTATAAAAGATACCCAGTAGCCAATCGAATAACAAGAATAACTTTAAAGAGAAATCCACCTCAGGTGGAGGATTGCTTCCACAGAAGGGAGGCACCACTGAGTCACCCGGGAGTTCCTCTTTGGGGGTGTGCTTGGTCAGCAGTCGAAATACTTCACCTGAAGAGATGCCCCCTGGCGAGATGCGAGTCACATCGCCAGCACCAATCCAGTGGCACATTGGATGCACCCTACCTTGTAGGGGTTACACTCGACGGCGCATCCTAGTGCGAATGAGATTTGCGCCGCCTATTTCCTTGCCTATGTAGCGTTCAAGGTAACAGACACGCTGGTACAGATTCTCTATTCCCTCGGCTTCGCCGGGCGTCACAATGTTCTTCCACGACCTCATCCTCTTGCATGCTTCCACCGGATCAAAAGGCGCGAGTCCATAGTGTTCTTCATCCACTTTCTGGTCACGAATGTAGAAGCACTTCTCCCTCCACCCTTGGACAGATGCATTGAAGTTGATGGAAAAATAGGTAACGTTGGAGTCGACATGGATACCGCAGCCTCCTATATCATAGACTACCGATCCAGAGCCCAACTAGCGTTTGAGTTTGAAAAGTTGAAGAGGCCAAAGTGTGGCTCAATTCCGAGCTAGCACTTGCAGTGGGTAATGAAGCAAGTGATATGAAGGATGGAGTTTGGGGTTAGCTGGTGCAGCTGGAGCCCGTAGAAACAAAGCAACCCCCTCACAACTTTGTGAAAGGGGAGAGAAAGACTGTGAATAATTAACGCGAGGAACATCACCCGAAACTCGGCGGGGGAACTAGGGATTACCTCATTACCGGGGATTCGGTAGTCATCTTCCCAGCCACGGCGGCAGCGCTGGTGCCCGTGGTGGTGGCCCCTTTCTTCTTGGCCACGACAATGGCGGCCACAGATCCAGCAACAGAGGTTCCCTTCTTCTTTCCCATATGGCGCTTGCGGTGGGAGCGCAGAAAGTAACTAGGAAAATGGCGCAGATCGTCCAACGCCACAAAGAGGATGCGAGCAATGGAACAGCGAGGAGCCGGAATGGAGGCAGTCCGCGAGGAAGAAGATGAAGATGTGGGGAAATTAGCGCACAACAAACCCCTACTTAACCTACTCGCAGATGACATCCAATAGGCAGCAGGACATCAGCCAGACGCGTGGCACAAATCAATGTCAACGTGTGGTAGTGTAAACCACGAACCATCACTCCACTCCTCGCATTACGCGTGAGAATCGTGGAGACATAGCTAAAAATCAAAGATTACGCATGCCTGGTCAAATCCAAGTCAGAAATGGGGCCCACTTTTTTCACGTCCCGTCAAAACTGCTCACGAGGGCAACTGAGATCATCTCACCATCAGCACAACTCCCCCAGGAGCACTTTCTGACTACTCTAGTCCTTAATCGAGTCTTCGACTCGACAAAGCACTCGGGGGCTACTCCTAACAGGAGCTTTGGCCACGCACCCGATGAATTATACAGACTTCCAAGCATCATGACAATGTATTTTCTCTCAAAAACCCTTCACTCGAATCAATGATTCGAGTGTGGATTCAGGGTTACTCCCATAGGGAGCGCTGAAAGCATATTCGACTGAAACAAGCAAAATACGATAGCAGTCGCAAAATACTTATAGTCCTCACCCGAGTCTTCGACTCGAATAGGCACTCAGGGGCTACTCCCATAGGGAGCGCTAGTCACGCACCCTATGATTTTTCTTATACATGACTGTGTGTTAACTACATCCACACTCGAAAGCTTTGGCGACTCCGCCTCATATTTCCGTACAAAGAGATTGCATCTCCTGGGCCACCCGAATCATCTCCGCGATGACATAATTCAGATGCCACGCCTGCGGCGTGAAGATAAGACCTGAATAAGGCCTGACAAAGCACCTACTACGCTCTACTAGACATAATCCATGCATGTAGGCACGATTAAATAAGCCTTGATGGATGTGTCGAGTGCTCACACTTATATACAAGGATTCGACTTTATATTAGCTCCTCGGCCTAAGTCGAATTACTCCAGCACTTTTCTGAATTCGAGTCCGGGGACTCGAGTTTGAGTGGATTGCGTTGTTTTGCCCTAAGACAGTTAATTGATCCCGATACATCGGATGAATTAGGCACGTATATCGACAATCCCTATGATACAAATTAGAGCACTCTAATACGTGCTCGACTATACACTCAAAGGCTTCATAAAGTCTCCACTCGAATCTGCGATTCAACTGGACACTCGGGGGCTACTGAAATGGGCATACCTTACAGGTACTCGAGCTTTCCATATACGGTCCAACATTGAAGAATCCCATGACGTTCCTAAGGCCCAGCCAAGATTTGGGTGACCTAGAGACTCCAACTGCTTGCTGCACACGGCAACTTAAGATTGACGTTTAAAGGGAAAACCCTAACTTGTAACTGACTCAGCCTGTTACCCTGAGACCTATCCTATCTATATAAAGGCTAGGAGGTGCGCCGAGGAGGATAATCACAACCCTAGTTTCCACATCATTGCTAGATTGCATCTGCGCACCCCCTGTAACTTTCGACTCCTTCGATAATTCCAAGAGTAGACAAGCAGGAGTATTGTCCTCTACGAGGCCTGAAGCTAGGTAAACCTTGCGTCCCTGTGTGCTTGTTTTCTAGCCGATCGATGCCTCTAGCGCTCCCCACTTCCTCGAACCTAAGTCCATCTGTGATGGGCATTTATGAGCTAACCCCTCGTTAGTAGGTAAAATCATACATAAGTAAAACAGTAGGCCAAAGCTTATGAGCAAGAACGTGGCTTTCCTGTGATCAACAAAAGGGCAATATATGTCCCTAGACTTCTTCTTAAAATACCATAATAATTCAATAATTACCACTTCTTCTGGTCTATGATATAATCGCAACTATCATCGTCAAAGATAGCCCGTGCAAGCAAACAAGTCCACAATCAACACAAGGAATTCAAGAATCTTTCAATACAACAAAGAAACATACAACACCTCATTCAATTCAGTATATTTTGATAGATTTAGAAAATAGAATTTGGAATTACTTAACTTTCCTTTGTGGATTTTCCTTTATGATTTATTTTTTAAATACCACCTAATGAAGGAGGTTTTGAACCAAGGCTTGGTTATTTATGATATCAATTCACAAAAAGGAAATCTACAAAAGTGGTTTCATCATTTTATCAATTTTCTATATTTAGTTATGATTTTTCTAGTGAAATAACCTCTAGTTTTGGTGAATAAATCACTAGAAAAGATCTGGGGCTCAAATAAATTTGTCCTTAGAATTTTTGGTAGACTTTGGTGTTTAAGATTTTTGAGAGTTGGATTCATCTCAAAATATTTATAAGAATACCCTTGGGAAATTCCCAAATCAGTTTTGTAGTATATTTTTCTTTTTAACGAGATTTATTTACAGGTCCAAAGGGAATGAGACTAATGACATTGGATAGGTATTGCAAATAACTTCTAGCATAAATTGGAATCACTATTTTTGGAGTTGCTAAGCTTCAGAAATGATTTATCTAGTGATAATACCACCTACAAAAGTATTTAATTGACTAAACTTCAACATAAGCTCAATAAATATTGGCCTTCTAGGATTTGTTTGGTATGATGGTATGGGTGTTTTGGGAGTTTGAATTAAGTCAAAATCCATTTTATTTTGACCTAGAGAAATTCCTAAAGTCAGATCTAGATGTATTTTGTCATTTTTGCTATAAGTGAACCATATCTCTGAATGACATGAGACTAATGCTCAAAGGTGGTAATTTCAAATAAAAATCAGTGGAAATTGGATTTACTCTGTTTGGGTTTAGCAAACTCCAAAAATGATTTATTTAGTGAAAAGTGGAACTTCTTGGAATAATATATATCCGAAAATATACAAATACCTTTCTGAATATTTTTATTGCCTACATGATGCAAAGAACCCTTAGGCACCTGGGAATGTTTAGATCTAGGTATTTGGTGTTGGTTTTCATTTTTGAAAAGATTTAAACCAAACTGCTATTTCGCAGGTCTGGGAAAGTAATCAAAAGAATAAAAAAGGGACATACTGGGCCGAGATCTAGATGCGAGGTGCAGATTCAAAATGACCTGGCCGGGGCCGATTAGGCCCACCCCGGCCCGAACAAGCGCGCGAGGCGCAGATTGAAAATGGCCTGGCCCGGGCCCGCTAGTCATAGACAAAGAGGTACCGGGCGAGCTGGGCCGTCTGATTTAAGAGGATCTGATGGTGGTCATTCGTCTTCTTCCTAGCATTAGGGCATCGGTGGCGGAAACCCTAGGGGAGGTCTGGGAGGCGTCGGGGTTTAACCAGAGGCAAGGAGAAGGGCCAGAGGCGGTGTTGGGCCCCACGCTTCGTCGGGGCGAGTTCGGAGAGGGGAGGCATGCACCACTTTGATGTTAGGAGGTGGGTCGCGCGAGAGAGCCCGTGGTGGTGTTCGGGAGCTCGCCGGTGATGTTCCCAGGGTGCATGCATGTCCGGAGGGACAGTCGGGTTAGGTCGGTACCATTAGTGGATCTTGCCTAGGTGATAAACAGAAGTAGAGAGGCCATAGAGAGGGAGCAGGGTCAAACCTTTCGAAAATCCCGAGGCTAGCCCTCTCTCTTCTCCACGATGGTGCAGGCCAAGAGAAGGGCTCAGGAGCTGCAGTGAGGTCGATCAGGGGTAGGGCAGTTCAGTTAGTACACAGGCCGGAGGAGGAGAGCAGGGGAGATGGAGCTGTAGCAAGAACTCGAAAAAGTTGTCAGAGCATGTTTTCTCTATTTCTTGGCTAGAGCAGACAATGGGAAGGGGAGGGGAGCTCGGGGGAGATGAGTGGGAGTGGTTGGAGGCAAATGAGCCGAAGTGGATGTGCTGAGGTGGCCTCTTTCCTTTTAAACCGAGGAGGGGGAGGCTCATGGTGGAACAAGTCCATGGGGAAGCTAAGGCTGGTCCATGGCCTGCCCATTGGTGGCTAGGGGTGGTGGAGAGGGGGGTGTGGGATGCCTCTGGTTGTGCAGTGATGCAGAGAGGAGTAGGGTAGCAACTGCAATATTTTTAGAAAGGTTAAACAAAGAGTAGCCTATTTATCCCATTCCGCCAAGCATAAAGGACAAGGGAGAGGGTTTTCTACAGTGCTACGGTAGCTTAGCTATTATTCACATGACCAGGATTGAGGGGTGGTTGCTCTAGAGAAGTGCTTTGCAAGTTTGATGAAGAATTGATTTAGTTTTAATCATAGATTTGAGTAGTTTCAAAGATTGTCCATGGAGATGATCAAGATGAAAAGTTTAAAATTTTGATCTATGCAAGATGAGATAAGGGTTCTAGTAGATAGGTATGGTCACTATGCATCACCAAGAATTTATTGGGATTTAGTTGATCATCCTAGATCCATTTTATATTACTTATTCAAAAAGTGCTATTTTGGTTTTATTGGATTAACAGGGAATATTTGAATTGTACTAGATGAGTTTTTGCTTTGAGATGGTTGTAAATATGAATTTATACTTTGGATAATTTTCCCAGGATTTATTGAGGCATAAAAGTATTTAAAACATTCACTACAAGAAAAGTTTTCTTCCGCAACGACTTGGCCAGAAGGTCATCATAGAAGGCGCGTCTTACGTGACGAAATTCTCCGCTCGGCCATGGCCGATGGAAAACTTTTTTCCGGTTTCGTGGCCCTCTACTATGACGGATCTACTAAAAACACGGAGGAAGCTCGGCCAGCGCGTGGCAGAAGAAATATTTTCGTTTCCTCGCGCGATGTTGACTTGCCGAACTCTTTTGAGGCATGTGGGCCCCGGACGTTTGTGTCTCTAGCGGACCATACTTTTCGGTCACGCCTCCCTGATTTGAACTTGATAACGTTTCTTGAGGCATCTGCAGTTTAGTCAGGCTGCTAGGTCCCATATGCCAGCCTCTCATTAGAAGGATCATGTGTATGATGGACTTTTTTCCTTCTCTTGCGCTACCCCGTTCCGAAGTTGATAGTGCTTCTCGATGCATCTACCATCTAATCAACCTCCTGGGACCCACATGTCATCCTCTCATTAGAAGAAACGTGTGTATGATGGAATTTTTTCCTTCGCTGGTGCTACCCCGTTCTGAAGTTGATTGCGCTGATCGACACATCTACCGTTTAGCCAACCACATTAGCCCCACATGTCATCCTCTCATTAGAAGAAACATGTGTATGATGGACTATTTTCCTTCGCTCGCGCTACCCTGTTTTGAAGTTGCTAGCACTGTTCAATGCATCTACCGTTTAATCACGCTGCTGGGCCCCACATGTTATCCTCTAATTAGAAGAAACATGTGTATGATGGATTTTATACCCTCTAACATGCCTTCGTATTCTGAACTTGATAGCGTTGCTCGCTACTTCAGCCATTTATACAGGCTGGTGGGCCCGACATGTCAGCCTCCTCTATACAGGAAACGTGTGCATGCTAGACTTTTTTTTCTCTCACGCCTCCCTGTTTAGAACTTCACAATGTTGCTCGATACAACATCTGAATAATATCTCCCTCCTGGGTCCACATGTCAGCTGCCTATGTAGAGGAAACGTGTGTATGTTGGACTTTTTTTTCTCTCGCGTCCATCGGTTTGACCTTGGTAACGTTGTTCCATGCGGCGGGCGTGTATGGTCTTGCTACTGGGGCCCACTGTCAGCCTCTCTCGACAAGAAACATGTCTATCTTGGTTTTCTTTTTTCCGGTCATGACTATTGTACAAGTACTTTTTAAATGCGCTCGTTAAACTTGATCTCTTGTACGGTAAGGTTGATGGGCGCTAGCTGCAGGAATGTGGGTCGGCCATGTGAGCCTCTTAGTATAAAAATATTGCTATAGATAAACTGCATGCCTTGCAACTACACAATAAAATTCTTATGCTTTTATAAAACGTAAAAATGTATACTAACATCATATATAACTTATTAAGTTTTCTTCTTAAAAAATTGCTTGTCCATCTGCTACGCGTGATTGCTAGCAGCTCGACTAAAAAATTGTGAAGTATAAATAATGTAAGGGTAGTACTTAAAAAACATGGATAGACGGAGTTTTTTTAGGGGTGGGTGGTTGGTGCCCAAAAAGGCCGAATTGAAGAAAAATGGGCCAAGCAGAGATTGATAGGCAATTTTTCATGGGCTCTCGCCCAATCTAACTGGGCTATTGTGAGGCCGGATGGGCTAATTTCTTAGGCTCGATAGTTAAAATCCCAAGGTACATGCTGGGGCTCGACTGGGTTCGAAATATGAGTGCCTAGATCCCAGGCGCCTGAGAACTTGTTATGTTAAGGCGCTGACGTCACCCTACTAATTGTGCTAACACTCAGTTGTAACCTAGTAGTTGCAACTCATTAAATTCCCAATTCCAAGCTAGTTGCAACAAACATGTAAACCTCACGTTGCACGAATTGCGAGGTGAATCCAATGGCGAGAGAGGTGACTCTTGAGAACTGGCAAATCCGATAAAATATTCACAGATATTTCGTGAAAATTGTGGACAAACACCCCGTGCCCGCTAAAACTTTCCGCCGAGACCCCAAACTTTTCTAAGCCCGCCGTCAATCGAGCGACCAACCCTCGTCTCTTCAAATTTTGCACCGTTCTTATGGGAGATGCACCGGATTATAACTAGGCCGCAAACTTCTCCACTCCTTAAAAAAAACTCCTTGACGCCTTTCTATCAATAGTGCTCGTCTACCACCATTGGCCGCGCCGTTCTTCACGAGATGCACCGGTCGGCGGTTAGCTGGGCGATCCCCACGCTTTTCCTGCTAGATTCAGGCACTAGATATTCTTCTTGGCTTTGGTTTATTCTCCACCTCTCCTAGAAAAAGTTTAAGCTTGTGACCATCTTGATTTACAAGGTTCTTATAGATTTTGGTAGGTATGTTCTTTAGGTAAATCTATAGTAAATCTCTGGATAGAAGAGTTCGAAAACATCTTAAAAAGGACATGGCAGAGATCCTGTGCAAGCTTTTGACCTGATATATTCCCCATACTTCTTAGATAAGATGGAGAATTTGGTTGTTGATGTACCTGACAAGGAATACTTAGAGGTACCGTATAGAACGTTGACTTCGCATTTCCAAGGAGCAGGAAAAATATACAAGCTATCAAGATTTTACATATAAATGGGTAACAAAAAACACCCGACACACTTATATGAACTTTACAACACATATGCATCTATATACAGGGACATGCTACTCTACTTCCGTAAATGGAGAACATTGGTACGCTCTTCAAAAAAATCAACGATATCTTCGGCTGGATGATCAACCGCCCGTTAATGGGGCACCATGTTTCACGCCATCCCTTCTGGTGGGGGCGGTGGTCCAGCGGGAATAGCCGCGAAATTCATATACGGTCGATGCAGGAGAACAAGCACCAATGTAGCCTTGGCACCCGTGACCAACTACTGACGCACACACTCGCGGACCGCGCTGATATCCTGAAACTTCATCAGCAAAGCTAGGAAGCTTAAAGGCACCGCATCCAGGGGTAACACCACTTGGAAAATATGCTTGAGACACGACTGCAACTTCTTCAAGTAAAGCAGCACCCACGATACACGGTCTTGCAGCGTCGCCAACGCGACTGCACGATCGTGATCAATTTAGAAATACCCACTAGCTTCCAGCTACTCCTGGGTCAAGTCATTCAGTCGAATGGCAACTCACATGGGAAACTGAGAAATGGGGCCCACTTTTTGTCACGTCCCGTCAAAACTGCTCACGCGGGCAACTGAGATCATCTCACCATCAGCACAACTCCACTAGTAGCACTTTCTGACTACTCTAGTCCTTAATCGAGTCTTCGACTCGACGAAGCACTCGGGGCTACTCCTAACAGGAGCTTTGGCTGCGCACCCGATGAATTATACAGACTTCCAAGCATCATGAAAATGTATTTTGTACCAAAAACCCTTCACTCGAATCAATGATCCGAGTGCGGATTCAGGGTTACTCCCATAGGGAGCGCTGAAAGCATATTCGACTGAAACAAGGAAAATACGATAGCAGTCGCAAAATACTTATAGTCCCCACTCGAGTATTCGACTCGAATAGGCACTCGGGGGCTACTCCCATAGGCAGCGCTAGTCACGCACCCTATGATTTTTCTTATACATGACTGTGTGTTAACTACATCCACACTCGAAAGCTTTGGCGACTCCGCCTCAATTTTCCGTACAAAGAGATTGCGTCTCTTGGGCCACCCGAATCATCTCCGCGATGACAAAATTCAGATGCCACGCCTGCGGCATGAAGATAAGACCTGAATAAGGCCTGGCAACGCACGTGCTGTGCTCTACCAGACATAATCCATGGATGTAGGCACGATCAAATAAGCCTTGCCGGACGCGTCGAGTGCTCAAACTTATATACTAGGGTTCGACTTTATAAGACCTCCTCGTCCTATGTCAAATTACGCCAGTACTTTTCCGAATTCGAGTCTAGGGACTCGAGTTTGAGTGGATTGCGTTGTTTTTCCCTAAGAAAGTTCACTGATCCCGATACATCGGCTGAATCAAGCATGTATATCGATGATGACCCACAAGTATAGGCGGTCTATCGCAGTATTTTCGAGGGAAGTGAAACCCAATTTATTTATTCGATACAAGGGGAGCCAAATAATATTTATAAGCCTTAAAAACTGAGTTTTCAATTTAGCTGCACCTGGAAACAATCTTGCTCACTGCAGCTTATCAGTAGCAACAGTTTTGTAGTAGGAATAGTAAAGTAACAGCAGTAGTAAAGTAAACACAGTAGTAACAATTGCAGCAAACAGTAGGATTCGAATGCGGTAGGCATAGGGATGGATGGACGGGTGTTGCATGGACAAGACAATTCACATAGCAATCAGAACATAGGGCAATTGCAGATAAATAAGATAAAGCATCCAAGTACTACATAATCGTAGGCACGTGTTCCGTATATAGTCATACGTGCTCGCAATGAGGACTTGCACAACATCTTTTGTCCTGCCAGCCTGTTTGCAGCGGGGCCTCAAGGGAACTACTGGCAATTAAGGTGCTCCTTTTATTAGAGCACCAAAGCAAAGCATTAACACTCTTTGAACACATGTGATCCTCACATCAAAGCCATTCCCTCCGGTTATCCCGATTTATGTCACTTCGGGGCCATTGGTTCCAGACAACAACATCTGTACACAACTTGTAGATAAGGCCAAAAACAATACTATCATAATGAATCAATAACATGTTCAGATCTGAAATCATGGCACTCGGGCCCTAGTGACAAGCATTAAGCACAACAAGTCGCAACAAAGTCATAAAGCACTAATAAAAGATACTAGGCACCATACCCTAACAATCTCATGCCATTACATGAATGATCTCATCCAATGCCTACCATACCCATAGCCTACAGCGGGGGATTACTCACTCATAGATGGGGGAAACATGGATGGTCGATGGAGAAGCGATGGTGATGATCTCCTCCAATTCCCGTCCCGGCAGGGTGCCAGAACGAAGTTTCTGGTGCTGTTTTGTGGAATCTGGTGGTGGCAGCGGAGCGGACCTCCTTCTGGAAAAATGTCGACCCCCCTGAGGTTTTAGGTCAGAAGGCAACTTATAGGCGAAGAGGGAGGCCGAGGGGGTGCCTGGGCTGGCCACACCACCCCCTGGCGCGGCCTGGCCTAGCCCGCGCGGCCAGGTCTTGTGGTGGCCCCTTGGCTCTTCTTCGTCTCATATTCTGGCTCCATATGACTTTCGATAAAATAGGCACTTTGGCTTTTGTCCCGTCCAATTCCAAGAATATTCATTTTCTGACTTTCCTAGAACCAAAAACAACAAAAAACAGGCAGCTGGCACTATGGCTCTTGTTAATAGGTTAGTCCAAGAAATCATATGAAAAGTACTCCAAAGTGTGGACAAAACACAAGAAAGTAGATAAAACCAAGCATGGAACATCAAAAGTTATAGATACATTTGCAATGTATCAACATCCCCAAGCTTAAGTCCTGCTCGTCCTCGAGTAGGTAAGTGATAAAAAAAAGAATAATTTTGAGGTGACCATCAAAGGCTTGATCAAAGTATTTGTAAAACATTCAAAGCTAGGATCATAGTACTTCAATCATAACATGAAAGACAAAGTTCTAGCAATAAGACAAAAAACTATGATGCAATATGAAAAGACACAAACAAAAGATTCATGAATAACAATGCTTTGCAAGACGTTTGTTTGTTTCACATAAAGAAAACATAGCATAGTAGTATTCAGCTTGTCCCTCATGGAGTAGCAAATATAAATGCATAGGACACCTTCAAAGTTTACAAGAGTGACTAGATACAAATAGTTTAAAACAAGAAATATCAAGGTATGCATCAATCAACAAGTCTTGGGACAATGCACATAGAACTAAGAATGGCCACTATGCTCTCAAGAAAGTGCTCAAAGAATGTCTGGAGACTCAACAAGGAAATGAACAGGTTTTGAAAGGCTTCCAAATGCTGAAAGTATGGTACTCATTAGCTTTGAGCTCTCATTGCCCCTATCATAAGCATCTTTAAATGGTTATGGTTAAAGTGACACAACTAAGAGGATAAGCTTGACAAGTTATAAATCGAAGTCTCATGCCCCTTACTTACGAAGACCGATCCTCATGCTACTCAACTTTAGTCACGAGTAAGATCTTGCCATTGTAAGTATATACGTATCATAGAGAACCGCCAACGGGGTACCCCTTGCACATGACACAAGAGCTATCCCATAATCAAAATGATAAGGCAAGTAGACAATGAGCATCTCAGCGATCTTTTTATTTACTATGTGCATAGATTTTTATTAAGGATGCTTCATAGAATGCTCATTATGGTTATGATGCAAGTTTCCACCATGATTAGGCATGGCTTAGGCTAGTGGCCCAGGCGTTTCTCTAACATACATACAAACTCCATGATCTTATAAGTTCCACTTTTATTTCACACCTTCGGGATCCATAAGCAAAAGAACATGATATCAAAAAAACATGGTTCTGCTAACTTCAACTTATAAAGCGCAAGCATATACGCAAAAAAAAGGACACAATGGTTCAGGTTTATTAAATGCAAGAAAAATAAAGTGTGCCATCAAGTTTGTGAGAGCTTTACTAACTAACTTTCTCATAACAAGCAAGCATTTTATTCGAAAGAAAACAAGGCATATTGAATATGCACAGAAGTAGCAAATAATGCTAATAGGTAGGTATGGTGGAAACTTTGGCAATATTTGGTTTTAGGGAGTTGGAAACATGAGTAAAACATACTCAGTGTAAGTGAAGGCTAGCAATAGTAAGGGAGCGACAAACGAGAGAGCAATAATGGCCATAATCATGCAGAGCGACAAAACATCATTGATCAAAGCATAAAGTGATACTACAAGTTGAAAAACTAAAGGATCATAAAGGCTTATGGTGACTTGGGATAGTCATAACATGGTGTGAGCATGTGCCAAGTTAACCCAAATAAAGCATCAAAGGAGAATACCACAATAATATGCTTTAATATGCTAAAACAATGCATGATTCTTCCAAGGAACATTAAGAAATCTCAATTGTTTATAACAAGTCATGCTACAACAAAGAATACTAAGCATAAAGCCAAAACAATATCAAGCATGGCATGACAAAGCATAGGCACAATCAAAAACAAGCTCTCTTTAACACTTAAGCTTTAACTTTCCTACTCTTTTCCAATCCAAACCAAACTATTTGAAAACCAATGATTGAAAGAGGAGGTCCAACCAATTTATTTAGCAAACTAAGAAAACCAAGCAAACGAAAAACCAAAATGAAAACGAAAAAGAAGACGCTCCAAGAACAACACAATTGTGCATGAAGCAATAAAAATGAAGTGTTTGGAAGAAACCTGGGATTTTCATTGATGAAGAAGAGGATGCCTTGGGTATCCCCAAGCTTTGACGCTTATACTTCTTAAATATTTCTTGGGGTGACACGTGTGGCATCCCCAAGCTTGAGCTTTTGTCAACACCCGAATTTTTAATCCCAGATCCCGTTATGCCATACCTCGCAATCCTAGGATTACCATTTTTGCGAGACATAACAGATTGGATATCACAGTACCTCATCCATTACAAACCATACATAAGGTCTTACACAAATAAGGATCTCATGATCCAGTCTTAATACAATAAGCAGCGGAAAAAAAAGATAAGCGTAGCGGTGGCGTCCATATGCAGGGGCACAGGCAATGCTGATGAAGGCAGATGGTCCTAGTTATCATAGCCGTCCTGTTGGCCATCATCTTGATAGTCTCCTTCATAGTCTGGCCATGATAATAGCCAGGGACAAAAGCCATGAGTACTCTTTAAGTACTCGCAAACTACCACTAACAAGTACTATAGTTCAAAGTTAAAGTGCTAATTCTAAGTTTAACTATAAAGTTAAGTTTGAAACCTAAGCTGAGTTCAGACGCAAAGAAAGATAAAGTGAAGTCCTAGAATCACTTAAGTGGGAAAGCTATTGTTATAAACACAACCCTGTTATGGTCAAGTCAAGATTCATCATTCTTTTCAAAGTATTTAGAAAACATCTGACAACGAAACAGTATGGCCATTCCAACTGTCCATAACCGCGGACGCGGCTATTCGAATAGTTTGACACTCTGTAGAGGTGGTACACTTTCACCACAAGATTTGATACATCTGTCAGGGATAACCCTGAATCATCATACTTAGTATGCAGATAATCAAACATAACCTTCCCTTTACACACCCTAGTATAAGCACCTCTCCTATGAGCATGGCCTGCCAACCATGACCATCAGTCATCTTGGGCACTTCATAGGTGGACATCATGAGAGGTAGCCTCAGCTCAGACCTCTCCCATGAGGGAACTAATAGTAATGCATTTAAATTTCCAGCTAAGCCTTACCCAATTCAGGTAGTGTGGTTGTACGGTAAATTTGGAATGGTATCGCATCCGAAGCCAACCATTAGTTTTTAAAAAAAGGGTTAAGGCTCATGCCTCAACATTTTCATCATCATCAACCATTTGTGTTTTCTCAACACATGTCAAAACATCTCAATAGAATGACTCATCATTCCAAGGTTTTCATAATTCATTTGCACCAAGTGTTCCCATCTAAAGTGACTCAAGTTTTTTATCTACTCTAACTACTAAGTTAAGAGTGTTCACTAAGGTGGAAAACATGGGTTCAATCTCATGCCATAGAATGACACCTAAAGGGTTCTAATTAGGTCAAGTTTTATACTTTTTATGCTGCCTTCAAACTAAGTAAAGAACTTGGTGTAAACTAAAAGAGTAAAACTTGCAACTATGACTTGGGGTACTAATAGTCAAAAGGGAGTGTGATCAAGGCATGCTTAAGGCATCTTTGCTAAACCATCTAGTTTGATTCTAGTTTGCTAAGCAGTTAACTTGAAAGTGTTAGCTTGCACTGTTAATGGTGGCTTGCAAGTAGAACTTGCAATGGTTAATCTTGGATAGTGCTAGCTTGCTAATAGTAGCTTGCCTTGGTTGGTGCAGTGGTTGAAGTTTTCTTCTTCTTCTTCTTGGTAGAACTCCTCCTCCTCGTAAGCTTGGTCGGTACTATCGTCTATAAATACATAGGGATTGCACAATCACCAAACAATACTTAACTAGGCTAAATAGAATTCTAAGACACATATTTGATGATCTATTATCATCACAAACATCACAAGTTTAATTCAATAGTTTCCTCCTTTTTATTTTAGAAAAGTAATTTCTACTCATTAAAAAAATTAATTAATATTTAATATTCACCACTTAAAATATGGGATCATGTTGAAACATGTCATCACCACATATCCTAACATGTGGGAATGAGAATTAAGGGTTGGATCAATATTACTTTGGTTTAAGTTCATTATTTAATGATTTAAAGTGACTAGAAATGCCTATATAGCATTATTTGGGTACTAGTCCAAAGTCACTACATGTAAACCTTAATATTATTACATATTTAGATAGATATGATGGAATGTGATTTTTGAGAGTTGGAATCAACTCAAAAGCTAACTTGGTTGATTTTACAAAAATGTTGCAAGTGGCAAATGCTTCTGTCTTCTTATTTGTATTAGGAGAGATCTATAACTCTAATTGAATTAAATCCAACGGGCCAGGATAGATCATCTTATTACCTTTCAGGCAAAATTTGTTTCATGCAATTTGGATCTGTCAAACTCCCAGAATTGAATATTAAAATAGTGGACAGAAACTAGATTTAACTAAAAAGAAAAATCTAGATTTGAACGTGTGGGCTAGCGCGGGAAAAGACTTGGGCCGGCCCAGTGGTGCTCCGCGGTGCGAGGCTCAGCTGACAGGGGGGTCGCGCTTGTCAGCGGCACTTAACACGCGAATCGGTATGCGCGCTGTGGGTCGTAGGATTAGAATGGATATCTACGGCTGAGGGTCGTCGTCAACGACAAATAGGTCGCTGGCGAGCTCGAACCCTAGCGGCTCGGTGGGGGTCTGTTTGGGACGTACCAGGGCTCTACCGGGGTCGGCGAGGCGGGCAAACGAAGTGGAAGACGACGGCGAGGCGAGGCGCGGTTGCGGCGGAGCTTGGGGTGGTCGCAATCAGCGACGCCCTTCTCCTCCAGAGGCGGCGGCTCCGGCGAGGCAGAGCTTGCCTTGCTCCAGTTAGAGGTGGGTGAGGCTCAGAGAGGTGAGGGGAGTGGAATGGTGTGGATAGAAGAGGTTAGGGAGGGCTCCTTTAATAGGACCGACGGTGAGACCGAGCGGGATGGGAAAGCGATGGTGGCGACATGGCTACGACGGAGTAGAGGCATGGCTACGGGTGGCGATCAACGTGCGGTTCCCTGGCAGTGCTCTAGGCATTGAATGCAGCCGTAGGGGCGGTGGCATGCGGTCTGAGCGAGGTGGCGCTCTGAGCGGCAGAGGCGGCAGTGTCCATGGCGAGTGGTGGCTGTGAGGCGTTGGGCGGCCAGCAGGGGTGTCTGGGAGCGGCGGGCGCGGGCTGCGGCCAAGGGGCGGTCTCTGCGAGCGGGGACATACCGCGCTCTAAGGGCGGCAACGACATGGTGCGGTGGCACTGGGCGCGGGCTTTCCTCGGTGGTCCACGACAGGGCTTGGTTCGGGCAGGGAACAAAGAGGGGCGGTGAGTTGTGGGCTACCTCCTAGACATGGAGAGAGAGGCGGGAGAGGGCTATTGTGGTGAGTGCACGGTCGGCCGGCGAGAGATGGCTCAGCATGGCTGTGCAGTGCAGCTAGGAGGTAGTGGAGAGGTTGGGGTTGGTCTGGTTAGGCTTGAGGGGGAAAGAGATGATCAAAGCACAACATAATTGCTAGACAAAATCAGCCCAAAACAGTATTAGTTAAGAAAAAATGATCTTGCTAGCAAGTTGTTTGACAAAATGGCCGAAAGAGAAAAAGTTTTGAATTTTGGTTTCAAATTTTTTGAGTGATCTCCACTAGTGCTAGGTAGTGTCGGTCTACAAGGGTTTTGAAAGTGGAGCTCAAATAGAGGGGTTTTGAAATAGGGGTGATCTATGCATATGCATTAGATTCAATTTTCAATTGTCATTTAAAATAAGTTAAAGCATGTTTTTAGCAGATCAAAAGGTGGGCCTTGGTACCTTATTATGTGTACTAGCAAGGGGTACAAAGAAAAAGAATTGTTTCTGTTAAGAAATGAGTGCTAGGAACACTCAAAGAAGTGTAGTGGATTAAAATGGCCAAAATGGCCATTTCCTCCTTTTTAATTCTTTTTGATTTGATTTTCTTGAGGAAAAGTTTGGGAATGATGTAGATGATGTTTAAATCACCTAAGAAACAATTTACAAGAATTGGTTCACTCAATTATGTCAATTCAAACAACTCCTATTTTAAATGCACACATATATGAATGCTTTCATTTTAAATTTGGAAAAGTTTTTGTTAACCCCATTTTTTGTTGATTTGATCTTGATAAGCTTGGATTTAAGTTTTGGAATGTTACAGCTTTAGTCCATCCTTCATCTCATTACTCATTCCATCCATACACCTAAAATTTTTCCTTCATACAAAACTTCACACAATCTTTATTAGCAACATTAGTGTACTCAAGACAAAAGGTCATAAGGTTCAGTTCCAACACCAAATAAACTTCCATTAGAACACTAGATACTGTAGCACTTCCCTCAAAAAGCTCAATTCCCCAAAAGAACTCAACAAGGAACCAACAAGAAGCAAATGCAGAAAATGGCAGAAATCTGTCAAAACAAACCAGCAGGTAAAGACGAATTTTTTCGAAGACCTTCTGTTGCTCAAATCAAAAAGTGCTGAACTAAAAAAAGTTGGATAACAACCAGGGACAGAAGCAAAAAAATTCACGCCTCACAAATACGTGCAGAGATTTTAGACGAATTTTTATGGTGACGCACATAAATCTGTTTCGGGACAGCAACTTTCCCAATCATTACTTCTCTCTCATTAGAGGTTACTCTTGGCACCAAAAGCAAATAAAAAGGATAAGGAGCGGTTATTACTGAAGTAATAACTGCAAGACTCATCTAAAACTTTTGGGTTATCTCCCAATAAGTACTTTTCTTTAACGCCTTTAAGTTAGGCATAAGCGAAAACTAAAATGGATAGAATAGAAGTAAGCAGAGATAATCATGGTGAAAACATTGTTTTATTCAATGAAATCCTTTTGTTAACAAGGTTGATCAGGTGTTGTTACCAAAACAATTTCATATGAGACAAAACTTTGTATTCCACTAATGATTATGTTACCTCAAACTTGATAGCAATGGTCCCAATCAATATAGTTTCAAATTTTTCTCTTGGTATGAGACAATATATTTCTCCAACTTGAACGCCCTCAACATGTTCAATTGAATTCAAAACCATAAGTCCTATCAATCTTCTTGGGTAAATAGATAGTATGTTCCTTGTCATTAACATTGACGGTCACCTTCCCTTGATTACAATTAATAACAGCTCCTGCAGTATTAAGAAAAGGTCTCCCAAGAATAATAGACATATTATCATCTTCAGGCATAATAGTTTGAGAGGATGCTCACATAAGAAATATGAGATGAAGTAAAAGAGAGCATCAAGAAGCAAATTCAAAACACATTTAAGTCTAACCCACTTCCTATGCATAGGAATCGTGTATGCAAATAAATTCACAAAGAACAAAGTGACAGCTATAGGAAGATGAAACAAGAGTAACTTCAAAACTTTCAGCACATAGAGAGGTGTTTCAATACGATGAAAACTTCTACAACCATATTTTCCTCTCTCATAATAATTTTCAGTAGCCTCATGAATAAACTCTACAAGCACTAGAGCTTTATTATAAACATTTTCAAAAGGATCCTCAAGAACATAACATTCATCCTCCTTTAGTAAGCATGGGGGACAATCAAATAATGTAAGGGATAAAGAGTTACTCTCATTAGAAGGTAGGCATGGGTAGCTAATCCATTATTCCTCCTTTTGTTCATCACTCTCCTCCTCTTTTTCATCTAATTAGATTTCAGGTTCATCAATTTCTTCTTCCATAGGATCCTGCAAGGCATTAGTCTCTTCCATTTGTGGAAAGCATCTATTAATATATTCAAGAATATAGCCATTTTCTTCCTTGTAATTATCAAAGCAAAATTTAAGTATACCATACACCTCATATTTGTAAGGTGAATCATCAATATTTTCAAGCAAACTAGCAAGTTCAAAAGCACCCTTCCAAGCAATAAATTCTTCTATTTGTTCTGCATCATAAAAGTCATAAATTCCTTTAGCATAGGAAGATATGGTATCATTATCACTATACTCACATTGAAAAGGGAGGTGTTTATACCTCTTTCTGCAACAAGACTCATCACAGCAATAAGTAACATTATAAGTAGAGCACACGTTCCTAGCAATGGTATACAATCTAACAATTTGTTCCCATAAGTGTTTCCCTTTTTGTGACAAGCGGTGTTCCTTAGAATGATATTTTTGATCTTCCGTGAACCCACCTTGCCAATAAGCTTCAGTTTCAAAGAAACCAACCATTGACAACAAGCATGATAAAGCAAGACAATAACAGACCAACGAAAATCACAACTAGAGTAGGAACTAATTGTTTTTTTATTTTTTGATAAAGAATCAAGCAAACAAGGAGAAAGATAAACTTAGCTTGAACAATAGTGATTCCAAGTGGACTTTATAAATAAAGCTATGCTCCTCGGCAACGGTGCCAGAAAATAGTCTTGATGACCCACAAGTATAGGGGGTGTATCGCAGTATTTTCGAGGGAAGTGAAACCCAATTTATTGATTCGACACAAGGGGAGCCAAAGAATATTTATAAGCCTTAACAACTGAGTTGTAAATTCAGCTGCACTTGGAAACAATCTTGCTCATAGCAGTTTATCAGTAGCAACAGTTTTGTAGTAGGAATAGTAAAGTAGCAGTAGTAGTAAAGCAAGGACAGTAGTAACAAAAGCAGTAAACAGTGGGATTCGATTGCGGTAGGCATAGGGATGGATGGTCGGGTGTTGCATGGACAAGACAATTCACATAGCAATCAGAACATGGGGCAATTGCAGATAAATAAGATAAAGCACCTAAGTACTAGACAATCCTAGGTATGTGTTCCATATATAGTCATACGTGCTCGCAATGAGAACTTGCACAACATCTTTTGTCCTGCCAGCCCGTTTGCAGCGGGGCCTCTAGGAAACTACTGGCAATTAAGGTGCTCCTTTTAATAGAGCACCGGAGCAAAGCATTAACACTCCGTGAATACATGTGATCCTCACATCAAAGCCTTTCCCTTCCGGTTATCCCGATTTCTGTCACTTCGGGGCCATAGGTTCCGGACAACGACGTGTGTATACAACTTGCAGATAACACCAAGAACAATACTATCATAATGAATAAATAACATGTTCAGATCAAAAATCATGGCACTCGGGCCCTAGTGACAAGCATTAAGCACAACAAGTCGCAACAAAGTCATAAAGCACTAATAAAGGATACTAGGCACCATGCCCTAACAATCTGATGCCATTACATGAACGATCTCATCCAATCCCTACCATCCCAATAGCCTACAGCGGGGGATTACTCACTCATAGATGGGGGAAACATGGATGGTCGATGGAGAAGCGATGGTGATGATGATGGCGATGATCTCCTCCAATTCCCCGTCCCGACAGGGTGCTAGAACGGAGTTTCTGGTGCTGTTTCATGGAATCTGGTGGTGGCGGCAGAGTGGAACTCCTTCTCGAAAAACGTCGAACCCCCCGAGGTTTTTAGGTCAGAAGGCTTCTTATAGGCGAAGAGGGAGACCGAGGGGGTGCCTGGGGTCACCACACCATGCCCTGGCGCCGCTAGGCCTAGCCCGCGCCTGGGGGGTGTAGCCAGCCCTTGGCCCTTCTCCGTCTCGTATTCTGGCTGCTGGAGTCTTGTGGAAAAATAGGCACTTTGGCTTTTGTCCCATCCAATTCCGAGAATATTCATTTTCTGACTTTCCTAGAACCAAAAACAGCAGAAAACAGGCAGCTGGCACTGTGGCACTTGTTAATAGGTTAGTCCAAGAAATCATATGAAAAGTACTCCAAAGTGTGGACAAAACACAAGAAAGTGGATAAAACCAAGCATGGAGCATCAAAAATTATAGATACATTTGCAATGTATCAATATGCTTCACACCTTTCTGGAGGGTCTTCCAAGTTCAGAAACTTGATTTCTCGTGTGTGGATACTATCACGGATTCAATGACTTCTTAGTCATTTTATGGAGTCAGGGCCCAACATCGCTTCTCTGCATGCAGTAGGTTCATCATTGTCAAAACAATAACGACTTATGTTTCAAATCTTACTATTTGATTCTTACCGACCCACATGGTTCAGTAGGAACTCTAATCTCCAAGATCACATCCTTTGCAATCATGGGAGGCATGAGCATTGTGGCCGCCACCAGGACACTTTTCGGTGCTGCGCTACTTAGCACATATAGCTAAGGTTCAACAACCTTTTCAAAGTTCTATTGTCCTCCCACTTAACTTTTCACGAAAAATTCCTTCTCAAGAAACTTGACGTTCCAAGCAACAAACTCTTTTGTCCTCGGTGTTATGGAGGAATTCCCAACAAATTCTTTGGGATAACCTACAAAGACGTGCTTATCGGACTTTGGTTGTAAACATTTTACGTATGCATAGCATACCAAAATTTAAGAAAGGACAATTCGGGTTTTATCCCAAACCATAACTCATATGGTGTCATTTCAACGGATCACAATGGTGCTCTTTTCAGTGAAAAGCGGTAGTCTCTAAAGCTTTAATCCTTAAAACATAATCGCAGTTTTATAAATGACACCTTTGATCTTACCATGTCAAACAAGGTTTGATTTGATCTCTCGAACATACCATACTCCTGTGGTTTATCGAGAAATGCAAATTCATGGAACAATTCCTGAAATATTAGGTGTTTTGCTAAACCTGTAACTCAAATATCTTCCTTTATGATCAAATCATATACTCTTTTATTTTCTTGTTACAATAATTTTTCACTTCATCTTGAATGTCTTTGAACAATTTTTAAATGTTTCATACTTCTTCCTTATTAAGTAAATATATAGATATATTCAGTCAAATTTCTGGAGAAAGCATATGAAGCAAAAAGATCCATCGCATATGGCTACCCATAATGGACTATATACATTAACATGCATAATATCCAGTAAGTTAGTCATCCGTTCCTGTTTGGCCTATGTAACACCCTCGGGATTAGGGTTAAACAAACCCCAGACTACCTTCCGAGATAAACTTAACTCCAACCTCGGAGACTCACAGTATATGATTCGGTAGCATTAGAGAACACAGGAACTCAACAACATAAGTTTAAACTCTTAATAGAGTATGCTATCAGATTATTACAAACCAGGGGTCGCAGACCCATCATCACACCAAACAGTGAAAGCAAATTATGTTGTTCTACACAGTAAACTTAACAAAGGGCCTAAGAGGCCATAAACATAAGTGATGTCCAACCCATAGTCCTCAGGCTGCTACTTGGGACCTCTAACTACTCGTCGATGTCAACGTAGAAGCCACCTTCAGTTGTGACTAGATCAACTGAAGAAAAACAAAAATAGCGCAAGGCTGAGTATGAGAATGTACTCCGCAAGACTTAGATAACCTAGTATCTAGATGCTCTGGCTAGAAAAGCTTTCTCTGGATTTTCTTTGCATTAATCCAACTTTGTTTAGAAACAAGATAGGGAGAAGAGGCTCGTCTACACAGAATACTTTCAAAACCGGGTAAGAGAGCGACAACTCCATCTTGAACCTCTGAAATTTTAACAAAGTACATCTGAACTCCTCATCTAGGATCATCCCCTCGAACCCCCGAGGAAGCACCCTTAAGCACACGTGGATCAGCAAGTTTTACTTATAGTTAATGTTATCTATGATCTTAGAATTCGGTCACCAAGTGTTCATAACCGTGAACACGGCTTTTCAAAAAGATTTAACCCTAAAGTGGTGTACAACTTTACCCACACGTACCAACCGACTCTTAGTGCCAAATATTATTAGCCCTATTCCTTGGAGGGCCGGCAGAGGGTGGTTGACCACGACCTTTACCTTGCTTTCACCGAGACCATGAGTCACGCCCTAAGGAGGGTTCCGCCGTAATAGGTCAAATCCCGAAGTCGGTCCCTAGAGATGTGGAAGGGGTTGGTTTATCAGGGGCGCCATCTACCCCAAGCAACCCTGGCCACACTTACCTACCTGTTATGATGCACCTCCTTCACCTCCTCTTTCGAAAACATTTTCAATGCATATGCCAAATGGAAAGCCCGAACTATGTGACTCATGGAATCTACTAGGCAAGTTAGTTAGTCGAGGGGTTTTCCAGGCCCCGTGTGGCTATATGCTCGTCTCGGTTCCAAAGGCAAGAACTCGGTTCCTAGTAGTGGCGAGCATAGGACTACAAAAACCACACCCAACGTGGCCTCCCATGCAAGCCTTAGCATATTTACCAGTCACTTTTGATCATGTCTCCATCTCCTACCTTTCTAGATTCTTTGGCATCTCCGATTCATCATCATCAGAATGGATCAGGCGTAATTACTAAGCATGGCTAAGCTTGACCATCGAAGAACCTCTAGCAATGCGCACATGCCAGACCTAGGTATGATAGGAGAACTGGATCAGGTATATAAGGCTACAACAAGGAAACTATGCAACAGATAGGTAACTCTAGCTATTGACAAAAGACCACATTGGAATCGTGTGCAATATAGAGAGAAAGTAAATACTTTGTAAAACGTAGGTTCATAATGAGAGGCTACGCTTTCCTTGTCCTTCAGTAGATAGATTTGGATATTCAGTGTCGTTGCCTTCGGTCTCGTGCACGGATCCTATCGTGAAGAAGCAATATCGGAAAGAAGGGCAACGATCAATATCTCGAACCATGCAATGCGCAAACACATGAATGATATGACAGATTAAAGTTATCATGGCAACCCTAGGATTAGCATCGATTTAAATGGGTTCGGAGTGCCGAGGGGTTCGCATTCCATCGATCCCATATGCAATTAGGGGGTTCGATGTTCTTCTAACTAGCTAGGGTTTATTCTGATCAAAAAATGCATGATTGTATTTTTAAACTGTATATCTCATTTTTCTAAACATTTTGATATATTATTCTTATTTTTCTAATTAAATATGAATTAATTATGAATTTTACAAGTTTATAACAATTTCAGGAATTATTAAAACAATTTAAAAAGATTTACTGCGTCACGCTGACGTCAGCTCAGGGTGGGGATATTTTCCACCGGGTATGGGGCTCGCCACAGAAAAATTTAAGTATACCATAAACCTCATATTTATAAAGTGAATCATCAATATTTTCAAGCAAACTAGCAAGTTCAAATGCACCCTTCCAAGCAATAAATTCCTCAATTTGTTCCACATCATAAAAGTCATAATTCCCTTTAACATAAGAAGATATGGTAACATTATCATTATACTCACATTGAAAAGGGAGGTGTTTATACCTCTTACAACAACAAGATTTATCCAAGCAATAAGTAACATTATAAGTAGAGCACATGTTTCTATCAATGGTATACAATTTATCAATTTGTTCCCATAAGTGTTTCCCTTTTTGTGACAATCGGTGTTCTTTATTATAATTTTTTTTATCTTTCGGAAACCCACCTTGCCAATAAGATTCAGTTTCAAAGAAACCAACCATTAACAACAAGCATGATAAAGCAAGACAATAACAGACCAACAAAAATAAACACTAGAGTAGGAACCAAATTTTTTTTTGTATTTTTTTATAAAGAAACAAGCCAACAATGAGATAATAAACTTAGATTGAACAATAGTGATTCCAAGTGGACTTGTTAAATAAAGCTATGCTTCCCGGCAACGGCGCCAGAAAATAGTCTTGGTGACCCACAAGTATAGGGGGTGTATCGCAGTATTTTCGAGGGAAGTGAAACCCAATTTATTGATTCGACACAAGGGGATCCAATGAATATTTATAAGCCTTAACAATTGAGTTGTCAATTCAGCTGCACCTGGAAACAATCTTGCACACTGCAGTTTATCAGCAGCGACAGTTTTGTAGTAGGAATAGTAAAGTAACATCAGTAGTAAAGTAAAGACAATAGTAACAATTGCAGCAAACAATAGGATTCGAGTGCGGTAGGCATAGGGATGGATGGACGGGTGTTGCATGGACAAGACAATTCACATAGCAATCAGAACATAGGGCAATTGCAGATAAATAAGATAAAGCATCCAAGTACTAGATAATCCTAGGCATGTGTTCCATATATAGTCATATATGCTTGCAATGAGAACTTGCACAACATCTTTTGTCCTGCCAGCCCGTTTGCCGCGGGGCCTCAAGGGAACTACTGGCAATTAAGGTGCTCCTTTTAATAGAGCACCGGAGCAAAGCATTAACACTCCATGAACACATGTGATCCTCACATCAAAGCCATTCCCTCCGGTTATCCCGATTTCTGTCACTTCGGGGCCATTGGTTCCGGACAACAACGTGTGTATACAACTTGTAGATAAGACCAAAAACAATACTATCATAATGAATCAATAACATGTTCAGATCTTAAATCATGGCACTCGGACCCTAGTGACAAGCACTAAGGACAACAAGTCGCAACAAAGTCATAAAACACTAATAAAAGGTACTAGGCACCATAACCTAACAATCTGATGCCATTACATGAATGATCTCATCCAATCCCTACCATCCCCATGGCCTACAACGGGGGATTACTCACTCATAGATGGGGGAAACATGGATGGTCGATGGAGAAGCGATGGTGATGATGATGGCGATGATCTCCTCCAATTCCCTGTCTCGGTAGGGTGCCAGAATGGAGTTTCTAGTGCTGTTTCGTGCAATATGGTGGTCGCGGCAGAGCGGAACTCCTTCTGGAAAAACTTTGAACCCCCCCTAAGTTTTTAGGTCAGAAGGCAACTTATAGGCGAAGAGGGAGGCCGAGGGGGTGCCTGGGCTGGCCACACCACCCCCTGGCGCGGCCAGGCCTGGCCCGCGCGGCCAGGTGGTGTGGTGGCCCCTAGATCCTCTCGTATTCTGGCTTCAGATGATTTCTGGTAAAATAGGCACTTTGGCTTTTGTCTCGTCCAATTCCGAGAATATTCATTTTCTGACTTTCCTGGAACCAAAAACAGCAGAAAACAGGCAGCTGACACTATGGCTCTTATTAATAGGTTAGTCCAAGAAATCATATGAAAAGTACTCCAAAGTGTTGACAAAACAGAAGAAAGTAGATAAAACCAAGCATGGAACATCAAAAATTATAGATACATTTGCAATGTATCAATCCACAATCCCTATGATACAAATTAGAGCACTCGAATACAAGCTTGATTATACTCTCAAAGGCTTCATAAAGTCTCCACTGAAATTTGCGATTCAACCAGACACTCGGGGGCTACTGACATGGGCATACCTTACAGGTACTCGAGCTTGGCATATACAGTCCAACATTGAAGAAGGCCACAACGTTGCTAAGGCCCAACCAAGATTCAGGCGACCCAGAGAATCCAACTGCTTGCAGCACACAACAAAACTTAGGATAGATGTTTAAAGGGAAAACCCTAACTTGTAACCGACTCGGCCTATTATCCCAAGACCTATCCTATCTATATAAAGGCTAGGAGGGCCGGCAAGGAGGACAATCACAGCCCTAGTTTCCACACCATTGTTAGATTGCATCTGCGCACCCCCTGTAACTTTCGACTCCTTCCATAATTCCAAGAGTAGACAAGCAAGAGTATTGGCCTCTACGAGGCCTGAACCTGGGTAAACCTTGCATCCCTGTGTGCTTGTTTGCTAGCCAATCGATGCCCCCAGCACTCCCCACTTCCTTGAATCTAAGTCCATCTGTGATGGGCATTGATGAGCTAACCCCTTGTTAGTAGGTAAAATCATAGATAAGTAAAACAGTGGGACAAAGATTATGAGAAAGAAGGTTGCTTGCCTGTGATCAACAATAGGGCAATATATATCCCTGTAATTCTTCTGGGAATACCATAATAATTCAATAATAACCACTTCTTCCAGTCTATGATATAATCGCAACTATCATCGTCAAAGATAGCCCATGCAGGAAAACAAGGCCACAATCAACACAAGGACTGCAAGCATCTTTCAATACAGCAAACAAACATACAACACCTCATTCAATTCAGTAGATTTTGATAGATTGAGATCAATGCATTTGGAATTACTTAAATTGCCTTTGTGGAATTTCCTTTATGATTTATTTGTTAAATACCCCCTAATGAAGGAGGTTTTGAACTAAGGCTTGGTTTTGTATGATATGAATGCACAAAAATGATATCTATAGATAGGTATTGGAATAACCATGCCAACAAAAGTGGTTTCATCATTTTATCAAATTTTTATATTAAGTTATGATTTTTATAGTGAAATACCCTCTAGTTTAGGTGAATAAATCACTAGAAAAGATCTGGGGCTCAAATAAATTTGTTGTCAGAATTTTTGGTAGACTTTGGTGTTTAAGATTTTTGAGAGTTGGATTCATCTCAAAATATTTACCAGAATGCCATTGGGAAATTCCCGAAGTCAGTTATGTCGTATATTTCTGTTTTTAACGAGATTTATTTTACAGGTCCAAAGGGTATGAGACTAATGACATTGGATAGGTATTTCAAATACCTTCTAGAATAAATTGGAATCACTGTTTTTGGAGTAGCTAAGCTTCTGAAATGATTTATCTAGTGATAATATGACCTACACAAGTATTTAATTCACCAAAATTCAACATAAGCTCAATAAATATTGGCCTTCTAGGATTTGTTTGGTATGATGGTATAGGTGTTCCGAGAGTCCGAATTAAGTCAAAATCAATTTTATTTCGACCTAGAGAAATTCCTAAAGTCGGATCTGGATGTATATTGTCATTTTTTGCTATAAGTGAACCATATCTCTTAATGACATGAGACTAATGCTCAAAGGTGGTAATTTCAAATACAGATTAGTGGAAATTGGATTCACCCTGTTTGGGTTTAGCAAACTCCCAAAATGATTTATTTAGTGAAAAGTGGGACTTCTTGGAATAATAGTTATCCAAAAATATACAGATACCTTTTTGGATATTTTTATTACCTACATGATACAGAGAACGCTTAGGCACATGGGAAGGTTTAGATCTTGGTATTTGTTGTGGGTTTTAATTTTTGAAAAGATTTAAACCAAACTGCTAGTTCGCAAATCTGGGAAAGTAATGAAAAGAAGAAAAAAATGGACACACTGGGCCGAGATCTAGACGCAGTTGGGCCCCGCCGAGCAGATCAAGCCCACCCGGGGCGAACAAGCGTGTGAGGCGCATATTCAAAATTGCTTGGCTGGGGCCCGTTAGTCATAGATGAAGAGGTATAGGTCGAGCTAGGCAGTGCGATTTAAGAGGATCTGGCGGTGGTCATCCGTCTTCTTCCTTGCATTAGGGCACCGGTGGCGGAATCCCTAGGGGAGGTCTAGGAGGCTTCGGGAGTTTACCAGAGGCAGGGGAAGGGCCAGAGGTGGTGTTGGGTGACACGGTTTGTCGAGGCGAGTTCGAAGAGGGGCGGCATGCATCACTTTGACGCCAAGAGGTGGGTCGCGCGAGAGAGCCCGCGATGGTCTTCGGGAGCTTGTCGGTCATATTCCCAGGGTGCATGCATGTTAGGAGGGAGAGTCAGGTTAGGTCACTACCATCCAGTGGATCTTGCCTAGGTGATAAACAGAAGTAGAGAGGCCATAGAGAGGGAGTAGGCTCAAACCTTTCAAAAAGCCCGAGTCTAGCCCTCTCTCTTCTCCACGACGGTGGAGGCCGAGAGAAGGGTTCATGAGATCCAGTGAGGTTGATCAGGGGTAGGGGATTTCAGTTAGGACACATGTAGGAGGAGGAGAGCAGGGGAGATGGAGTCATAGCAAGAACTCAAAAAAATTGTTGGAGCATGTTTTCTCTCTTTCTTGGCTAGAGAAGACGATGGGAAGGGGAAGGGAGCTCGGGGAAGATGAGTGGGAGTGGTTGGAGGCAAATGAGCCGAAGTGGATATGCTAGGGTGGCCTCTTTCCTTTTAAACCGATGAGGGGGGGCTCATGGTGGAACAAGTCCATAGGGAAGCTAAGGCTGGTACATGGCCTACCCATTGGTGGCTAGGGGCGGTGGAGAGGTTGGTGTGGGGTGCCTGTGGTTGTGCACTGATGCAAAGAGGAGTAGGGCAACAGCTTCAATATTTTTAGAAAGGTTAAACAAAGACTAGCCTATGTCTCCCATTCCTCCAAACATAAAGGACAAGGGAGAGGGTTTCCTACAGTGCTACAGTAGCTTGGCTACACTGCACACGACCAGGACTAAGGGGTGGTTGCTGTGGAGAAGTGCTTTGCAAGTTTGATGAAGAATTGATTTAGTTTTGATCATAGTTTTGAGTAGTTTCAAAGATTGTCCATCGAGATGATCAAGATGAAAAGTTTAAAATTTTGATCTAGGAAAGATGAGATAAGGGTTCTGGTAGATAGGTATGGTCACTATGCATCACCAAGAATTTATTGGGATTTAGTTTATCACCCTATATCCATTTTATATTACTTATTCAACAAGTGCTGATTTGGTTTTATTGGATCCATGGGGAATATTTTCATTGTACTAGATGAGTTTTTGGTGTGAGATGGTTCTAAATATGAATTTATACTTTGGAGAATTTTCCCCGAATTTATTGAGGCATAAAAGTATTTAAAACATTCACTGCAAGAAAAGTTTCCTTCCGCAACGACTTGGCCAGACGGTCGTCGTAGAAGGCGCGTCTTCCGCGACGAAATTCTCGGCTCGGCCGTGGCCAATGGAAAACTTTTTATTTCCGATTTCACGGCCCTCTACTATGATGGATCTGCTTAAAACATGGAGGAAGCTCGGCCAGCGTGTGGCAGAAGCGAGATTTTTGTTTCCTCGCACGATGTTGATTCGTCGAAGACTTTTGAGGCGTGTCGGTCCCGAACATTAGTGTCTCTAGGGAACCATACTTTTTGGTCGTGCCTTCGTAATTTGAACTCGATAATGTTGCTCGAGGCATCTGTTGTTTAGTCAGGCTGCTAGGTCCCATATGCCAGCCTCTCATTAGAAAGATTGTGTGTATGATGGAATTTTTTCCTTCTCTCGCGCTACCCTATTCCGAAGTTGATAGCGCTGGTCGATGCATCAACCGTCTAATCAACCTCCTGGGACCCACATGTCATCCTCTTATTAGAAGAAACATGTGTACGATGGATTTTATACCCTCTGACATGGCTTCGTGTTCCGAACTTGATAGCGTTTCTCGCTGCTTCAGCCGTTTATATAGGCTGGTGGGCCCGACATGTCAGCCTCCTCTATGCAGGAAACGTGTGCATGCTAGACTTTTTTTCTTCTCTCGCGCCTCCCCGTTTGAACTTAGCAACGTTGCTCAATACAACATTTGTATAATGTCTCCCTGCTGGGTCCACTTGTCAGCCGCCTATGTAGAGGAAACCTGTGTATGTTGGACATTTTTTTTGCTCACCTCCATCGATTTGACCTTGGTATCATTATTCCATGCGGCAGGCATGTATGGTCTTGCTACTGGGGTCCACGTGTCAGCCTCTCTTGACAAGAAACGTGTCGATCTTGGTCTTATTTTTTTTCGGTCGTGACTATTGTACAACTACTTTTTAAACGCGCTCGTTAAACTTGATCTCGTGTATGGTAAGGTTGATGCGTGTAGCTGTAGGCAGGTGGGTCGGCCATGTCAGCATCTCAGTATAAAAATATTGCTATAGATAAACTGTATTCCTTACCACTACACGAGAAAATTGTTACGATTTTATAAAACGTAAAAATGTATACTAACATCATATATAACTTATTTATTTTTCTTCTTAAAAAATTTCTTGTCCATCTGCTACGCGTGATTGCTAGCAACTCAACTAAAATATTTGAAGTATAAGTAATGTAGAGGTAGTACTTGAAAAACATGGATAGGCGGAGTTTTTTTAGGGGTGGGTGGTCGGTGCCCAAAAAGGCCGGATTGAAGAAAAATGGGCCAAGCATGGATTGATGGGCTATTTTTTATGGGCTCTCGCCCAATCTAACTGGGCTATTATGAGGCCGGATGGGCTAATTGCTTAGGCTCGATAGTTAAAATCCCAAGGTACGTGTTGGGGCTTGGGCGGGTTCGAAACAGAGCCATCAACAAGGAAAAAAAGGTATAAAGTATGAGTGCATAGATCCCAGGCGCATGAGAACTTGTTATGTTAAGGCGCTGACGTCACCCTACTAATTGTGCTAATACTCAGCTGTAACCTAGTAGTTGCAACTCATTAAATTCCCAGTTACAAGCTAGTTGCAATAAATGTGTAACCCTCATGTTGCATGAATCATATGGTAAATCCAATGGCGAGAGAGGTGACTCTTGAGAACTGGCAAATCTGATAAAATATTCACAGATATTTGTGTGAAAATTGTAGACAAACATCCCGCACCCGCCAAAACTTTCCGCAAAGACCCCAAAGTTTCCTAAGCCCGCCCTCAACCGAGTGACCAGCCCCCGTCTCTTCAAATTTTGCGTCGTTCTTATGGGAGATGCACCGGATTAGAACCAGACCGCAAACTTCTACACGCCTTAAAAAAACTTCTCGACGCGTTTCTTTCAATAGTGTCGGCCTACCACCATTGGCCGCGTCGTTCTTGACGAGATGCACCGGCCGACGGTCAGCTTGGCGATCCCCATGCTTCGCCTGCTAGATTCAGGCACTTGACATTCTTATTGGCTTTGGTTTGTTCTCCACCTCTCCTAGAAATAGTTAAATCTTGTGACCATCTAGATTTACAAGGTTCTTGTAGATATGGGTAGGTATATTCTTTAGGTAAATCTATAGTAAAGCTCTGGACAGAAGAGTTCGAAAACATCTTAAAAAGGACTTGGCGGAGATCCTGTGCAAGCTTCTGACCTGATATATTCCCAATCCTTCTTTGATACGATGGAGCATTTGGCTGTTAATGTACCTGACGAGGAAGTACTTAGAGGTACAGTACTGTATAGATGGATGTATCCTATAGAACGTTGACTTCGCATTTCCAAGGAGCGGGACGATATCTGTAGATAGTTTGATAAGTGAGTGTTATGCAAATATATCTTCACATATAAGACTGTAGAAAAGTCAGATATATTCAGATGTATTACTTGGCTATGTTTTGTAGGTTCTTCGTAGAAATAAAAGTACCAGCAAATTTCGTTCCACCAATAAAAAGACTGGATGTACTAAGATCTAAGGATCATGTAAGACGCTCAAATTATACTGTGAATTGTCTATGAATTGTACTGATGGGGTAACCTCTTGTATATTTTGTAACGCTAGATTTCAGAGCTTGAATTTATGGCCCTTATTTGTGGTCCTGATAGGAGTATAACATGAACTTTAGCTTGCATTTCCAACGGTGTCTGCCATAGCGCTGATGTACCTTCTATGGAGACTAACGCGGTTGGAGGTTGTCCTGATGAACCTACAATGGATTGCGTTTAGATTCGAAATCCTGCACTTGACATTGTCATCCCATGGAAAAGAAGGTTGTGGATCTAGTAATAACGCCTTCTGTAGAACAAGATGCTAGAGGTGATGATTTCCTATGGCAATCCCTACCATTCTATGACTTGTACGAGTAGTTATCATATTTTAATTGAATTGCATGTCCCTCTCTATCAATGAAAATGTCATATCTTGTGCCTTGTTTCAAAAATAAATAAATATTTGCATGTCTCCTTGTGTTAGTCGATGCAAAGAAGATATTGTTTTATATTCAAGTCATGTGAACAAATATGTTTGTATGTAGACACAAAAATGCAGATTGGGTGACAAAATCAGCATAAAATTGCCACATCAATAACACAAGTACAATGGAATTGCAAGAAAATGAACATAACCATCTTTTCACCGTGCTTGTATAAAGGAGATGAGCTTGGAACCACGCATGCAAGTGGCAGAGGCCAATTCACGTGCAGCTCAACTAGCATTAGTTTATCATCGATAGTACTTAAGCATCTGAATATTATGATTACATACTATGAGTAGTTCGAGTTCCACACTACAGTTCCACATGCAAAAGTGTAAGAAATGCGTAAGGTAGCTCCATAATATAGGTTCCAAAGAAAAGCATACAAATCATAATAAAGAAATCTCTGCATAACAGTTCACCACCTTCAGGTGCAACAGTTTCTACAGATTGTAAACCCAAATCACCGCCTCCTTTAGGTGGCACGATAATTTTGGGAGCGGGATCAGCAGCACCAACAGCAGCGCTAGCACCGGTAGCATGAGTCTCCATAACAGGTGAACTATCGAGCACCACAATATCCTATGAAGGCTCTTCACTACCAGCTCCAGCCGCACACGTCTCCGCGGATGGTAAAACCAATCCACCAACTCCATCATCTGGCACGGCGAATGCATGTGCATGCTCATCAGTACCAACTGCAGCTGCAACTGCATCAGTCTCCACAGAAGGTAAACAAGGTGGCGTCTTAAGTGTAGCGATCTGGCATCCATTTTGTACTCTATCATCAGGAAACTGAGAGTCTTCTTCAACTTTGTGCTTCTACGGATACAAGATAAACAGAGATTATAGCGAAAGCATCTGCGCGGGACGACAAGAACATATGTCATTCTATTGATTTACCTTGTCATCTGGGATAGCATAAGTCACAGGATTGGAGCCTATTTCATCGAGATCCTCTTTTTTGCTCCTTCCCATATCTCCTTCTGCAGCAAGTTGTAATATTGATTACATGATGTTGATTGACAAATATATGCAAATGTTCAAAAGTTTGTGTTGTTGAACTACCAACTTTGAACGGATCCCCACTATTCTTAGTTATGGGATCTAGCCTAGAAAACAAGCTTCTATGCAATCCTAGTCTACAAAAAAAGGATGCATACCCGAGATTAGAACTATTCTACATATGACAATGTTGTGCAATCGCCAATAAAAATTTAACCGCATCATCAACTCTATCATGTAAGTTTGGAGTGAATCTAGATACACTTGTTTCACATAAGCTAAAACATCTTATATTATGAAATGGAGGGAGTAGGTACGAGTGTTCTAGTATTTCACAAACCGCCATTGCTGCCGCGGGACAGAGATGATGGATGCTCCACCACCCTACAGAAGGTTGTCGCGCCGATCTCGCCGCCACCTGTAGAGGACGGAGCTGAGGAGCTGGTCGGCAACAATATGGAGCGAGAAGCCAGGGGCGGTAGTAGATGGGAAGAAGGGACTGAGTAAAAGAGGCTTTGCGTGCGTGTGGGGAGGCCGGTGAGGGAGTTTAATCTAGCTTGTCTCGGAAGGAACTAGCTACCACGTGCACCGGCGTGTGAAAACTCCCTCCTACTCTCTTCTGCAGCAGCTACTCACAGCAGTACTCCCGCTAGCTTCATCGAGTTCTCCGGTACTCCTACTAGTAGACCTTTACTACTACTACTAGGTAGAAAAGAAGTACTTGTTTAGAAGAAGAAAAAACTAGACTAGCACACCGTCGTACAATATTGCCTTGTGAAATCACTGGCGATGCCATGATGAGCAATATGTTTTTACTAGTAAACCTAGAAACATCATGTTCCTTCCACCGCGTGCAGTTTCGTTTTTTATGTTACACACCTCTGTAATTTCATGGGGTGTTTCCCCAGTCTATAATGCAAAAGCAGCCGCGTGCAATTTCTAAGAAAAGTACTTACAAACACGTCCAACTTACGCTTACAGGACCCAAACTGCAGTGAAAAAGAAACAAAACTACGGACCTACGAGGAGTAATACTAACAATACTACTATTATACAACATTCTTGAAGAAATTATGTACGGAATAGTAGTAGTAGAGTACCATTGTACTCCTAATAAGGTTCTTTTACAAGCTTGGTGAAATATACATACTGGAGAAACTACCAAGTGTACAAAAGGGGTTTTTGGTCATACAGAGTATTTTACAAGACGGACTAGGTGCGAAACTAAAAGCTAAGTACTCGCACATCAGCTAAAAACTAGCCAAAAGAAAGAGTTCAACAGAAGGCCGAGACCAAATGAGCTATCCTTGCACCTGCTCGTTCCACTCCAAGGCGTTTGAGAAGCTTGGGATGAACCAAAATGGAGTCTCCGACCATATCCAATGAGTGTTGGTGTGGAAACCAAAAGCTACATCACCATTCGGACTGAAGCAGCAAATTTCAGGACGTGGCCTATACTCGTAGCCAAGTTCTTGGTGTGATGTGTAAACACAGTTCCTTCTAGTCAGATGTTCTGGCAGATTATTTGCATCGCCCACTGCAATGATAATCAGATAGTTCACGTCAAGGAAACGAGAATATAATCCAAGGTCAGTAACCCTTTTCCATCAGTTAGCTGCAGTTAACTGGCTTGTGTCCATCGAGAACACCATGCACTCAAACCTAGAAGGATAGGTGTGAACGGTGCGACCATAGTGAACAACACTAGTATCTCAGCAATTGCATTGCCTGAGACACCATATGTATAGACCAGAAGAAGTCTTGAACCACCGGCAGATCTTGCTAACCACCACCTACCAGGATCATTCTCCTCATCGTCCGCAACCAACCCATGTGTCAGGTACAGCACATCGCGTGGCGACATGATAAGGATAGGTCCTTCAAATTGAAAGGAAATGTAATATGGAAATAATATTGATATTGATCTGACATTGTAGAAGTTGATATATAGTACTTTTTTCAAAAACTTTATTATACTTAAGATGTTTGATTGCGTAAAAAACTGCCAACCGAGGGAGATGCGATGGAAATTCTAATTATTTTTGAAATGGGGATATGTTATGGAAATTCTCCTAGAGACACGATTTGATTTATAGGATCAAATGAAATAGGAAATAATCCTATAGGATCTTGAATGTAAAGTTCATAGGGAAAAAAGAATGGTTGGATCCTACAAGATTTTGGTGTGTTATATATCAAAGGAAAACCAACAAGGATTATTTCTAGGAGGTTTAATATCTTATCTTATCTTATCTTATCTTCTCTTATATTACCACTATATAGTGTATGAATAACTTTGAAAGTTGACTGTTGGATCAGGACTTGCGAATCCCAATATTGCCAGCCGTTGGATCTTCTTTTCCATTCTAGATTGTACTTGAAGATTCTATTGATAGTCTTTAGCACAATGAACTCTATGCAAGATCCTCAAAACACACTTCTCCATCATTCTAGTATCTTCTCCTTCATTTCTCAAAACCATGTTAACAAAATTTACAAGTACTACTACCTAATAAATGTCGGCATCTACATGATAGAAAATAAAAGAACTAAATATGCACCCATACTTTATAGATGTCGATCAAATTTCTAATTTTTTGTGCTTTACCTAGTATTATAATTCTATATAGTTATGATATGTCATATGTCTAGTATCTGAGTCTTGCGTAAATACTACTAGTATATACCATATTTTCCATGGATGTACTAGTACTAGGAGATAAGGCAATAATATCAGCAAAACTCAATCCTATGAATCAAATTATTTATACGTAAAAAAACTTAGTATGGATTGCATTCCTCTAAAATTCCTAGGGAATTCGTACGAATCAAAGAGGATAAAATTCATATGAAATTACTACTAACCAACAAAACTTCAGAAAAATAGCTTACATTGATTCAGGAATAATATCTGGGTCTCACATAAGTACTTACTACTAGTACATACCATATTTTCCATTGGATGTATTAGGAGACAAAGAAATACTATCAGTAGAACTCAATCATATGAAACAAACTACTTACATGTTAGAAAACCTCCTAAATATTGCATTCCTCTGAAATTCCTAGGGAATTCCTTCGAATCAAAGAAACTAAAATTTTAATGGAATTCCTACTAACCAATGAAAGTTCAGAAAAATTAGCTAGCATTGATGAAGGAACAAACCTAATAAAATACATAGGAAGGAGAATTTACCAAGTTCCAAAGACTTCCATGCATAAATAAAGCCATTCTCGGTCATAGCAAACACACGATCGTGTTAGATAATAGCATCACAGTATCTGAAGTAGCCCTAGAACTCGTTCACACAAACTGACCATCCATGACTATTATTCCATTAATGACAGCAATCTTCAATTTGAAAATGGCGACTAGAGAGAAATCTTTGTATCCCGCAACAGTTGTCGGAACTTGGCAAATGACTATCTTCTACAGTTTAGTACGTCGACCTTCATCAGCTTCATCCTGAAATGTAAGTGCAGAACCTTCGGTCGGTTCAAACCCGGCACTTGCGGAATAATAATCTTGCGACAAGTGTACACGTTGACAAGGTCCCACGTGAAATCGGGCCCAACTGTGACGATCCAATCTCCATTTCCGCATGCTCGCTGCTCATCAAAACCATTTGGCATCATAGCACTAGAGGAGAACCTGTCTAGTGGCGTCAGCTTGCACGGGCTGCCTGCCACTTCGAAGTAGTCTTTGGATTCCCATGGTCTCACCGTCAGGTGAGAATGAAGAACACATGGGAGGCCAAACGAATGAGAATAAGGCGTAGTTCCGCTGTCTTTTGCTGATTGAAGAATATGTTTGGACGAACTGACGAGGCTCGCGGCGGTGGTGGCATCGCAATGGTTCATGAGTACTTGAAGAGGGCTTTCGGTGAACACCTTCTGAAACTGCTCAGGATCTTTAAAGACCTTGCTCGATCTCACCATGGAAGGAGGCTACAGATGGTTTTTTGGGGGCAGTCTTTGGGGTGGGGTGGGGGAGGAGGTAAGATCATTGGCGTGAGCTAGCGGCTGGGGTGTGATGGAGAAGACAAAGGCTGATGGTGCATAGTAGTACTACAAGTAGTACTGTAGAAGGTGGGTGAGTGGGGGTGGGGCTCCAATTGAGGCTACTTGCACAAACCTCCAACAATTAGAGCCGTAGTTGCAAAGAGCTCCAACTGTTGAGCCCCAGGTATGTAAGAAATATTGTTAAGAGGGCTAATCAAAAAATTTGTGTTATGTGTAGCATTTGTACCCAGAAGTAATTGTAGTAGTTTGGACTCGATTGTGAACCCTAGGTGTCGTATTTACAATAGTCCCATAGAAGATTGTGAGTCCCTTATTTGATTAAATTTTCTTCCGAGAATAGTTGGTAAATTCCTCAAGTAATTGAACTATATATCTACATTTTCTACTTATTCTAATTGAGTGCTTGATTATTTGCTTGTAGGTGTATTTATAAATATAAGTAGCAATAGAAGACAAAAGTTGAATTTTATTTCTTTTAATCTATGTGATGTAGATGAGCAATTTTTGTGTGTTCAGGGTTCCTCAGCCACCTTTTAAATTTTAGAGGTAACAAATAACCTTTTGAATGACAGAGTGATACCAGATAACCATTGATGGATCATCTTATTTTTACGAGTGAAGCAACCATATCAACCTATGAAATTGGATTTTGTGCTGGTTAGGTGGATGTGGTGTTCTTGGGTAAAGTTTAAGCCTTTCTTTTCTATCATCGGCAACTCTTTGCATACTTTCTTCAACATCATTTTCTCATTGTTTATGCTCGAGGTAATTCTGTTATCTTATATGATGTCTGCTCCATGTCGATTGATATTCTGCCATAGGTATCAAAGAAATTGAATGTTAAGTACAAAGAGCCTAAATATTTGAGTACAAAAATGGGCTATCAGTATTTGTTGATTGAGTAAATGTAGCTGTTATCTCTACTAAAGTTTGTTAGTGGTTACCATTCTCAATAATTTAATAATTTCGCTAAGGATCTATTTTCCCCCTCAAATGATATGTATTGAAAAGCAGACAGAGAAAAAATTTGGAATATAGAGCTGGATTATACACTTGTTACACTTCCTTTTTTTAGCGGACCTTCTAAAATTCAATTATGGACATCCTATATAGTTCGGGTGTGTTAGCAACTTGATACTCCTTCTAGCATCAGCTACAAAATCCATCATTTTATTTGATTTTAGAAGCTTATTGCTTTCCGATGGACTCTACATATTTGTATGGTATGAGGTATAAATCGTGTTCCAAAGAAAAAAACTTGGATTGACATCCCAATGAAGAGAATGTTCAATCCAATCCAGTGTCGCAATTAGAGATCGATATTGATAAGTATGCAAACACTGATGATGTCAACAATGCCTCATTGACCACAATCATTCTACTTTGTTGCTTCATCTTCTGCAAAATAGGTGAATCCTTATAGTGTTGCTGTTAAATTGGTGATTCCGTTCTTGTTGTAGTTCTTTTTTTGGTGTTGTTAACTATACTTTTATTTAGGTTGATAGGCTGTAGTTCAGGGTTTCACGGCGGCTGAAGATGTTAGCCTGTCAAGGGCATCTCCCTGAAATCCTTGTGGATGCAGATCGGGAGCTACGCTACATCATGTGCTGCACCAATGCACTATAATCATGTGGGATTTGTGACAATCCTCTTGTCTTAGAACATATATTAAGTAACTGCACCAATGCACTATAATCATGTGGGTTTTCGGACAATCCTCTTATCTTAGAACATATAAACTGACATTTGGTAATTGGACCCCTTGAGTCAACTAAAGTAAAACTATGCTAATTAGGTTGCTTAGAACTTATAATTTGGAATAAAGATGTATCTTGTATACTCTATGGCTAGAGGCGAAGTACACATGTAGTGACCTTCTTTTGTTACATAGTTATTATTTAGGTACCCATGTATACATCGCTACTGAATATCGTTGCCATTTTGGATAACTAAAAGAAAACGACTATATTGATAAATACATTCCTTCTTCTGATCTTCCCTTTCAATTCAACATGATCAATATTTTTTAAATATTTCTTTCATTCTCTCATCAACATAGGAAGCCATGGGAACACGTGCAATACACCCTGTAGCACGAAGTGCCTAAGCATGGTGCAAATGCCCATGGCGACATGGAGGAGGTGGTGGTAGCGGTTGTTGATTATGGACAACGTGACAAATATGGCTCCATTCGTCAAATATGGCTCCATGGCGACATGGAGGAGGTGGTGGTAGCGGTTGCTGATTTTTCTTTTACGTAAAGAAACTCCGAAGAATATGGATCTGAATACCACAAGACAAGTTTTCAGACATAAAGAGTGGACCATCTTGTTGTATTGACGATACCCATATTTTATGAGCTTTCAAACTTCCAAGCTAACTCCGCCAACTTGAATGACTTTATGCCAATTATTTATCGAATTTAGTTTAAATTTGAACTACAAGTAAATAGTAGGTTTCTTTGAAAGTTTTATGAAAACTCTTCTGGAGCTACCTATTCAGGGGACAATTAATATATCATAAACCACCGAGAGTTTTGACGACACGTTCAACTTCTTGATAAGATTTTGCATCTTGTCAGTTTAACAAAATTAGGTCAAACTTGAGCTACAAGTAAGCGCGAAAGATCGCTCTTGAATTAAATGTTTGTCGATATTTGAATGACTTCCTAGCTAACTCTGCCCATTTGAATTACTTTATGTCGATTTATCAAAATTAGGTTAAATTTGAAACTACAAGTAAATTGTAGGTTGCTTTGAAAGTTATACGAAAAAGATTTTGGGGGTACCCATCGAGGGGTCACAATCAATATGTCAGAAACCACCGAGAGTTTTGATGATAGTTTCAACTTCTTGCTAAGATTTTGCATCCTAACAATTTAACAAAATTAGGTCAAACTTGAGCTACAAGCAAGTAAGCGCGATAGATTTCTCTTGAATGAAATGTCTTTTAAAGGGTAGATGGGTGCATCTTCTTGTAGTAAACAATCCTGTTAGTGTGAGTTTCCAACTATCAGGAAAGAACATTCTCAATTTTTTGAGTGATATCGAGATTGTTCTCTCCTATAAAGGAAGTCCGAAGAATATGGATCTGAATGCCACAAGACAAGTTTTCACACATATATAGTGGACCAACATATTGTGCTTACAATTTCCCATGTTTTATGAGTTCTCAAACTTCCTATAGATTATCACTCTTCCCACTTGAATGACTTTATATGTCGATTAATCAAAATTGGGCAAAATTTGAACTATATACTGCAAGTTTTGTAGGTTGCTCTGAATGTTTTACGAAAAGCTTTTGGAGGTACCCATCGGGGGGGTCACAATCAATATATGAGAAACAACCAAGACTTTTGACAACTGGTTTGACTTTATGCTAAGATTTTTCAACATGACACTATTTAACGAAATTGGGTCAAACTTGAGCTACAAAGTAATTGCGATAAATTGCCCTTGAAATATATGAATTTTCAGAGGTAGATGGGTGCATTTTCTTGTACTATATAGTGACTTCGGTGTGATTTTCCAACTATCAGGAAAGTACATTCAATTCTCAATTTTCCGAGTGATGACGAGCGAGGTTGTTCTTTTCCGTAAAGAAATGTCCAAAGAATATTGGATCTGAATGCCAGAAGCCAATTTTAGTGACATATATAGTGGACCAACATGTTGTACCAACGATTCCCATGTTTTATGAGTTTTCAAACTTCCTAGCTAACTCTGCCCATTTGACCGAATGACTTTATGTGGATTTATCGAAATTAGGTAAAATTTGAAACTTCATGTACATTGTAGGTTGCTTAGAAAGTTTTACAAAAAACACTTTTGGAGGTACCCATCGATGGCTCACAATTAATATATCATAAAACATCAAGAGTTTTGATGATACGTTCAACTTCTAACTAAGATTTTGCATCTTGACAATTTAACGAAATTAGGTAAAACCTGAGCTACAAGTAATTAAGCGCGATAGATTGATCTTGAAATTAAATGTATTTTCAGAGGTAGATCGGTGCATATTGTTGTAGTAAACAATGTCGTCAATGTGAGTTTCCAACTATCAGGAAAGAACATTCAATTCTACATTTTCCAAGTGAAGACGAGAGAGGTTGTTCTTTTTCGTAAGAAGTCCGGAGAATACTGGATGTGAATGCCACGCCAAGTTTACAGACATATATAGTGGACTAACATGTTGTACCAAAAACTCCCATGTTTTATTTATGAGTTTTCAAACTTCCTAGCTAACTCTGCCCATTTGGCCGAATGAATGTATGTTGATTTATAGAAATTAGGTCAAATTTGAAACTACAAGTAAATTGTAGGTTGTTTTGAAAGTTTTACAAAAAATCTTTTGGAGGTACCCATCGAGGGGTGATACGTTGCTAACTTATCCATAATTTTTGATGTTCCATGCTTGGTTTTATCTACTTTCTTATGTTTTGTCCAAACTTTGGAGTACTTTCTATACACTTTCTTGGACTAACCTATTAACAAGAGCCACAGTGCTAGCTGCCTGTTTTCTGCTGTCTTTGGTTCCAAGAAAGTCACAAAATGAATATTCTCGGAATTGTACGGGACAAAAGCCAAAGTTAGTTTTTCATCGAGGGACACAAGGAGCCAGAATACGAGATGGAGAGGGGCCAGGGGCCGCCACACCACCTGGCCGTGTGGCCTAGCGTAGTCCACGCCAAGGGATGGTCTGGCCGCCTCCGGCACCCTATCAGCCTCCGCTTTCTCCTATATGATGCCTCCGATACAGAAACCCTTAGGAACCGATCAAAATTCCACGAAAGAGTCTGTAGCCGCCGTCATCTCCATCCCTAGATCAGGAGGGATCTGAAGCTCTTCCCGGCACCCTGCCGGAGGGGAGAATTCACCCTGGAGGCCTTCTTCATCACCATGCAAGCCTTCGGTGTGATGCGTGAGTAGTTCATCCTTGGACTACGGGTCCATGTAGTAGCTAGATGGCTGGTTCTCCTCCTTTGTGCTATCATGTTTAGATCTTTTGAGCTCCGTTCATGATCAAGATCATCTATTTGTAATCCTACATGTTGTGTTTGCGGGGATCCGATGGATATTGAGATGCTATTTCAGATTGATTATTGATTCTATCATGTCTTTTTTATTTGTGATCTTGCATGCTTTCCGTTGTTAGTAGCTATCTTGGCCAAGTAGATGCTAGCAACTCCAAGAGTTAGTATTTATGCTCGATAGTGGGTTCATGCCTCTAGTAATCTGGGGAATTAACAGAAATCTCTAAGGTACTAGATGTGTTGTTGCTACTAGGGAGAAAATAACAATACTTTGTTCATAGAACAATCGTATTGTTTACTTTACATGCAATGCATAATACAATTATCTATTGCTTGCAACTTAATACTGGAGGGGGATCAGATGATAACCTGAAGGTGGATTATTAGTCATAGACGCAGTTGGATTAAGGTCTATGTATAATGTTGTAATGCCCAATCAAGTCTCAAAGGAGTCAAGATGAGTAGTATATGCATGTATGCTTTCTCGATGTTTGTCAATTGCCCCGTTGTAATTTGTTCCCCCAACATGTCATCTATCTTAAGGAGAGCCATCACTAGTGAACTATGGACCCCGGTCCTTTCTTTTACCATCAATCTACAACTGTTTACTGCTTTCTGTTTACTTTCTGCAAGCTTTTACTTTCTTCCACTCGATATGTTTAATCCTTTATTTTTAGCAAAACCGGTGAGATTGACAAACTCATCGCAAGTTGGGGGAAAAGTTTTGTTGTTGTGTTGTGCAGGTTTCCACGTTGCTGCTGGCACTGGTAGTGCGCCCTGCCAAAGTTCAGCTAGCAACACCTTGGAGGTGTTTCCTTGCACCTACTAGATTGATAACCTTGGTTTCATAACTGAGGGAAAACTTGCTGCTGTGATCATCATACCTTCCACTTGGGGTTCCCCAACGAGCTCGATATATTTTGGGCCAATAAGCAAGGGGTCACAATTAATATATCATAAAACACCATGAGTTTGCATCTTGACAAATTAACAAAATTAGGTCAAACTTGAGCTACAAGTAAGTGCGATAGATTGCTCTTGAACTAATGTATTTTTAGAGGTAGATCGGTGCATCTTGTTGTAGTAAACAATACTGTCAGCGTTAGTTTCCAACTATCAGGAAATAACATTCAATTCTACATTTTCTAAGTGAAGACAAGCGAGGCTAGTTGTTCTTTTCCGTAAACAAAAGTCCAAAGAATATTGGATGTGGATGCCACAAGCCAAGTTAACAGACATATAGAGTGGATCGACAACATGTTGTACTTGCGATTACCATGTTTTATGAGTTTTCATGTTTCCTAGCTAACCCCTCCCATTTGAATGACTTTATGTCGATATCTCGGAATGAGGTCAAATTTGAAGTTACAAGTTAAGTGTAGGTTTTGCTTTGATAGATTTACGAAAAAGCTTTTGGAGGTACCCATCGAGGGGTCAAAATTAATATATCAGAAACCAGCAAGAGTTTCGGCGATAGGTACAACTTCTTGCTAAGACTTTGCATCTTGACAATTTAACGAAATTAGGTCAAACTTGAGCTAGCTACAAGTAAACACCATAGATTGCTCTTGAATTAAATGTCTTTTCATAGGTAGATCATCGGTGCATCTTATTGTAGTAATTAGTGTCGTCGGTATGAGTTTCCAACTATCACGAAAGAACATTCAATTCTAGATTTTCCGAGTGAAGAATACGACCAAGGTTGTTATTTTTCCTAAAAAAAGTCCGAAGAATATTGTATCTGAATGGCACAAGCCAAGTTTACATACATATATATTGGACTAACATGTTGAACCAACGATTCCCATGTTTTATGAGTTTTCAAACTTCCCAGCTAACTCTGCCTATTAGAATGACTTTATGTCGATTTATTGAAATTAGGTCAAATTTGAAACTACAAGTACTAGTAAATTGCACGCGCCCTGCTGATGACCCAGAAGTATAGGGGGTGTATCGCAGTATTTTCGAGGGAAGTGAAACCCAATTTATTGATTCAACACAAGGGGAGTCAAAGAATATTTATAAGCCTTAACAACTGAGTTGTCAATTCAGCTGCACCTGGAAACAATCTTGCTCACAACAGTTTATCAGTAGCAATAGTTTTGTAGTAGGAATAGTAAAGTAATAGTAGTAGCAAAGTAGAGACAGTAGTAACAAAAGCACTAAACAGTGGGATTCGAGTGCGGTACACATAGGGATGGATGGACGAGCGTTGCATGGACAAGACAATTCACATAGCAATCAGAACATAGGGCAATTGCAGATAAATAAGATAAAATAGTCATATATGTACTAGACAATCCTAGGCATCTGTTCCATATATAGTCATACGTGCTCGCAATGAGAACTTGCACCACATCTTTTGTCCTGCCAGCCCGTTTGCAGCGGGGCCTCTAGGGAACTACTGGCAATTAAGGTGCTCCTTTTAATAGAGCACCGGAGCAAAGCATTAACACTCCGTGAACACATGTGATCCTCACATCAAAGCCTTTCCCTTCCGGCTACCCCGATTTCTGTCACTTCGGGACCATAGGTTCCGAACAACGACGTGTGTATACAACTTGTAGATAAGACCCAAAACAATACTATCATGATGAAGATCGGAAATCATGGCACTCGGGCCCTAGTGACAAGCATTAAGCACAACAAGTCGCAACAAAGTCATAAAGCACTAATAAAAGATACTAGGCACTATGCCCTAACAATCTGATGCCATTACATGAACGATCTCATCCAATCCCTACTATCCCCATAGCCTACAACGGGGGATTACTCACTCATAGATGGGGAAAACATGAATGGTCGATGAAGATGATGGTGGAGGTCGATGGAGATGGCTCCGGGGGCACTTCCCCGTCCCAGTAGGGTGCCAGAACAGAGACTTTCTATCCCCCGAATCTCCGCTTCGGTGGCGGCGGCGCAGCGGAACTTTTCATGGAAAAACGTCGAACCCCTCAGAGTTTTTAGGTCAGAAGGCTTCTTATAAATGCATAGGACACCTTCAAAGTTTTACAAGAGTTACTAGATACGAATAGTTTAAAACAAGCAATATCAAGGTTTGCATCAATCAACAAGTCTTGGGACAATGCACATAGAACTAAGAATGGCCACTATGCTCTCAAGAAAGAGCTCAAAGAATATGTGGTGACTCAACAAGGAAATGAAAAGGTTTTGCATAGTTTGAAAGGCTTCCAAATGCTGAAAGTAAGGTACTCATTAGCTTTGAGCTCTCATTGCCCCTATCATAAGCATCTTTAATGTGGTTAAGGTGAAAGTGAGGTCCAATCTGAGTTATATGATTGACAGACTATAAACTGAAAATCCCAAGTCCCTTGAGTACGGGTAAGTTCTTCATGCTACTCAACTTTAGTTACCGGTAAGTTCTTGTCGTCGTAAGCATGTGTGTATCATGTAAGTTACCGGTAAGTCCCTTGAGGGCCGCTCCTCATGCTACTCAACTTTAGTTACCGGTAAGTTCTTGTCGTCGTAAGCATGTGTGTATCATAGAGAACTGCCAACGGGGTACCCCTTGCCCGATGATACGGAAGAATCCCCATATCAAAATGACAAGGCAAGCAGACAATGAGTATCTCAGCAATATTCTTATTTACCATGGGAAAATGGTACTTTTTTTCTCTCTTTCCTCTTTTCATAAATCTCAGTTTTTTTTCTTTTCTCAATAGCTATCTTTCTCTTTTTTTATAAGCAGAATGCTTCATAGATATCATTATGGTTACGCTGCAGGTTTCCACCATGTCAGCATGGATTAGACTAGCGACCCAGCATTTCTCTAACACACATACATAACTCCATGGACTTACAAGCTCCCCTTTTATTTCACACCGATGACATCCGCAAACAAAAGAGCAAGGTATCAACTGGGTATATATTTACAAGTGTTGAAAGCGTTCCCCGTGACAGCACGGTTCTGCTAATCCCCAGCCTATAATTAGCAAGCATATAACTTTCATGGAGAGTTCACAATGGTTCAAGTTTATTAAGTGCAGGAAATAAAGTGTGCCATCAAGTTCGTGACAGCTTTACTAACTAACTTTCTAAAAAAAAGCAAACATTTTATTCGGAAGAAAACAAGGCATAAGGAATATGCATGGAAGTAGCAAATGATGCTAATAGGTAGGTATGGTGGACACTTTGGAAATATTTGGTTTAGGGAGTTGGAAACATGAGTAAAACATACTCAGTGAAAGTCAAGGCTAGCAATAGTAAGGGAGCGACAAACGAGAGAGCAATAATGGCCATAATCATGCAGAGCGACAAAACATCATTGATCAAAGCATAAAGTGATACCACAAGTTGAAAACTAAAGGAACAAAAAGGCTTATGGTGACTTGAGATACTCATAACATGGTGTGAGCATGTGCCAAGTCAACCCAAATAAAGCATAAAAGGAGAATACCACTATACTAACCTTTAATATGCTAAAACAATGCATGATTCATCCAAGGCACATTAAGAAATCTCAATTGTTTATAACAAGTCATGCTACAGCAAAGAATACTAAGCATAAAGCCAAAACAATATCAAGCATGGCATGACAAAGCATAGGCCACAATTAAAAAGAAGCTCTCTTTACCACTTAAGCATGAGCTTTCCTACTCTTTTCCAAACCAAACCAAACCATTTGAAGACCAAAGTATGAAAGAGGGGGGCGGGGGGGCAACCAATTTATTCAGCAAACTAAGCAAACCACGCAAACTAAAAACCAAAACGAAAACGAAAAAGAAGATGCTCCAATAACAAAACAACTGTGCATGAAACAATAAAAATGAAGTGTTTGGAAGAAACCTGAGATTTTTATTGATGAAGAAGGGGATGCCTTGGGCATCCCCAAGCTTTCACGCTTGTACTTCTTGGATATTTCGTGGGGTGACACGCGTGGCATCCCCAAGCTTGAGCTTTAGTCCATTCTTCATCTGATTACTCATTCCTTCCATACACCTGAAATTTTTTCCTTCATACAAAACTTCACACAATCTCATTAGCAACATTAGTGCACTTAAGATAAATAAGTCTCAAGGTTCAGTTATAACACCAAATAAACTTCCATTAGAACACTAGCTACTGTAGCCCTTCCCTCAGAAAGCTCAATTCCCCAAAAGAACTCAAGAAGGAACCAACAAGAAGCAAATGCAGAAAATGGCAGAAATCTCTAAACAGACCAGCAGGTAAAGACGAATTTGTTCGAAGACCTTCTGTTGCTCAAATCAAAAACTGTTGAACTAACGAAAGTTAGATACCAACCTGGGGCAGAAGCACAAAAAATTACAGCTCAAATCCGACATACAGAGCTCTCTTAGGAATTTTACGGTGAAGCACAGAAATATGTTTCGGGACAACAACTTTCCCAATCACTACTTCTCTCTCATTAGAGGTTACTCTCGGCACAAAAAGCAAATAAAAAGGATAAGGAGAGGTTATTACAGAGGTAATAACTTCGAAGACTCAATTAAAACTCTTGGGTTATCTCCTAACAAGTACTTTTCTTTAACGCCTTTAAGTTAGGCATAAGAAGCAAAAACTAAAATGGATAGAATAAAAGTAAGCGGAGATAATCAAGGTGAAAACATTGTTTTGTTCAATGAAATCCTTTAGTTAACAAGGTTGATCAGGTCTTGTTACCAAAACAATTCCATACGATACAAAACTTTGTGTCCCACTAATGATTATGTTACCTCAACCTTGATAGCAATGGTCCCAATCATAATAGTTTCAAATTTTTCACTTCGTATGGAACAATATATTTCTCCAACTTGAATGCCCTCAACATGTTCAATTTAATTCAAACCATAATTCCTTTCAATCTTCTTGAGGAAATAGACAATGTGTTCATTGAAGGTCACCTTACCTTGATTACAATTAATAACAGCTCCTGCAGTATTTAAGAAAAGATCTCCCAAGAATAATAGACATATTATCATCTTCAGGCATAAAACTTTGAGAGGATGCTCCCATAAGGAATATGAGTTGAAGTAAAAGAGAGCATCAAGGAGAAAATTCAAAACACATTTAAGTCTAACCCACTTCCTATGCATAGGAATCATGTATGCAAATAAATTTGCAAAGAACAAAGTGACAGGCATAGGAAGATAAAACAGGAGGAACTTCAAAACTTTCAGCACATAGAGAGGTGTTTCAATACCATCAAAACTTCTACAACCATATTTTCCTCTCTTATAATAATTTTCAGTAGCCTCATGAATAAACTCAGCAATATAACTAACACATAAAGCATGCTTTTCATGATCTACAAGCACTAGAGCTTCATCATAAACATTATCAAGAGAAACCTCAGGAACATAACAATCATTCTGCTTTAGTAAGCAAGGGGGACAACCAAATAATGTAGGTGATAAAGAGTTACTCTCATTAGAAGGCAGGCTTGGGTATCTAATCCATTCTTCCTCCTTTTGTTCATCACTCTCCTCCTCTTTTTCATCTAATGAGATTTCAGGTTCATCAATTTCTTCTTCCATAGGATTCTGCAAGGCACTAGTCTCTTCCATTTGTGGAAAGCATCTATTAAAATATTCAAGAATATAGCCATTTTCATCCTTGTAATTACCAAAGCAAATTTTAAGTATACCATACACCTCATTTTTGTAAGGTGAATCATCAATATTTTCAAGCAAACTAGCAAGTTCAAAAGCACCCTTCCAAGAAATAAATTCTTCAATTTGTTCCGCATCATCAAAGTCATAAATTCCTTTAGCATAGGAAGATATGGTATCGTTATCACTATACTCACATTGAAAAGGGAGGTGATTATACCACTTTCTACAACAAGACTCATCACAGCAATAAGTAACATTATAAGTAGAGCACATGTTCCTAGCAATTGTATACAATCTATCAATTTGTTCCCATAAGTGTTTCCCTTTTTCTGACAAGCGGTGTTCCTTATAATAATCTTTTTGATCTTCGGTGAACCCACCTTGCCAATAAGATTCGGTTTCAAAGAAACCAACCATTGACATCAACCATGATAAAGCAAGACAATAACAAACCAACGAAAACAACAACTAGAGTAGGAACTAATTTTTTTGTATTTTTGATAAAGAAACAAGCAAACAAGGAGAAAGATGAACTTAGCTTGAACAATAGTGAATCCAAGTGAACTTGATAAATAAATCTATGCTCCCCGGTGACGGCGCCAAAAAATAGTCTTGATGACCCACAAGTATAGGGGGTGTATCACAGTATTTTCGAGGGAAGTGAAACCCAATTTATTTATTCGACACAAGGGGAGCCAAAGAATATTTATAAGTCTTAACAACTGAGTTGTCAATTCAGTTGCACCTGGAAACAATCTTGCTCACAATAGTTTATCAGTAGCGACAGTTTTGTAGTAGGAATAGTAAAGTAACAGTAGTAGCAAAGCAGAGACAGTAGTAACAAAAGCAGTAAACAGTGGGATTCGAGTGCGGTAGGCATAGGGATGGATGGACGGGCGTTCCATGGACAAGACAATTCACATAGCAATCAGAACATAGGGCAATTGCAGATAAATAAGATAAAGCACCCAAGTACTAGACAATCCTAGGCATGTGTTCCATATATAGTCATACGTGCTCGCAATGAGAACTTGCACAACATCTTTTGTCCTGCCAGCCCGTTTGCAGCGGGGCCTCTAGGGAACTACTGGAAATTAAGGTGCTCCTTTTAATAGAGCACCGGAGCAAAGCATTAACACTCCGTGAACACATGTGATCCTCACATCAAAGCCTTTCCCTTCCAGTTACCCCGATTTCTGTCACTTCGGGACCATAGGTTCTGGACAACAACATGTGTATACAACTTGTATATAAGACCCAAAACAATACTATCATGATGAATCAATAATAAGTTCAGATCTGAAATCATGGCACTCAGGCCCTAGTGACAAGCATTAAGCACAACAAGTCGCAACAAAGTCATAAAGCACTAATAAAAGATACTAGGCACTATGCCCTAACAATCTGATGCCATTACATGAATGATCTCATCCAATCCCTACCATCCCCATAGCCTACAGCGGGGGATTACTCACGCATATATGGGGGAAACATGGATGGTCGATGAAGATCATGGTGGAGGTCGATGGAGATGGCTCTAGGGGCACTTCCCCGTCCCGGCAGGGTGCCAGAACAGATACTTTCTATCCCCTGAATCTTCCCTTCGGTGGCGGCGGTGCAGCGGAACTTTTCATGGAAAAACGTCGAACCCCCGGAGTTTTTAGGTCAGAAGGCTTCTTATAGGCGAAGAGGGAGACCGAGGGGGTGCCTGGGGGCCCCACACCACACCCTGGTGCGGCCTGGCCTGGCCCGCGCCACCAGGTGGTGTGGCCACCCCCTGGCTCTTCTCCGTCTCGTATTCTGGCTGCTGGAGTCTTCTGGAAAAATAGGCACTTTGGCTTTTGTCCTGTCCAATTCCGAGAATATTAATTTTCTGACTTTCCTGGAAGCAAAAACAGCAGAAAACAGGCAGCTGGCACTGTGGCTCTTGTTAATAGGTTAGTCCAAGAAATCATATGAAAAGTACTCCAAAGTTTGGACAAAACACAAGAAATAGGATAAAACTAAGCATGGAGCATCAAAAATTATAGATACATTTGCAATGTATCACCTGTAGGTGAGACTCAAATAATAGACATCTGGCATATCTTCACTATATAAAATTATAATAGGTAAAGCAGAAAAAATATAATAGGTAAAATTTGAACTACTATAAGTCAACTATGTAGGTTTCTTTGAAAGTTTTATGAAAAAGCTCTAAGAGGTACCCATCAGATGGGGCGTGGGGGGTGTCAATTAACATACTATTAGAAACCACAGAGAGTTCTGACAATAGGTTCATCTTCTTGCTAAGATTTTTCATCTTGACAGGTTAATGAAATTAGGTCAAACTTGAGCTACAACTAAGTGCGATAGATTGCTCTTGAATTTAATGAAATTAGGTCAAACTTGAACTATAAGTAATAAATTATAGGATGCTTTGAAATTTTTATGAAAAATGCTTTTGGAGGTACCCATCGAGTGGTTAATTAATATATCATAAACCACAAAGAGTTTTGACGAGTGGTTCGACTTCTAGCTAAGATTTTGCATCATGAAAATTTTGAACACCTTTTGAAAACAATCAAATGAAACTGGGAGAGAGGGGAAATGATTTTGCTATTATTTATGGGCAACCCACAAGCTTGAGGTGCACCTTATTAGGCTTAAAGATACAAACTCTAGTTTCTCCACAATATATATGGTGAACCTTAGCGGATGCTAGATACTAGGCCTTTAGGTGTGCTTTTGTACACATTGTTGATGCCCTTATTAGGGAAAAACAAAATAGTATTATATTAGTACAAGTACACTAGTATAGTAGTACTCATTTTTTTGCTTAGACATATGCTCACCTCTATCCATGCGTTGTACACGCTGAGAGAATAAAACGTAGGCAGGGTAAAAGAGGGCAATAGCGAAGAGGAGTTGAAGGCGGTTCGATGTCAGATGAAAGTTATGATAGTTTCATGAAACGAGGAACTCCTGCGGCCACTATCCTAGTAGTGAATCTTAGGATCTATGCATGCAAAACAAATTGTGTGTTTTCTCTCTCCTTTGCTGCCTCTCACCATCCATCCTCCCTTTGTCCTACCCTTTCCCCTCACGCACCGGCTCGGCTGATCTCTCCCTAGTCCACAACATGGTGTTGCGCACGTGTGCCTTGGTATGACGGCTCTGCGTCTCTAGCGTGTTCGGCATCTGTGTTGGTGTGGAGAAGAGACGTGGAGTGCATAGGAAGGAAACCACGTTGGTCCTTGGTGGCAAAAAAATTCAAACTTTTCTGGTTTTTGAATTTTTCACTTGCTTCCCAAACATCAGGAGGGAAGGGTACTCAAAAGATTGGCCATTCGCGGTACTTCTGATATTATCTTTATCTTTTCTTATCTCTTACAATACCATACCATACCACTTTATAGTGATCAAGACCGGCAAATCCAAACATTGCTAACCATTGGATCTTCTCTTCCATTATTAGCATCTACAAAGATTCTACCGATAATCTTTAGCACGATGAACGCTACTATGCGCAAACCTCAAAACACACACTTCATTGCTTAGTTTCAGGGTCCTTGTGCTAAATGCATTGACTTGGGTGCAATTTTAATTTTTACGAGGTCCTTGATGTAACTTGTACTTCCACCGACTATATTAACTCACAAGCACCTCGCTCCTACGAGACCTACCACAGTTAAAAGAAAATTACAGCTCAATCCGACATACAGAGCTCTCTCAGGAATTTTTACGGTGAAGCACAGAAATCTGTTTCGGGGCAGCAAGTTTTCCAATCATTACTTCTCTCTCATTAGAGGTTACTCTCGGCACAAAAAGCAAATAAAAAAGATAAGGAGAGGTTATTACAGAGGTAATAACTTCCAAGACTCAACTAAAACTCTTGGGTTATCTCCCAACAAGTACTTTTCTTTAAAACCTTTAAGTTAGGCATAAGAAGCAAAAACTAAAATGGATAGAATAGAAGTAAGCGCAGATAATCATGGTGATAATATTGTTTTGTTCAATGAAATCCTTTTGTTAACGAGGTTCATCAGGTCTTGTTACCAAAACAATTCCATATGAGACAAAACTTTGTATTCACTAATGATTATGTTACCTCAACCTTGATAGTAATGGTCCCAATCATAATAGTTTCAAATTTTTCTCTTCGTATGGGACAATATATTTCTCCAACTTGAATGCCCTCAACATGTTCAATTTAATTCAAAACATAAGTCCTTTCAATATTCTTGAGGAAATAGACAATGTGTTCATTGAAGGTCACCTTCCCTTGATTACAATTAATAACAACTCGTGCAGTATTTAAGAAAAGGTCTCCCAAGAATAATAGACATATTATCATCTTTAGGCATAAAAGTTTGAGAGGATGCTCTCATAAGGAATATGAGTTGAAGTAAAAGAGAGCATCAAGGAGCAAATTCAAAACACATTTAAGTCTAACCCACTTCCTATGCATAGGAATCATGTATGCAAATAAATTTGCAAAGAACAAAGTGACAGGCATAGGAAGATAAAACAAGAGGAACTTCAAAACTTTCAGCACATAGAGAGGTGTTTCAATACCATGAAAACTTCTACAACCATATTTTCCTCTCTCATAATAATTTTCAGTAGCCTCATGAATAAACTCAACAATATAACTATCACATAAAGCATGCTTTTCATGATCTACAAGCACTAGAGCTTCATCATAAACATTATCAAAAGAAACCTCAGGAACATAACAATCATTCTGCTTTAGTAAGCAAGGGGGACAATCAAATAATGTAGGGGATAAAGAGTTACTCTCATTAGAAGGTAGGCATGGGTAGCTAATCCATTCTTCCTCCTTTTGTTCATCACTCTCCTCCTCTTTTTCATCTAATGAGATTTCAGGTTCATCAATTTCTTCTTCCATAGGATCCTGCAAGGCACTAGTCTCTTCCATTTGTGGAAAGCATCTATTAAAATATTCAAGAATATAGCCATTTTCATCCTTGTAATTATCAAATCAAAATTTAAGTATACCATACACCTCATATTTGTAAGGTGAATCATCAATATTTTCAAGCAAACTAGCAAGTTCAAAAGCACCCTTCCAAGCAATAAATTCTTCAATTTGTTCCACATGATCAAAGTCATAAATTCCTTTAGCATAGGAAGATATGGTATCGTTATCACTATACTCACATTGAAAAGGGAGGTGTTTATACCTCTTTCTGCAACAAGACTCATTACAGCAATAAGTAACATTATAAGTAGAGCACACATTCCTAGCAATTGTATACAATCTATCAATTTGTTCCCATAAGTGTTTCCCTTTTTGTGACAAGAAGTGTTCCTTATAATAATCTTTTTGATCTTCCGTGAACCCACCTTGCCAATAAGATTCGGTTTCAAAGAAACCAACCATTGACATCAAGCATGATAAAGCAAGACAATAACAAACCAACGAAAACAACAACTAGAGTAGGAACTAATTTTTTTGTATTTTTGATAATGAAACAAGCAAAAAAGGAGAAAGATAAACTTAGCTTGAACAATAGTGAATCCAAGTGAACTTGATAAATAAAGCTATGCTCCCCGGCAACGGCGCCAAAAAATAGTCTTGATGACCCACAAGTAGAGGGGGTGTATCACAGTATTTTCGAGGGAAGTGATACCCAATTTATTGATTCGACACAAGGGGAGCCAAAAAATATTTATAAGCTTTAACAACTGAGTTGCCAATTCAGCTGCACCTAGAAACAATCTTGCTCACAATAGTTTATCAGTAGCAATAGTTTTGTAGTAGGAATAGTAAAGTAACAGTAGTAACAAAAGCAGTAAACAGTGGGATTCGAGTGCGGTAGGCATAGCGATGGATGGACGGGCGTTGCATGGACAAGATAATTCACACAGCAATCAGAACATAGGGAAATTGCAAATAAATAAGATAAAGCACCAAAGTACTAGACAATCCTAGGCATGTGTTCCATATATAGTCATACGTGCTCGCAATGAGAACTTGCACAACATCTTTTGTCCTGCCAGCCCGTTTGCAGCGGGGCCTCTAGGGAACTACTGGCAATTAAGGTGCTCCTTTTAATAGAGCACCGGAGCAAAGCATTAACACTCCGTGAACACATGTGATCCTCACATCAAAGCCTTTCCCTTCCGGCTACCCCGATTTCTGTCACTTCGGGACCATAGGTTCCGAACAACGACGTGTGTATACAACTTGTAGATAAGACCCAAAACAATACTATCATGATGAAGATCGGAAATCATGGCACTCGGGCCCTAGTGACAAGCATTAAGCACAACAAGTCGCAACAAAGTCATAAAGCACTAATAAAAGATACTAGGCACTATGCCCTAACAATCTGATGCCATTACATGAACGATCTCATCCTATCCCTACCATCCCCATAGCCTACAGCGGGGGATTACTCACTCATAGATGGGGGAAACATGGATGGTCAATGAAGATGATGGTGGAGGTCGATGGAGATGGCTCCGGGGGAACTTCCCCGTCCCGGCAGGGTGCTAGAACAGAGACTTTCTGTCCCTCGAATCTCCCCTTAAGTGGCGGCGGCGTAGCGGAACTTTTTGTGGAAAAACGTCGAACCCCCCATAGTTTTTAGGTTAGAAGGCTTCTTATAGGCGAAGAGGGAGACCGAGGGGGTGCCTGGGGGGCCCACACCACCCCCTGGCACGGCCTGGCCTGGCCCGCACCACCAGGTGGTGTGGCCACCCCTGGCTCTTCTCCTTCTCGCATTCTGGCTCCTGGAGTCTTTTAGAAAAATAGGGACTTTGGCTTTTGTCCCGTCCAATTCCGAGAATATTAATTTTCTGACTTTCCTGGAACCAAAAACAGCAGAAAACAGGCAGCTGGCACTGTGGCTCTTGTTAATAGGTTAGTCCAAGAAATCATATGAAAAGTACTCCAAAGTTGGACAAAACATAAGAAAGTGGATAAAAGTAAGCATGGAGCATCCAAAATTATAGATACATTTACAATATATCACCCGCACGTGAGAATTAGATAATAGACATCTGGCATATCTTCACTATATAAAATTATAATAGGTAAAGGAGAAAAAATATAATAGGTAAAATTTGAACTACTACAAGTAAACTGTGTAGGTTGCTTTGAAAGTTTTACGAAAAATCTCTTAGAGGTACCCATTGGAGGGGGCGCGGGGGCGGTCAATTAATATACTATGAGAAACCAAAAGAGAGTTTTGATGACAGGTTCATCTTCTTGCTAAGATTTTCCGTCTTGACAGTTTAATGAAATTAAGTCATACTTGAGCTACAACTAACTGCGATAGATTGCTCTTGAATTTAATAAAATTAGGTCAAACTGAACTACAAGTAATAAATTGTAGGTTGCTCTGAAAGTTTTATGAAAAAAGCTTTTGGAGGTAACCATCGAGAGGTTAATTAATGTATCGGAAACCACAGAGAGTTTTGACGAGTGGTTCGAATTCTAGCTAAGATTTTGCATCATGAAAATTTTGAACACATTTTGAAAATGATCACATGAAATAGGGAGAGAGGGGAAATGATATTTCTATTCTCTCTGGGCAACCCACAAGCTTGAGGTACACCTTAGGCTTAAAGATAACTTTATTTTTTCCACTATGTATAAGGTGACCTTTAGCGGATGTCACATAGTAGGCCTTATTAAGGTGTGCTTTTTTTACACATTGTGGGAGTAGTATATTTATTTGCTTAGACATATGGTCACCTCTGTCCACGTGTTGTACATGCTGAGAGAATAAAACGTTGGCAGGGGAAGAGGGCAGAAGCGAAGAGAAGTTGAAGCCGGTTCCATGTCAGAGCAAAGTTATGATGGGTTTCTAACACGAGGTACGCATGCGGCCTTACAGTGTACTACACTATACTATTACTAGTAAATTTCAAGACCTATGCGCGCAAAACAAATTTTGTGTTTTCTCTCTCCTTTGCTGCCTCTCACCATCCATCCTCCCTCTCTCCTACCCTTTCCCCTCGCTCACCGGCCTGGCTAATCTCTCCCTCATCCAAAGCGTGGTGCTGCGCACGTGTGCCTTGGTACGGCGGCTCTGTGTCTCTAGAGTGTTCTGCAGCCGCATTGGTGTGGATAGGGATGAGCAGTACATAGGAAGGAAACCACTTTGGTCCTTGGCGGCAAAAAAATTCAAACTTTTTCGGTTTCCGAAATTTTCACTTTCTTCCCAAACATCGGGAGGGAAGGTTACTCAAGGGATCGGCCATTCTCAGTACTTCTTATCTTATCTTTATCTTGTCCTATCTCTTACAATACCATACCATACCACTGTATAGTGTATGGATAACTTGAACATTGACCGTTGGATCAGGAATGGCAAATCCAAACATTGCTAACCGTTGGATCTTATTTTCCATTCTTAGCATCTACATAGATTATACTGATAGTCTTTAGCACGATGAACGCTAGTATGCGCAAACCTCAAAACACACAGTTTATTGCTCAGTTTCAGGGCCCTTGTGCTAAATGCATGGACTTGGGTGCAATTTTCATTTTTATGAGGTCCTTGATGTAACTTGTACTTCCCCTGACCGTGTTAACTCTCAAGCACCTCGCTCCACTGAGACCTACCATAGTTAAAAGAAAATGCAACGGCCCCAATTATCAAACAAACTGGACCAAAGTTTCTTGTACGTAATACCTAAGTTTTTAGTACTAGGATTTTTCAAGATTCCTAGCTAACTTCGCACACTTCAGTGACTTCTTTTCGATTAACGAAATTAGGTCAAGCATGAGCTACAAGTAAGCACGATAGATTTATCTTGAATTAAATATATTTTTGGAGGTAGATGGGTGCATCTTCTTGTAGTAAACAATGTTGTCAGTGTGAGTTTCCAACTATCATGAAATAAAATTCTCAGTTTTTGAGTGATGACAAGATGGTTTTTTTCCGTAAAGAAAGCTCGAAGAATATGGATCTCAATGCCATAAGCAAAGCTTCTAGACATATTAAGTGGACCAACATGTTTTTGAGTTTTCAAACTCTCTAGCTAATTAACTCCGCCCACTTGAATGACTACATGTCGATTTATCTAAATTAGGTCAAACATGAATTATAACTAAATTGTAGTATTCTATAAAAGTGTTACGAAAATGTTGTTGAAGGTACAGTACCGATCGAGGGGTGTCACAATCAATATATGAGAAACAACCGAGAGTTTTGATAATAGGTTTGACTTCTTGCTAAGATTTTGCATCGCATGACACTATTTAACGAAATTGGGTCAAACTTGAGCTACAAGTAAGCATGGTAGATTGTTGTTGAATTATATGACTTTTCAGAGAGGTAGATGGGTGCATTTTCTTGTAGTAAATAGTGCCATCGGTACGGTGTCGTTTTCCAACTATATTAGGAAAGAACAATCAATTATTCTCAATTTTCTGAGTGATGAAGAGTGAGGTTGTTCTTTTCCGTAAAGAAATGTCTGAAGAATATTGGATTTGAATGCCAGAAGCCATGTTTACCGACATATATAGTGTACCAACATGTTTTTTTGTTGTAACAACGATTCCCATGTTTTATTTATGAGTTTTGAAACTTCCTAGCTAACTCTGCCCATTTGACCGAATGACTTTATGTCGATTTATTGAAATTAGGTCAACTTTGAAACTACAATTAAATTGTAGGTTGCTTTGAAAGTTTTACAAAAAATATTTTGCAGGTACCCATCGAGGGGTCACAATTAATATATCATAAAACACCGAGAGTTTTGACGATAGGTTCAACTTCTTGCTAAGCTACATCTTGATAATTTCACGAAATTAGGTCAAACTAGAGATACAGGTAAGCGTGATAGATTGATCTTGAATTAAATGTATTTTCAGAGGTAGATCGATGCATCTTATTGTAGTAAACAATGTCGTTAGTTTGAGTTTCCAACTATCAGGAATGAACATTCAATTCTACATTTTTCGAGTGAAGACGAGCGAGGCTAGTTGTTATTTTCCGTAAAGATAAGTCCAAAGAATATTGAATATGGATGCCACAAGTAAAGTTGCAGACATATATAGTCGATCGACAACATTTTATACTTGCGATTCCCATGTTTTATGAGCTTTCCAACTTCCTAGCTAACTCTGCCTATTTTAATGACTTTAAGTCGATTTCTCGAAATTAGGTCAAATTTGAAACTACAAGTAAATTGTAGGTTTTGCTTTGTAATTTTTACAAAAAAGCTTTTAGTTTGGAGGTACCCATCAAGGGGTCACAATTAATATATCTTAAAACAACGAGAGTTTTGACGATAGGTTCAACTTCTTGCAAAGATTTTGTATCTTGACAATTTAACGAAATTAGGTCAAACTTGAGCTACAAGTAAGCATGATAGATAGCTCTTGAATTATATGTCATTTCAGAGGTAGATGGGTGCATTGTCTAGTAGTAAGCAGTGTCATGGGTGTGAGTGTCCAACTACCATGAAAGAACATTCAATTCTACGTTTTCTAAGTGAAGACGAGCGAGGTTAGTTGTTCGTTTCCGTAAAGAGAAGTCCAAAGAATATTGGATGTGGATGCCACAAGCCAAGTTGACAAACATATATATATATATAGTGGATCAAAAACATGTTGTACTTGTGATTCCGATGTTTTATGGCTTTTCAAGCTTCCTAGCTAAGCACGCACATTTGAATACCTTTATGTCGATATCTCGAAATTAGGTCAAATTTGAAACTACAAGGAAATTGTAGGTTTTGCTTTGATAGTTTTATGAAAAAGCTTTTGGAGGTACGCATCGAGGGGTGAAAATTAATATAACAGAAACCAACAAGAGTTTCGATGATAGGTTCAACTTCTTGCTATGATTTTGAATCTTGAAAATTTTCAACACCTTTTGAAAATGATCACATGAGAAATAAGGAGAAAGGGGAAATGATTTTTCTATTTTCTATGGGCAACCCATAATCTTTTGAGGTGCACCTTAGGCTTAAAGATAACTTTATTTTCTCCATACTATATAAGGTGAACCTTAATCAGCGGATACCACATAGGCCTTAAGGTGTGCCTTTTTACACATTGCGGATGACCTTAGGACATCACCTATGTATGTAAAAAACTTGTTGATAAGATGGCTCCTGACATGACCATGAAATGAATATGAGATGGAAATTGAAATGTTCCATTATTGTATTAACATCATCCTCCCAACATCATGCAATTTATTTCATAATTTTTTGAAACTCCTAAGTAGGATATCGATTCTTCTTCGAGATCCTGAGCATTGGGAGTACGACCATGGATGATCAGTTGAGGTGTTGGATTGAGGGAGTACGTCCTTGGATTTCTGAAAACAGAGGGGGTACGGTCTACCAAATTTCTATTATTACATGGGCATGAACAAATTCAAGACCAAAATAAATCGGTAAAATATGCCGCGTATCCGGACATAGTCCGTGCCCCAAAATTTCAGATTCTTTGAAATTCCCATTTGACCCCTATTATATTTGGTGGATGGGGGATTCACTCATAATTCTTCCAGTATAGTGCTAGCACTACCTGACCCCCTCTCTCCTCTAGGAATACGTCACCGGCTAGAACATCCATGCTGCACTTTAGCTCTCCTACGGGAATACACGTCATCGTCCGGAACATCCCCATTGCACTTTAGCCGGCGTACCCACACACCTGGTCTTCTCAATGAACCCTCTTTTCCGACGCGCTGAGCACATCATCGTCCGCCTAGGATCTGCTCCATGGACGCCGTGGTCCAGCGTTCTGCTCATATCCTCGCCCGCCCAAGATCTTCTTTCCTGTCGTCGACACCCACTACGACCGTAGCACCTTTGGCGACCTTGGCGTGACCCGTGAGGATGCGGAGGATGCCTAGACGCCACCCCCGACCGAGGTAAAACCAGATCTCCTTGCGTGATTTTTTTTGTCGACAATGTACTTTATGTGTGCTTAATTTCCTAAGTAATAGGTTCTTTACTTGATATACACATGTTATGTACTAAATTAACCGGTTGTGGTTATGCTTCAACTCCACGCATTAAACTATTTTTATGTACTCTACTATTTCTTTGTGAATTATTAGTCACTTAACATATTTGTTTACATTCTCAGTTGTACCTGTCCACATGAGATATGATTATATAATATCTCTCTCATGCGCCGATTTACGAACTATAGTATTTCCATCGTGCTATTGTGCTGCTATCCTACACTACACGTTTACAAACGTCATACTATTTGACCATTATGTACTATCGATTTGATCTCTCTTAACCCGCGACTCAAACTATTTGCTGTTATTATGCAAGGAGCAGCCTCAGTTTGCACATAATATCATAGAGTGAATGGCTCCTATAATCTCATAAGACCCCATCACTTTTGTTTCACTTCATGCCAACATATATCTTGTTGGAACATGTTTGTATTTATAGTTGGCCTTACCTTTATGCAGAGGAGAAACAATGGAGTACAAACTCCGCTCGTCCACACGAGCCACCATAGGTCTCGTGTAACACCTACCGTAAGGCCCCCACCCGAAGTTTGGTCCTTGCCACATTTTTTGTTTGCTTAAATTTACCATTTGTCTTTCTTGTCTTCATATTTTTTTGCCAAAAATTATCGTCTAACATTTTAGCCCCACTATGGTCTACTTTTGTTTCATGTGCTCAGTTCAATTTCCTCGATATGGAGAGTCTGGATGTATTGCATCTGAGTTGTCTAATAATAAGAACAAGGCCACACTAGCGATAAGATCCACACATTTATCATAAGGAACTTTGTGCACTTCATCTCACTCTTGTATCTACTGTGTATCATAGTTACATGAACTATATATTTTAATGTGAAACGCTTGATTGTTCAGTTTGTTGTTCTCAGCCTGCCGAAGCATTAAAATTATCTGGCTATTCATGAATAATTTAATGTATGATTGTTTGATTTATTGTTTCTCTGAAATTATCTAGCTAGCATATTCGAGGCTCACAATTGATGTGTTTTTGTTGGCTGAGTTACTCTTTTTTTGTCTATGATTAAATCAGTGGCAGATTTCGTTGTGTAGTGTATGGCTAGTTTATATATGAGAAACATAATGGCTTAGTTTTAATATTCGTTTTATTCATGTTCTGCACTTTCTAGTTTGAGCAGTCTGCATCTGGTACTTTGGTTGATTGCTCGCATTGTTATTCAAAATGAACTTATAGTTTGTTTCCGAAGTTTGTTGTTTATGTAACTTGTTTTGTCTTTGTCTCAACCGTCTTCAAGTAGAGCAGTCATTTCACAGAGCAGCACATGCTTGCATCGCTCCATGGCGCCAGCTAGTCCACTTATTCAAGAAGAAATATATGTATGAGTCACCACTGTTAATTGCTTCCTTCCTTATATATTACCGCACTAACACATTTAAAATTCATGGTGGTGTGATTGGATGGCAATGATATTATAACTTGTTTTGTGTTTGTTGCAGGCTGCAAATGATCCTCTGAATTCTGAACAATGACCTGCTTCTCTAAGTTTAGATTTTGTTTCACACAACAGCAGTGTTAATACCTATTGCTCATGGCACACCGCTTCGACAGATCATCTTTTTCTAGCCGAAATATTATTTGAGGATGCCCTCCAAGATGCCCATGATATTGTTGAGCAAGAACCCAACAAAATAGATTCAGTAATCACCATAGCACACAAAGACTTATATGAATTGAAAAACACGCAAGCTTTGACACAGAACATACCTAATAATCTCATCTGCACTCTCATGGGAAGCCAGTTGTTACATGTCTCAGGATGCAAGCTCCGTAGAGACATTTTCTGTAACACCAGTTATGGTGTTTTTTAGTTGTTTAGACTCTGATGCAACTTTTATGCTTCATTTTATTACTATCAATTTTACTGAGGATTGTTATAATCTACTGTAATTTGAAGTTGTAAGTTGTTTGAGGATTGTTACAAACTGAGCATCTATTAGAATTACTACACACACACATGAAAAAAGAGTAAAATTGTAAGAGGTACAACACACGATCTACTGGAATAGGGAGAACGTCCATTCTATTACATGGGCACCATAGAACTTGCAAAATTCATAGATGTTCACTCAAAAAAGTGAACACATAAAGAGCTGACTAAAAGAGACTACATCAAGAGAAGACCCACACAATCCATCAATCTGCTGGATAGTCGTTGTAGTAATCGTAGTGGGTGGTACCATCCTCGCCATAAGGCCGCACCAACTGTAGCTAAGAATGCTCGACGATTGTGCAATACACCGCCAGCAACCCATATACAACACTTGGCTCCTCTTCCCACGCAAGAGCCTCAAAGTTGTAAGATCTAATCTTGGATAGGTCCGCATAGTATATGTTGTCGGCCTGCACCGTGGGTACCCTAGCACTGTTGATGCAGACATACTGATTGTTAGAACTGAAGAGAGCACGACTTCCAATGCCTCTGACCGGCTGAAGGACACGGTTCTAGTTATCAACCCGGTAAACAACCGGCCTGCCACCATAGACCGGTCTACTCACAACGAATAGCAACTCCCTGTCGGACTCGACAAGGTAAAAAAGATTCTTTGGAACTGGCAGCCCGGAACACGCCTACAACGGTGGGATGCATCTACATCGTTCGTGCGGAGCACTATAGCTGGACATCTCCATGAGAAGCATCACACATAGTCGAGAGAACAGGCCCGTATTTATCTACGACAAAAACATCACCGGCGTAAGAAGTCATGCTCCGGAGTTCTGCGAAGTCATATGGTGAGTACCACCCTTCACCAAAGATCGGGTGACTCCCTTCCTTTGTGCTCTCATCCGCCCACCGAATGGTGGTGTTCTGATGGTTTTATGTATACACCATCAATGATAGGAACATCGACACAGTGATAGAATCCACTAGCTCGGTCGGTATGTCTTCCCTCAGGCGCTTGATAGCGCTCGAGAAGGGGTTGTACAACCGGGTCTTGTACGGATGCACCCTTTGTCCAAGCACAGGGAGGCTGCCGGTTTTGCTACCGACATAAAAGTACCTTCCAAAGAGAGATGGAGGAGAAACAGAGATTCATTCAAGGTAAACAGACTGAAATTCAATCAAGGTAAATGATGGAGCAAAACTATAGGCAACAAGTGGACGAATAAACAGAACTTGAAAAACAGATAGTATAGGATGTGAATGCAAAAAAAGGATCACATTATACAGATGAATATAAGAAAGCACCTGTGAATAACCCAGCTAATCTTCTTCTCAAGGTGGCGGCCAGTTCCCACTTTCAGCAATGTGATAGTGGGGTCGTCTCCCCGATACTCCTCTGACAACTGGTGCTCTAGAAAAATCCAGTTGGCTGGCATAAAGCGCTCCTTTGTGAAGCCGCGCCAGGCGCTACAGACTTCCCGAAAGGTGGTGTAGTAGTCAAAGTCGTATGTCAAAAGGAAGATATCACCTATCTTCTAGACGAGTCCCTCAGGGAGACCAGCCGATGGCGAGTCCTCCTGCTTCTTGTCGGCCATGGATGATGGCGTTCGTATGGTCTCGGTCCCACCGACTAGCACATGAAGAGGTTCCAGAGACACAAATTTAAACAAAGGTCTAGGAAAGCCAAGCGAATCGTGTGGAAACGAGAAGACGGCATGCACACAGCAACCGCAAGAGCGTTTCATCAAACTGGCATAGGCACGCGCATGCGCACGCGCACTAATTACGATACAACGGTCGTGCACACCAGCATACGACTCCTGGGAGCACGCCAGTGTGTAACTGTAGGATGATACTAGTAGTAGTAGTATCATAACCTCATTGTATTGAATTATCCCAAAAGCTAAGAAGAAAACATGCGCTCCCTAGTCCCTCAGGGCACACGCAAATGCAGGGCATTTTCCATCTTTTGCATGGCATTTTCCATTTTTCAATTTTGCTTTTTGGTTGTGCCCTTTGGATGCTCACCGAGTGGCCGAATTGGGTGTATGCTCCGTGAAGCTAAAAACCTCATGTTCTCCCAATAGCACGGTCGTTAATTATTGAGGTAATACGTTTTTAGTCGCACAACTTGCACTATGAGAGCGTTTTAGTCCCACATCTTTTAAAGTGAGCAACACTAGCCCCACAACTTGTAACCAAGAACATTTTAGTCCAATTCAATCAAATTTCTATGATTTTATCCGAATTCGCCATAACTAATTGTGGAAGTGACATGTGGCATCATAAATTTTGCAAAATGACTGCTGTGTATTTTCTTCCTGCCATTTGTGACCTTGGTACGATTTGACAAGAGGAGCTGAATAAGAAAACAAATAAGAAAAACTACCAATGCATTGTAGTGTATCGAACTGATTACCTGCGGTACTAAAGAAGTCTACCTTGACAGTCCAACATGCACACATAAGTGATTAACTGAAGAGCGCTCTGGCTGATGTGTTCTTTATTTTGGATATTCAAAAAATATGTGTTCTAAAGATGTGAAAAAAATATAAAAAAATATCCAAATTCTCAATTCAAAATAATTTGTGTTCTAGGCTACAATAACAACTCAACTTTATTCCTTTTCATTTTTCGAATAAGAAAGAACTCAAGTTTATTCGAGACACTGCAGCTAGCTACTAGGTTAACGACAAATTTATACAATTGATATTATGGACCGTGCCAACATAGACGTGAGCATTTTTGCGTTCGTATGTGCTTTTTATTGTATAAATAATTACTTCCCCCAAGTACTCCTCGTCTGGCATAATTACATCCTCTCAAGTACTCCTCGTCTCACATGAGTAGTCGTGGGCATCTACCGGCATAGTTTCTTGTGTGTGTGTGTGTCGTTGTACAAAAAGTGTTAAGTTCGAATCGATTCTCCTCTAAGAGATTTAACTATTTTATTTGTACGTCTACTAATAGGTGGCCCACTTATCAGTCCGCATAGGGACACGTATGACATAGAAAAATATAGAGGGGTCATTTAAAATAAATCAACATCGTTGTGGACAAATTAAGTCAAATTCACTGAAATTCGATTAAACTAGAATAAAATGCTCTCGAGATATAAGTTGTGGGACTAGTATTGCTCATTTTTCAGTATGTGGGACTAAAATGCTCTCGCAGTGCCAGATGTGGGACTAAACGTGTATATACCTCTTTATTGTTTTACAGCCTCAATTGCTAGGCCGGAGGACCAATTAATGCTCCTAGTTTTCTTGTAGTGAATTATTCTTCCATTTCAGCCATTTAAGAAAATGGGCAAAAATAAATAATAAAACTCATCATAAATATTTATTTTTGAGTTGTGAGGATAGGGTATGATAGGTAGGCCTCAATTGTGCCTAAAGTTGGAGAAGTTATTTGTTGAAATATAAACTTTTCTTTATAGGGAGAGTTTTGAAGTTTTGGTTGAATTAAGGAATTTAATTCTTTTTTGGGTCAAAAGAATTATGGATAAAATTTGATAAATCTTTATATCCAAGTTAGATGATGTCCACAAGGTATATCTAGCTTTTTCAACCTTGGGTGTTGATAATCAAAGTTGATTTTTGGTGGAAAACATAAGATTAAGGATCTAGGGTAATGTATTTGATTCCCTCTTGTTGGATCTTGGAGGTCAGATCTCCCCTTGGGGCATGGGGTAGATGGATGTATATAACAAGTTGAGTAGATCACCAGGGTACAAAGGTTTGGGGTTGATCATGGTTGAGCTCTCCAAATATTTATTCCAAACTTTGAATAAAATAAGGGTGCTAGAATAGGTTATTAAATAGCCTTCAAAACATTGTGGGTTTTGGAAGCACAAGGATCCAATTGAGACAAGTTAAGTAGGGACTGATAGACCTTCATGAGTAGATTACAATCATGCAAAGAGTTGGTCAAAACAAGATAGTATGGAGGAGTGAGCTTCTTCCAAAGTAGGCTAATTGATAAGATTTGCAGAAAACATTATTATCTTACTTGAAAAAACATCAAGAACAAGTGGGTTAAAAGATGATCTAGCCAAGGGCAAGAGTGGTCCTTGGTATTCCTTAGGATGGTTTACAAGATGGTTCAAGTGAATTTTAAAAAGTTCACAAGGGTTGAGAAAGAGAGAGCCTCAAATATGGGATGTTGATAACAGTTTTCGACTTAGCCCAATTTGGTAGATTTAGGGGTTTTGATTAGAATATAAGAGGGCATGATTTTGAGTAGTTGTAAGGTTCCAACTCATCATCAATTGGATGATGTTGAGGGGTAGGGTGAGTACAAAGGATCCATTCTTGATATTGGTCATCATTGACTTGGAAGCTTCTAGAATGGATCACTTCAGAAGTGATATGGTTCAAGGTTTTAGGTGATCACCTAGGGGCTATAGATAAGATCCAGCTTGTATGCTTGCTTAGGTTTTGGTGATCTTAAGTATCTTAATGTTATAGGATGAGCTCCTAGGGTAGCTCATACTACTTCCTAAGTAAACAAGTCGAACAATAGATAAAGGCAGTTCATTTTAGCAGATCAACGCAACTCATCTTAGAAGCAACTCAACTACTACTAGGGTTACCATCAAGATTAACTCGACGTAGGGATGGGTATTTTGAAAGGTTGGAGTTTGAACAAGGTATGGTCCTTGGTACATCTACCAAGAGTAGAGTAAAAAGGTTTTAGACAAACCTAGAGGTAAGAGTATTTTGAAGGTTCTGTCTTGAGAACATAAGGAGATTATATCTTATTGATCTCCATAATTTTGGCAATAGAAACTACTAGTATAGTTAGGGTTGTAAAGGCATCTTGGCCCAGGTTTTGAAATGTCAGAACATTTGTGAAAATATAAAATGAGCCAAGACAGTTTTGGTTAAATAGCCTTTGTTAACTATTGGTGAGGTAAGGAGTATATCATATGGAACACATTCATATGCAAAAGAACAAGCAAGCAACAAGATAACACTGCATTATTAAACAAGAGAAAAAAATTCCTTGATTTTTTGCATTCCGGAAAACAAATCAGAGTTGCTGAAATTGGGATGTTGCAGACCTTTCCACCTTAGAAGAATCCCGTCCCGAGATTCCTGAGAGTAAGGTTAGGGGATTTTGGGTTGGGGTTAGTGCTATGTGATTCAAGCATACTATCTCACGGATTTCATTTGTGAACGTGGTTGCTTTGTTGGTGTAGTTGGACTTCAATCTTCTTGGATGCACGGAGAGTTGAGCGAGCTTCCGTCCTGATTGTGATGGAGGATCTTCCTTCTGTAAGGATTTATGGTGTTTCTCTTAAGGGCTTATCGTATCCTAATTCACGACTTAGGTTCACAACTCTAGAGGTTGTTTCTGGCGGGTGGTTACTCTATTTTGTGGGAAAGACACAGTCTTTCCCCATTAGGATTAAACTAGCATAGCTCGGGGATACGTTGGTCCTTCCTTCTTGGAGTCGTCGAATGATGTTTGAAGACTATCGCCAATCTTCCGGATGGAGTTGAAATCTTCAGATGACTTCTACCAATTGGGTCCTATCACTACAAGAATCTAGACGATTTGTGACGTTTTTTTATGACGCGAGCTAAAAACGTCACGGATTCCTAACGTTCTAGAACGTTTCGTCGTAACGAGATCCAAGCCCTTCCAGCCTGGTTATCCATGAAGTTCCTTGTTTTCGTCATGGCAAATTCGTCGCAGATTTCGTCCCAAACCCTGAATCCCAGTTTGCCATTTCGTGTGGTGCAAATTTCATCATGGAATTCCCCATGACACATATTCAACACTTGTTTTCCCATCGACCGTCTCCTCCATGCTTCAACCCCACCTGTCAGCGCACTATGCACGGCAGCACTTCACACAATTTTTTAGCCGGTTCCACATGTCAGTCTATTTGATCAAAGCTTGCATGCAGTGCATGGCTAGTTCACACGCTAGTTCCAAAAAATAAAGCCCATTAATCCAAACTTGAAGTGGTAGTTCCGCTTCTTCTCCCTTGTCTCCTCGTCTCCTCACAGTGGCAGTTCCGCTTCGTCTTCCTTATCTGTTCTCCTCTTCTTCTTCTCCTCGTAGTGGTAGTTATTATTTCTTTCTCGATCAAAAAATTCCTGCATGTAAGCCATGGCCAATAGCCAGATGAAGAGGAACTGGTCCGATCTCCCGACCGACCTAGTTCTCAAGATCGTTGACTACTTGTTGGAGAAAGAGGAGTACGTCGACACCTATGCTGCTTGTCGGGAAGTCTGCATCGATTGGCACCGCACTTTAAAGGTGCCGGAATTCCATCTAGACAACTCGATCATGATAGATCACACACTTCCAGACGTTGGCGACGTCGCCTTCCTCAACCTCGCCACTGGTCGTTGCTTCAGGACGAATCTAATGGACGTCCATCGCAGGTTCATATTCACATCCGATATATATATACATAACATTCATTTATTTGTATTTTCCATTGTAAACATCTTAGTACTAACTGATGCCCTCTTCTTCCAAAAGATGCTACTTCGTCGGTGTTTCTCATGGCGTCATCATTCTTTCTCAGAGGGTGGAGCCGTACAAGACTCGGCTTCTGAACCCAATCACTCATAAGTCTAACACTGAGTTTCAAGCACACATACCATCTGATCTTCTGCAATCGATCATCATGACGAAGTCCCCGACGATGGTGTTTGTTTGCACGGATTATCTAGATCATATTGCATGGGCCGATGAGAGCACCCCAACAGGGAAAGTCAATGAATCATTTCGAGAAGGATTGTATTCGCCACCTCCTGATATGTTTTTGGTCTGCATGACTATATGCATTACTTCAGAATGGAGACATCATGTCGACCAAAATCTAGTTAGAGCAGCGCGCGAGCACTGTCATGATGGCCAACATAATTTCAGCCCCAGTCTTTGAACAGGTACACGGAGGCTACAGATTTTACCTAGTTGAGTCAGATGGTGATCTGCTTCTTGTGTAGAATGGGGATTTCGCCAAAGGGCAACCTTTGTTGTACCAGGTCGACACGGAGAACTTCTCTCCCGAGGTCGTCGGTGACATTGGAAGTCGTGCCCTCTTTGTTGATTACCATCGATCTATCTCCCTGGACACCAGGTTACGCCCCACAGTCAAACCCGGTTGCATATACTACAGGAATTATATCAGACTGTATGATCATGAGGTTCAAGCCTGGGAAGAGGAACCAACGATGACATATGGCCTAAGTCTGGAACATACACCGAGGCCTTACCCTCTGGACGAGATACTGGCAGCACAATGCAGACGGAGAGAGTTCTCTGAACATGTGTTGCATCACTCGGCAGCCGATGACAACGAAAAATATAGGGGAGAATGAATCCTATATTCATCCTAGGTTATTTAGTAACATTTTCAGGTCTATTTTTCGAAGTAGAAATTTGTACTGTATTTATATTATTTCGATCAGCAGTAGGCATATTACCTTTCAGACAAAATTGTATTGTATTTAATTTTAGTACTTTCAGAATTCAGAGTATTTATTTTTAGTAGCTTATTTCATAATTCTCTGTGTTAGCTTTCAGAATTATGTGCAATTACTATCTTTCAACTTTTACAATCATAGTACTCAAGTTGTTGTAATTACTGATTCAAAAAAATCTAACGGAGATCAGAGTCTCATCATGGAGAAATCACTCGAACTCACGATGAGGGACCCTCTCTCGAGCAGCCCAAACAACTAGAATGCATGTGGATAGGAAATCTTTCATAATTATTTTGTACTAGTAGCTTCCATATAATTCTTTGTAGTAGCTTCCAGTTCACACAATCATAACCATACCTATCATGGTGGTGTCACGGCAGATGCCATGGATAGGCTAAAGGTGGGGCCAATATGCACTAGAGGAATCAAGGGAGGGATAGTGAGGTGATTCCAGACACAGATGCTCTGTATTCACTAGGTTCACAATGCTCCTTGAGCTGTATTGGGGAGAGGAGGAAGAAGGAGCTCTCTTACTCTCACCACTACCTATCTCCCAGGAACCAACTACTCAAATACCAACCCACCAAAACTCAACCTCTTCTACAGATGCCCTAGCCCTCCTTATAAAGGGGTGGCTATGTCTCCAATTAGGGCATACGTGGAGGCATATTCGAAGGAATATGCCTCTTCCCAAAATAGAAAACCGACCAGGTCACTTTTCGCCATCGTAAGCCATGTAGAGGCTACGTGAGCCTCTGCGGCGCCAGCGTCATCCGACACAGGCCGCGTCACCCTTGTCGGCCACGCCTCGGTGGTCCTTCCCTCTGTCCGCTTCGCTCATGCCCCAGCGTAGAGTGACCACCTTTTGACCAGCGAGATACCTTCCTTCTCTTGCAAGCCTCATATAAGCCGGATCATGCCTAGTTAATCCGGCCACGCGGGTACCTGTATACAAGTTACAGAAATCCTGTCGGCATACGACATATGTCGGCCGGGACTCAGTTAGGTGGACATCCTCCGGTCCGGATTACTTCGTAAGTCGGCCAGCCTTGAGGTGACTCGGCCAGCATTTGCTTTGACCTTGCTGTACCTCGGCTTACTCGGCCTTTATACCCGGCGTGATCCTACCTGGGGGTATCCCCCCAACATTAATCCCTGAAGCTCGTGCGGTCTTAGTAGCTCCAGCTGCTAAGGCCACGGCAGTTTCAATTTACCAAGCCCTTTTGCTCCCTTTCCCGAGTTACCTCATGGCTCGGATTTCATGAACTAGCTTTCCCTTGGCACATTCCGAGTTTTCACTCACTGGCCGGGTCACCCTTTAGTTTTCCGGGTTAACCTTCCTTCTCACGTACGCTTCCCCACATCCTACCTGGAGGGTAATCATTATCTTGCCTCATTTTAAGGGCCTGCACGAGTTACTGCTGTAGTTAATGTCAGGTGTTACTGTTGCACACATCATGTCGCGCCTATCTCCTCGTTAACTGTATCATCACGTCGCGTCGTGGGATCCCCTGCGCCCTGTGGCCCTTGTTGTGGCTCGCCTCTGATTGGCTGATACGGCAGATACACAGCCACACTGTGTGGCCTCGCACGATCCCACTAACCTCGCTGGGGCGTGGTTAAATAGGGGAGGGGCACGCCCCTTGGTCTTTTTCCCCTTCTCGCACCCCCTGCCTCTTCTTCTTCTTCTTCTTCTTCTTCTTCCTATCGACAGCGCCGCCACTGCACCGTGCTTTCTTGCACCTGCCTTGTTGCCGCTCCCGCGCAGCTTCACCGCCACGGGTCCGCGCCAGTCCAAGGCTCTGCCCCCACCTCCGATAGGGCCGGTGATGACAGCAATCTAGACATGACCGAAGAAGAGCTCGCTGTCGCTGAGGAAGAGATGGAGGAGGGGGCGGAAAACGCGGAGCGTGGTGCCTGGGCCGGTTCCTGGGTGTGCCAGGACGACCTAGACTGGCTATACCGCACCTGCCACATCCCGGAGGGCGTGACTGCCCACCTCGCCTCTGAGGAGCTCGCTCCCTCACCCAATCAGGGTGAGTTCGTCGTGTTCCTCTCCCATTTTCAGCGTGGCTTCGGCCTTCCCGTTAGCGATTTCTTCCACGATTCCCTCAATATTTACGAACTCCAACCACACCATCTCCCGACGAACGCCATCACATCCCTTTCTTCCTTTTCCTCCACCATCGAAGGATATGTCGGTTTGTGGCCAACCAAAGAGCTTTGGATCCGGTTCTTCGGTCTGCGAAGAAACGTGATTCTGAATAAACTGCTTGGCCCATAGGACAAACATATGACACAGTTCGGTGCTGCCTCTATTTCACCTCGCAAACAATCCGTCTTCCCCCGGGTCACGGGGCCCGATTCCTGCAAGGGCTGGGCCTGAACTTTCTTCTATGTTAGAAACAACACGGATGAGGATTTGATCCGGCTGCACCCCTATGCTCCGGGTCCTCCTTTTCTGGATTTCTGGGACCGGGTTTCCAAGAAGCCCACTGTCCTGGCGAAGCAGGTCAACAAGCGCTTCTAGGAGCTGAAGGATGTGGGGCTGCGCAACGAGGACGTGATGATCACTTTCATCCGCAGCCGGATCTCCCCTCTCCAGAAGCGCACACATAAACTTTGCCACATGATCTGGCGACTTGACCCCAACCGGACTTCTTCCTTTGAACTGAACAACAACGAAATATTCCACCGGGTCAAGGCCCTTTTTACGACTGACAAGGACTTCTCCGCTGATTGGGAGTGGGGATTGGAGCATTTCTGCCGGGACAAGCCTCCTCCTATGGTAAATCTCGTGATCCGGTCTTTTTCTGAGTTAAATCCTATGTCGGAGTATGTTGTTTATCTGATCCTTTTTATTTCCTTCTTAGTTGTTCCTTCAGCAAACCCTTGAAGATGGCACCGAGCCTTCCCTCAAGTGGGAAAAGGATCGACTTGTCTTGGACAAGGAGGAGCCGGATCAGGAGATGTTCATGTCGTTCCCTGATGCAACCAAGCGACCCAGTGGTAACTTCTCTTCCTTAAGAGATTGGCCTAATGATGAAGATGATTCTGACGTTGAGGTGATGGAAGAATTTTATGCTATAACCCTTTCTTACGCCTTTCCGGCTTCAGCTAACCTGGCTGGGCAGATCCACGAAGATCCTCCTCTCGCCACGGGTGAGCCTGTCCCCGCCGCATCAAAGAAACGGGTAGCTGCTTCTGCTGCTTCTTCCGGACCTTCTAAACCAACCAAGAGGCGAAAGAAGTCCGCAGACAAAGCCACCACCAAGCCTCCGACTAAGGTCACGACTCGGAGAGCTCGGAAGCCCAAGGAGCCATTGACTTCTAATGAGTAAGTCACCTTCTTCTTCGTCCAATTCTCTGCTTCATGCTTTGCTATTCACATGCTTTTCCTTTGTTATAACTTATTATTCATCGTTTTATTCAGCAGGGCTGTGGTGGAGGTTCCTCAGAGCGGCTCGAGCATCTCCTCCTCCTTCCGGCATAGCCCATCTCCCCCTTGTGGCGACGATACACGCCAGCTGAGCCCCATTCAGGAGGGTTCACCGGCTGCTACGGGTTCTAGCCCACCTCGTCCGGAGGAGGGTGACCTTGGAGCAGGGGGAAGTGGCTCCGCCGAGGCAGCGGATGCTCCCAGCTCCTCTTCGGCTCAGCCGCAACCTGCTACCACCGAGGTACCAACAGCACCCCCGCCAAGACCAGCACAAGCACCAGCGCGAGCACCAACAGTAGCAGCACAAGTACCAGCAGCAGCACCAACTCCCTCCGCCTCGTCCGAGTCTTCCAAGACTCGGTGAGAAGGCCCAGTTAGCACCAAGGCCGCACCCAAGACTAAATCCGCAGCTCAAACATCAACCTCTCAGCAGCAGCCTAAGGCCAAGAAAACTTCTGACGATGCCAGGGCAGCATCCATCGAGGCTGGACAGCGCATGCTCGCGTCCATGCTTCTGAAGAAAACTCCACCGAAGAAAGATGTCCCCTCCGGGTCAGCTAGAACGCAACTTACATTGCACACCAGCCCTGCTGTTGCCCAAATTGAAAGGAGGGAGGCCCACACCAAGGGATTGATTGCACCCCATATGCTTAGTGGAGAGCGCTATCCCCCGGCCCTAATCGAATATGTCAATAACTGGAACAACGCGGAGTTCGTCAATCCCACCGACGATCTTCCGGAGAAATTTGGGCCCGCGGAGTTTAGCGCGCAAATGAACACAATAGCTAAGGCTATTAACCTCGTTGGCCGGATCATGGAGGTACGCTACTTTGTCTTTTCTTTAGCATGCACAAATCCTTAGAGGTATATCCATTAGTCCCCGAGCCTCCGGGGGAGTAACCTGTTACTCGGCCGGATGCTCCTTAGAGAACTAGCGTAGATCCTTAGTAACTTCGGGTATGCACACACCTAGAGCCAGGTTTAGTTCCACTTGGCCCGGATCTTGTACACTTCGAATATGCACACACCTAGAGCCGAGTTAAGTTCCACTTGGCCCGGATTTTGTATACTTCAAATATGCACACACCTAGAGCTAGGTTAAGTTCCACTTGGCCCAGATTTTGTACACTTCGAATATGCACACACCTAGAGCCGGGTTAAGTTCCACTTGGCCCAGATTTTGTACACTTCGAATATGCACACACCTAGAGTCGGGTTAAGTTCCACTTCCTAGATTTTGTACACTTCGAATATGCACACACCTAGAGCCGGGTTAAGTTCCACTTGGCCCGGATTTTGTACACTTCGAATATGCACACACCTAGAGACGGGTTAAGTTCTAGTTGGCCCGGATTTTGTACACTTCGAATATGCACACACCTAGAGTCGGGTTAAGTTCCACTTGGCCCGAATTTCGTACACTTCGAATATGCACACAATTAAGTCAACTTTGCTTTTCTCAGGTTACCACCAATCATCGGAGTGCTGAGTTTCAGTGCCTCTTCGACACACACAAGGGGCTGCGCTCGAAACATTCTGTACTTCTTGCTGAGTTCGACAAAAGGAGTAAGTTTTCTCTTTGCCTTTTTTCCCATCTTTCTTTGTCTTTCCATGCCGGGTTAATTTGTCATTCGGATTGCGCAGCCGTAGTGGAGGCCGAAAACACCATCATGAGGAAGAACTTGGAGAAGATAAAAGGTAAGTCAGTTTTGATTAATCTTCTTTTACGGTCTCTCTCCTTTTCTTCCTGGCTCGGTAGATATTTATGCCTCGGCTCTACCGGGTTAACACACCGATGCAGCATCCCTTGAAGATAGTGTGCCCGTGCCTAATATGATGCGGCATTTTCTCGAACAAGCAGGGCAACATCAGGCTGAGCTCAAGAAGAAGGACGATGAACTTGCCATTCTCTGGGCCAAGGATGATGAAATTGCTAAGCTCAAAGCTGAAATGAAAAAGCTCAAGGCGCTCTACCAGACTGAAATGGAGAAAGCTGGCCAAGACTTCACCGAGGAACGAGAACGTCTCAATCTTCAACTTGCCAAACACCAAGAGCTGCTGAAGGAGGCGAACGTCAAGCTTGAGTCGGCAAATGTTGAACTTGAGAAACTCCGGAAGAGGCGCGCTGATTGCACCATAGAGCTGACCCGGATCCACAGTCATATCTCTCGTAAGTTCTTTTCCTTTAGCCGACATGAATCTCTCCGGGTCAACCTCCTTTACTTATTTCACTTGTCTTGTTTTCAGGCAAATTTCCAGAGGGCGATGCTATTGCGGTTGCTGCCGTTACCAAGTTCCGCCAGCAGAGGGGTACCCCAACTGGCCCTGGCGCTGAAAACATTCCCTATGCCATGGAGGACTTGCTGGTCAGCCTATCCTCTCGCATCGAGATCGTCAGGAACTACGGTTCGGGTCTCCTAGATGCAGCAGTCCATATCTTCCGTGCCCTTTGGCCTGGTGAAGAAGCTCCGAAGGGGTCCACTGCTCTGATTACCAAGTTAATGGAGTGCGAGACCCAGCTTGACCTCTGGAGGGAATCCGCCGCACGTGCCGGAGCTGAAACTGTCCTCCATTTTGTTCTCACATGGTATGAAAAGTTGGATCTAGAGCTTCTCGAGCGCCTGCGCACCGGATCCAAGTGGTCAAATGACTCGGATTGGGTAACCCGGCGCAAGGCTTGCACCCACAACCTCATCCAATTTGCTCCCATCCATCAATGGAATGAAGGACCAAGTTTCCTTTGTGCCATTGACGACGAATACGTCGAAGATGGTTCGGGAGACAAGGAAGAGGATGAAGCTTCAGATATTGAAGAAGATGAAGACGATGGTGAGGCTAGAGCCGGAGTTCCACCTGTTGGCGCCGAGTTTCCTCCTTCTGCTATTTCTCCTTGAGCGTGAAAAAACACTTTGAAATTTATCAGATCCCCGGTATGCCGGGTGCAGATGTATTAAGCACATAGATCATATTTTGCTACTAAGTTGCTCATGCCGGATTAACTTGGGCGTAGTCCTCGATTTTCATTTTCTTCTTTCTTCAATTTCCTGGCTCGGCTCGCGTCTACCTTGATTCGGTTTTGTGACTTACGAGTCCGAGTTTCAAAAATTGAATTAACAATACTTGGAAACTTTAGGACTATCTTAAAATAATGCAATGTAGTAAAAACAAGGTAAACATAAAGGTAGTCCAAATAACAAATGTCGGCTCAATTATGTTCTTTTCCTTAGTCGTTTTTCGTGTGCTACGCAATTCCAAACTTTTTCTCTTGCTTGCCATGAAGCCAAATCTTGTTGGACAGCAGCAAGTCGAAGAGTTGAGTTTTTGGTGCTCACACACTACTAATCCGTCTTAGGCAGAAGCAACTTAAACCAGCCGACATAAAAATAAATTACAAGTGCAGTAGATAACAAATATTATTAAGGCAATCCCCGAGTTACTGCTCGAGGTGCTAAGATTTCATTGATGAACTTATTGCCGGAATACATACCGACGTATGAGAGACTAGGATACACACACTTCTTTGTTAAATGTAGAAGGGACGAAGTAGAGCTACATTCCATGGATGCTTAGATTCCTCACCGGGCCTGTCCGCCTTGTTCTTCTCCTGTGGTTTTGCATCGATGAGATAATAAGAGTCATTGTGCAATGTTTTGCTGACAATGAATGGACCTTACCATGGGGGGATAACTTATGCATGCCAGCAGTACGTTGTACCAACCGGAGTACCAGATCAGCTTCCCGGAAGACTCGGGGGTTTACTTTCCGGCTATGATAGCGTCAGAGATTTTTCTCATATATGACGGATCTGGACAATGCCAATTCTCTCGCTTCTTCCAGCAGATCAACATCATTTTGCCGGGCTTCTCGCACTTCGGCTTCTATGTATTGGGTGACTCTAGGCGAATCATGCTCCATGTCGGATGGTAATACAACTTCTGCCCCATATACCAGAAAAAATGGCGTATAGCCTGTTGATCGATTACGAGTTGTTCTTAAACTCCACAGTACCGCTGGTAGCTCTTCTATCCAGCACCCCACTGATCTTTACAGCGGCTCGATGAGCCTGGGTTTTATCCCGAATAATACTAATCCGTTGGATCTTTCCACTTGTCCGTTCGATGCAGGGTGGGCTACCAAGGCAACGTCCAGCCGGATTTTCTTATCTCGGCAAAATCGCGCAAATGCTCCTTCAGCGAAATTGGTGCCGTTATCTGTTATGATACTGTGAGGGTAGCCATATCTCAGGATTATATCCTTGAGGAATATCACGGCTGTAGCTCCATCACATTTTCTTATCGGCTTTACTTCAATCCATTTTGTAAACTTGTCAACCATAACCAAGATATGGGTCATATTTCCTCTTGCCGGCTTAAACGGGCCAACCATATCCGAACACCATACAACAAATGGCTAGCTAATTGGTATGGTATTGAGCTCCGACATTGTCATGTGCGTCTTGGTGGTATACCTCTGACAACCATTGCATTTCTTACCAGATCCTCTACTTGTTCCAAGGCACTTGGCCAGTAAAACCCATGCCGGAAAGCTTTTGCTACCAAGGCTCTGGACGAGGCGTGATCTCCACATTCCCCTTGATGTATATCTCGGAGGATGTCAAGCCCTTCCTCCGGGTTAACGCATCGTTGGAGGACATTTGTGACACTTCTCTTGTATAGCTCGGAATTGATAATCGTGTATGCCTTTGCCCTCCTCTGAGTTTGCCTTGAAAGCACTTCTTCGCTGGGAAAAGTTCCATCTTTCAAGAATTGGAATATGGGCAGTGCCCAAGCTGGTATGGCCCGCACCGGGAACACTTCCTCGTCAATTTCCATTTGATCCACCGACATAACCTCAGCCGGATCATGCTGCGCAGTCCCCGGGTATTGCGAAGTAGTCCCCGGGTTTGCCAAAGCAGTCCCCAGGTTTCACGAACCACTTCCCACATCAATGTCCATGGGCACAGCTTCCGATTCCGGATTTGCCGGGATATAGATTGACTCGGACTCTAGGGATGGCCTGATAGATGGTTTTCTTAGGTGCTCCAGTGCTACCCCTGGCGGGATCGCTTGTCGGGTTGATCCGAGTTCCGACAGTACGTCGGCAGCCTCGTTTTCCAGCCGAGGTCCATGATGAAACTCGCATCCCTCGAAGTATCCTGATATCTTCTGCACATGAAATCTGTACAATGCCATATTTGCATCCAACGCATCCCAATGCACTGGATCAGAGTCACCAAAGCACTGGACTACCAGATCAGAGTCACCAAAGCACTGGATCCGGCGTATTCCAATTTTTTTTGCCACTTTGAGCCCATGCACAAGCACTTGATATTCTGCAACATTGTTTGATGCTGCAAAGTGGATCTGCAGCACGTACTTCAGCTGGTCCTTCTTGGGCGAAGTAAGCACAACTCCGCCGCCTAACCCGCTTTTTGTTTTTGATCCATCGAAATGCATCCTCCAGTAGTTTGGGTCTGGCAATGGTGGCTCATATTGCACCTTGGCCCAATCCACAAAAAAGTCGGCCACCGCCTGAGACTTGATCGCTTCTCTCCTGTCGTATTGTGGAGCATAATGGGCTAGCTCAATTTCCCATTTTGCAATCCGTCCACTTGCATCCTTATTGCTCATTATCTCAGATATGGGGGCTTCACATATTACTTTGATGGGGTGCTCTTCAAAATAGTGCTTTAGCTTCTTAGCTGCCATATACACACCATATGCCATCTTCTGATAGTCAGGATAGTTTTGCTTTGAAGCTGATAATACCTCGCTCAGATAATATACTGGCCTTTGCACTGACTTACCCTCCTCGTCACGCTCTAACACAATTACTTCACTTACAACTCGGTTTGTTGCGGCTATGTAGAGCACATTGGATCTTTTGATAGTGGAGAGGCTAACACTAGTGCAATGGCTAACATTTTCTTTAATTGGATGAAGGCTTCATTGCCCTGCGGCGTCCATATGAACTTGTCTGACTTTTTCATTAGTTGATAGAGAGGCAGTGCCTTTTCTCCCAACAGACATACAAACCGACTTAAGGATGCCAGGCAACCAGTGAACTTCTGGACATCGTTAAGACACTTCAGCAATTCCATTCGCTCAATGGCCCGGATTTTAGGTGGGTTAACTTCGATACATCGGCTGGAGACAAGAAATCCAAGTAATTTTCCCGCCGGGACACCGAAGGTACATTTCTCCGGGTGAAGCTTCATTCAGAACCTCCTTAAGTTCGCGAACGTTTGCCGGATATCATCAAAGAGCGTTTTGCTTTCCTTGGTTTTTATTACCACATCATCTACATACACTTCCACATTCCGACCAATTTGATCATGTAAACATTTTTGCATACATCTTTGGTACGTTGTCCTTGCATTACGTAAACCAAAAGGCATGGTGCGATAGGAATAAGCCCCATACGGGGTGATAAACGTAGTCTTTATTTGATCATTCGGGTTTAGAGGTATCTGGTGGAAACCAGAATATGCGTCTATGAATGACAACAGTTCACACCAAACAGTAGAATCTATGACCTGATCTATCCTTGGCAGTGGGAATGGATCTTTTGGGCACGCCTTATTCAGGTTCGTGTAATCGATGCACATACGCCAAACCACTGCCACATTCGGACCATCTTTCTTCTTTTCCACCAGCACCGGATTAGATAGCCAATCCGGGTAACGCACTTCCATGATAAACCCAGCTGCTAGGAGCCGAGCTATCTCCTCTCCAATGACTTTTCTCCTATCTTAGGCGAAGCGGCGGAGAGGTTGCTTCACCGGCTTTGCTCCGGGTCTCACATTCAAAGAGTGCTCGGCCAACTCCCTCGGAACACCTTGCAAGTCCTGTGTGGACCAAGCAAAGATATCCCGATACTCACGGAGGAAGTTGATGAGCTCGCTTTCCTATTTGTCATTTAACCCGGCACCAATCGTTACGGTGCGCTCTGGGAATAGATCATCAACATGCACTTTCTTTGTATCTTTAGTTGCTTGAAATGAGACACTTCCATGCGGGTTACTCAGCGCCGACATATACTGTTGTGCGGACTGAGCCAATGCCGCCACTTCCTAGATCTTTCTCTTTTCTTGTGCGATCACGAGTGACTAGGCCAGGTTAGACCCGGCCGACGCACACTCAATGGAATGTCGGAAATCTCCTGCTATGGTAATTACTCCATTTGGCCCGGGCAACTTCATCTTCAGGTAACTAATGTGACAACTTGCCATGCATTTGTTCAGGGTAGGCCTACCGAGTAACACGTGATATGCGCTTTCTAAGTTCACAACCTCGAACTCCAGATTCTCAGTCCGGCAGTTATCTCTCGGGCTGAACAATACATCAACCCGCACTTTGCCAATGGGCTCACAGGAAATGCTTGGAACAATGCCAAGGAAAGTTGTCCTTGTAGCTTGGAGCATGTTCTCCGAGATACCCAACTTACGCATTGTGTCCACATACATGATATTAATGCTGATGAGATTATCGATCAGTACCTTTGAGAATCTCACATTGATATTTGGCCCAATGAACGTTGGGTCCAGCACTAGTGCATATGAACCAAGACTTGGCATGAGCTTGGGATGGTCTTTGATACTCCAGGTAATTTCCTGATCCGACTAAGGCATATACCTCATCACCACTGGCATAACTGCATTCACTTCCATATGTCGGCGTTGCAAGCTCTTTCTATCCATTTCCTCTATGGTAAACACGCAGTAACTTTGGTGATGCTCTCTGTATTCGTTTCTCCCCTCATTGCCGGGATATCTTTGATCTGGATGATGCTGGTTTTCCACCTGATGCACTTCATCCCTTCTCTCATGGTTTTCATACCTCGGTGGAGGTGGTGGCAGCATTAATTGTTGCGTGTTCGCTCCGGAGAGCAATTGCTGCCGGGGTAACTCCTGCTGAGGCTGATCGTTCCGAGGTGCCTGAGCATTCCCCGGACCACTTTGTTCTATCTTCCTCATCCACTCACATTGCCGAGTCGTATGACCCGCCGGGTTACTCGGATTTGGCGTCTGAAATTTGCACGGCTGATCCAGCATTGCCTCATACGTATACCTTGGCCGGTCTTTCTTCTCTTGCCACTGTTTCTTTTGTTCGGGCGTCAAAGTTTTCTTGCCATCATTTCTCGGAATCCATTGTTGCCCTCCAGTTTTCTGACGCTGATTACTCCCTGCTCTAGGTTGATCTTGGTTTACTGCGGCAACTTGTTGCGAACTGTAACGGTAATCCGGTCTATCATCTCTTCTCTTACCCCGGTAATCATTTCGCTGGAATGATCCGGCTCCATCTCGCTGGTAGTACTCCTCATTTGACTCGTTTGCCATAAGCCGAGGTTGAGTCAGATCACCCAAAGCATACGAATCAGCAATCCGGATCGTCTCTGCCAATGTAGTTGGCATATCCCTTTGCAACCTTTGCCAGAGCATGCTTGCATATCTGCACCCTAGTGCAAACCATGCTATGGCCTGAGACTCAATCACACCTTCACACGAGTTTCTCACGGTGCACCAGCAGGTTAGGAACTCCCGGTCTGTTTCATTTGGCCTTTGTTTGCACATTCCTAGGGTTTGTGGCCTATTCGGTCTCTGATACGTGCTCGAGAAGTTACTGACAAACATTTCCTCAAAATCAATCCAGCAGTTGATACTTATGGGTGGTAAATTGTTTAATCATACCCTCGCTGGCCCCTCCAGCATCTGGGGTACATATCTCACTACCCATATCAGATTGCCTGTGGAAATTTTCACTCCTGTTGCGTAATTGATCAACCAATCCTCCGGCTTGGTCCTGCCATCATGTCTTCGTGCCTCTGGGTAACTGGAAGTTAGGTACCGGGGGTTCTTTCATGATCCGGGGCCCAAAGCACGCTGTACCCGGAGCACCTTGACATTCAATTTGCTCCGACCTATAAAGCCAATCCAGCTTTAACCTGACGTCATCAGGCATCAAGTTCCTGCTTCCCAACCTTGACCCTATCACCTGATAGTCCGGCCTAGCGTATCTTGCATTCACCATTTCCAAGTCACCATCATTGTATGTGTCTTGCCCTTGTTGGGCACAATTTTGCCGCATACCTTGGCCGGAATTTTGCTCTTGCCGAGGTGCACTCCACTGATGCTATTGCTGAGGTATGTTTTGCCCTACACCCGTAGAGTTACGCTGTCTGGCATTGCCGTTGACGATGTTTCTCTGACCGGCATTGCCTTGGTCGCGGTTACCTCGGCCAGCTTCTCCTTGGCTGACAATTTGTCGATCCTCATTTCCTTGCAATGCCTTTCCTTTCCCTGCCCTTGCTGGGTCATATGGGACTATCTGCTTGTTTCTCCTTGCCAAGGTTACCACCTCCTCTCTCCTAGGGCCATCATGTGGGGATGACGCAACTCCAGAAGATTTCTCCGGGTTTCCCACTGCTGAATAAACGACCTTGGAAGCCCCAGCTCTTTCCGGGTTAGCCCTGAGCAACTCCTCATTCTATCTGTTAGCGATCCGAACTAACTCGTTGACCCTCTCCTACTGTCTCTGCCAGGCTTCACCCGTCAAACCCTCCAACTCGGATGCAGCTGCATCTGCTGCTCTGATGTTCTTTGCCGGGGTGCTATACTTCGGCAGCCCTATGGACACAATGTTCTCTGATTCTTCAACTCTAGTATCACCCTCTTTGTTCATTTCACTGATGAGGTTTCTCCCTTTCACCTTTACAACGTCTACCTTATTTTCTTTCGCGTACTCGTGCAACGTCATGTTCAACGACTGCTGAGCCGCAGCTAGCTTTTTCGCACCTTCTAGGATTTTCTGCCTAGTTTCCTCTAACTCGGCCTGTGCCTAAGCCGGATCTACCACAGGTGTTATGGGGCTTGCCAAGATATCTATCGCTTTCCGCAGCACATTTTCGCGCCTCTCTAATGGAGGACCTCTACTTTTCCTTGGTGCCTTGGGTGTTACCTCCGGATCTGGTGCCGGATCCTTGCTCGCGCTAGCGCTAGGTGTCGTCATCATCACCTCGGCACGGTCAGGGGAGCGGGTGATACGCGCCCCGTAAGCCACGCTAAGGGGTGGCTCGCCTCCTTGGACGAAGTGCCGCGGGTGAACACAGGAAACATCGATGCTGGCGTAGATCTTGTGGGTGCCAAGCTTGACGAAGAGGCCATTGCGCGGAAGAGGTCGCATGCCGAAGCAACCCGCATTGTCGCTGACGTAGTCCAATGCTCCGAAGTGCTGAATGAGCCCGGAGACGATGCGCTTGCCGTTGCCGATGATGTTTCCCGTCCGGATCTTTACTCCTGCTAGCGCCAATAGCCCCTCGGTGGGCGCCAACTGTCGTGGTTGTGTCACGGCAGATGCCATGGATAGGCTAAAGGTGGGGCCAATATGCACTACAGGAATCCTGGGATGGATAGTGAGGTGATTCCACACACAAATTCTCTGTATTCACTAGGTTCACAAGGTTTACAATGCTCCTTGAGCTGTATTGGGGAGAGGAGGAAGAAGGAGCTCTCTTACTCTCACTACTACCTATCTCCCAGGAACCAACTACTCAAATGCCAACCCACCAAAAATCAACCCCTTCTACAGATGCCCTAGCCCTCTTATAAAGGGGTGGCTAGGTCTCCAATTAGGGCATACGTGGAGGCATATTCCAGGGAATATGCCTCTTCCCAAAATAGCAAACGGACAGGGTCACTTTTCGCCATCGTAAGCCATGCAGAGGCTACGTAAGCCTCTATGGTGCCAGCGTCATCCGACACAGGCCGCGTCACCCTTGTCGGCCACGCCTCAGTGGTCCTTCCCTATGTCCGCTTCGCTCATGCTCCAGCGTACAGTGACCACCTTTTGACCAACAAGATACCTTCCTTCTGTTGCAAGCCTGATATAACCCGGATCATGCCCGGTTAATCCAGCCACGTGGGTACCTGTATACAAGTTACAAAAATCCTGCCGGCATATGACATACATCGGCTAGGACTCAGTTAGGTGGACATCCTCCAGTACAGGTTACTTCGTAAGTCTTCCAGCCTTGAGGTGACTCGGCCAGCATTCGCTTGGACCTTCCCGTACCTCGGCTTACTCAGCCTTTATACCCCGGTGTGACCCTACCCGGTGGTATCCCCCCAACAATACCCGGCAAAATCTTCCAAGAGTATACTAAACAGGCAAATATATTATATATATACAGTAGGTTTCAAACGACTAATTAACTGTTGCAGACTACGTCCTACAGCTTAACAGTTCTCAACCACAACTACACTCTAGATGGTCTCGAACACAAACTTCACGTCCAACATCTCTTCTGTGGTCTTCCTGCCAGTGATTAGCACGGCTTGTCCAACCTTTAGATCATCTTCACTCTCGTGGATTTTCTTCCACCCCTGATTGCTGAAGTTGGCACGACCATCTGGGTCATTCTTGTATGCAATTGGGATGATGTCGAAATCTTCTAGCTTTACTCCAGCCACGCCATCATCAGGGATGCCCATGGAGGAAACCACTTTCATAGGTAATCTCTGCAATGTCGCGCCGTGGATTAAAAATAAGAAGTAATCATGTCAGACGATGACCAATAGTAATTAGTGAACTACAAAAATCAAATTTAAAAGCATATGGTTTGGTCACAACTACAAGCATCGTCTAATGAGATGAATCTGTATATACCAAGGAGCATGTACAACCATAGGGGCCATGCAAAGACAGTAAGTAGATGCCTATCATCCCATCAATAGTCAAAGTGCCACATTTTCATCATTGACTAGTTGTAAATAGTGAAAAGCACAAGATTATCCCTTAACACTAACATAGTTATGAAAAACATCAATCTGGGCCTCATACTAACAAAGCACACATATATCAATGAGATAATCGAACATATAGCAAGAAGCATGCACAAAAAATGTGTTTGTATAGAACACATGCTATATGCACATTATCCCATGGACAAAGATAGTGCCACACTTTAATCATTGGCAAAATGCATGTGAAGAGAATACAATGACCTACATCAATATATAATGTGGGATCCATAGTAAGATAGCACACACAAGTCAATTAAATGAATTTGTATCTACCAAGGAGATGTAAATCAATAGTGGTTGTACAAAGACACTAAGTAGATGGAGATCATCCCATCAACAAGCTAAGTGCCACATATTAGTCATTGGCCAGTTGTAAACAGTTAATATCCTAAGATTATCCATCAACACTAACATATATCTATGAAAAACAACAATTTGGGGCATTAATTTGGCGATAACTTCAAGATCATCCAGTGACATAGAAAGCAACGCCGCCGCTCTGCCCTAGAACGAGGCGGTGACACTGAGCCCAAGATCCATCCCCGGTGACCTAGATTGAGCACCGACGCGGTGAACCTAGAATGAGGAGGTGAGCGGTGAAGGGAAGTAGGTTGAGGAGCACTTACGTTACAGCCGTCGTCGCCGAGGAGGGGAGGGTGGTTAGTCATCGCCGGGAAGGGGAGGGGAGGTGATTTGGCCGTCGCATGGGAGGGGAGGTAAGGGGATTTTATCGTCTCCAAGGAGGGTACGAGAGGGGAGGGGATTTGTCCATCACAGGGGAGGGGAGGGGACGGGATTTGTCCGTCGCCGAGGAGGGTCGGGGAGGGGATTCGGCCATCGCCAAAGAGGGTTTTCCTAGCGCTGGGAGGTGAGTGGATTTGGGCGAGTGTGGAAGGGACCAGTAATACCCAACGATAGGTGGGTCCCATTCTGGAGTTGGCGAGTGGCCCCATAATGAGACGTTGCCCCGACTGCACCGCACTAGACCGCACCGCACCGCGCCACACTACACAGCCGCCATCGCTGCCGTCACATCTCCACCATCATCGCTTCTGTCGCTGCCACATCTCGGTTGCCATGGGGATGCGCAAGCCGGTAGGAGAGGGCGACCTTATGGACCAGGTAAATTAGGTGTTGCTCCATCCATGAATATGTTCTACCTAGGGTTCTAGCAGTTAGAGGAATTTAACTGTTTCAATGACTTGTTCTGCAGAGTTGGGTTGGAATTGATGGGGAGCTACCAATTTCCATCCTAGATCAAGAGATTGGTGGGAAGGAGCTAGATCCTAGTTGGACATGCCAGTGCAACCATGTTCCTACTAAGAAGGTTGCCTCCTGTGGTGCCGACATTGGTAGAAAAAATTTAGGTTGTCCAGATGAGGTTTGCTGTTACATGTACTGGATGGACAACCCATGGCCAGCACATATGCAGAGGATGCTTGCCTAGCTATGTAAGAAGGCAGATGATAAGATGATGATTGATCTGAGGCCGACATATAGAGACACAGATCTGCAGATATCTAAACTGAGGTTGAAGAAAATGAGAAAAGAAATGGAATGCAGACATGTTTGGTTCATGATGATGCTTATCTGGCAGTGACTTTAGGGTGTGCTTCTTTTTGTTGTTGGCAATTGTGGAAACAAGTATTGAATTATGGATGTATTCTGCTTCCTCTTGATTATTTTAACATTTTAGAAAACAGTAAGAGGAATGAGTTTGTTGGATGTTTAGTTAGCTAGCTAGCTAGTCAGTTGTTTTCAGTATTCATGCGATGTATTTAACTTGTTGTACCAAACTTGTTGAAACTGGGAAAAAACATGGTTGCAAAAGTATTGTGTATTTATCTTTTGTTGATTTCAAACATGGTGCAACCAGGAACAATAACCATGGATTTTCTATATTGTTGCAAAAACAGGAACAATCGCGTGTGTGTTTCTAAAAGATTCACACTAAAAAAATATTTCGAAATGTCAAAAATATTTGTAACCAGGAACAATCAAAACAAACAACTTCAAAGGTACTGAAAATATATAGAGGTACTAGTTAAATAGGTTTGATCACAACCACCGCATACTACTAGTAGTACTTAATAATTACACCCATTACTATAACATGAGGCAGCAATAGGGAACATGCAATAGGAGGCAGCTGAGGCAATAGGAGGCGGCAGCTGAGGCAACACGAGGCGGCAGCAGGAGGCAGCTGAGGCAGCAGGAGCAAGAAGTTACGACCCTAGAGAAATGTGACCGAGGTTGGCATACTTTCTCAGGTAAACCATGAAGGCGGCGTGCTTGGCTTTCGTATGATTCACACGCCGTTGTCCTCCACGAGCAATGCCCCTGGCATGCTGCACGATGATGTTCAGGTCTTCCGCAATCCTTCTTGCACGGAAGAGGCACCTGTACTTGTTTGCACCTAGGCGGAAGGTGAATCTCCCATTCCTCATTTGCTTTAGGATGTGGTAGCTTTTTGCATGCCTGGACCACATACTTTCACCGACATCGCTATCTGGTTCCTGCGAATTGGCAAGTAGCGAGAAGACCTCAGTGAATGAAAAAAATTACTCTCCCAAAATCATGAGATCAAACTAGGAAAGGGCTATGTTGAGAGATTAATTTTAGCATGTACGCACAGCTTTTGAACAAACTAGTCCATCAAACATATACCTGTTTTGCATACATATATGATAAAACAAGTCATATATAAAATTATATTGTTCTTCTAAATATAGTTTGAAAGACTCTATACAAGTTTCAGTATATAAAGGTACATCCACTTTTTAACAAAACTGAGACAACCTTTTTTAGGATAGATGGAGTAATTCTTTCCATTTATATTATCAATAAATTGGTAAAACAAAAAGAAGTTATGACTAGCTAGTTTTATTCAGTTTGAACATGGTATAAATAGGAATTTTTCTCCTAAATATATACTTAGTGTATTATCAATTTAACAATTTGCTTCTGTAAACAAATAACAGAGATGGACTACATAGAGAAATTTAATTTATTAGCATTATTTTAATGTATTTGTTCATATAAATACACAACTTACTATAAGAGAGATTGGATAAAACATGCATGATCTAGTATTTAACATATACACTCCACTTAAGTTAAATTTATATTTTTTTCTTTCAAATAATTTGAATGAATATCTATACAAGTTTCAGTATCTATAAAGATACATCCAAATTTTAATAAGAAATCTGGGACATCCTTTTTTTAGGACAGATGGAGTAATTATTGCCACTCATCTTATCAGTAAATTGGAAAAACAAAAGGAAGCTATGACTAGAACATGGTACAAAAAGGAATTTTCTTTCTCCTAAATATACTCAGTTAATTAGGAATTTAACAATTTGTTTCCCTAAATATAATAGAGATGGACATTTATCTGCATTTTAATGCATCTGTACATATGATTTGTTTCCCTAATTATAATAGAGATCTACATATATATGTGTGACTTGTATGATACAAATCAAACTATACATTGTACAGCATGAACACAACCTAGATAAGAGATCTCTAAACCCTACAAACGAATTAAAACGACCAACAAAATATGAGCATGTATAGAACTACTAGACGCCTAGAACTACTAGCTATCAAATCAAACGAGAAAATGTGTGACTAGAATGACTAGGGGCAGATCAAAACTACCAACAAAAGATGAGCATAGAATTACTAGGTGGAGAACAAACTAATTAATCAAACTCTACTACATCAAAAAACCCTACAAATTAAGATATCAACAGTAAAATCTAAAAACTCCATTCACAGTTCATATCTAATTACCTTCGGTTCTCCATTGTTGGGTTCTTGCTCGAACGCGAACGGATCCGTAGGTTCTTCATCCTCGTTGTCATCGAAGTAATAATAGTGCACATTGTTATCTAGAACCACTACCAGATCTGCAACCGCTTCCTCTTTGACCTTGTTATCTGCTTTCTTCTGGACGATGGCATTGGCGTCCTCAGCAACGATAACCTTGAGGTCCTCGGTGACTACCGGTCTTGATCTCCTCATATTCGCGAGAAAATGATCTCGTACTTGTTGCTAGGGTTTCCTTTAGTTCTTTGGAGTGCAGGGAGGAGTGGGATGATGAAGTGTGGAGTAATGAACGGGAGATGATGGAGAGACCATGTGGTTGATGTCTTTTAAAGACTGGAGACGATGGGGCAGTTTGGCGGTGGGAGCGCACGCAGGGTGGGAGACGTGTACATCACACGTTTTAATGCAAAACACACGTATACACAACTCGATTTCTTTTGCAGTTAATCATTTTTTGGCATGTCAATGGAAAATGCAAAACCCACACTCGATTTAATTTCTTCTAAATTATTCAGTGAATCATTGTTACTCTAGATACTCCATGCATGCATGCATGCGAACCAAAAAGATTTCCAACGTGTTTTTTTCCAAAACCACATTCATATCCGATGACCACACACACTTCCATGGTTTTTCACTTGGACCACCCTAGAGTATGCACATTGCATATGAGTTATTTTCCAAAACCACATTGATATCTGATGACCACACACACTCCAGTACGTAGATGTTTTGATTCAACTTGTGTCACACTAGTGTGTTTTTGGTTTCTATATATATGGATCATCCCCCTAGAGTTATTTTGCATGTGTTCTTTTCCTAAACCACACATTGATATATATATATATGCACTAGATAGTCATTATTGATGATCCACATGACCACATTGATCATATATATACATGACCACACACACACTACTCTAGTGGATTATATTCTGTGTGATGCAACTTCTCGGTCACACTGGTGCATTAAATGTGTACTGGGAGTTGATTTACTATGTGTGTTTTGTTTCTTATACACCATGGTTTTCCACTTGGATGCCCCATATATTCATTACATGCACATTATATTCCATATGTGTTCTTTTCCAAAACCACATTGATATCTGATGACCACACACACTCTAGTAGATTCTGTGATTCACCTTTTGTGTCACACTAGTTGGTTTTTGGTCTCTATATATAAGACCATGATGGTTTTACACATCTATATATATATGGAACATCCCCTAAAGTGATTTGCATGTGTTCTTATCCTAAACCACACATTGATATATATATAGTCTAATTATTGATGATCCACATGACCACATTGATCATATCTGTATACATGACCACACACACACTACTCTGGTGGATTATATTTCTGTGATGCAACTTCTCTGTCACACTGATGCATTAAATGTGTACTGGGAGTTGATGATTTCCTATGTGTGTTTTGATTAATCTACACCATGGTTTTCCACTTGGATCCCACATAGTCATTGCATGCACATTATATTGCGTATGTGTTATTTTCCAAAACCACATTGATATCTGATAACCACACACACTCTAGTGAATTCTGTGATTCCACTTCTGTCACACTAGTGTGTTTTTTGTCTCTATATATATGACCATGATGGTTTGACACATGTATATATATGGATCATCCCCTAGAGTGATTTGCATGTGTTCTTTTCCTAAACACAACATTGATATATTTAGATAGTCATTATTGATAATCCACATGACCACATTGATCATATCTACACATAACCACACACACACTACTCTACTGGATTATTATATTCTGTGATGCAACTTCTATGTCACACTGGTGCATTAAACGTGTACTGCGAGTTGATTTCCTATGTGTGTTTTGATTCTTCTACACCAAGTTTTCCACTTGGATCCCACATAGAGTCATTGCATGCACATTATATTGCATATATGTTCTTTTCCAAAACCACATTGATATCTGATGACCACACACACTAAAGTGGATTCTGTGATTCAACTTCTGTCACACTAGTGTGTTTTTGGTCTCTATATATATGACCATGATGGTTTGACACATGTATATATATGGATCATGCCCTAGAGTGATTTGCATGTGTTCTTTTCCTAAACCACATATTGATATATTTAGATAGTCATTATTGATTATCCACATGACCACATTGATCATATCTATACATAACCACACACACACTACTCTACTAGGTTATTATATTCTGTGATGCAACTTCTTTCTCACACTGGTGCATTAAATGTGTACCGCGAGTTGATTTCCAATGTGTGTTTTGCTTCTTCTACACCATGGTTTCCACTTGGATCCCCCATAGTCATTGCATTGGGGGATTTACAATGTGGATCCCCCATAGCCCGCAAGTACCCCATAGCACTAACTAAGGCAAATCCCCTAACCGTTCTCTCCGGAATCTCGGGACAAGATTCTCTTAAGGGGGAAAGGTCTGTAACATCCCAATTTCAGCAATCCTGAATTGTTGTCCAGAATGCAAAAATCGGGTGGAACAAAAACTTTTTCTTGTGCCTGGGTGCAGTTCTTGCTTGTTGATTGCTTGCACATGTGCTTATGATGTGTATCTTAGGATACTCCTTACCTCAACCTCAGTTGGCAAAAGCTATTTACCAAAACTATCTTGGCTTACTTTACATATTCTCAAACGTTCTGGCATTTCAAAACAGGAGCCAAGATGCCTAGGTAACCAAAACTATTTTGGTAGCTTCTATTGACAAAACTATGGAGATATATATAACAATCTCCTTATGTTTTCAAGATAGATCACTCAACTAATCTTACCTCTAGTTTTCCTAAAACCCTTGTTCAAAGCAATTGAATTCTACTCTTGGTAGAGATACCAAGAACCCTTATCTTATTCAAAACTCAACCTCTTCAAAATGCCCCAACCTTACCTCCAAGCTAAGCTTGATGGTGACCCCTAGTAATAGTTGATTAGTGTATAAGATGAGTTGCCTTGATCTGTTGTCTGATGAGTTGCCTTGATCTGCTGATTGATTTGTTTGCCTAGGAAGTAGATGGAGCTACCTTAGAAGCTCATCACTAGGATAAAGATGCTTCCAAATCATCAATCCCTAAACAAGAAAGAAAACCCTGTTATGATCCCTAGCCACTAGGTGATCTATAAAACCCTTAACCAAATCCATTCTGAGGATCTCCATTCTTGATGTTTCCAAGTCCTTGAAGACCAATGTAAAGCAAGGATCTCTTTTACTCACTATACACTTCAACATCACCACCTGTTAAAGCTCTGATACCTTGCAACTCCTCCAAGAACATTCCCTCTCGTACTCTAGTCAAATTCCTCAAACTGCCAAATTTGGCAAAGTCTCGAAATAGTTTCAGCATCACCTTTTTGAATGCCTCCTTTGCTCAAACCATGTGCATATTTGGAAATGCACTTGAACCATCTTTTTAACCATCCTAAGGACTACCAAGGCCCACATTAGCCCCTGGTTATATCCTCCTCCATTCCACTCGTCCATGATGGTTTTGCAGACAAGAAAATAACATTTCCTGCAAAACCTAGTCATCATGCCAACTTTGGTAGAATCTCACATCCTCATACAACCCCCTTTGGACCAACTCTCTGCATGGTTGTGATCTACTTATTGAGGTCTATCAAAACCTACTTAACTTGTCCCAGGTGGATCTCTATGCTGATTAGACCCACATGGTTTTTAAGGCATCATGAATCATTTTGCATGGCAGCCTTAATTTCAACAAAGTTTGCCATCACTTCTAGAACACCTAAACTACAATTAATTCAAACTCCTCCTGCCATGTTCATCTATATGAAATGGTGTACCTATCCATATATCCATTGTACCAAGGTGAGCTCTGAGCTCCAAGATGCAAGCTTGTCTTGGTGGTATAAAATAACACCACCCTAGATCCTCAACTCATTGTTTTCCATCCTTTTCTAGATGGAATTTCATTCCTCAAGGTTGGAAATGCTTGATACACCTTGCCTATCTCATCTACCTTGACAACCAATATTTATCAATAATTATCCATAATTATTGAGGCCCCAAAGCTATTTAATTTCTTAAATAGTCAAAATCTCCAAAACTCTCTCCATAAAGGAAAGTTTGGTTTTCACCAAACCACTTCCCCAAATTGTGGCTCCTTTGAGTTCCACATATCAAACCCTATCTTTTCATCTCAAAAATAAATATTTTTGAGAAGCTTTATTATTTCTTTTTATCCATTTTATTAAATGGCTGAATTGGAATAATAATTGTTTTAAATACTTTTAATCCCCAATAAATCTTGGGAAAATTACCCTAGGTATGTACTCATATTTGGGACCCTCCCACATCAAAATCCCACCTTGTACAATGGAAATTTATCAAATGATCTTATAGAAATCATTTATGTCCTTTTTGAGTAATTGATTTTAAGAGGACTAAAACTCCTCTGAAAAATTTCAAACAAATCCTAGGAGCCTACCTTGAACTCATCTACCTACCAGTACCATTTTCTCCTCTGGTCCAATGTAAATTTTTGGACTTCCTTCACAACCATCAACTAGGTCAATATTTGTCAATTAAGCAAATCACCACTCTAAGCACTTCCAAATCTCTTTCAATCTTACTCAATGTACCTCCTCAGCATCAGACACATCCTTGGTCGACCACCATTGCAAGCTCCATATCAAACAATCCCCAATTGCCCTTACCATAGTAGGAAGAAGGAGAAATAACCCCACTTCTTACAAGGATCAACCTAACTTAATTACCACTGATGCCACCCTCTTTCTCTCTGGTCCAGCCAGACCCAATTACCATCCTACCCCTCTCCACCTCCGCCTGGACCAATCACTGGCCAGCATTGCTCTCCCCCTTGTCCTAGATGGTAATTTACCCCATCTATCCCTCCCTCTTCGTATAAAGTCCAGCAGCCCTTCCCTAGCTCGCCCCTACCCTCATTTCCCCCTCTCCACCTCACTTACCTCCCCTGAGCACCCCCACCCTCTCCCCTGCTCTGTGTTGTCCGAAGGAAGAAGAAGAGGAGAGCCCTCGGCCTCCTCACAAAATAGAGCAAGGGTCTCTCCCCTCTGCTCCAATTCTTCTGCATGTCAGCCCACGAGATCCCCTTCTCCTCCTCTATCTAACGGTGCTCTTCCTTTTGCCCAGGACACTCTCCTCCGCCGTCGCCGTTGAGCTCTGATGAGATCATCCTCGGCCGCCGTCACGCGAGCTGTTTCTCGGGGGCCTCCGCCGTCGTGCCGCCCACCGATCTGCTCAGCGTCGTCGACCGTGTCACCCTGCACCATCCCCGGCCTTTCCCGAGCCCTCTGGTGAGCACCCTGCCCTCACCGGTGCCACCCTAGTTTTCCGTCGCCAGCCGTTCTGTTTCGCATAGACGATGACCCCAAGCCGTCCATCGCCACTTGATCCGATGGTCACCGTCGCTCGGTACCGCTTCGGCGCCTCTCGCTCGCTGACAGCGGGTCCCGCTCGTCAGGTTTGAGCGCCGACTCCCACGCGTCGTGCTGCCCTGCCGTGGGCCGAATCCTCCTCTGCAGCCCAGTAGCTCCCTAGATCTGGCCCGCTACACATGTTTTTCTTTTTCTTTTAGCTAACCTATTATTCCAGAAAAGTTTCTTCTAGGATTAAATCCAAATAAAATGGTAAATCATTTCCAAATGACTAGATCTAAATTTCTGGTGGTTCTCTGATGTTTTCTCAAACATACAGAGGCAAGCCCATGTCCAAAATAATTCTCTTTAATTACTGGTAATTATTCTTCTGCAGAGTGTACTTTGCACTAATTAAATTCCTCTATGAGCTAGCCTCATCCATTTGAGATGAACCAAGGTCCTGCTGGAAGTTATTTGAAATACCTATCATCCAGCACAAGTCTTAGGTCAAGGTGAAGAGTAGGTTGCCTTTAAAAAAATAACAAATCTAGCAACTTTCTGTCTTAGATAAATTCCCCAGATCTAACCAAATGCGGTATTGACCTGATTCCAATTCCCAATACCTCATATTATCCATATGTACCAAACCCCAGCAGCTCAGAATTTACTGAGCCATGTATCAATTCTAGTGATTTAAATACTTCTGTGATGGTTATTTTCACTAAATAAATCACTCCTGGAGTTTGGAACACCAAAAAGAGTGGACCCAATTCCTACAGAAAGGTATCCTAAATACCAAGCACATGCCCTTGGAACCAACTCAATATCTCCTGTTGAATTAATCTAGTGAAAAAGATAAGGACTATACAGAACTGTCTTTAGGAATTTCCTAAGGGCATTCTGGTTATTCTTTTGACTAGATTCCAACTGTGGGTGATTCAGTACATAAATTACTACCTAACCATCCAAGTAAATAATTTTTGGAACTCCAGAACTTTTCTGTTAAATTATTTCCTCGAACTAGAGTTTATTCCAGCTTAAAAAGCATATCTAATTCTAGAAAATGGATAATCAAATGAAACCACTTGTGATGGTTTTGTATTGACAAGACCTATCTGAGGATATTACTTTTGCACATAGGTATCCTACAGACCTCAAAGCCCCCAATCCAAGTCCAAGATATCTAGCCTTTACAACTATCTTCCAAGAGAAAACACCAAGTGGCAATCTTGTAAATTCCACCATTTGAATCCCACTTCTCCAAGACCTCCCAAGTCCAGTAGTAATTCCCATGTTTGTTTGCTGTATGGTTTGATACTTGTATGCCTTGTATTTAGTGTGGTTTTGTCTGCTTGCATGTATACCCGATGACGACGATAGTGTGAGTGCCTGACGCCAAGAAGAACGGGATTTCTTATTATTCTTTTATTGGGTATTCTTGGTCATCTGAAGAAGTCCAGGGACTTATTTCTGATCACAGGCAAGCCACCATTTCCCGAACTCTGATATATATATATGTCCTACTCTCTTTTACCTGTTTTATATCCTCTTTGTAAATTGCATATTTACCTGCATGTCTTGTTTTACAAATACTGCGACAATAACTTGGCTCCTCCAAGTTATGATCTCGTGTCCTTCGAGGCACCACCCCGATGAACCCATCATTCATCCCCTTTAGACCGAGAGTACGATGATTAGCATCCTACCTCCTTGGAAACCCCGATTTTGGGAAAATAAACAGTTTGGATTTTCCCCACTACAACTGTTTCAAAACGACATTGTAAAACCCTGGAAAGAGTCATCGTTCCCAGTGGAAGTTTTAACAAAAGAAATGGTGAAGAGGAGAAGTAAGGATGTGGGGGGATGTTCTACGCATTTCCTGGAACATTTTTTATCCGCGTAACCACATTACCCCAGGTTGTTGGGGCTTCACTCGTAGTTTGTCCGCTTTAGCCGAGGCAACTTCTACCATGCTTATAGGGAGAAATCCCTGGAATTCCGGGCGGGCGCCCCCAGATCAAGGATCTGACGCTTGTCGCTTGCTTCGGCAAGAGTGAGCATGAACAATCAGGAGTCTGGTGCAACAATTGGGTCTCCCGCGAACGGTATGACTTAGGTAGTATGAAAGGAAGAGGAGTCACAAAATTTAAGGTATACGCCAAGCTGCGGCTTGGGTATGCGCGTGTACGGAAGAAGGAAGGACTATGGCTGGGAGCCACATACGCATTGCCGGGGAGATAAACCCAAGAGGAAAAGCATGCCTTTGCTAGTGTAGACAAGCGAAAGGTTAGATTTGATTATCTGGACCCCCATCTACAGTGGTAGTGGGCCGTGGTTCTATCCCGGTGGATGTATTGACTCTACAGAGTATAACCTATTCGAATAGCCGTGTCCACGGTCAAGGACGGTTGTAAAGGTGTTGGCTAGGAGTACCCAAACTGTGCTTGTTTGGGAAACAAGTACTTTGAGGATGAAGGTTCCGGGGGAACCCGAGTTCGAGAACTTTGTTTTGACCTGAGTGGTCTAAAATGTTCAAAAAGTATTTTCCACCACATAACGGTTTTCAAAACTCGATGTGTTGATTTATAAAACCGAAGCATGTTTTCAAAACTCTTTTTCAACAAAGATATGGAGATGTCATAACTTGAAAGTTATTTTAGGCTTTTCAAAAGAAACCCCAGACAAAGCTATCTCGCCATAGCCAGAATTGCATTTCCTTTGTTCACTTATCGTGGTGGTTTGCGAGTACATTCAAAAGTACTCACGGTTGTGTCCCTGGATATTTACTTGGCCAGACTTTCAGGAGATTAAGGTGACGTCCAGCGAGCTAGGTCGTCTTCCCTGTCAGCTGCCTGTAGGTTGAGGCACGATTGGGCTCTGCGCTTGGCGATGTTCCGCTGCTAATGATGATGTAGCCATAATGGCACTTATGTAAGTCTTGTATTTTCATTATGTTTCGGATGTTGTAATGGTACATGTCAGTTATGTTCCATGGCTCACTGATCATGGGAACGTGGAAATATGCGTAACAGGGATTTTCTCGGATGAATAATCCAGGGAGCCCACACAGATAAGATGTCTTCACTTGATCTTTTGACGTTGCTTCTGCATGACAGCGGAGTAGACTCGTTGTCTTCAGGATTTTGGAGTATTCTGGCCTTCTAGGCGGACTTCTCGTCGGTTGGAAAAGGGAGGGGTCAAATAGTATAGTTAGTGTTTTTGGAACTTTCGGAAGTTGTAATATACCGAAGGTTAGTGTAGTTAGGTATTCACTTATTGTCAGGGTTAGCAAGTCTTATGGCTTCTTACAGATGGTGGGAATCCTTTGGTGGTAGATTTTCGGCTTCAACGAGACTCTGGATCTTGTTGGCAGTCGAATGATGGCGTGCTGCTTTGGTGACGAGTCTTGAGAGTTGAGTTTGATGAGGTATGCCATCCAACTAAGGAGAAGTCTTCAACTTGTCCTAACCTGATGATGTTGAACTCCTAGTTCTAGCGATGCTTTTCCTCTTCTATACTTCCAAGGTTAGTCTGGGTTCTTGTTAGCAACAACTAACATGCATGGGGGTTTCCTTAGTTACGAGGCGGTGTATCAATTCTTCAAAGCTCATTTTTCTCAGGTCAGACAAACCAAATAACACATATAAGGTAAAAATAGCGACGGGGTTGCAATGTTCTCCGGAAATAGCATACATCAAGCAACACAATATGCACTTAGCCAAGCAAATGCGGTCTACTATAAGGACCAAGGATTTAACTAGTCGCGATATAAGGGAATCCTATTCCTAGGACTATTGATCCTAGATATCGTCTTTCTTCGAGTCGGATTCACTATCTTGCATAAGAAGCTTCTACCGTGTTGTTGGACGCTTCTCGGTGGTGTAGCACTTCGGTCTTCGGGTCACGAGGATTCTGTAGGGAGGGCGATGTTGTAGTCTCCTTGTGTTTGTTGGTAGTTGCTTGTCCTCATATCATTCTTATCTGGTTCAGAATCCCACTGTTTGAAATCCGTAGGTTTGAAATTTGGACGAGAGATAGAAGAAACCATTTTCGAAATCATTTAAACTAGAAAGAGATAAGAAGTAGAATCTTTCAAAATGCTTTTGTGAAAGTAGTTTTCGAAAGCCGGTGCTTTGAAAATAGTTTTCTTGACTAACGACCATGGTAACTAAGGTTCTCCTACAGTCAGGATGGCTCTGATACCAAGTCTGTGGGCCCCCCGGATTAATCCTCCGAGAATCCCTATTATGCATGCACCACGATCCCATGATCAGTTAGTCGTGGCACATAACCGACAAGTATCAAAGTAAACATCCATTACTCAAGCAGATACATGGCATACCTTATTTGCCATTATGGCAACATCAACCATCATCACCGGAACTTCATCATGCATCGTGCCCGAGCCACGCCTTAACCTATAGGCAACTGTCTGCGAGAATGTCCTAGCTCGCGTAGTACTCAACGTCACCTTCTTCTCCACCTTACTTCTCAGGATCTGACAAAGTTCATAGCCAGGGACAATGCCAGTGAGTACTTTGAATATACTTGCAAACCACCTTAAGAGAATAATAACAACAAGAGGATATGCAATATGGTTGCGGTAGTAGGACGGCTCCGAGAGAGGTTCCTTCCTCAACTAGTTTCTCTCGTAGATATAGAATCTACATATCTTTGTTGAAAACTTTTGTAAAACCTTTTTGGAAAGTTTTAGAAATCACTAGGATTGGGACATCCATTTGTTTCGTCCTTCCAGTCATCCCATGACCAAGCTCCTTTCCTTCCTTTCCAACCATCCCATGGTCAAAACATGTATCCTTTCCGACCATCCCATGGTCAAAACATGTATCCTTTCCGACCATCCCATGGTCAAAACATGTATCCTTTCTGACCATCCCATGGTCAAAACATTTGCAGAGCCATTGCTTTTCCGAAATCCTTTTTCAAAATAAAACCAACAACACTCTATAGTAGTTTGTCCAACCTGTCCATAACCGCGAACATGGCTATCCGAATAGTTTTACACTCTACCAAGGTTGTACACTTTACCCACACCATCCGGGTACCCTGCCCTGATCTACACCGATCGTGGGTCGAGTAACCGATCAAGACTCTCCAAATGGCACTCTAGTATAGGCCCTACACTATGAGTTGTTCCTCTCAACACCGGGATGAATGGGCCAAAGTCCAACCGGAGCGCATTCTGACTCCTCCAGAGTGGGCAGTTTAATGAGAGGCTCATAGTATCGCCCGGCTGCTCCCGAGGGCAGTTCGCTATTCCTCCAGGTGACTGTCTAATAGTTGACCCTTTTTTTAAAGGAACCCTAGAATTAGAGGGACATGATCCCTTATAAGAAGTTATGAGAATTCCCACACCAGAGTAGCAAACTTCAAGTACAGCCCTTTCCCATTCTAGAGTACTGTGGTTGCACGGGTTAAGTTGTTATAGCTAAAGCTGCAAAGAACAGGGTGCGTTTTCGTAAAAAAAAAATCCTCCATCTTTCTTTCCACATTTTGTAAAATAAAAATATTTTTATTTCTCAAACTTCTCTTGGTAGGTCCAACCTCACTAAGGTTTTATCATAAAACTCTTTGTAAAACTTTCTAGGGTCTTCCCATCCTATAGTTTTGATTCGGCTAAAACGGGGTCTTCAAGGGGTATGGTGTCACACACCAACTACCATACTAGGGACAAATAGGTGTCATCAAGGGGGTTGTACTTAGTAGTACAAAAGTTTAATGGTTTGGAGGAGCCAAGCCACTACCAGGTATAGATCATCATATACTAAAACAATGCAGTTTTCATAAGACAGTAGGTAAAATCATGCATAAGTAAAATAGTAGGACAAGGCTTATGAGAAAGAAGGTGGCTGGCCTGTGATCAACAATAGGGCAATATATGTCCCAAGACTTCTTCTGAGAATACCATAATAATTCAATAATAACCACTTCTTCCCGTCTTTGATATAATCGCAACTATCACTATCAGAGATAGCACATACAAGCAAACAAGGCCACAATCAACACAAGGAATGCAAGCATCTTTCAATACAGCAAACAAACATACAACACATCATTAAATTTAGTAGATTTTGATAGATTGAGATCATAGCATTTGGAATTACTTAAATTTCCTTTGTGGAATTTCCTTTATGATTTATTTGTTAAATAACCCCTAATGAAGGAGGTTTTGAACTAAGGCTTGGTTCTGTATGATATCAATGCACAAAAATGATATCTATATATAGGTATTGGAATAACCATGCCAACAAAAGTGGTTTCATCATTTTATCAAATTTTTATATTTAGTTATGATTTTTCTAGTGAAATAACCTCTAGTTTAGGTGAATAAATCACTAGAAAAGATCGGGGCTCAAATAAATTTGTTGTCAGAATTTTTGGTATACTTTGGTGTTTAAGATTTTTGAGAGTTGGATTCATCTCAAAATATTTACCAGAATGCCATTGGGAAATTCCCAAATTCAGTTACGTAGTATATTTGTCTTTTTCACAGATTTATTTTATAGGTCCAAAGGGTATGAGCCTAGTGACATTGGATAGGTATTACAAATACCTTCTTGCATTAACTGGAATCACTATTTTTGGAGTTGTTAAGCTTCTGAAAGATTTTGACCTGGAGAAATTCATAAAGTCAGATCTGGAGAAATTAGGTCAAAATCCATTTTTGGAGTTTGAATTAGGTCAAAATCCATTTTATTTTGACCTAGAGAAATTCCTAAAGTCAGATCTGGATGTATTTTATCATTTTTTTCTAAAAGTGAACCATATCTATGAATCACATGAGACTAATGCTCAAAGGTGGGAATTTCAAATACAGATCAGGGGAAATCGGATTCACCCTGTTTGGGTTTACCAAACTCCCAAAATTATTTATTTACTGAAAAGTGGAACTTCTTGGAATAATATTTATCTGAAAATATACAGATACCTTTTTGGATATTTTTATGACCTACATGATATAGAGAACCCATAGGCACCTGGGAAGGTTTAGATCTAGCTATTTGGAGTTGGTTTTCATTTTTGAAAAGATTTAAACCAAACTGTTAGTTTGCAGATCTGGGAAAGTAATAAAAAGAAAAAAAAGGGACATACTCGGCCGGGATATAGACGTAATTGGGCCACGCCGAGCAGATCAGGCCCACCCAAGGTGAACAAGCACGTGAGGCGCATATTCAAAATCGCCAGACTAGGGCCCGGAAGTCATATAAGGGGAGGGACAAAGAGGTACCGGGCGAGCTGGGCCGTCCGATTTAAGAGGATCTAATGCTGGTCATTTGTCTTCTTCCTAGCGTTAGGGCACCGACGGCGGAAACCTAGGGGAGGTCTAGGAGTCGTTGGGGGCTTACCAGATGCAGGGAGAAGGGCTAGAGGTGGTGTAGGGCAACCCGGGTCGTCGGGACGAGTTTGGAGAGGGGCGGCACACACCACTTTGACGCCAAGAGGTGGGTAACGTGAGAGAGCCCGCGGTGGTGTTCGGGAGCTCATCGATGATGCTCCCAGGGTGATGTCACCAGGGAGAGTCGGTTTAGGTCGGTACCATCCAGTGGATCTCGCCTAGGTGATAAACAGAAGTAGAGAGGCCGTAGAGAGGGAGCATGGTCAAACCTTTCAAAAATCCCGATGCTAGCCCTCTCTTTTCTCCACGACGGTGCAGGCTGAGAGAAGGGCTCAGGAGCTCCAGGGAGGTATATCAGGGGTAAGGGATTTCAGTTAGGACACATACAGGAGGAGGAGAGAAGGGGACGTGGAGCTGTATCAAGAACACTAAAAAATGGCCGGAGCATGTTTTCTCTCTTTCTTGGCTAGAGTAGAGGATGGGAAGGGGAGGGGATCTCGGGGGAGATGAGTGGGAGTGGTTGGAGGCAAAAGAGCCGAAGTGGAGGTGCTGGGGTGGCCTCTTTCCTTTTGAACCAAGGAGATGGAGGCTCATGGTGGAACAAGTCCATGGGGAAGCTAAGGCTGGTCCATGGCCTGCCCATTAGTGGCTATGGGCATTGGAGAGGTGGTGTGGGGTGCCTTTGGTCGTGCAGTGATGCCGAGAGAAGTAGGGCAGCAGCTGCAATATTTTTAGAAAGGCAAAACAAAGAGTGGCCTATGTCTCCCATTCCTCCAAGCATAAAGGACAAGGGAGATGGTTTTATATAGTGCTACAGTAGCTTAGCTACAATGCACTCGACTATGACTGAGGGGTGGTTGTTGTGGAGAAATGCTTTGCATGTTTGATGAAGAATTGATTTGGTTTTGATCATAGTTTTGAGTACTTTCAAAGATTGACCATGGAGATGATCAAGATGAAAAGTTTAAAATTTTGATCTAGCAAGATGAGATAAGGGTGCTGGTAGATAGGTATGGTCACTATGCATCACCAAGAATTTATTGGGATTTAGTTGATCATCCTAGATCCATTTTATATTGCTAGATCAAGATGAAAAGTTTAAAATTTTGATCTAGCAAGATGATATAAGGGTGCTGGTAGATAGGTATGGTCACTATGCATCACCAAGAATTTATTGGGATTTAGTTGATCATCCTAGATCCATTTTATATTACTTATTCAAAAAGTGTTGATTTGCTTTTATTGGATCCATGGGGAATATTTGAATTGTACTAGTTCAGTTTTTGGTTTGGGATAGTTCTAAATATGAATTTATACTTTGGAGAATTTTCCCAGGATTTATTGAGGTATACAAGTATTTAAAACATGTATTCTTCCATTTCAGCCATTTAAGAAAATGGGCAAAAAGAAATAATAAAACTCATCATAAATGTTTATTTTTTAATTGGGAGGATAGGGTATGATAGGTAGGCCTCAATTGTGCCTAAAGTTGGAGAATTGATTTGGAGAAATACAAACTTTTCTTTATAGGGAGAGTTTTGAAGTTTTGGTTGAATTATGGAATTTAATTCTTTTTTTGGGGTCAAAAGAATTATGTATAAAATTTGATAAATCTTTAAAGCCAAGTTAGATGATGTCCACAAGGTATATCTAGTATTTTCAACCTTGGGTGTTAAGAATCAAAGTTGATTTTTGGTGGAAAACATAAGATTAAGGATCTAGGGTCATGTTATTTGATTACCTTCAAAACCTTGTTGGATCTTGGAGCTCAGATCTCTCCTTGGGGCATGGGCTAGATGGATAGATAGAAGAAGTGGAGTAGATCACCAAGGTACAGAGGTTTAGCGTTGATCATGGTTGAGCTCTCCAAAGGTTGATTCCAACCTTTAAATAAAATAAGGGTGCCAAAACAGGTTATTAAATAGCCTTCAAAACATTGTGGGTTTTGGAAGCACAAGGATCCAACTGAGACAAGTTAAGTAGGGATTGATGGACCTTCATGAGTAGATTATAATCATGCAAAGAGTTGGTCAAAATAAGATAGTATGGAGGAGTGAGCTTCTTCCAAAGTAGGCTAATTGATAACATTTGCAGAAAAAGTTATTTTCTTACCTGCAAAACCATCAAGAACAAGTGGGTTAAAAGATGATCTATCCAAGGTCAACAGTGGGACTTGGTAGTCCTTAAGATGGTTTACAAGATGTTTCAAGTGTATTTTGAAAAGTGCACAAGGGTTGAGAAAAAGAGAGCCTCAAATATGGGATGTTGATAACAGTTTTCCAGACAGCCCAATTTGGCAGATTTAGGATTTTTATTAGAATATAACAGGGCATGATTTTGATTAGTTGTAAGGTTCCAACCCATCACCAATTGTATGATTTTGGGGGGTAGGGTGAGTAGAAAGGATCCATTCTTGATATTGGTCTTCATTGACTTGGAAGCTTCTAGAATGGATCACTTTAGAAGTGATCTGGTTCAAGGTTTTAGGTGATCACCTAGGGGCTAGAGATAAGATCCAGCTTGTATTCTTTCTTACGGTTTGGTGATCTTAAGTATCTTAATCTTATAGGATGAGCTCCTAGGGTAGCTCATACTACTTCCGAAGTAAACAAGTCCAACAATAGATAAAGGCAGTTCATTTTAGCAGATCAAGGCAACTCATCTTACAAGCAACTCAAATACTACTAGGGTTACCATCAAGATTAACTTGAGGTAAGGAGGGGTATTTTGAAAAGGTTGGAGTTTTAACAAGGTATGGTCCTTGGTACATCTACCAAGAGTAGAGTAAAAATGTTTTAGAGAAACATAGAGGTAAGAGTATTTTGAAGGTTCTGTCTTGAGAAGAGATTATATCTTATTGATCTCCATAATTTTGGCAATAGAAACTACTAGGATACTTAGGGTTGTAAATGCATCTTGGCTCAGGTTTTGAAATGCTAGAACATTTGTGAAAATATAAAAGGAGCTAAGACAGTTTTGGTTAAATAGCCTTTGTCAACTGTTGGTGAGGTAAGGAGTATATCATATGGAACACATTCATCTGCACATGAACAAGCAAGCAACGAGATAATATTGCATTATTAAACAAGAAAACGTTTGTGTTCCCCTTGATTTTTTCATTCTGGACAACAAATCAGGGTTGCTGAAATTGGGATGTTACACTGTCTCTTCGTCGTCATTGTCGGGAAGTTCATCGTCTTTGGGTGGGGGACTTGGAGGCACTTCGACAGGATGAAAAAATGGCTTCTCGTAGTTGGTTTCATCGGCTCTGTGGAAAGCATAGCCGGCACAAGAATTCTAGATATCACCAACATTGTGAAGCTTTCCATCTTCATCAATAGTTGAATAACTGTGGTTAGGACTATGGTAATAAGTTAGCATGTCAACATGGAAATCTGGCAATGAGCCACCATGACAACATGGAAATGAGCCTCACTATGGTTCGCTCATTTCCATGTTGCCGTGGTGGCTCATTACCATAGTGAGGCTCATCTCCAGATACCACGCAATTTACCCTTATATTTCTCTGAGACGAGGACGTATGTCGCGGTGGTGTCATGGAAGATGCCATTGATAGGCTAAAGGTGGGGCCAATATGCTCTAGAGGAATCTAGGGAGGGAGAGTGTGGTGATTCCACACACAGATGCTTCATATTTTCCAAGTTCACTAAGTTTACATGTGCTCCTTGAGCTGTGTTGGGTAGAGGAGGATGAAGAAGCTCTCTTACTCTCACCACTACTTTCACTCTATGGACCAACTACTCACCGGCCAGCCCCTTCTATTGAGGCCCTAGCGCTCCTTATATAGGGGAGGCTAGGTTGCTAGTTAGGGCATACACGGAGGCATATTCTAGGGAATATGCCTCTCCCAAAATAGCAAACCGACCGGGTCTCCTTTTGCTTTTGTAAGCCATGGAAAGGCTACGTAACCGCCTGCGGCGCCAGCATCAGACGACATAGGCTATGTTACCCTTGTCGGCCACGCCCCGCTGGTCCCTCCCCTGCTTGCTTCGCTCACGCTCCAGCACATAGAGACCACCTTTTGACCAGCGAGATACCTTCCTTCTCTTGCAAGCCTTGTATAGCCCGGCTTAGGCCTGGTTAACCCGGCCCTGTGGGTACCTGCAGACAAGATACAAAGAACCTGCTGACGTACGATATACGTTGGCCGGGACGCGGTTAGGCGGACATCTTCCGGGCCGAGTTACTTCGTAAGTCGGCCTCCCTTGAGGTGACTTGGCCAGCCCTCACTTTGCCCTTGCCTTACCTCGGCTAACTTGGCCTTTATACCCCGGCGTGACCCTACCTGGGGGTATCCCCCCAACATTAGTGCCCGAAGCTGGTGCGGTCTTAGCAACTTCTGCTGCTAAGGTCACGGCAGGTTCAATCTACCAAGATTTTTGCTCCCCTTTCCGAGTTACCCTATAGTTTGGATCTCTTGGCTTAACTTTCCCTTGGCACATTCTGAGTTATCACTCGCTGGCCGAGTTACTCATCAGTTTTCCGTGTTATCCTTCGTTCTCTCATGCACTTCCCCCACGTCCTACGTTGAGGGTAATCATCACCTTGCCTCATTTTAAGAACCTGCGCCAGTTACTGCATTTATTGTCAGGGGTTACTGTTTCAAACGTCGCATCGTGGCTACCTCCTCGTTAACTGCATCACCACGTCATGTCGTGGGATCCCCTGTTCCCTGTGGCTCTTCCTGTGGCTTGCTTCTAATTGGCTGACTCCGCAGATACACGGCCACACCATGTGGCCTCGTGGCACTGCTCGATCCCACTATCCACCACAAGGGCATGGTTAAATAGGGGAGAGGGAGCACTCCTTGGCCATTTTCCCCCTTCTCACCCTTGTCTGCTCCTCTATTCTTTCTTCTTCCTCTCGACAGCGCCGCTGCCACCGCTTCTGCTTAGCGCTGCCACCGCCGCGCCTCGTTTCTTTGCATTTTCCTTGCTATCGCTCCCGTGCCGCTTCACCGCCACGGGGCCGCGCCAATCCAGACCTCTGTCGCCCACCTCTGATCGGGCCGGTGAGGACAGTGACCTAGAGATGACAGAGGAAGAGCTCACCATCGTCAGGGAAGAGGAGATGGAGGGGGAAGGTGAGGTGCAAGAGCGCGCTGCCTAGGCCGGCTCATGGGTGTGCCAAGATGACCTCGATTGGCTTTACCGCACCCGCCGCATCCTCGCAGGTGTGATCTCTTGCCTCCCCTTCAAAGAAATTGCTCCCTCACCCAACCCAGGTGAGTTCGTCTTCTTCCTCTCTCACTTCCAGCGCGGCTTCAGCCTGCCAGTGAGTGATTTCTTCCATGATGTCATTAACGCCTACGAGCTCCAACCTCATCATCTTCCGGCGGACGCTGTCACTTATATTTCCTCCTTTGCATCCACCATAGAGGGATACATCGGCTTGTGGCCCACCAAGGAGCTTTGGATCTGATTCTCCGGTCTGAAGAAGAATGTTATCCCGGATAAGACCAGTGCCCCTGCTGACAAAATGCTCACCCAGTGTGGCGCCGCTTCTATCTCTCCCCGCAAGAATTCTATCTTTCCCCGGGTTACTGGCCTCGAGTCTTGCAAGGGCTGGGCCCGGACCTTCTTTTATGTGATGAATAGCTCGGATGAAGATCTAATCCGGCTGCGCCCCTTCGCAATGGGCCCTCCTAATCCAGGTTTGTAGAACCGGATCCCCAAGAAGCTAATTGTCTTGGTGAACCAAGTTAATAAGTGATTCAAGGAGCCGAAGGAGCAAAAGCTGTGCAATGAGGATGTGATGATCACATTCGTCCGCAGCCGGGTTTCCCCCTGCAGAAGCGCACACACAAGCTCTGCCATATTACTGGGCATCTTGACCCCAACCGGACCTCCTCCTTCGAGCTGAGCAACACCGAGATATATCGCCGGGTTAAGGCCATCTTCACGACCGACAAATATTTCAACGCGGATTGGGATTGGGGATTCGAGCACTACTGCTAGGACAATCCTCCTCCCACGGTAAATTTTCTTACCCAATTCTTCTCCGAGTTACTCCCTATGTCGGAATATGCTGTTTATTTGATCCCCTCGTATTTTTCTTTTAGTTGTTTCTCCAGCAGACCCTCGAAGACGGCACCGAGCCTTCCCTTAAATGGGGGAAGGATCGGCTTGTCTCAGATGATGAGGAACCGGATCAAGAAATGTTCTTGCCTGCCCCGGACGGATCCAAGCGAACCTCTGGTAACTTCTCTTCCTTAAGGGATTGGCCTGACGATGAGGATGATTCTGATATTCAGATGTTGGAGGTATATGACCCAGCTCCCATTTCTTTTGCATTTCCGGCATCAGCTAATCTGGCTGAGCAGATCTACGAGGACCCCCCTCTTGTGACCGGTGAGCCGGTTCCTGCCGTGTCCAAGAAACGGGCCGCCACTTTGGCTGCTTCTTCGGAGCCTGCTCAAACAACCAACAGACGGAAGAAGTCTGCTGACAAGGCTGTCAGCAAACCTCCGACCACGGCGATAGTTTGGAGAACTCGAAAGCCCAAGGAACCTCTGACTTCAGACGAGTAAGTCTCCTTTTCCTTGTCCAATTTTCTACTTCAGGCTTCTTTGTCTCCATTCCTTTCTTTCTGTTATAACTTGTTACTCATTGTTTGACCCGGCAGCGCTGCAATGGAGGTTCCCCAGAGCGGCTCGACCATTGCTTCGTCTCTCCGGCACACCCCATCTCCCCCTCACGACGATGACACGAGCCCACTGAGCCCAGTTCAGGAAGGCCTGGTGACTGCTTTGGATCTTGGCCCATCACGTCTAGAGGAGGGCGACCTCGGTGCAGGGGAAGTGGTGCGGCCGAGGAAACGCTAAGGCCGGGTGCTCCCAGCTCTTCATTGGCTCAGCCGCAACCCGTTGCTTCCGAGGTACCAGCAGCAGCATCAACAACATCACCAGCAGCAACACAAGCACCAGCACCAGCAGCAGCACACGTGTCAACATCAGTACTACCAGCAGTACCAGCAGCACCATCATCAATGGTAGCACCAACACCAACTCCTTCAGCTTCGTCCGAGTCTTCCAAGACTCGGCGAGAAGACCTAGCTAGCACCAAGGATGCGCCCAAGTCCAAATCTGCAGCTCAAGCCACAACCTCCCAAAAGCATCCCAAGGCCGGCAGTCAGGCCAAGAAAGGTTTTGGTGCCACCAAGGCATCATCCATCGAGGCTGGACAACACACCCTTGCGTCCATGCTGCCGAAGAAAGATGCCTCCTCCGGGTCAGCTGGTAGCAAGCAACTTTCATTGCATACCAGCCCCGCTGCCGCCCTAGTTGAGAGGAGAGAGGCCCATGCTAAAGTCTTGGTTGCGCCACACATGCCTAGTGGAGAGAACTATCCTCCGGCTTTGATCGAATATGTCAATAACTCGAACAAAGCAGAGTTCGTCAATCCCAACGATTATCTCCCGAAGAAGTTTGGGCCCGCCGAGTTCAGCGCACAGATGAACACGACAGCTAAAGCTATCAATATTGCTGGCCGGATGAAGGAGGTATGCTACATTGTCTTTTCCTTAATATTCACAAGTGCTTAGAGATATATCCATTAGTCCCCGAGCCTCCGGGGGAGTACTTGTTACTCGGCCAGATGCTCCTTAGAGAACTAGCGTAGCTCCTTAGTGGTGTAGAATATGCACACACCTAGAGCCGGGTTAAGTTCCACTTGGCCCGAGTTATGTACACTTCGAATATGCACACACCTAGAGCCAGGTTAAGTTCCACTTGGCCCGGGTTCTGCACACTTCGAATATGCACACACCTAGAGCCGGGTTAAGTTCCACTTGGCCCAGGTTCTGCACACTTCGAATATACACATAGCTAAACCAACATTGCTCTTTTTAGATCACTACAAATCGTCGGACTTCTGAGTTTCAGCGCCTCCTGGACTCACACAAGGTGATGCGCTCGAAACATGCTGCACTTCTTGCTGAGTGCGAGAAAAAAGGTAAGTTTTTATCCTCGTCTTTTCACCCCATCTTCCTTTTCCTTTTTCCGCCAAACTAACCTGTCATTCAGATTGCACAGCCGAAGTGGAGGCCGAAAACACCATCATGAGGAAGTACTCGAGATAAAAGGTAATTTTCTTTGGTTAAGACTTTTCCGTGCTTTTTCTCCTTTCTCCTTGACTCGTCGGATATTTATACCTCCGCTCTGCCGGCTCAACAAACCGTTGCAGCATCCCTTGAAGATAATGTGCCCGTGCCTGATATGATGCTGCATTTTCTCGAACAAGCAGGGCAACATCAAGCCGAACTCAAAAACAAGGACGACGATCTTGCCAAACTCCAAGCCAAGGATGATGAACTTGCCAAGCTCAGGGCTGAGATGAAAAAGCTCAAAGAGGTCCACAATACTGAGATGGACAAGGCTGGCCAAAACTTCACCGAAGAGTGAGAACGTCTCAGCCTCCAACTTACAAAGGATCATGAGTTGCTGAAGGAAGCTGACGTCAAGCTCGAGTCAGCTACTGGCGAACTTGAGAAGCTCCGGAAGAGGCGTGCTGATTGCACCAAAGAGATGACTCGGATCCATAACCATATCTCTCGAAAGCTCTTTTCCTTCCGCCGACGTGTATTTATCTGGGTTAAACTCCTTTACCAACTTTACTTGTTTTGCTTTTAGGCAAATTCGCAGAGGGCGATGCCATTGCGGCTACTGCCGTTGCCAAGTTCCGCCGGTAGAGGGGTACTCCAACTAATCCTGGCTCTGAACCTATTCCTTGTGACATGGAGGACCTGCTGGTTAGCCTATCCTCCCTTATAGAAATCATAAAGAACTATGGCTCGGGTATGCTGGATTCATCCGTCCAGATCTTCTGTGCACTTTGTCCTGGTGAGGATCCTCCGAAGGGATCCACTGCTTTGATCAACAGGCTAATGGATTGCGAGACCCATCTTGACCTCTGGAGATAATCCGCCGCGCGTGCCGGAGCTGAGACTGTCCTCCATTTCATGCTCACTTGGTACGAAAATCTCGATTTGAAGGTTCTCGAGCGCTTGCGCATCGGGTCCAGGTGGTCGAATGATCCGGATTTGGTTGCTCGGCGCAAGGATTATGCCCACAACCTTATCTTGTATGCCCCTGTTCATCAATGGAACGAAGGACCAAGCTTCCTCGGCGTCGTTGACGACGAATATGTTGAAGATGGTTCGGACGGCGAGGAAGAGGACGAAGCCTCAGATCTCGAAGAGAATGAAGATGACGATGAGGATGAAGCCGTAGCTCCACCTGCTGGCGCCGAGTTACCCCCTCCTGCTGCTGCTCCTTGAGCACCAAAAACACTTTGAAATTTATTAGATCCTCGGTATGCCGGGTGGAGATGTATCAATCATACTGATTATATTTTGCTACTAAGTTATTCACATCGGATTAACTTGGGCGTAGTCCCCGAGTTTCATTTTCTTGTTTCTCCAATTTCATGACTCAGCTCGCGTCCACCTTGATTCGGTTTTGTGACTTATGAATCCGAGTTTCAAAAATTGACTTAACAATACTTGGAAACTTCAGGATTAGCTCAAGATAATCTAGCATAGTAAACATAAAGTAAACCTAGGGTTTATCCGAATAATGAATGTCGGCTCGATTACGTTCTGTTCCTTAGTCGTTTTTCCTGTGCTACGCAATTCCAAACTTGTTCTCTTGCTTGCCATGAAGCCAATTCTTATTGGACAGTAGCAAGTCAAAGAGTTGAGTTTTTGGTGCTCACACACTCCTAATCTGACTTAGGCAGAAGCAACTTAAGCCAGCTGACATAAAAATAGATAACAAACACATATAATAACAAATGTTACTAAGGCAGTCCCCGAGTTACTGCTCGAGGTGCTAGGATTTCATTGATAACTCATTGTCGGCATACATACCGACAGATGAGTAACTCGGATACACACACTTCTTTGTTAAGTGTAGAACGGACGAAGTAGTGCTACATTCCATGGACGCTTAGATTCCTCACCAGACCTGTCCACCTTGTTCTTCTCCTGTGGTGTGCATCAATGAGATAGTAAGAATCATTATGCAATGCTTTGCTGACAATGAATGGTCCTTCCCATGGGGGGATAACTTATGCATGCCAGCAGTACGTTGTACCAGCCGGAGTACTAGATCACCTTCCCGAAAGACTCGGGGGTTTACTTTCCAGCTATGATAGCGTCAGAGATTTTGCTGATATATGGCAGATCTGGACAATGCCAATTCTCTCGCTTCTTCCAATAGATCAACATCCTTTTCCCGGGCTTCTCGCACTTCGGCTTCTGTGTATTGGGTGACCCTAGGCGAATCATGCTCTATGTGGTTGGTAATACAGGTTCTGCCCCATATACTAGAAAAAATGGCGTATAGCCTGTTGATCGATTCGGAGTTGTTCTTAAACTCCACAGTACGGTTGCTAGTTCTTCTATCCAGCACCCCGCTGATCTTTGCAGCGGCTCAATGAGTCGGGGTTTTATCCCGGATAATACTAATCCGTTGGATCTTTCTACTTGTCCGTTCGATACGGGGTGGGATACTGAAGCAACATCTAGCCGGATATTCTTATCCTGACAGAATCGCGCAAATGCCCTTCAACAAAATTACTTCTGTTATCTGTTATGATACTGTGTGGATAACCATATCTCAGAATGATATCTTTGAGGAATGACACGGCTGTAGCTCCATCACACTTTCTTATTGGCTTTACTTCAATCCACTTCGTAAACTTGTCAACCATAACCAAGATATGGGTCATGTTTCCTCTTGCCGGCTTGAATGGGCCAACCATATCTAGACACCACATGGCAAATGGCCAGGTAATTGGTATGGTCTTGAGTTCCGACATTGGCATGTGTGTCTTGGTAGCATACCTCTGACAACCATTGCACTTTCTTACTAGATCCTCTACTTGCTCCAAGGCACTTGGCCAGTATAATCCATGCCAGCAAGTTTTTGCCACTAAAGCTCTTGATGAGGCATGATGCCCACATTCCCCTTGATGTATATCTCGGAGGATGTCAAGCCCCTCTTCCAGATCAACACACCGTTGCAGGACATTCGTGACACTCCTCTTGTATAGTTCGGCGTGGATAATTGTGTATGCCTTCGCCCTACTCTGAATTTGCCTTGAAAGCACTTCTTCATTGGGCAAAGCTCCATCCTTCAGGAACTGTAATATGGGTAGTGCCCAGGCTGGTATAGCTCACACTGGAAACACATCCTCGTCAATTTCCATTTGATCCGCCAACATAACCTCTACCAGGTCACGCTGCGCAGTCCCCGGGTTATGCGAAGCAGTCCCCGGGTTTGCTGAACCACTTCCTATATCAACGTCCATGGGCACAGCTTCAGACTCCGGATTGGCCGGGATATAGATTGACTCGGATTCTGGGGATGGCCTGAGAGATGGCTTTCTGAGGTGCTCTAGTGCTACACCCAGGGGAATCGCTTGTTGGGTTGATCCGAGTTTTGACAATACGTGAGCAGCCTCATTTTCCAGCCGAGGTACATGGTGAAACTCACATCCCTTGAAGTATCCGAATATCTTCTGCACATGAAATCTGTACAATGCCATGTTTTCATCCAGAGCATCCCATTTCCCTGATACTTGCTGAACCACTACATCCGAGTCACCGAAGCAGTGGATCCGACGTATTCCAATTTCTTTTGCTACTTTGAGTCCATGCACAAGTGCTTCATATTCTACAACATTGTTTGATGCTGTGAAGTGGATCTGCAGCACATACTTCAGCTGGTCTTTCTCGGGAGAGGTAAGCACAACTCCGGCGCCTAACCCGGTTTCGTTTTTGATCCGTCAAAATGCATACTCTAGTAGTTCGGATCTGGCAACGGTGGCTCATATTGCATCTTGGCCCAATCTACGAAAAAGTCAGCCACTCCCTGAGACATGATCGCATCTCTTCTGTCGAATTGTGGTGCATAAGGGGCTAGCTCAATTGCCCATTTTGCAATCCGGCCACTTGCATCCTTGTTGCTCATTATCTTAGATATGGGGGCTTCACATATCACTTTGATGGGGTGGTATTCAAAATAGTGCTTCAGCTTCTTAGCTGCCATGTACACACCATATGCCATCTTTTGATAGTGAGGATAGTTTTGCTTTGACGCTGATAACAGCTCGCTCAGGTAATAGACTGGCCTTTGCACCGACTTACCCTCTTTGTCGAGCTCTACCACTATCACTGCACTTACAACTCGGTTGGTTGCGGCTATGTAGAGCAACATTGGCTCTTTCGAGAGTGGAGAGGCTAACATAGGTGCAGTGGCTAACATTTTCTTTAACTCAATGAAGGCTTCATTGGCCTGCGGCATCCATATGAACTTGTCCGGTTTTTTCATTAGCTGATAGAGAGGCAATGCCTTTTCTCCCAACCGACATATAGACCGACTTAACGATGCCAGGCAACCAGTGAACTTCTTGACATTGTTAACACACTTAGGCAATTCCATTCGTTCTATGGCTCGGATTTTAGTTGGATTAGCTTCAATACCTCGGCTGGAGACAAGAAATCTGAGTAATTTTCCAGCCAGGACACTGAAGGTACACTTCTCTGGATTAAGCTTCATTCGGAACCTCCTTAGATTCGCGAATGTTTGTCGGATATCATCAAGGAGCGTTTTGCTTTCCTTGGTTTTTATAACCACATCATCAACATACACCTGCACATTTCGACCCATTTGATTGTGTAAGCATTTTTGCATACATATTTGATATGTTGCCCCTACATTACGTAAACCAAAAGGCATAGTGCGATAGCAATAAGCCCCGTACGGGGTGATAAACGCGGTCTTTATTTGATCATCTAGGTTCAGAGGTATCTGGTGGAAGCCAGAATTTGCATCTATGAATGACAACAATTCACACCCAGTAGTTGAATCTATTACCTGATCTATCCTTGGCAGTGGGAATGGATCTTTTGGGCACGCATTATTCAGGTTCGTTTAATCGATGCACATACGCCAAACTACTTCCACATTCGGATCGTCTTTCTTCTTTTCCACCAACACCGGATTGGACAGCTAATCCATGTAAAGTACTTCCATGATGAACCCGGCTGCGAGGAGCCAAGCTATCTCATCCCCAATGACTTTTCTCCTGTCTTCGGCGAAGCGGTGGAGAGGTTGCTTCACCGGCTTTGCTCCGGGTCTCACATTCAAAGAGTGCTCGACCAACTCCCTCGGAACACCTTGCAAGTCCTGTGTGGACCAAGCAAAGATATCCCGATTCTCAAGAGGAAGTTGACGAGATCGCTTTCCTATTTCTCAGTTAACCCGGCATCAATTGTTACGGTGTTTTCTAGGAACAGATCATCAACAGGCACTTTCTTTGTATCCTTTGTTGCTTGAAATGAGACACTTCCATGCGGGTTACTGAGCGCCGATATATACTACTGCGCGGACTGAGCCAATGCAGCTACCTCCTGGATCTTTCTTTTTTCTTGTGCAATCACGAGTGATTCGGCCAGGTTACACCCGGCTAATGCACACTCAATGGAACGTCGGAAATCCCCAGCGATAGTAATTACTCCATTTGGCCCAGGCAACTTCATCTTCAGGTAACTGCTGTGAGTACTTGCCATGAATTTGTTCAGGGCTGGCATGCCGAGTAACACATGATATGCGCTTTCTAAGTTCACAACCTCAAACTCCAAATTCTCAGTTCGGCAGTTATCTCTAGTGCCGAATAGCACGTCAACCCGGACTTTGCCAATGGGTTCATAGGAGATACAGGGCACAATGCCATGGAAAGTTGTCCTTGTAGCTTGGAGCATGTTCTCCGATATACCCAACTTGCGGATTGTATCCATGTACATGATATTGATGTTGCTGCCATTGTCAATCAGCACCTTGGAGAACCTCACATTGATATTTGGCCCAATGAATGTTGGGTCCAGCACTAGTGCATGCGAACCAGGACTCGGCATGATCCTGGGATGGTCCTTGATACTCCAGGTAATTTCTTGATCAGACCAAGGCATATACCTCGTCACTGCCGGCATAACTGGATTCACCTCCATATGTCGGTGTTGCAAGCTCTTTCTATCCGTTTCCTCCGTTGTAAACACATAGTAACTCTGGTGATGCTCCCTGTATTCATTTCTCCCCTCATTGCCAGGGTACCTTTGATCTGACTGATGCTGGTTTTCCACCTGATGCACTGCATCCCTTCTCTCATGGTTCTCATACCTCGGCGGAGGTGGTGGCAACATTAACTGTTGTGTATTTGCTTCGGAGAGTAGTTTCTGCCATGGTTGATCGTTCCAAGGTGCCTAAGCATTCCCCGGGCCACTCTGCTCTATCTTCCTCATCCACTTACACTGCCGAGTTGTATGACCCGTCGGGTTACTCGGATTTGGCGTGTGAAACTTGCAGGGCTGATCCAGCATCGCCTCATACGTATACCTCGACCAGTCTTTCTTTTCTTGCCACTGTCTCTTTTTCTCCGGCATCCAAGTTTTCTTGCCATCATTTCTTGGAGTCCACTACTGCCCTCCAGTTTTCTAACGCTGATTACTCCCTATTCCGGGTTGATCTTGGTTTACAGCAGCAACTTGTTGAGAACTGTACCTCTAATCCGGTCTATCATCTCTATTCTTACCCCGGTAGTCATTTCGCCGGGATGATCTGGCTCCGTCTCGCTGGTAGTACTCCTCATTTGACTCGTTTGACATAAGCCGGGGTTGAGTCGGGTCACCTAATGCATATGAATCTGCAATCCGGATTGTTTCTGCCAGCATAGTTGGCATATCCCTTTGTAACCTTTGCCATAACATGATCGCGTATCTACACCCATGTGCAAACCAAGCTATGGCCTGTGACTCAATCACGTCTTCACATGAGTTTCTCACATTGCACCAACGAGTTAGGAACTCTCGGTCTATCTCATTTGATCTCTGCTCGCACATTGCTAGGGTATGTGGCCTGTTCGGTCTCTGATATGTGCTTGAGAAGTTGCTAACGAACATTTCCTTGAAATCCAGCCAGCAATTGATACTTCCGGGTGGAAAATTGTTTAGCCATACCCTTGTTGGCCCCTCCAATATCTGAGGTACGTATCTCACTACCCATCTCAGATTGCCTGTTGCAATTTTCACTGCCATTGCGTAGTTGATTAACCAATCCTCTGTCTTAGTGCCGTCGTTATATGTTTTTGTGCATCTGGGTAACTAGAAGTTAGGTACCGGAGGCTCTTTCATAATACGGGGTCCAAAGCACGCTGGACCTAGAGGACCTTGCCCCTCAATTTGCTTCGACCTATAGAGTCGATCCAGTTTTAGCCTGGCCTCGTCTGGTAGCAAGTTCTTGCTTCCCAATCTCGACCCTATTACATGATGGTCCGACCTATGGTATCCTGCATTCGGCATTTCCGAATCACCGTCGTTGTATCTATCTTGCTCTCGTTGAGCGCATTTCTGTCACATACCTTGGCCGGCACTTTTCTCTTGCCAAGGTATACTCTGCTGCTGCTGTTGCTGAGGTAGGTTTTTCCCAAAACCCGTTGAGTTACGCTATCCGGCATTGCCGTTCCCAGCATTCCTCTGACCGTCATTGCCTTGTTCGCGGTTACCTCGGCTGACACTTTGTCGATACTCATTTCCTTGCACTGCCTTTCCTTTCCCTGCCCTTGTCGGGTCATACGGGACTATCTGTTTGTTTCTCCTTGCCGAAGTTACCACTTCCTCTCTTCTAGGGCCATCATGAGGGGATGATGCAGCCCTAGTGGATTTCTCTGGGTTACCCACTGCCGAATAAACAACCTTGGACGCTCCGGCCCTTGCCGGGTTAGCCCTAAGCAACTCCTCATTCTATCTGTTAGCGATCTGAACTAACTCGTTGACCCTCTCCTGCTATCTCTGTCAGGCTTCACCCGTCAAAGCTTCTAACTCGGATGCAGCCGCATCCGCTACCCTAAGGTTCTTTGCAGGGGTGCTGTACTTTGGCAGCCCCATGGACAAAAGGTTCTCTAATTCCTCAACTCTAGTCTCACCTTCCTTGTTCATCTCACTAATGAGGTTTCTCCCTTTTACTTTTACAGCATCTACCTTATTTGCTTTTTCGTACTCACGCTGCATCATGTTCAATGACAGCTGAGCTACGGCTATCTTTTTCGCACCCTCTAGTATTTTTTGCCTAGTTTCCTCTAACTCGGCTTGTGCCTGAGCCGGATCTACCACAGGTGCTATGGGGTTGCCAAGCTATCTATTGCCTGCTGCAGCACATTCTCTGGCCTCTCTAGTGGAGGACCTCTACTTTTCCTGGGCGCCTTCGGTGTTACCTCCGGATCTGGTGCCGGGTCTTTGCTCGAGCCAGCATCAGGCACTGTCATCATCACCTCAGCACGGTCAGGGGAGCGAGTGATGCACGCACCGTGAGCCACGCTAAGGGGTGGCTCGCCTCCCTCGACGACATGCTGCGGGTGAACGCAAGACACATCGACGCCGACATAGATCTTGTGGGCACCAAACCTGACGAAGAGGCCATTGCAAGGTGGAGGTCGCCTGCCGAAGCTCCCAGCATTGTCGCTGACGTAGTCCAGTGCTCCAAAGCGCTGAACGAGCCCAGAGACGATGCGCTTGCTGGTGCCGATGATGCTTCCTTTCTGGATCTTCACTCATGCTAGCGCCGCTAGCCCCACGGTGGGCGCCAACTTTTGTGGTGGTGTCACGGAAGATGCCATGGATAGGCTAAAGGTGGGGCCAATATTCTCTAGAGGAATCCAGGGAGGGATAGTGTAGTGATTCCACACAAAGATTCTTCGTATTTTCCATGTTCACTAAGTTTACATATGCTCCTTGAGCTGTGTGGGGAGAGGAGGAAGAGGAAGCTCTCTTACTCTCACCACTACTTTCACTCTATGACCCAACTACTCACCGGCCAGCCCCTTCTACAGAGGCCCTAGCGCTCCTTATATAGGGGAGGCTACGTTGCCAGTTAGGGCATACGTGGAGTCATATTCCGGGGAATATGCCTCTCCCAAAATAGCAAACCGACTGGGTCCCCTTTTGCTTTGATAAGCCATGCAGAGGCTACGTAACTGCGCGCAGTGCCAGCCTCAGCCAACATAGACTATGTCACCCTTGTCGGCCATGCCCCACTGGTCCCTCCCCCTGCTTGCTTCGCTCACGCTCCAGCGCACAGAGACCACCTTTTGACCAGCGAGATACCTTCCTTCTCTTGCAAGCCTGGTATAACCCGGCTCAGGCCTGGTTAACCCTTATGGGGATATGCCGGAGGGGGTATGCCTAGCAGGACGTTCCGATTGGGCCGAAAGGCCTGCGAGTGCGTCTGAAAGACAGCGACTGGACTATGAAGAAACGAAAAGGCCCATCGACTGGCGACTAGAAGCCCAGAAGCATAGCAGAAGCCTAGTCGGACTAGGTCAAAAGTCTCCGGATCCTTATCTTGTTCGGGGACATCTTGTAAACCCTAGCGAGGTGCTTCATATATAAACCTCCCTAGGGTATCCTGGGACTTATGTTCCATCATACACCTCCTCAAGCGACTCGTTGCCTAGGCGCCGAGCTCGCCACCCTTGTAACTCGCTCTCTCATAATCTAATCTAGAAGGAGTAGGTCTTTACCCTCCGGGGGGACGAACCTGGGTAAACCCATGTGCATCCGCCCCCATCTCGCACCGCAGATGGCCGCCAACTCTTCCTCACAAAACACTCAATCGCTGCCAGTGGCAGCGACTGCCATGGCCATTTCCATGACAGTGGTGCCCACTGTGGGACATAGCGGGACTGGCCTGAGTTCTGCGGCGAGACCCTACTCGTTCATCGATCCGCCGTTCGCCACCGCTCGCATGATCGCCATCGGCGGGATCTTACAGATCCTGCCCAGCAGTTACATCTCGGCATCACGTCCGGTCACCCACGCCGCGGTGATGCCGGTCGGCTCCATCAACATCTTCGTTGTCTTCACCGGCGCGATCGACCCAGCCGCGATGGTGATCATCGGCGGATCGCCGCCACACCGCGATCTGCTTTTAGAGGAGCAGGTCCGCTCCATCAGGAGCCTCGTCACCGAGTACAAATCGACCGCCAGCGACGCGGTCGAGACTAACGCCGCCACCAACGACGATGCCCTAAACGATGACGCCGACTCCGCGACCCCTGCATCGGTCGGCGGATCCATCACCGCCGCGTCACGAGAGGACTCCATCACGCGAGTCTCCAACCCCGCGGACTTTGAGGACCCCTCCATCCTGGGGATCTTCGACTCCGATTCTGGCTCGGAAGCCCCCGAGGATTTTCGCGCCAGATCCAATCGCTTCAACGCGATCTACATGGCGGGTAGCACGGCTGCACCGCCAGATTCGTTCTGCACGCCGATCCCGCCGACTGCGATGGCCACGGAGGTGGAGCAAGCCCGTCTACAGCTCGCGGAGGCACAACACAACAAACTCGCCGAGCGCGAGAAATACCGCCTTGAGCGAGAGACGGCACGGGAGCTGTCACTCTATCACCAGTGCCGCATCAGGACCAACCTGAACCCCAACGTTCAGGGCCGCGTCCTGAATTTCAACGATGAGGGCGACCCCACACGCGCAGCCGAGCACGAATACTGCGAGAACACACCGCCAGGCGGGAGCAACCCTGCAAGACCACCACCTGGAACGCCGGCGACTGGGGCCCCTCCACCACCCATGGGTCGCGCACCCCCACCGGACCAACCGCGGATCATCATCTCGCCTCAAGCCTGTGACGCCAACGGGATACCAGTATACTCCATCCCGATGGACAATGTCGTCGCGGCCGATGCCGCGATCGCCAACCTCGACGTCCAAGGCGACGGTGCGCTACAGATCCAGTACGCCAAGGCCCTACTCGACAGGGTCGTCAAGCAACAAGCCGCGGGAGTCGATCCGCGGGGACGGATGTACTCCCGCTCTTCAGCAAGCAAGGCGGCATCAAGCGGCCACCCCACCATGGAAAACGCATTAGTTTGCCCACCACCCCAGTCCCTGGCAAACCAACCACGGGCCGCCAATCCTGCGTTGTCAACCAACGAGCCGCGGCCGGCGAACAACATGGTCGCTGCCAACGGGCAGCCCCTCGACGCACGAACGAATGTCATCAACAATCGGACGTGGTAGTCGCGCCAACCCTACGACCTACGGCACACCCTCACCAACCGCGGCGAACCAGAGCCAAGAGGCTCGCTCAGCCGAGTCGGGCCACAATGTTTTGGACCAATGATTCGAGGGGAATAAGACCCCGCCAACTTCAAGGCCCCTAAGGAGATCGAGAAGTACGTCCCAACGTATGACCCCGCCGTCTGGTTGGACACATACCTCATGGCAATGGGGATCGCAGGCCACACCAACCTACTCGCCGCTCGCTACCTCCCCCTGATGATGGAGGGTGCGACCCGGCAGTGGATCAACACGCTCCCCCCCCCCGACAGCATTGATTCTTGGAAGAAATGCGGCACGCCTTCGTCAGACACTTCGAGGGCTCTTACACCCGTGCCACCACCATAGAGGACCTGGAGCGATGCATCCAGGGACAACGCGAGTCGACCCGCTGGTGGATCTAGAGGTGGCAAGAATTGTGGATAAACGCCTCCGGCATCCACCCAGACACGGCGATACACTGCTTCAAGAAGGCGTGCCGGAACGAACCCCTAGTCGCCAAGATCAAGAGGGTCTATCGGACGCTCGATAACATCCCCGACCTCCTCGAGATTGACAAGCGCTATGCGGAGGAGGACCCCAACCAAGACTCCGACGACGAGTCGGGAGGAAGACGTCGCACTAGCATCCACGACAGTGGGAGCCTACGGGACATGCGCTACAGCAACACCCGCATCACCGGCAAGCGCTAGACAGATGGGCGAGTCGATTTCGTCGCCAACGCCGGCTACGGCCAGCGCGGCTCCAAGAACTACCGCCGCGACGGAGGAAACTACCACGACAGCAGGAACTACCGCGCCAACAACGCGACGAGGCCAAAATTCGACCCCGCCGCCCTGCTCAATCAGCCCTGCATCTACCATAGCAGGGAGGGAAAACCCACCACCCACACCACTGCCGATGGCCACTCTCTCAAAGAGATTGAGAAGGCGAGACGTGCAAGGGAGGACCCCAACAATAACCCACCTCGGGACAACGGGAACAGCGGCGGCTTCGGAACCGCCGTCGGGTCGCTACATACCTTCACCGGACTCGGCACCAAGCGTGAGAAGAAGGTGCTCGCCCGCACGGTCGCCCTGAATGCGGTGATGCAATTCGACATCCCTCGCTTCCTAAACTGGTCCGAGCAGAGCATCACCTGGAGTAGCCAGGACCACGCGCCAAGAATCGAGTACCCAGGGTGAGTCGCCCTGGTAGTCAGGCCAAAGGTGGCCGACTACTGGCTGCCCAAGACGCTGATGGACGGCGGGAGCTCCATCAATATCTTGTACCTCGACATGTTCAAAAGGCTCCAGCTCCCAGAAACAGCCATCGAGCCAACACTGACGACCTTCCACGGCATCGTCCCCAGTCAGAAGGCGTACCCGATCGGGAAAGTGACGCTGCCAGTCACCTTCGGCACTCTGGCAAACTACCGCACGGAGAGGATCGTCTTCGAGCTGGTGAACTTCCGCAGCCCCTACCACTGCGTCCTAGGCCGCGAGGCATTCGCAAAGTTCATGGCGACCCCACACTATGCCTACAACATGATGAAGCTCCCCGGGCCAAGCGACATCATCACCGTCCACGGTGATCCCGACATGGCCCGAGGAAAAAGGCGTCGAGCTCGCTGACGCCATCATCGCCGCGGAGACCGACCACGCGGAGGAGCTCACGAAATACGCGGGCAACATCAACAAGGACGATCATACCATCCTGAAGAAAGCAATCGCCGCGAACTCCACGTTCGAGGCGACCACGCACACCCGCACCGTCGAGCTCGTCCCCGGCGACTCCAGCTAGACGGTCCCCATCGGGGCGCACATGAGCCCTACATTGGAAAGCGCGCTCATCGGGTTCCTCCGTGAGAACCGCGACATCTTCGCATGGAAGCCATCTAACATGCCAGGTGTCCCGAGGGAACTCGCTGAGCACAAACTTAACGCCAACCCCAAAGTGAGACCAGTAAAGCAGTTGCGACGGCCCTTCAATGAAGAGCGCCGCCGAGGAAGTCCAGCGCCTGCTAGCCGCAGGCTTCATCCAGCTAATCAAATAATCCAAGTGGCTGGCAAACCCAGTCCTTGTTCTCAAAAAGAACAACACCTGGAGAATGTGCTTGACTAAACCAACCTCAACAGCGCTTGCCCGAAGGAGGAATTCGTCCTACCGCGCATCTATCAGATCATCGACTCGACCGCGGGATCAGAGTCACTATGTTTTCTCGGCGCTTACTCTGGTTACAACCAGATCAAGATGGCGGTCGAAGACGAGGAGAAGACGGCGTTCATTACACCATTCGGCACATTCTGCTACACGGCCATGACGTTCGGCCTCAAGAACGCAGGCGCCACATACCATAGGTGCATGTAGGAGTATCTAGCGAGCCAAATTGGCCGCAACATTCACGTCTACATCGACGACGTGGTGGTAAAATCCACCCGCCAGGACGATCTGCTCGCCGATCTAGCTGAAACCTTCGCTAACTTGCGGAGGTACAACATCAAGCTGAATCCTGGAAAATGCACCTTCGGCATACCCACCGGACAGCTTCTGGGATACGTAGTCTCCAAGCGAGGCATTGAAGCCAACCCCACCAAGATCGACACCATCGTGTGACTCGGGAAACCCGAGTTCCTGCGTGACGTCCAAAAGTTGGCAGGGCGAGTCGCGGCCCTCAGTCGCTTCATCCCCCGACTAGGGGAGAAGGCAATGCCCCTCTACCGCCTGATGTGTAAGAACCCAACGTTCCACTGGGACGCGGAGGAAGACCACGCACTCGAAGCGCTCAAAGAAGTGCTACTCGCGGCACCACTACTCATCGCGCCACTCGACAAAGAGCCAATGCGCGTTTACGTCGCGGCCTCCAATCGAGTCGTCAGCGTCGTGATGGTCGTCGAACGACCGAAAGGGGGCAAGGAGTGCCCCATACAGTGCCCCGTATACGACATCAGCGAAGTCCTAACGGACTCACGACAGCGCTACCCACAATAGCAAAAACTGGTGTACGCGGTATTCCGAGCACAGCGGCGACTACCACACTACTTCCAGGAGCACCCAATCACGGTGGTCTCCTCTGCGGCCCTGCAGGACATCATACACAATCGTGAGGCAACCGGGCAAGTCACCAAGTGGGCCGTCGAGATCGGCGTCCACAACATCAAGTACGAGCCCTGCAAAGCGATCAAGTCACAAGCCCTGGCTGATTTCCTTGCCGACTGGGAAGAAGCACAGCAGCCAGAGAAGCTCCCGTACCTCCACTAATGGTCGCTCCACTTCGACGGCTCCAAGAACGCCAACAGCACGGGGGCTGGGGTCATCCTGACCACCTCCAAAGGAGACAAACTCCGTTACATACTCCACCTCAACTTCAAGCCCTGCACCAACAACATGGCAGAATATGAGGCCCTCCTTCACGGCATGAGAGCTGCCAAGGAGATGAGCGTCAACCGCCTACGATGCTACGGCGACTCCAACCTAGTCGCTGGCCAAGTTGTCGGGACGTGCGATGCTGTCTCCCCAACAATGATCGCGTACCGCCAAGCTGTCGACCAGTTGGGAGGACAATTTGACGGCTATTCCGTCGAGTGGATCGACAGGCACAAAAACAAGGAGGAAGACGCACTTTCCTGCATCGGATCAACCCGAAAGACGCCACCAGTAGGCGTCTTCCTCGACATCATCCACAAACCGTCGGTCAGCCCACCAAAAGAGATCGATGTTGGGATACCACTGCAACTAGAACCGGCCTTAGTCGCCATGGTTGTGGAGCCTAGCGACTCGACTGCACCATACGTCACCTTCTTGGAGCATAAAATCCTACCAAACAACGAAACGGAGGCGCGAATGATCGTGCGCCGCTGCAAATCCTTCGTCATCATCAACGGCGAGCTCCACAAGCGCAGCGTGACCGGTGTGTTCCAGCGCTGCGTATAGCCAGAAGAAGGCCGCAAGATCCTCCAGAACATTCACGCCGGCAACTGCGGCCATAACGCCGGCGCCAAGTCGCTAGTCGCCAAGGCCATGCACCACGGTTTCTACTGGCTCACCGCACACGCCGACGCCACCAACATCGTCCAACGATGCGTCGGGTGCCAGAAATATGACAACCAGACGCACCTCCCTGGCTCGGCACTCAAAACAATCCCCATCACGTGGCCATTTGCCGTATGGGGCATGGACATGGTAGGCCCATTCAAGAAGGCCCCGTCTGGTTTCACCCACCTCCTGGTCACAGTCGACAAGTTCACCAAATGGGTAGAGGCCAAGCTGATAAAAAAGTGCGCCGGCAAGACGGCCACCAAGTTCCTACGCGAACTCATCTACCGGTACGACTACCCGCACAGCATCATAACACACAACGGCACCAACTTCGCCAAGGGGGCCATGGCGGAATTCTGTGAGGAACACGGCATCCGACTCGACCTCCCATCAGTCGCGCACCCGGAATCAAATGGCCAAGCAGAGCGCACCAACCAGAGCATCCTCCACGGGCTCAAGCCGCGACTGCAGGTTCCCCTTGAGCGCACCCCAGGATGCTGGGTCGACGATCTCCCCTCTGTGATATGGGGTATTCGCACCTCCGTCAACCCATCAACCGGGTGCACGCCCTTCTTCATGGTGTATGGCGTCGAGGCCGTAATGCCAACCGACCTGGAGAATGACTCACCTCGAGTCGCCAACTACGTCGAGGCGGCCAACGAGATCGCCCGCCAAGACAACATCGATCAACTTGACGAGGCACCCGACCTGGCTCGCTCCCGCACCACCATATACCAGCAAGGACTCCGCCGCTATCACAGCCCCCGAGTGCGAACTCGCACCTTCCAAGAAGGCGACCTGGTCCTACGACTGTTCCAAGACAAGAAGGGCATGCACAAGATCTCCCCCCATGGGAGGGGCCATTCTCCATAGGCTGAGTCCTCGGCAACAACGCCTACTACCTCATCGACATACGGGGTGATGGCCAATTGGAGGTCGGGAGGCCATGGAATGTAAACCTCCTCAGAAAGTTCTATACTTAGAACCTCACACTGTACTCCATCGGAATATATAATGAAATTCATTCGGATCGCAGAAATTGTGTCCACTAGCCATATTCTTGTGCCACTCGCACTCGTACATGCTAGCAATACGCTACTTACGGAAGTCAACCTCTGGTCGAGCGATCGGCACGGCCAAGTAGTGCGGCACAAGGGCACCGGAAATATCCGGGCCTTGGGTCGTCTACGAAAAACACCAACCCAGAGCCGCCATTGGAGTCGCCTCGCACGAATGGCCTGCCGGGCCAAGACATCCGACACACGCTTCCCACAGCGATCTATCCCTCCCACCCTCGCGCAAAGCGACTTTAACAGTTAAGTACCACGCACGGGGACTCCGCAAAACGGGAACCCCACGCAGCTCGGGAACACACCAAGTAAGAGAGTTGCCTAGGGCTCGCCAAGCGCTGGCTCTCCGGGCCAGGGGAGGAGACGCGTTACAAACAACGCACTCACAACCTGCAAAAGGATCATGACCAATACGGTCGGGCACAACGCTCGGGGACTCGCTCACAAGTCAATCCTACTCGCGCTCGGGGACTTGCCACTCAGAAGACGCGAGGGATAAAAACAGCGCGTAAACAAAACAAATACACAAAAGTATACAATCGAGTTATACCCCATTAAAAGGCGGACCCGCCCGGGGACTTGCTCAATCAAAACAATGCATAAGAAAAACACAACATACTTTACTCGTCAAAACACGAGTCGATCGACCCCCCGTGGCATATATTAAAAAAATATCTTACAGCATTCGCCACTTGGCATTCATCACAACTTGGGAAATTACATTGTTTACTCTATAGGCCCTGATGACGAAGCAGCACCACCCCCCTTGACGCGCACAAAAGGCTGCCACGGGTTCGTCAGGTACGTCGTCAACGACTTCGACAACGACGACCGAAAGGGCTGCTCCGACTTCATGTCGCGATACTCCGGCTCGGGGTCGCCAGGCACCAACACCGTCTCCTGATATGGCAGTAGATCCCCCATCGCCAAGACACGATCGGCATAAGTAGTGGCCTTCGCGGTCAGCTTCAGCACCTCCGACATCTCCACCGTGCCGGTCACCGACGGATAGCCACTCGTCACATCGTCAAGATCGAAGTCATCAGGGAAATGGGGGAGACCCAAGCTCAACGTTGTGGCGGCCCCGCGCCTGAACGCCGAGCGCGTCATCCACTCCACAATGGCAGGCACCTCTTCCAGATAGCACCACACCTCCGTTAGCCCCCCAGGGATAACTTCGGTGGGAGACATGCCCTGGAGAGCCGCTTGAACGCACAACGCCGAGGCCGTGGCTGCATTCACTACGGCAGTCATGCACTACGAGGCGTTGTAAGTCTGCACAACTGGGTCGCTTTGGCCTACCATAGCTCCAATGTCAGGCGTCAGTGAAACTATGAAATCCCCAAAGCAGGGACTAGACGAAAAGGTCAAGTAAAGACAAAGACTCACCAACGAGTTTGCGGCAGTTCTCCTTGACGTGCTTCTCCAAGGCAGTTTGCTCGTTGTGCAGCCCCACGATGATGGAATCCGCGACTTTGTGTTCTTCCTCAGCCGCGGCAACGGCAGCCTTCGCTCGCTCCTCCGAAGAAACCGAGGCCGCTCTCGCCTCCTCCAAATCCTTGACCAAAGAGGCTACTCGCCCATTCGCCGCATCCAGCTCGGCGACCGGAACATACCCCTCACGGGCCTTGGAGATCTCAGTCGGGAAAGCATCTGCACGAGAATACATCAGAATACTATGCACGACCAGCTCACACCCGAAAGAGGAGAACAGAGACGAAAACAAACACTCACCAATAGTTTCTTGAAGCCGCCGGTTCACCTCCTGAGCTTCACACAAGTCACGCTCCAAGCGCTCTCTCACAGCCTGCCGATCAGTCGACTCCCTTTGTAATCCCTGCAAACAAAGAACTCACCTAATCATTTGACAACACAAAATCCAGTTCCCAGCCGCCGAAATTCAGCGACTAGGAACTCGGGGACTGGAGAAGGAAGAAAAATAAAACCAATTCCTAACCGCTGAAATTCAGCGACTAGGAATTCGGGGACTGGAAAGGAGCAAACCCAGTTCCCAGCCGCTGAAATTTAGCGACTAGGAACTCGGGAACTGGAGAAGGAAGAAAAATAAAACTAATTCCTAGCCGCTGAAATTCAGCGACTAGGAATTCGGGGACTAGACATACCTGAATAGCAGCGCAGAGCATCTTGTGAAGTTCCCCGGTGTCAGTTGACGGGATGGTGAAGGAGGTGCGCCCGCGGCGGGACCCAATGTCCACATCCATGATTTCCGGACTCTACGGAGATTGCGTGTCTGCCACACCTGGAAACCCCTTCTCCATAAAACGAGGGAACATCGCCGATGCCCTGGCGGGGGCGCTCGTCGTCGGGATCGGCGCCTCCGGCTCGGACGCAGACAAGGTTGGCTCGGACCGTGTCGCCGCCACCTCTTTGGCGGCTGGCGCAGCAGCTGGCTCCGCGGCGCTTTCCCTGGTTGCAGCGTTGTCGGCGCCCCCCCTTCTGCTTCTTCGCGACCTCGGCGGTCGCCACATCTTCGGAGGCCTTCTTCTTCTTGGGTAGGTCACCCTCTCCCATGTCAGTGACCGGTGGAATCTTAGCCACCGAAGGGCGACCAATCTTTTTAGCCCCGACCTGCGCAAGCCCCTTCAATCAACACAACAACAACAACACCAAAGGAGCAAGGCATGTCGGGACAAGGAAGCGCTACTTACTTAGCGACCGGAAGGACGCGAAGCCCAGTGCTAATATGGGCGGGCTTGTCCAACTCAGGGCCCAGCTTGCGGCTGAGCCCCCTCTCGAAGACGTCTAAAGCGCACGAGACCAAGGGCTTCCTTGACGATGAAGCTGCAGTCGCCGGGATCTCCGGCTCCGATGTGGCCTCCTTTGACGACTGTGGCGACTTGGACGCCATCGCCTCAGCTGCTTCTTGGCTTGGAACCCCCGAGGTCGTCGGCGCAATCATCACCAGGGGAACCTCTACCACCACCTCCGTGTCCTCGCCCTCCAACCCCTTTGTCGGGACTACGTCCCTTGGGGCCTTGTGCAAGACTTCGGGAGATCCTTCGTCGTCAGAATCATCATCAGACTCGAACACCACCGACGACCTGGCCGGCGACGCAGGCCTTTTTGCGAGCGACTTGGGCCGGCGTGGGGTCTTCGATGGCGTAGCGGTACGCCCGGATGTTTGCTCCTGGGCGACCTCGTTGCCTTCTTCGAGCTCGTCCAGGCTACGGCTCGCTTCGAATTCCAGTTGTCTCTGCATCCAGGTCTTGCGAGCCACAGGCGCCGGGGGAGGGACCTCTTCTTCCTCCCTGTCGCTGTCGGAAGGATTCCCCTTGGAGTCTTCCTCCAGTTCCTGGGGAACCTCTTCATCAAGCGGAGGGAGCCAGCCCTCAAATACCTGAAAAAGCTGAAAACCACCACGAGTCAAAAAAAACACTAAGCAAGAAGACTGAAACTGAGATACGGACGTAGCGATTGGAAAGAGAACTTACTGTGGGGGCTTCACTCTTCACAGGAGTGTACGGGGCGACCCCGACCGCCACGCCGGTGAACTCTGCGTCGGTGATCTTCTTCAGGGCAGCCTTATAGTCCTCGGCCTCCCACGACTCCTTGCTGGTTCGAGATGGGTCATGCTTCTTGCTGTATTCGTACATCCAGTGCGGTCGAGCCGCAAGCGGAACCAGGCGCCGCCCGAGCCAGCAGTTTTAGAGGTTGATCGGAATCAACCCCTGGTCCTTCAGCTTCTAGATCTAATCCATCATTTCTGCAACGGCCATCCGCTAATCTTCGGGAAGCTTCTTCGGCGCCAACCGACAGGGCTTGCTCCTCTCGGCGACGAACTCGGGAAGAGATACCTCGCTAGAGGGAGTGGCTTCCTTGACGTAGAACCAGCTCTTCTTCCACTCGTTGGCGGCCTTCTTCGGCAGGAGGAGCTTGATGAAGTTGCCCTTCGGCTTTAGTTGAAAGGTGACCCCGCCTGCGGCCAGCATCAAGCCGCTGGACGCCTCTGCACCATGTCTAGAGCGCGCCAGCTCGCCGTGCCCAACCAGCTTGCCCAGACCGCGCCTTTCCCTCGCTGCGCTGTTGGGTCTGCAACATAGAAAACAAAAAACTTCCTATGGTGTGAACTACACACGAAGATCTATCTACTAGGTACAAACAAACGGGTGGACATACATCCAACAAGAACTTACCCTCGAAGACAATGAGTTTTGTTAACGAGTAGGAACTCATGGTTGATGTAGTCGTACACTTGCCGATCTCAAGATCGTGAGGAAGTCCAAGCGCCGGAACTCAGCAGTGCATCCGCACTCGCACACACGTTCAAGCCACCGGACAACCTCCACCTCCTCGCTCCAGTGATCCAACGGAAGCAAAAACTCCTTCTAGACGAAATGCCACCGGGAACATGTATCTCGCTAATCCGAGACCATGGGGGAATAATTCTAGAGGGGGAGAGAGATCCTTCACAAGGAGGTGTGTGGATGAAGGAGGGAGTGGGTGGCCTTTTATAGGAGGAGGGGGTGCCCCTCCTCTCCATGGCCGGCGCATATGGGTGACCCCTCACCTACCCCATTCTTGTGGTGGTAACCCCTCCACATTAAAATGCCACTTCACATTCCCTTTTAAAGTCTCCACTTTAAATGCATTAAAATTCTCCAAGTTTAATGCTCTCTCATTTAATAAAACTCTTTTATTAAATTTATTCAGAATTTTTTTAATTACTTTAATTAACAAACATTCACATATAGCCCCTTGCAATATTTCAACATCACATGTAGAACCACTTTCTGCAATTTCACCCGAAACAATTTCCGGTTTTTATTGAAACAATTCATGCGCTTTGCAATTCTTTCGTCTAAAACATATGTGCTCCAAAATGGTGTCCGGTAACTCTTAAGTGTGTCACCCTACGGTTCGCGAATAATGCAGACATGATCGAGACCCTTCTCCGATCAATAATCAGCAGCAGGACCTGGAGATCCGTACTGACTCCTACACATTCAACGATGACTTCTGTGATCGTGAGAACCTTTAACGCTTGTGACTAAATCCCTTTGTCTCGCGATATATTACATGTCCGAGATTCGATCATCGGTATCTCCATACCTAGTTTGATCTCGTTACCGACATGCACTCTTTTCTCGTTCCCGTGATATAACATTCTAGTGATCACATCACTTGCTTGCAAGCTATATCAATGTGATATCACCGAGAGAGCCCAGAGTATATCTATCCGTCATCGGGATTGACAAATTCCACTCTTGATCCATGAGCCTCAACATAACACCTTCGTAGTACTGAACCCATCTTTATAGTCACCCTGTTACGGTGTGACGTTTGATGTTATCAAGAACTCTTCAGGTGTTAGAAATTAACATGATCTCATGGTCTAAGGATAAAGATTACTTCGTATGATTTTATAGCAATATAACATAATGAATTGATCGTAATGCTATACTTCGGATGAATGTTCATCACATCATTCCACCAATGGTGTGACCTTGTTATTAACAACATCCAATGTCCATGATCAGGAAACCTTGATCATCTTGTTAATCAACAAGCTAGTCTATAAGAGAGGCATAACTAGGAACCCTTTTTGTTTACTAAACACACATGCATTGATGTTTCCGATTAATACAATTCTAGCATGCAAAATAAACATCTATCATATATAAGTAATACATAATAATGACTTTATTATTGCCTCTGAGGGCATATTTCCTTCAGTCTCCCACTTGCACTAGAGAAAATAATCTAGTTCACATAGTGATAAATCTAACACCCATGGAGTTCTAGTGTTGATCATGTTTTGCCGTAGGGAGAGCTTTAGTCAACGGATCTTCTACATTTAGGTCCGTGTGTACTTTACAAATCTTTATATCTCCATCCTTGACATGCTCGCGGATGGAGTGAAACCGGCGCTTAATATGCTTGGAATTCTTGTGAGACCTTGGTTCCTTTGCGTTGGCTATGGCTCCATTGTTGTCACAATAGATCACCATTGGGTCCAATGCACTAGGAACCACACCTAGTTCCGTAATGAACTCTTTCATCCAAACCGCTTCCTGTGCCGCTTCTAAAGCAGCAACATATTCCGCCTCCGTCGTTGATCCAGCCACCACAGGTTGTTTGGAACTCCTCCAACTAACTGCTGCTCCATTCAAGAGAAATACGTATCTAGATTGAGACTTAGAGTCATCCGGATCGGTGTCAAAGCTAGCATCGACATAACACTTAGCGACTAGCTCTTCTTCACCTCCGTATATAAGAAACATATCCCTAGTTCTTCTCAAGTACTTGAGGATGTTCTTTACCGCTATCCAGTGTTCCGAACCTGGATCAGATTGGTACCTACTAGTCAAACTAATAGCATGTGCCACATCCGGTCTTGTACATAGCATGGCATACATAATAGAGCCTATGGCCGAGGCATAGGGGATCTTATACGTCATCTCTCTTTCTTCCGCCGTAGCCGGACTTTGAGTCTTACTCAATGTCTTGCCTTGCAATATAGGTAAGAACCCCTTCTTACTTTCGTCCATATTAAACTTCTTTAATATCTTATCAAGGTATGTACTCTGCGATAGCCCAATTAGGCGCCTTGATCTATCTCTATAGATTTTAATGCCTAATATATATGACGCTTCACTAAGGTCTTTCATCGAAAATTTGCTGTTTAGATAACTTTTAACACTCTTTAAAAGATCTATATCATTTCCAATCAATAATATGTCATCCACATATAATATCAGAAATGCCACATTGCTCCCACTCACTTTCTTGTAAATACAAGCCTCTCCATAAGTTTGGACAAATCCAAACTCTTTGATCACCTCATCAAAGCGGAGATTCCAACTCCGGGATGCTTGCTTCAGTCCATAGATGGATCGCTGAAGTTTGCATACCTTATTAGCATCCTTAGGATCGACAAAACCCTTAGGTTGTATCATATACAACTCTTCTTCAATATTACCATTGAGGAACGTAGTTTTGACATCCATTTACCATATTTCATAATCGAAATATGCAGCAATTGCTAACATAATCCTAACTGACTTAAGCATCGCTACGGGAGAGAATGTCTCATCGTAGTCAACTCCTTGAATTTGTAGAAACCCCTTTGCGACAAGTCGAGCCTTATAGACGGTCACATTACCATCAGCATCAGTTTTTCTTTTGAAAATCCATTTATTCTCAACCGCCTTCGGATCGTGAGGTAAGTCTACCAAGGTCCAAACTTGGTTCTCGTACATGGATTCCATCTCGGATTCATGGCTTCTAGCCATTTGTTGGAATTCAGGCTCATCATCGCTTCTTCATACGTAGCAGGGTCATCCATTTCATCAACCATGAAATTCACAACAGGATTGTCGTACAGTTCAGGAGCTGCACGTGTCCTACTTGACCTGCGAGGTTCGGTAGTTTCCTCTTTCGGAGTTTCATGATCAATATCATTAGCTCTCTCTTCATTAGGTGAAGTCAACTCCGAAACAACTTTTGGTGCTGCACCACTCGCCATTCCATGAAGAGAAGGTTCAATAACCTCTTCGAGTTCTACCTTCCGACTACTCACACCTTTCGCGAGAAACTCCTTCTCAAGAAAGGGTCCATTCTTAGCAACAAAAACCTTGCCCTCGGATCTGTGATAGAAGGTATACCCAATCGTTTCCTTAGGGTATCCTATGAAGACACATTTTTCTACTTTGGGTTCGAGTTTCTCCGGTTGAAGTTTCTTCACATAAACATCGCATCCCCAAACTTTAAGAAATGAAAACTTAGGTTTGTTTCCAAACCATAATTCATACGGTATCGTTTCAACAGATTTAGATGGTGCCCGATTTAAAGTGAATGCAGCTGTTTCCAGTGCATAACCCCAAAATGACAGTGGCAAGTCAGTCAGAGACATCATAGATCGAACCATATCTAATAAGGTACGATTACAACGTTCCGACGCACCATTACGTTGTGGTGTTCCGGCAGGCGTGAGTTGTGAAACTATTCCACACTCTTTCATGTGTGTGCTAAACTCGTAACTTAGATACTCTCCTCCACGGTCAGACCGTAGAAATTTGATCTTTCTATTACGATGATTTTCCACTTCATTCTGAAATTCCTTGAACTTTTCAAAAGTTTCAGACTTGTGTTTCATCAAATAGATATACCCGTATCTACTCAAATCATCCGTGAAAGTAACAAAATAACGATATCCACCTCGCACCGACACACTCATTGGTCCACACACATCAGTATGTATGATTTCCAATAGATCTGTCACCCTTTCCATTGAACCTGAAAACGGCGTTCTAGTCATCTTGCCCATAAGGCATGGCTCACATGTATCAAATGATTCAAAATCAAGTGATTCCAAAAGTCCATCAGAATGGAGTTTCTTCATGCTTTTAACGCTAATATGACCTAGACGGCAGTGCCACATATATGCAGATATATCATCATCAAGTTTAATCTTTTTAGCATTAACATTATGAATGTGCATAATATTACTATCAAGATCCATCCGAAATAATCCATTCAACATAGGTGCATGACCATAAAAGATATTATCCATATAAATCGAACAACCATTGTTTTCAGATTTAAACGAATAACCACTTTGCATCAAACATGATCCGGATACAATTTTCATGCTAAGTGCAGGCACCAAATAACAATTATTTAGGTTTATGACTAATCTCGATGGCATATGGAGAGGCAGCGTTCCGACGGCGATCACATCAACTCTTGATCCATTGCCAACCCGCATTGTGACCTCATCCCTTGCTATTTGTCGCTTGTTCCGCAGCCCCTGAATCGAGTTACATATATTAGCAACTGATCCCGTATCAAATACCCAGGTGCTACTGCGAGTACTAGTCAAGTACACATCAATAACATGTATATCACATATACCTTTGTTTGCCTTGCCGAACTTCTTGTCCGCCAAATACTTGGGGCAGTTGCTTCCAATGGCCAGTCCCCTTGCAATAGTAGCACTCGGTATTGGACTTAGGGCCAGCTCGGGGTTTCTTTTCAGGCATGGCAATAGATTTGCCACCCTTCTTTCCATTGTGCTTGCCATTCTTGTCCTTCTTGAAACCGGTGGTCCTATTGATCATCAACACTTGATGTTATTTCCTAATCTCCACTTCTATAGTCTTAAGCATTGACAGAAGCTCGGGAAGAGTCTTTTTCATGCCCTGCATATTATAGTTCATCATGAAGCTCTTGTAGCTAGGTGGCAGAGATTGGAGAACATGATGTATGCCTAAGTCAGTGGGAATCGTTATTCCCAAGGACACAAGCTTATCGGCGTACCCAGACATTTTGAGTACATGCTCACTAACGGAGTTGTTCTCCTCCATCATGCAGCTAAAGAACTTTTCAGTAGCATTATAACTCTCTTCGGCAGCATGGGTATCGAAAATCATTTTCAATTCTCCCATGGTATCAAAGGCATTGCCATTTTCGAAACGCTTTCGAAGTGCTGGCTCTAGCCCATACAATATGCCGCAATGAACTAAGTTGTGGTCCTGCTGACGAGTCACATAGACATTCTTTTCCTCGTTAGGGACATCACGAGCTGGTGGGGGGCCTAGCGGCGCATCTAGCACATATTGCTTTTTTGCAGCAGTGAGGAGAATCCTCAAATTCATAGCCTAGTTGGTGATGTTGCTACCATTTGCAGCAAGTTTCTCTTTCTCCATGAACACATTGAAATTAAAAGCAGGTGGTGCCATCTACAACAGAATTTGTAAAGTTTATTTAGACTAAGTTTATGATAGATTGAGTTCAACTAATCCAAATTACTAATGAACTCCCACTCAAAAACGACATCCCTCGTGCCTTTTTGGTGATTACATGAACCAAATCCACTACACCAAGTCCAATCATCACGTGAGTCGGTGTAGCTTCAAAGGCGATCATCTATATAGGCATCATATCAACCATATGACTCATGCTTAACCTTTCGATCCGTGTTCCGAGGCCATGTCTGTACATGCTAGGCTCGCCAAGTAAGAACCTTAGTACTCGCGTGTGTAAAACTGTCTTACACCCGTTGTATGAAAGCGTAGAGTCTACTACACCCGATCATCATGTGATGTCTTGAAACACGATCCATGGAACAGTGCATACTCAAGGAAGAACACATTTTATCTTGATATCTAAATGAGGGATCATCTTACAATGCTACCAAAAGCACCAAACTAGCAGTATAAGATTCTAACATCTAATGTGTAAAGTGAGATGATATGGTCCATGCATTTGATCTCTATCATTTGCATCGTGGTATGATCTCTATCATTCCTTTGTGTGTAAGGCCAAGGTCTATGAAACTTACACGTTGAATGTGTTGTAAGAGTATCTATCATACATCTACTTACAACAATACCATATCAATACACTAGCCCAGCAACGATCTAAACTAGACGCCTGTAATTTATCAATTGCAAGTTTTACGTGGCTTAGGGCTTTCGGAGATAGAACCGTTCTTACCTACGAACATGAACCACAACGAGGATAACTAAGTTATTAGCAACTCGTTGTAAATCAGATATTGACTATAGTAGGAGAGACAGACACTCGCCAGCCACTTATGCAAAACAAGTTGCATGTCAGTCGTGGAACCGGTCTCATGTATGATGACATGTAAGGTTGGTCCGGGCCGCTTCATCCCACTATGCCACCAATATCCAAAATACATAGAAGATGCAATAACATGATCATCATCGCCCACATATAAACATATGTGTACTACCCGTGCAAAGCACCTACGCATAGATCAGGCTCTGGTACCACTGTTGGGTCCGCAGCATAGAAAACAAAAAATTTCCTACGGTGTGAACTACACGCCAAGATCTATCTACTAGGTACAAAGCAATAGGTGGACATACATCCAACAAGAACTTACCCTCGAAAACAACGAGTTTTGTTAACGAGTAGGAACTCGTGGTTGATGTATTCGTACACTTGCCGATCTCAAGATCGTGAGGAAGTCCGAGCGCCGCAACTCAGCAGCGCATCCGCACTCGCACACACGTTCAAGCCACCGGAAAACCTCCACCTCCTCGCTCCAGTGATCCAACGGAAGCAAGAACTCCTTCTAGACGAAATGCCACCGGGAACATGTATCTCGCTAATCCGAGACCATGGGGGAATAATTCTAGAGGGGGAGAGAGATCCTTCACAAGGAGGTGTGTGGATGAAGGAGGGAGTGGGTGGCCTTTTATAGGAGGAGGGGGTGCCCCTCCTCTCCATGGCCGGCGCATAGGGGTGACCCCTCACCTACCCCATTCTTGTGGTGGTAACCCCTCCACATTAAAATGCCACTTCACATTCCCTTTTAAAGTCTCCACTTTAAATGCATTAAAATTCTCCAAGTTTAATGCTCTCTCATTTAATAAAACTCTTTTATTAAATTTATTCAGAATTTTTTTAATTACTTTAATTAACAAACATTCACATATAGCCCCTTGCAATATTTCAACATCACATGTAGAACCACTTTCTGCAATTTCAGCCGAAACAATTTCCGGTTTTTATTGAAACAATTCATGCGCTTTGCAATTCTTTCGTCTAAAACATATGTGCTCCAAAATGGTGTCCGGTAACTCTTAAGTGTGTCACCCTACGGTTCGCGAATAATGCAGACATGATCGAGACCCTTCTCCGATCAATAATCAGCAGCAGGACCTGGAGATCCGTACTGACTCCTACACATTCAACGATGACTTCTGTGATCGTGAGAACCTTTAACGCTTGTGACTAAATCCCTTTGTCTCGCGATATATTACATGTCCGAGATTCGATCATCGGTATCTCCATACCTAGTTTGATCTCGTTACCGACATGCACTCTTTTCTCGTTCCTGTGATATAACATTCTAGTGATCACATCACTTGCTTGCAAGCTATCTCAATGTGATATCACCGAGAGGGCCCAGAGTATATCTATCAGTCATCGGGATTGACAAATTCCACTCTTGATCGATGAGCCTCAACATAACACCTTCATAGTACTGAACCCATCTTTATAGTCACCCTGTTACGGTGTGACGTTTGATGTTATCAAGATACTCTTCAGGTGTTAGCAATTAACATGATCTCATGGTCTAAGGATAAAGATCACTTCGTATGATGTTATAGCAATATAAACATAATGACTTGATCGTAATGCTATACTTCGGATGAATGTTCATCACATCATTCCACAAATGGTGTGACCTTGTTATTAACAACATCCAATGTCCATGATCAGGAAACCTTGATCATCTTGTGAATCAAGAAGCTAGTCTATAAGAGAGGCATAACTAGGAACCCTTTTTGTTTATTAAACACACATGTATTGATGTTTCCGATCAATATAATTCTAACATGCAAAATAAACATCTATCATATATAAGGAATACATAATAACAACTTTATTATTGCCTCTCAAGGCATATTTCCTTCACGCGCATGTACCCACTCGCCAGGACCGCCGCAACCTAGCAGGCAACCCCGTTCGCCGCCGCGCGACCCGTAGCGGCCGCACGCTGCCGCAAACACCTCTACGCCCGCGTGGAGCACCGCACGCTCCCGGCCGAACCCCGCCGCCCCACGCCTCGCCATTACGCCCGTGAGAACCGCCAGGGAACACCGCACCGTCCACCTACCTCAGCCATGCCGATAGCCGCCTGTAGCGACGCCACCATCGAGCTCACTCGTCACCGTTTGGGCCTCTCGCCGAAGTATAAAAGGAGGCCACCCCCGCCTCCATTCTCCACACCACTCCACTCCCTACTCCTTACAAACACTCCCCCACTTCTTCCCGGAGCAAGGCGAGCACCACTACGCCAGAATTTCACCAGAGCCCTCCGCTACTAGAGGAGAAGGTCGATGTCGAGTTCGACCACCCCAAGACCTGCCGTGACCGCGCCTCGAACCGCTGTCGTCTACCACATCGATCGCCCCCATCGCCGACCCTAGCTGGAGCCAAGGTGAGCCTAGCCAGACCTCCACCGCTGCGCTAGGTCAGATTCCTCGCCAAAGCTATTCTTCGTCGACGATGACTCTCCGCCGTTGATCTGCCTTCTAATAGCACGACTCATATTAGACGATACCATTTCGGGTAGTTAGTCTCGCTGACGAGTGGACCCCCTCTGTCAGCAGCCCGCTGCGCTGTGAAGTGCAGTTGGGCCGGCTCGTTTAACTTTCCCGCGCAGCCTAGGAAATTCAAATATTGATTTTCCATTTTAGTTTAAACTATTTTATATACCTAGATTCAAAAATCAATTCAGAGAGTTTTACTGAACCAAATTGCATGATTAAAATTTTCCTAGAAAGTTAATTAAATTATCTATCCAAGTCAGTTGGATTTAAATCATTTGGTTTTAGAGATAATCTTTAGCAAAAATAACAAGACAGACACTTTTGCAACTTCAATCATTTTTCAAAAATCAACCATAATAGCTTTTGAGTTGATTCCAACTCTCAAAAATCCTATTTGATAAGATCTATCTGAATATGTGAAAAAATTTAGGTATGCATGCAGTGACTTTGGACTAGTACCAAATAATGCTATTAGGGCATTTCTAGTCACTTTAAATCTATTAAATAATAATCTTAGTCCTTATAAAATATGATTAACACTTTAAACCACATTCCCATGTATTAGAATATGTGGTGATGACATGTTTCAACATGATCCCATATTTTAATTGTAGAATATTAAATCTTAATTAATTTCAATGAGTAGATATTACTTTTCTAAAATAAAATAAACAAAACTAGTTCTTTAATTCATGTGATGCTTGTGATGACGCTAGATCATCAAGTGGGAGCATTAGTGTGCTAAATAGAAGTAATTAAGTATTGTTTGGTGATTGTGTATCCCGTATTCCTTTATAGACGATAGTACCGACCAAGGATACGAGGAGGAGGAGTTCTACTCCGAAGAACAGGAGGAAAACTTCAATCACTACACCAATTAAGGCAAGCCATCATTACTAAGAAAGTTAGACCTTGCAAGTTAATCCTTGCAAGTATTAACCTAAGCAAGATATACTAGGCATGCTTTGGTTATACCATTTTGATTATACCAATCCCAAGTTTTACTTGCAAGCTTTATTCGTTTTACTTTACTAAAGTTCTTTACTTTTAGAATAGATAGCATAAAGAGTATAAAACTAGGCCTATCTAGTTACACTTAGATGTCATTCCATGGCATGAGATTGGAGATTAGCACCCCTAATTAGTGAACACTCTTAACTTTAGTGGCTAGTGCTAAGTATAAAAGTTGATCACTTTAGATGGGAATACTTGGTGAAAATGATTATGAAAACCTTGGAATGATGAGTCATTCTATTGAAATTTTTTGACATGTGTTGAGAAACACAAATGGATTTGGTGATGAAAATGTTGAGGCATGAGCCTTAGCCCGTTACAAAAACTGATGGTTGGGTTCGAATGCGATACCATTCCAATTTTACCGTACAACCACAATACCTAAATTAGGTAGAGCTTAGCCGGAAGTTTATATGCATTAGTATGGGTTCCCTCGCGGAAGAGGTTTGAGCTGAGGCTACCTCTTGATGATGTCCACCTATGCAGTGCCCAGGATGGCAGATGGCCAAGGCTGGGAGGCCAAGCTAATAGGGGAGGTGCCTATACTAGAGTGTGTAAAGGAAAGGTTATGATTGATTATCCGCATACTAAGTATGATGATTCAGGGTTATCCCTGACGGATGTATAAAATTTTGTGGTGAAAGTGTACCACATCTGTAGAGTGTCAAACTATTCGAATAGCCACGTCCGTGGTCATGGATAGTTGGAGTGGCCATACTGTTCCGTCGTCAGATGTTTTCAAAATGACTTGTGAAATGAATTGTCACTTTGACTTCACCACAACAGGGTTGTGGATATAAAAACTAGGTTCCCACTTAAGTGATCTTGAACATTAAATTAGCTTTCTTTACTTATAAACTCAGTTTAAGATAAACCTGTCTTTTTGCAAATAAACCTAGAGCATAAGATTCCTAATAGAACTACCTTACTTATTAGTGATAGTTTGCGAGTACTTAAAGAGTACTCATGGCTTTGTCCCAAGCTATTCCTGTGGCCAGACTATGAGGAGGACTACCAGGATGATGGCGAGCAGGATGTCTATGATAACTAGGATCATCTCCCATCGTCAGCATTGCCTGTGACCCTGAAGATGGAGCCCACTACTATGCTTTATTTTTCCGCTACTTGATTGTATTAAGACTGGATCATGAGATCATTTATTTGTGTAAAACCTTATTATGCTTTGTAATGGATGATGTACTGTGATATCCAATCTGTTATGTCTCGCAAAAATGGTAATCCTAGGATTGCAAGGTATGGCATAACAGGCATCTAGGATTAAAACCCGGGTGTTGACAAGTTGGTATTAGAGCCATCCTGACCATTGGAGACCTTAGTTAGAATGGACGTCCGAACAAAAACTTAGTTTCAAAACAAAATAAGTGTGTATTTATGAAAACCTATTCCCACTCTTACCCTTGATTCTTTCAAAAAAAATCATGTTCCTCAAAAACTCTTGCACTTCTACATAAATGTTGACACACCTAATAACCTCACTAACTTACTCATCCTAAATTCTTATAGATGGAAGTCCAGTATTGCAAGTACTACCAGTTGGGAAACGGAGGCCAACTGATCTTTGAGAGGGATCTAGATGCACTGTCAGAGTATCTGGAGTGCCCGCATCCGGAACTCTTCGGAGCCCAACTCAACGATCACATCAGAGGAGATCTACAATGGCTGATAGTTCTAGACCTCCGAGGCAAAATGGAAGCACCCACTTTTGAGAAGATCCAATTCACCCTGCGGGAGAACAACTGGCTAGATGGATTAGCCAGGGCCATGCATGAAGCTCTTGCCCGTCTATGCAGACAAAACATCAACTTGATCCAGGGAACTCGCTTTGCTCACTTCGCAAGGCGTGATTCTATGGGGCTGCCATTGGAGATGCCAAGCCACCCAGAGTTAAAGCACCAAGTGCACAATCTGGACTTCATGCTGTATGATAGGCAGAAGGAGTTAGACAACGCTCGCGCCTATGCCAATCACAACCATGCCATTGCCGTCAAGAAAGACCAGACCATCGCCATTCTCGTCAAGGATCACCAATCACTTTGTCGTCAAAGTGAGAAGAAGGATCGGACCATGGATCGTGTTTGCAAGAAGGTGGCCGCTCTCGAGAAGACCGTCCATGAGCAGGAAATCTAGCTTGAAGCAAAGGAGGAGGGGGATGGTGAAGATATCCAGGGAGAGCTTTACTCTTACCTTAGTGATGACAAGGACTATCTGGAGGATGATGCCATGGAGTTCCACGGTGATGATGATGATTCCGACTTCATCGATGATGACTAGATGCAGTTGATCACTACCATAGAAATGAGTTGTACCGGTCCCACTATATTGTAGTTTCACAAAATGGTTCTTAAAACCATATGTTTTCCCTTTGTGTTGTGGTGTGTGTTGTATTGTGTGCTTGAATGAATGAATGAATGAGAAGAAGAAGTTAGTTTGCAAAACCTGAGTCAAACTCAAAGTTTAAAGGATTTGAAACAAAACCATGAACCTTAGAAATTCCCCCTTATCTCATTATCTATCTCAATCTTCAGATGACTCGTAGAAACCCTGGAGGAAGCAGCTCATCTCAGGACCCGATGCTGCAGATTCTTCAGATGCTAGTTTCTGACAGTGAAGCTAGTAGAGTAGAATGCCAAGCCAACCTAGCCACTCTTCAACAGATAGCTCAGATGACCCACAATAATCAAGGCCATAGAAACCAAGACCATCATGGATCCAAGCTCAAAAACTTTCTGAATACCAATCCCCCTATCTTTAGTTAGTCTAAGGATCATTTAGATGCTGATGTCTAGTTGCAAACCATGGAGAACAATCTAGAAGTAGCAGGAGTTGAAGCCAACAAGAAGGTATTGTTTGCCACTCATTATCTGGCAGGAGATGCAAGAGCCCGGTGGAATAGCACCCGTACCATGAACAACAGTCAGGTGATGACTTGGGAAGCATTCAAGATCAAGTTCAGCCGCACCCATGTGCCCCAAGGTTTAGTCACCAGAATGAGAGATGAGTTCAGAGAACTAAAGCAAGGTAGGATGACGGCAGTCGAGTACCGTGAAAAATTTGTGTCGCTAGCTAGATATGTCCCTGATGAGATCAACACCGAAGCCAAGAAGAAGGAAAGGTTCTTGAATGGATTGCATGATGAAATGTAGACTGTCCTAGTCAACATCCATTTTGAAGATCTAGAAGATCTAGTAGATTCCGCCATCCAGATGGAAGGGAAGATCAACCAAGCCAATGATAACCACAAGCGCAAAATGATGCACCAGAGTGGATCCAACAATAACCAGAAGTATCGCCCCAACCCGTCTGCAAGTTATGCCCCAAGAAACAACATACCCCCTATGTCCCGTCCAAGCAATCCCAATCGTAGCGGAGGAAATTTGAAGTATGGAGGAAACCACAACAACAACCCCGGTAACTCCAACAACTTCAACCGTGCACCGCCCAAGTCCAACAACAACAACAACAATAATACTTCCCCAAGGACTGGAAGCAATGATGTGCCTATTGCCGCCAAAGAAAAGTAACAGATTAGTTGCTTTGAATGTGGAGTCAAGGGTCACTACTCCAATGAGTGTCCCAAGAAGCTTGCAGCAGCCACCAATGTGAATGCACCCACTCAGCAGCAACGTCGTGTTTATCCTGGAAGGAGGTTTGCCCCACGGAATTCGCTCAACTGCAATAGTCATCTGTTCCACATGAATGCTAAAGAAGCCCAAGAAGCACCAGATGTCGTGATGTTCTGTTAACTCAGTAATTGCAAGAGTGTTGTTTGATTCTGGAGCATCACACTCGTTTGTTATAGAATAATTTACATGCACTATTAAGATTCAACCAACCAAATTGAAGCATGTTATGATAGTTCAAATACCCGGTTCAACCCCCAAAGCTAGAAAAAATTGCAAGGTTGTACCTATCAGAATCCATGGGATAGATTTTTATGCCAATCTAATAGTACTTGGAACCAAAGGTTTGGAAGTAGTACTAGGAATGGATTGGATGTCAAAACATAAAGGATTGATCGACGGTGCCAAGAAAGCCATAACCATGAGTGGTAGCTCTGGAGTATCAGTAGAGCATATATTTGAAACCTTGCCCTGTCAGTTCAAATGCAACAAGAGTCTAGCCCAACCAACCCTAGACCAAGTGAGAGTAGTCTATGAATACCCCGACTTATTCCCAGATGAGTTGCCCGATATGACCCCAGATCGGGATATCGAGTTCATTATTGAACTAGTTCCTAGAACTATACCCATAGCTTAGAGACCCTCTAGTATGAACCCCTCTGAATTAGTGGAGCTGAAGAAACAACTTGATGCTATGCTAGCAAAAGGTTTGATTCAACCAAGCGCATCGCCATGGAGATCATCTGTTTTGTTTGTGGATAAGAAAGATGGAGGTAACCGTTTATGCACGGATTACCGAAAACTGAATGACGTCACCATCAAGAACAAGTACCCACTGCCAAAGATCGAGGATCTGTTTGACCAGTTGACTGGTGCTAGAGTGTTTTCTAAGATTGATCTTAGAACTGGTTATCATCAACTCAAGATTCGTGCAACGGATATTCCAAAGACTGCCTTTACCACCAGATATGGATTGTATGAGTACATTGTCATGCCTTTTGGATTAACCAATGCCCCCTCTTATTTCATGAATCGCATGAATAAGATTTTTATGAACTTCCTGGATAAGTTTGTAGTTGTGTTTATCGACGATATTATAATCTATTCCAAGTCAGAAGAAGACCATGAGGTACACCTGAGAACCATCCTTGAAACCCTTAGAGAACATCAGTTGTATGCCAAGTTTAGCAAATGTGAGTTATGGTTAAAGGAAGTAGGATTCCTAGGACATATTGTGTCGGCACAAGGAGTCGATGTCGATCCCGCCAAGATCAAATATGTGGAAGCATGGAAAGCCCCAACCACTCAAACCCAGGTCCGTGCATTTCTCGGATTAGCGGGATATTACCGCAAGTTTCTTGAAGGATTTTCGAGCATCGCAATACCGATGACCCAATTGCTGAAGAAAGATAAGAAGTTTGAATGGACGGACAAATGTGAAGCAAGTTTTCAAGAGCTCAAGAAGAGATTGATTTCAGCCCCAATCTTGAGTATGCCAGATATCAAGAAGGCCTTTGATGTGTATTGTGATGCATCCAAGATTGGTCTCAGATGTGTGTTGATGCAAGAATGCAAAGTCATAGCATATTTGTCCCGACAACTGAAGCAACATGAGCAAAACTACCCTACCCATGACCTTGAACTAGCATCCGTAGTGTTAGCATTGAATACATGGCGTCATTACCTTATGGGTAACCGCTGTGAGATTTATTCGGATCACAAGAGTCTGAAGAATATTTTCACTCAGAAGGAGCTGAATATGAGGAAAAGGAGATGGATAGAGTTAATCAAGGATTATGACCTTGCATTCACTATCACCCCGGCAAAGCCAACATGGTAGCGGATGCTCTTAGAAGATTGTCGCGTAGGTTAAACACCATGATCAAAGAAACTTAGCCAAGTTTGCACGAAGAGTTGGAGCAGTTTAGAATAGAGCTAGTTAGCAAAGGAGTTTTAGCTAGCATTGAACTTCAACCCACGTTGATCATTCATATCAAGAAGCTCAGAAAGGAAATGCAAGCATCGATGGAATCAAGCGTCATATCAGTACAGGGAAGGTACCCGAATTCACCGAAGATGAAGAAGGATTTTTGTGGTAAAAAGGACGTATCTGTGTGTCAGCCGATTCGGAGCTAAAGCAAGTCATCATGCAAGAAGCTCATGATACTCTTTATTTTATCCACCCTGGAGGAACGAAGATGTATCAGGATTTGAAGGAGCAATTTTGGTGGCACAAGTTGAAGAGAGAAATCGGAAGCTACATAGCCAAGTTTGATATCTGTCAGAGAGTCAAAGGGGAACATCAGAGACGTGCAGGACTTTTGCAACCTTTGCAAATTCCAGAATGGAAATGGGATTCTGTCAGAATTGACTTTATCACCGGTTTGCCTACTTCTAGTAGGAGAAATGACTCTATTTGGGTGATAGTTGATAGACTATCCAAGGTAGCCCATTTTATACTTGTCAAGACTACCTACTAGAGTTCGAACCTAGCAGAGTTGTACATTGCTAGAATCGTAAGTTTGCATGGAACCCCTAGGACCATAGTATCGTATCGAGGAACCCAATTTACCTCAAGATTTTGGCAGAAAGTCCAAGAAGGATTGGGAACCAAGTTGAATTTCAGCACAGCTTATCACCCACAAACCAATGGACAAACTGAAAGAGTCAACCAAATTTTAGAAGATATGTTGAGAGCTTGTATTCTAGAATATGGATCAAAATGGGAAGATTGTCTCCCTTTCGGAGAATTCTCATACAACAACAGTTATCAAGCCAGTTTGCAAATGTCCCCATTCGAGTTCTTGTATGGAAGGAAGTGTCGTACCCCCTTGAATTGGTCACAAGTAGGAGAGAGTCAGATTTTAGACCCGACATCCTACGAGAAGCCAAGGAGAAGGTTCACAAAGTCCGTGAGCACCTCAAGACCGCCCAATCTAGACAGAAGAGTTATGCTGACAAGAGACGTCGAGACTTGACCTTCAATGTGGGAGATTTTGTGTACCTCAAAGTGTCACCCTTGAAGGGAATGCAACGTTTTCGTCTGAAAGGAAAGTTAGCCCCCAAATATATTGGACCCTTCAAGATTCTGAATCGCCGAGGAGAAGTATCTTATCAACTGGAACTGCCAGAGCAGATGTCAGCCATCCATGATATGTTCCATATCTCGTTAGTTCGCAAATGCTTAGAAGTTCCGGAGAAGACCGAACTTTTCAAGAACATCGATCACCAAGCTATACATATCAACAAGGATATGACGTATCGTGAAGTGCCCATTCGTATCTTGGAAGAAGCCTTCAGAACCACCAGGACCCGGAGTATCATGTTTCTCAAGATCCAATGGAGCAACCATACTGAAGAAGAGGCTACCTGGGAGCAAGAAGATTATATTAGGACTGAGTTTCCAGATCTCTTTAGTTCCTAGTTTTTCTTAAATCTCGGGACGAGATTTTGTTTAAGGAGGGAAGGTTTGTAACACCCCAAAACTTCTAATCAAGATTATCAAGTTCAAATCACCCAAAGTTAGGGTTAACAAAAACTTTTGTCAATAATTTGAATATGAATGCATGTTTGTTTTGCATTAGTGTAGAATTGAGTGTAATTGCCATGCTTGATTGATACAAATGATGTGGAATGGTTTAAAGGTGAATACTACATCACCTAGAACAATTACAAACAAAATCAAAAGAAAAAGAAATCAAATATGAATTAAATAACTAAATGGTCATTTTGACAAAAGTAAACCACTAGGCCACTTAGTGTGCTCCTAGAAGAAGATTTCTAACAGAAACATTTCTACTTCTTTTCACCCCTTGCTACACCAAGTAAAGGTGTATCAAGGCCCACTTTACAAACTTACAAAAACATCCTCCAAATTAATTTAAAGGACATTTAAAAATTGAATCAAGTGTATGTGTTAAGATCCCACTTTTTCAAAAACCTATCAAATCAATTCCCCTTGACCTCTCCAAGCAAACATAGACTCTCAAGCTTAACTTAAGATCACTCAAAAAAAGTGTATCAGAAATTCCAAACTTTAGTTCTTGCGGCCATATCATCAAACACCTTGCTTACACTAATTTAACCTCTGCCTAACTTCACTATTTACACAGTAATTAGTCGACCATTTGGTCTCCACTTCACTCCACTATCTCCCCAGCATCTAACCAAGTAGTGGACAACACCCCCCCTTCGTCGTGTGCACAGTGGAGCGCCGCCCTACTGTGGTCATCGTTGGCCGACCACGGCCAGCTCACAGGAGACACCGCTACAGCCAGCCATGATGTCCAGGAAGCACGCCTTGGTCCGCCGCCACCCCTTGTCCCAGCCGAGGCATGGACCACCCTAGCTACGCCGCGCACCGTGCCTCGGCACCATGTCTAGAGCGCACCAACTCGCCGTGCCCGACCAGCTCGCCCAGAACGCGCCTTTCCCTTGCTGCGCACGTACCCACTCGCCATGACCGCAACAACCTAGCAGATAACCCCATTCGCCGCCGCGTGACCCGCCGCTGCCACACGCCGCCGCAAACACCTCTGTGCCCGCGCGGAGCACCGCATGCTCCCGACCGAAGCACGCCGCCCACGCCTCGCCATTACGCCTGTTAGAACCTCCAGGGAACACCGCACCATCCACCTACCTCAGCCACGCCGATAGCCGCCTGTAGCGATGCCACCGTCGAGCTCACTCCACAACGTTTGGTCCCCTCGCCGCAGTATAAAAGGAGGCCACCCCCGCCTCAATTCTCCACACCACTCCACTCCCCACTCCTCACAAACACTCACCCACTTCTTCCCGGAGCAATGCGAGCACCACCGCGCCAGAATTTCACCGGAGCCTGCCGCTACTGGAGGAGAAGGGCGCCGTCGATTTTGACCATCCCAAGACCTACGGTGACCGTGCCTCGAACCGTCGTTGTCTACCACGTCGATCGCCCCCATCACCGACCCTAGCTAGAGCCCAGGTGAGCCTAGCCATACCCCCACCGCCGTGCTAGGTCAAATTCCTCGCCGGAGCTGTTCGTCGTCGATGATGACTCTCCGTCGTTGATTTGCCTTCTAATAGCACGGCTCAGATTAGCCGATACCATTTCGGGTGGTTAGTCTCGCTCACGAGTGGACCCCCTCTGTCAGCAGCCCGCTGCGCTGTGCAGTGTAGTTGGGCTGGCCCGTTTAACTTTCCCACGTAGCCCAGGAAATTCAAATATTGATTTTCCATTTTAGTTTAAACTATTTTATGTACCTAGATTCAAAAATTAATTCAGAAAGTTTCACTAAACCAAATTGCATGATTCAAATTTTGCTAGAAAGGTAATTAAATTATCTATCCAAGTTATTTGGATTTAAATCATTTAGAGTTAGAGATAATCTTTAGCAAAAATAACAAGACAGAGACTTTTGCAACTTCAAACATTTTTCGAAAATCAACCATAGCTTTTGAGCTGATTCCAACTCTCAAAAATCCCATTTGATGAGATCTATCTGAATATGTAAAAATATTGAGGTTTGCATGCAGTGACTTTGGACTAGTACCAAATAATGCTATTAGGGCATTTCTAGTCACTTTAAATCTATTAAATAATAAGCTTAAACCTTATAAAATATGATCAACACTTTAAATCGCATTCCCATGTATTAGAATATGTGGTGATGACATGTGTCAACATGATCCCATATTTTAATTGGACAATATTAAAGCTTAGTTAATTTCTATGAGTAGAAATTACTTTTCTAAAATAAAATAAACAAAACTTGTTCTTTAATTCATGTGATGATTGTGATGATGCTAGATCCTCAAGTGTGAGCCTTAGTGTGCTACATAGAAGTAATTAAGTATTGTTTGGTGATTGTGTATCCCGTATTCCTTTATAGATGATAGTACCGACCAAGGATACGAGGAAGAGGAGTTCTACCCCGAAGAACAGGAGAAAAACTCTAATCACTGCACCAATCAAGGCAAGCCATCATTACTAAGCAAGTTAGACCTTGCAAGTTAACCCTTGCAAGTATTAACCTAACCAAGATGCACTAGGCATGCTTTGGTTATACCATTTTGATTATACCAATCCCAAGTTTTACTTGCAAGCTTTATTATTTTTACTTTACTAAAGTTCTTTACTTTTAGTATAGATAGCATAAAGAGTATAAAACTAGGCCAATCTAGTTACCCTTAGATGTCATTCCATGGCATGAGATTGGAGATTAGCACCCCTAATTAGTGAACACTCTTAACTTTGGTGGCTAGTGCTAAGTATAAAAGTTGATCACTTTAGATGGGAATACTTGGTCAAAATGATTATGAAAACCTTGGAATGATGAGTCATTCTATTGAAATTTTTTGACATGTGTTGAGAAACACAAATGGATTTGGTGATGAAAATGTTGAGGCATGAGCCTTAGCCCGTTACAAAAACTGATGGTTGGGTTCGAATGCGATACCATTCCAATTTTACCGTACAACCACAATACCTAAATTAGGTAGAGCTTAGCCGGAAGTTTATATGCATTAGTATGGGTTCCCTCGCGGAAGAGGTTTGAGCTGAGGCTACCTCTTGATGATGTCCACCTATGCAGTGCCCAGGATGGCAGATGGCCAAGGCTGGGAGGCCAAGCTAATAGGGGAGGTGCCTATACTAGAGTGTGTAAAGGAAAGGTTATGATTGATTATCCGCATACTAAGTATGATGATTGAGGGTTATCCCTAACGAATGTATCAAATTTTGTGGTGAAAGTGTACCACCTCTGTAGAGTGTCAAACTATTCGAATAGCCGCGTCCGCGGTCATGGAAAGTTGGAGTGGCCATACTATTCTGTCGTCAGATGTCTTCAAAATGATTTGTGAAATGAATTGTGACTTTGACTTGACCATAACAGGGTTGTGGATATAAAAACTAGGTTCCCAATTAAGTGATTTAGAACATTAAATTAGCTTTCTTTACTTCTAAACTTAGTTTAAGATAAACCTGGCTTTTTGCAAATAAACCTAGAGCTTAAGATTCCTATTAGAACTACCTTACTAGTTAGTGATAGTTTGTGAGTACTTAAAGAGTACTCATGGCTTTGTCCCTGGCTATTCCTGTGGCCAGACTATAAGGAGGACTACCAGGATGATGGCCAGCAAGATGTCTACGACAACTAGGATCATATCCCATCGTCAGCATTGCCTGTGACCCTAAAGATGGAGCCCACTATTACGCTTTATTATTCCGCTACTTGATTGTATTAAGACTGGATCATGAGATCATTTATTTGTGTAAAACCTTATTATGGTTTGTAATGGATGATGTACTGTGATATCCAATCTGTTATGTCAAATGGTAATCCTGGGATTGTGAGGTATGGCATAACAGGCATCTGGGATTAAAAACCCGGGTGTTGACAGCCAATATCGCTCTTATTTTGATACTTCCATGTACCATTCATGCAATCGTCGCATTTTTGTTGGCATATCCCGAAGCCTCTCAAAACTGACAAGAGGCTACCCGTGAACAAATTTGGGTGCTACTTTAGCCTTGGGCATATCATCACCATGAATAATGTCATGAATAGACATATTACATTGCTCGGCCAATGTCTTAGCCATTTCCATATGCAAAGGTTCTCCCCCATATAGTTGAGGTTCGGGTATTAACACCTGGAGCGGGGGGATCGATTGATTTGCTTGTTTCCCCAGCTGGGGAACGCCTCTTTTGATTCTTCCGCCACCACTCGATTGTTTTGCTTGTTTCCCTAGCTGGGGAACGTCCGTTCTGATGCTTCTACTACCACTCGATTGTTTTGCTTGTTCCCCCTGCTGGGGATCGTCTTTTGTGATGCTTCCTCTACCACTTGATATCTTTTGTTTCAGTGTCTTCTGAAGACATTGTGTATAGTCATCTGGGGCATTTAACTGAGCTTGGGATGGCTGCGTCAGTAATTTCCTAAAGTGCTCCTTGGTTTCCGGTTTATTTGGACCTCTAGCTCAGGTTATTTCTTTTTAAAATGAGCATCCACTTTGGCCCGTACGACTGCATCGGTCAGGTCATAAGCCCTCTTGGGAGGAACTTGCGGTACTCTTGGGAGGAGCGACAACTGTCGCTTTGGGCGTCAGTTATCGCTCGACGGAGCGGTGCTATTCTTCCGCTTTCGGCCCTTAGTGGGTGGAGGCGGCTGCATAGATTGAGATGGACTCCTGTTGAGGTCATGGATTGGACTTGGAGGTGATGGACTTTTACTGGGAGGAGACGGTGCCCTTGGAGGTGGCCTTTTATTGGGAGGAGACAGTGGCCTTGGAGGTTATGGATTATTTCTCGGTGGAGAAGGTGGCCTTGGTGTCGAGCCTGGAAACTTGATGTATTCCTTTTTCCAAAGAATGAAGCCACTCGTGACTTCTCCCAGTGTCGTCTCCCCTTCACCTCCAGGGATGTCAAGATGTAGTGACTGACACAGCGGTTGAACTTCATCCACACCGACACGAGCATAGCCAGCTGGAATGGGATTGCAATGGTAGGTCGCTCCCGGTGCAGAAGGTAAAGCAAAGTCGACTGCCACCTTCATGGATATGTTATCATTCTCTTCTTCTTCGTTGTCTTCCATCATAACCCCTCTTTCTTCGTGCTTGGTCCAACAATTATAGCCGGTCATGAAACCGGACCAAAACAGGTGTCTGTGAAGGACTCTTGAGGAAGTGTATTCCTTATGATTCCGATAGACACCACATGGACAAGACATAAAAACATTCCGCTTGTTTGCCTCGGCTACAAGGAGAAAACAATGCATGCCTTTAATGAACTCGCTAAAGAGTCGGTCAGCGTACATCCATTGTCGGCTCATCTGCATTATATAATCAAGTATATCAAATAGAATCATGATGATAAAATTAGTATTGGTCTAAAAAACAAAATTAAAGCCAACAACCGGGACTAAAGATATGATGATCCTTTAGTCCCGGTTGGAGGCACCAACCGGGACTAATTGTGGATGTGGCAACAACGTGTTGACACTGTGTCCTTAGTGGGCAGCACTAAGCCAGTAAATGACGACACTATTTTGGTTGGGTGGAAGCACTATGCTAGGGGTGAGTGTGTCGACATTATGTCTTCAGTGCCCGACACTATGTTGTGCTGCTTAATCTATAAATAGGTATGCTTTCTTGTGAAGAACTACAAGATGGTGTGAGAGACCAGGGACACCACTACGGCGGAGCTTCTCGAAGATGTCTTAGGACCTTTTCCTCAGACATCTTCGAGGAGCTCGCCATAGAGAAACTCCCTAATATGTGAAATTAGTTAGCTCAACCAGTATACTGATCTAGCTAGAGAAGATATAAACTGAAAGATGGTGTGCGAGAGTAGGGACACCACTACGGCAGAGCTTTTCGAAGATGTCTTAGGATCCTGTCCTCAGACATCTTCGAGGAGCTCGCCATAGAGGCACTCCCTAATTTAATTTGGTAGCTCCCTGGCGTGTTCATGTTTTTGGTTTGCTTAAATGGTCGATGATTAAAATGCTAGGGCGCCAATATATCTATGTATGCCTTCATAGTTTTGGTTCTTATTTTTGTTGCATCTGTGAATCGTCTGAATTTCGAGACTATGTGACAAACCAAGATATATAGATAGGATGAACTCATGTATCTCTGTGCTTCGATGAATCAAATGAATTTCGAGGACTATATGTGCCAAATTAACCAGATATATAGAGATAAAATCACACAAATCCCTCAATTTCTAGAGCATGAAATGAGGTAAAACTAGCAATACAATATGAACGGATGAAGTTGCTAACCTCTTAGGACTGTTAGATAGATGTGGAGCCAAAAAAATCTTCACAAATCTTGAGAAAAAGGGCAAGAACTCGAGTTTGAGAAAAGAAATTTGGGGGAGAGAGATGCTTGTGTGATATTGAAATGACTCGGGCAGGAGAGAGGAAGAAGATATAGTCGGGTCCTTTAGCCCCAGTTCGTTTAACAAACCGGGACTAAGGGTCCACATATCCACTTCTTTTTAGCGCCAGTCCCTTTAGTCAAAGGTCCCTTACGAACCGGGACTAATGTTTTCTGAGCCCTGCAGCATTTCTAGCTGTTGGTACCAGAGCATTAGACCAAAGGTCCGTTTTCACTAGTATAAAATATGTTTGAACTATTAGTGAACTCGTCGTTTGTATTTGAATTTATCGAATTTAGAGTAGTTCAAACTGTTTTAATTCTTTGTACGCGGGGGATCATGGCTGGGAGCCAGCGCCCCCTATTTACAAAGTCCAAGCCGGCACCTCCGTACAAAAAAGACGGTTGCGCCGGACAGCCTACGCGGCACAGTCAGAGTGGAGATGCTGTTAGCAAACCAATACTACTACTTATACTATGTACCGTGCATCCATCCATTGTTCAAAGGTCAGAGGTACTCTCTCCCTTTAGATATATAAGATGTTTTAGATTTGTAAAATCAATATATCTAGACGCTTTTTAATATATAGGTTAGTTCGAACCTCTACGAATCTATATAATAAAAGACGTTTAGACATATTCGATTCATAAAGCTAAAACATCTTATATTCGTAAACGGAGGGAGTCGTACGGTACCCCACGTTTCTGTAGCCACTTGTAGCCTAGCTCACGACATGCACTATATGAACTGCAGTAGTGCTTCGGCACATGTGAGGCGGCAGCAACTATGGCAGAGTGAGTGCAAGCAACAGTTTACCCTCCAGTACGTATTCTGTGGGCTTCCTGTTCTCTGTGGAGCTGGAGCTTCTCATTGCCCCATGTAGAAATGGCCATGCAAGAGAACATCTATCCTAATTGTTCGAAATTCTTTGCAAGCTTTGTAGCCATAGCTTGGTTTGATGCGAGAGTGAAAGCAATGAAATGTTTGACATGTGCGCTGGAGAAACCTTGTGAGAAAGCAAGCAGGCTGGCTTGTTTTAGATAGGAGGATGAGAAGTAGTAATAGAACTACATGAGTGTTACATTTGTACATACACAACCATGCCGCCTCAGTAGCTATAGGTACTCCTGTTTTCCTCAAAGACAAGCACATATGTGCATCACATTGACTCCATGCTTGAACCACAGAATCTTAAAAATGCACATATTCGGCATTTCGTCTCACCACTGGCTCGCTGATGTGAGCTGTGCCTGCAGGCACAGAGCTTCTTCGATCTACTTGCAGATTTCTACTCCCTTCGTTTCGAAATATAAGATGTTTTAGCTTTATGAATAAAGTGCATCTAGACCTCTTTTAGTGTTTAGGTTTATCCATGTTTGGAGTGCCTAGACACTAAAAGAGGTCTAGATACACTCTTTTCACAAAACTAAAATATCTTATATTTTGAAACGAGTACCTGCTACCATAAAAGGCATATACATATTGGAAAAGAGATGCATGTCAATGGTATAGCATCCTTGTAGAGACAGCAACACGTACAAATAAACTGCATTCGTATTACATATGTACTCCATATCTCAAACAAATTAAGGAACTACGTGCAATATGTCATTATCCTCAAATGGCCCCTGAAGGCCCAGCTTTTCTGAGTGTTGGATTCTGCAGTACATCAGTACTCCTATTACAATGGATGCAAGAAGCTAGCTAGCGGTAGGAGTACTTTGGTAGTACCATTTATGTATACTAGTACATTCCAAGGTATCCAGCAGCTGTGTTAGCCTGATAGACACGCTGCAGGCAGAGGCGGTCAAGCAAGCCTACCTAGCTACTTATGGTCTTAGCAGTACTATTATTATTACCATAAAAAGCAATGCAAAAGCGCCATAAAAGAGGTGTCGTATCATGTCCATCGCCCGTGACCCCTCTCCAGGAAGAACAGTACGTTATATTCCCCAACTGGACGACACACACTGACATCACTCCACGACCACAACGGCTAGCTACCACCCCTCGCAAGATGCAACTAGACATCACATGCATTACTTGTTAACCGATCAATGGTAAGATGAGAGAGATTACAAGAGGAGCACCAAACACATGAGGATTATATATTAGGACGACTCATGGAGCTAGCTAGATAAACATTGACGATCATCAGTTCATTACAAACAACGTACGGTAGGACTAGGAGGGGATAGGAATAGTTGCTAGGAATCATATTGGATCAACCGAGTTGGGAAATTGATCCGTAAAATACTGCGAGGTATCCACCTCCATGCATGCAGTGTTAGGTACTCGTAGTAGCTGGGTCGCAAGCATGGATTCACGGAGGAATTCAATCCATACTAGTACTAGTAGGAGGAGCAGACTAGCTGGCTAGGGATTGATAGCTGCAAGAGCTCGCTAGCTAGCTGGAGAGATGGTACTACTGGTAGTAATACATAGATTACGATAGGGAAGTAGGTGGCTGAATCGGTAGAGAGAGCCAGCTAGCTCACGCCGCGGCACCGGGAGGCGGCGGAGGCATCTGGTGGTGGTAGTGATGGCCGTTGCCGTCGTGTGAGTGGACCTCCGTGGCGGAGGTGGGGTGGTGCGCCGGCGGCTTCCTGCGCTTCTTCTTGTCGTAGCTCACGCCGCGTGCGCGAGTCTGGTGCTCGCGGACCTCGCGGAGGTAGAGCCGCACGGCGCGGGCGCCGAAGGGGTTGTTCTCCGGTCGGCCGCCGTTCTCCTCGTAGGCAGCGCGGAGGCGGCCGACGAGCGCGTCGAGGCTGCCCCAAGCCTGCCGGAGAGGGCACGGACAGGGCGCCGGCGGCACGGGGTGTCCGAAGAAGGGACAGCCCGCAGAGTGCACCTTGGTTTTGCCGAACTGGTCGAGGTAGCGGAGGAACTCCAGCACGTGCGCGCCGCTGCACCGCGCCAGGGACAGCGGTGGGCGGTGGTTCCGCAGGTATTGCCCGAATGTGTTCCAGTCCCGCCGCTTCTGCGACTCGTACCTGCTCGGCGAAGGCGACACCATGCCCCCCGGAGACAGAGGCGACACCGCCGATGACGGCCCCGGCGCCGCACCGCCGCTGCCGCCCGAGTGCGGGCTGTCGGGCTGTGGCACCAAGTCCATCGATCTGGCAGCCAATAACAAAGCAAACCATGCACTGTCTGGTCAGTAACAGTAAACGATCCTGCCGGAGAGGCCAAAAAATAGAGAGATCTGTTTAGGAGTCAGCGCGCGCACGCACACGATTCTTGGAGAGCCGTGGAGCGGTGGTCCTGAAGGAGAAAGGGAGTGTGCTTGTGTGGTGCAAGAGCAGGAGAGTGGTGGTGCCTGTAGGTCTCTACTACTAGTGCTACTATAAATAGTGCTCTTCTCTACTCCACACGAGACTGAGAAAGTGAGAAGATGGAATAATGGTATGGAGCACGAGCAACTTGCACACTGTACCTCACCTTGCTGCTCCGGTACTGCACTGAAGCACACGATATATATTTGCACGCCCAAGATCGCCGGAACCCTAGATGGGCCAGGCTCTATGCACCCGAGTAACCCAAAAGAGATGCTGGCAAGCAGAATGGTGGTGTGGTGTGGCTGGCCGGAGGGGGTGCAGCTACATGGTGATAGATCCTACGGCGCCGATGGAAGGGGAGAAATGGGAGCAGTCAAGGGCTTAGAAAGCGAAGCTTTTGGGTGGGTATTAATGGAGGCTGGCCAGCTCTTCTCTTCAAGGGAGGGAGAGAGGGGGCTAGCTGGTGAATGGGCCGGGAGGATACAGTCCGAGATGAAAGGTGATGTGATGCGATAGATGGATGGGGGGAAAGTTGGGGAGGGGTGGCGAAAAATCGTCGGTACGGCCAGAGGGTTGAAATTTTTTGCTACGGTGGAGAGGGAGGGAGAATGGCTGCAGGAGCCGTGAAAATGGGCAGAACTGGCTTCTTTCCGAAACTTGAGACAAAATGTATCGGATCTGTAAAAAATTAACAATCTGACATTTTTACATGGCGTCCAGCCAAGGACACCGCGGGGCAGGGCGCCATAGTTGCAAGGTGTCGGTGATTTAATCAAATTTTCGGCTCCATGCAAGACCATGAGGCCCTATCTTTGGCGTCATGCAAAAAGGCCTAGATTCTGAATTCTGCTCAGATGTGGTTAATTTTCTGCTGAAGTTTTAGAAAAGGATCAAACTTGTCAATTTTCACACAAGAGGCAGGAGCGAAGACCCAAACCACCAGGAGGGAGAGGAAGGAGTGGAAGAATGTAACGCCTCAATTGAAAGTGCAGAAGTGAGTGTGTCATGTGCATACATCTGAAAACTTGGGTAAATTTTTCGCAAACCTAAAAGCTAAAGGTGTCAGGGTTTCTCTCGCTTCGATGATTCGGCGTTTAGTTCATCTGAGTGAGTGCTATAAACTTTGGCATGATCTCTATGCATTTTATGTGTTTTGATGGGAATAATGCAAATTTGTTTTTGAATCTCAAATTTAAATTCAAATGAATTTAGAACAATTCATAAAAAATTAAGTTGGATTATTTGATAATGTAATGTGATATTACAATAAATAATTAATAAAAAAATGAAACAATTAATAAAATAATAAAAGAGGATTTGATTTCATAATACTATATTACAATTCCTTTACACAAGTAAATATAAAGAAAAAGACATTACAATATGGAAATAAAATGAATTCTTTATTATATGAATACGTATATTACATTGTCTCTACAATTCTGAATATAAAGAAAAATACAACAAATGTAAATAGGAAAACACTAAACTATCTACTAGACTAGTTCATCTTGTTCTTTGTCTTATCCTTGATCACTCTTAAGACAAAATAAAGCAAAGACACAAGATAGAGGAGGGTTAGTGTGTTAATATTGCTCTTAGGTTCTGACAATGTGATGCACTGTTTAAAATCATCATTGAGCAAGTTAATTAACAGACATATAGCGTACAACATAATGGGAAAGAGGGTAAATTTCACCAAGATCAGGTAAAAGTAAATTGTTAAATCTTTGGAAAAGAGCATGTTTCTACTTGATCTCATCCAAAAATAACCAAGCAAGCAAGCATCTCACACATAGTTGCATGTGTGTGTGCTTTCTACACAGGGAGTAACCTAGGGAGCTGATAAGACAACACACAACCATAGCACAAGCATGAGGTATTCATTATCTCACAACAACTAGCAATACACATAGAGTTCATCTTAGAATCCCCACACCAAAATCTCTAGTTAGCAAAGCATCACCATGGGAACCTGAAGCACATCGAGAAGTTGATCAAGGGTAGGTCAGAAGGTCAGGAGGAGTAGACCAACTAGCATCAGGAGAAGGATAGGCATCAGGAGCTCAAGGAGAAGCAGATCAAGCACAAGGCCAAGAGTTTGTAGTAGTTGATCAAGAACAGCCACGCAGCCTGAAGCAGCACCTACATCAGCAGGTTGCTACACCACTGTCAAGTAATAATATATGTTCTTATCATATTAGTTAATAAAAATATGAAGTTGAGAAGAGGGAGCTCTCAGACCAGCATAGTGATGCTATGTTAGTCGCATCCTTGAGCTACAAAGCCATTAGAGCATATGTTTTTATATAGGGTGGCCTCACCATCATAGGCAGCAAAATAAACACAACAAATCATGCTAATAAAAAGACCTACAATGCACACTCAACACAAGAAGGCACCGTAGTAGTAGCTCAAAGCCAGCAGAAGCCACGCAGTTAATGAATCAAGCTAACAACTTATTTTCCTAATTAAGTAATTAGGAATCATTCTAAAATAGATGGCTACCATGTTGAGAAAATCAAAGGTACATGCAAGGTATACTTACTTAGCACATTCATACAAGATCAATCATTTCCCTAGATCAAAATTACTAGGAATCATAATTACCTCATGTTCACTTTCATGTTGACACATGTTTCTGTACCGCACATATTACTGATTATCATAATTGTACAATGGACACAGATCATACCATCTTCCATGCAAGAGAATCTAGAAACTAAATACACATAAAGTGCACTATCAACATAACATGAAATCATGTATTTCTCATATATTTGATTAACATCGGTGTCATTATCATTCTTAATAGTACAAGAGCTAGTAAGGAACACACTGAAGCTAGGGTTCAGGTGAACAAACCAACAACAAGTACCCATAGAAGTATGGAGGTAAACAATAGAGACGGGGTCTTATAGGAACCCTAAATACTTAGTCACTAGGGAAAAGATTGCTCATGCTGGAAACTTGAGAAAATCACTAAACCTATATCAATTGAGCAAATCATGCTCAACTGTACCGCTAGCAAATTACTATCAGCCACTGATAGAATCTAGAGGGAGAAAATCCTAATTAGGGTCGGCACTACGATAAAGAGGAAGACTAGAGGGAGTCGAAAAGGAAGTTTACCATGTGTGCTTACTTAGTTCATGGAAGAGGAAGCATTGGAGGTGTTCGAAGAAGCGATGCAGAGGCAGTGGAGATAGGAACCGGCGGCACGGGGAGCACCATGGCGCATCACCCGCGCCGAGCCATGCCACACCACATCGCGTCCATTGTATTGACGACGAGAATCAGCACCAGAGAACCGCCAGGTCTCCGGTGAGCAGCGACGGAGGGGGTGGCCAAAACCCTAGGTTTCTAGAATGGGTCATGCGGCGAGGAAGGAGAGAGGCCACCAAATCAACTTGGATCAGTCGATGAACGGCGGAGGCCATAGTGGCTGGAGTCACCGGAATCAAGCGGGACAGCGGCCACACCATGAAAGTCGCCAGAGAGGAGAGAGGTGAGCTCATGCATGAGAGAGATAAGGTAATGGGCCGGTTTAACCAGGTAGGAGGGTTGGTTAGCCCAACTAGTGGGCTAACCAGCTAGGCATGCTTGGCCGTAGTGACTAGTGGGATAGGCTGGCTCACAGGCTAGGCCCAGTTCCAAAAACAAAAATGGAGAAGACATTAAAATTAAAATAGAAATCGTTAGTACTTAATATCACTAGATTTTGCGGCTCAAACTGCTATCCACATCGTCCAGACTCTTTTCGGTCGTGGGATGGACGTGGAAAAGGACAGACAGCAACATCGCAATAGAGCCCTTCTATCCTGTGAGACGGGATCCTCCGCAGGCTAGGGTGAAAGATTCCCTACCACGTACGTGTGTCGGGAGCACTGTCGTACCCCGTGTCACAGGATGAAAGACCGTGCAAACCACATGGGCCCGTCATCAGTGTACATGGGCAGGAAGGCGCTCTGTGAGGCACGTCCCAGTGGCGACAACACTCTGCACCCGCCGGGTGGCGAGACCCACCTAGCACCGACGTGGCACTCTGAGCCTATGCCAGACACATTTTATCGTGGAATGGGCCTGCTAAACACCGGCGTGGCGCTGTGAGCCTATGCCGGCCTCGATTTCTTGTGGTAGGTCTCACCCAGAGACGGCATGGTGTCATAGAGTTTATCCATGCACGGCTTCTCGCGGTCATGGGGGGCGCCGATAGTCGATGTGACATCATGTATTGTCGCTGATCGCAGGTTCTTGCGGTACAGGGGCTCCCACATGGCGCAATAGGCCTTAGACGCCGAAACCGATCTGCCAGCGTACATACTAAATGTCCCGACAAGTGAGCTGTTGTTCATGGTTGCCTCTTTGTTGACGCCAAGTGGGCTAGGTATGATGGTCTACATGATAGCGCATGTAGTCCGTGCGTTTCCTCGCGAGCTTAGAGATCCCTACCATCTGAGTTGGCGGATCCTAACATTAGCAGATTATGATTCTACCTATGGAGTATTGCAATTTTTTGCGGATCGTCAGACCACTGGCACCGCATACAATAAGCATTGCTTGACCTACTTTATTCTTAACTTACCTCTCTCTTCCTAATCTTCTCTCTACACCCTTTCGACGTGCTTGCTCTAATGGCGAGTCCGAGCGGCCATCGAGTGTCTCTCTGTTGATTCTTGACGCTCTGATTTCTAGACGCCAACGTTCTGTTTCCTGTGATTCTGCAGGTTTACTTCAGTAGCGTATTCTAAGCTTCTTTTACTGGGTACAATTTGCTATCCTTCTCTTTTTCTTATTCGTGCAAAAAAAATCGCCTTTTTGCGCTCTCGAGTGTTATTTTATTTGTTTGCTAACTATGTTTGTTTGTCTTTCAGAGGTATATTTGTATTTCGACGTACGCCGTTTTGCATGGTTCTCCTATCTTGTTTCTCGGCATAGTTAGTCTCTTACTATAGCACTGACGGTGTCTGTGTCTTATATTTTTCACCATTTTTCATGTTTTCGTCATCTTTTCTCCTGTAGGTTTGCTAGGCGTGTTTCGTCGCAGCCTTTGCCTAGCATCGACCATTTTCCTCACTTCGTAATCCAGGTAAGTATATCTTTTTTCACGAAGGTGTTTCCTGCGCTCCGTGTGCCACCGAGTTTTACTAATGGCTATTGTGTGGAAGCGCCTCTACCTATATACGTTCTTTATATAAACATATGTTTACGCCTATGTTTGTTATGTTGTCTCTGTGTTCTCTTCGAAACTATGTTGGGTGTGATTTTCGTAGGTATTTATATACGTATGTTGCCAGTATAACGCGCATGTACGGTGACTATGTAGGCGGACTCTCATCTAGGTATTTACAGTGCTCCACGTGTTCTTTGTGAGATGTAGTATGTCTTTATAATTTTTCAATCCATATTCTTCTTACGTGTTTGTGGGCACATATACTTCTTTTGTCGTCTCTAAACTTTTTTGGCTCGTGGATGCCAACTTTTAGTTTTCTATCGGAGCTCCATATCGGCAACACTGAATCTTATGTGGTCGTAAGGGTGTCTCACGCGTGAGATTGCTGAAACGGGGTGTTCGATGGACCGATCGTTTGTGTGAAAATCGAAAATCGTCTTGCTTGACTCGAAGGTAGTGTGATTCTCTAGATTTAAACGTCATCATTTATTTTTTTTCCTAGCTTGCGACTGAGTATGGTGTTATTAGGGGGATGGGATCTATGCTGAGATCGGAAAACAAGATGCTAACGAGCTTAGGGCGAGTTCGACTGACGGCCACATGTAGTCTGGCGGTTTACATTCTCCAGCACTCTAGTTTCCTATCGTGCTGTCAAGTGCGGCATCATGATTCATCTCATGCGGGATACTGTCATTGACGAGGTAGCTGAGTATCCTTCTGAATTCCGAAAGCTCATATTTGATCCCGTGGCATTCTCCTACCTTGGTGCTTTCGTCGGGGATGTGTTGTGCCTTGTCAGTATGTACTTATTTCTCTTTCTTTTGGTCAACATTTTAGGACTTTCTTTCTAAAAGAGATATACCATAGAGGCCAATCATAAAGGGTTTTATTATCGTATCTCATTAGTTCATAATAGTTTATATCATGCTCTAATTGTATCAAGCGAAAACATTGATACATGTGTGGTATATAAATAAACCAAGGTCCCTAGTAGCTTCTATTCAAACTAGTTCATTGGACAACTGATGATCAAGGTTTCCTCATAATGGTGCATTTATGCCGACTAACAATGAAATCATGTCATCTAAAGATTGTGTGATGGATATTTCCCACCAATGATTATTTCAATGCGATCATGTCACATAGTTCACAGTTGCAATTGTCAGAAACAAAGTGTCCTAATCTTGAGATCGTGACATCAAATTAATCACTATGATTCGAGGATTGCTTTGACTACATCAACCATCATGTTCGTAACTAGGTGATCATAAAGGTGTATGTTGGATATTCCAAAGGGGCATGTTGAGGCCTATGTATCAATGTCGACATTTGTTCTCCTCTGTGATGGGAAGATACACTAGGATCACTCGTTGAATTATATCCATAAGCTGCGCAGCGTATGGTTACGGGGATGGAATTTCACATGAACGAGTAAAACAGTACTTGTTGGAAACGAGATTGAACAATGTATCATGATACCAACGATTAGATCTCAGACAAGTCTAGTATCGAAGTAACAAAGGGAATTGGATACGTCATTTAAGGTTCAACATGATGATGTTAAATGGAGTGCATGGGGGTTGTTATGGTCATTCCGGTCACGCTATTGATCATTGATCGAAGATCGTCTCGCTTATTTCTGTGACATTTCCGAACCGTACGGAAACACACTTAAGGGCAGTACGACACTCAGAGATCTTCGTATAAGATGGAATCATGGGAAAGAGAGAAACAGAATCATTCCGAAGAATATCCGAAGTTGTTCAAAGAAAGAAAGAAATATAGGAAAAGACCGAAATGTGTTTTGGATAAATAAAAATTGATAATATGCATTTATTAAATGTTAATTCTGAATTAATATATATTAACTTAATATTTAAATTAACATTTATAGGGAAACTTCCTCAATATGGCCAAAATCCCGGAGAAAATCAACCCAAGAGAAAGTCACCTGGAAAAAGACAGGAAAACATCATCCAAATAGTTGTTGGGCCGCCTTGACTATCCCACATAGGTGAGCGGCAGTTACTAGCGAGCGCATGGGGCGGGCAGCTTCTGCCAGCGGCCCACCTAGATGGCCCATGCGGGTAGGCACCAGGAAGCTGGCGTGTGGGTGACCAACCCACCCGGATGCGTGCTGCCATTGCTGCTGCCTTTCCGCACTAGGCCGTCGCTGCGAGCTAGGCCACACGCGCGTTTTATCCCACCTGGCCATGGTTGCTACGCTGCGCTGCTACCACTGCTGGGCTGCGGCAGGTCGGACCAGCCGACTTCCCCGGATGGCCCGTTTTTCCCCTTTAGTCCCACATGGGAAAGCCTATGGGAAAGGTACACTCCTTCCACCTATATAAAGGGGGCCCATGAGTGAGATTAAACAGAACAATTGAGATATTTCTCTAAGGCAGTTTCCTTAGAGAACTCTCTCCTCTCTCTATGTATCATCGGACTGATGACAAGTACGCCATGAGGGGGTCCTCGGGGCATGCAGAAGAGAGGGATGTGAGATTTACGGTGTTCCGGGACGGTGAGCACAAACGTTTACACAGGTTTGAATCCGCCGGCTTTGGACGGATCCTACTCCTGCTAGAAATCCAGTAATACGGTAGAGACAAAATATGGGTTACAAGGGTTTCGTCTATGCGAGTTGATATTGTAGACTATTGTGGGGTTCCCTAAAGGCTTGCCCTAGGACGACTTATATAGATATATGGCCTATGCTTTATAGGGGAGACGTATCCGGCTATGACTAAGAGTCGGTTACAGAGTACATCTTAAACTACAAGTAACATAACACGCCTATGTCGGAAAGTCTTCTAGGCCTTCCCGTAGCCGGACTTGACTCTGTCTCTTTGGACTAGACCGCATGTGAAGCAAAGCTCTAACCTAAAGTGGGCCACCCTGGTAAGTGAGGCACAGTGAGGATACCCGGAAATTATATCCCCATGAGCAGCCCCCGGAAGCCTCCAAGATCTAGAGTCGGATTTCATCATCGTCTAGCTTGATCCATCTTCGGCTTGTAGAATATTGAAGGGTTCCTTAAACTTCAAAAGGAAGGATAGGATCCGGGTCTCAAAACGAGTTGGACCTATGAGTACATTATTCGGGTTTCCATCTTGAAATTCAAACTAAGCCAGAACTTGGTATTTAACGTAACCTGACATCAGGCAAGGTCAACTGACATCACTGATAGACATTCCTGTCAGCATGACCGTTGGTGCGTCCACCTTTCGCGGAACCTAGGCATCATTTTAATGTGTGCATGGAGATCGAGGCGATGTAATCATCGTGAGGAGGTTACCCAGCTCCTTCCATGACGCGTGGCACAGTTACTTTTTATTTTGCACGAATCATGGTGCAAGTGAAGGATATAAGGGGTTGAGATTTCTTCCTTCCTCCTCACCAGCGCCAGTTCCTCGTCCTTCCTCTCGATGCTTCCTGCGAACAGAGCTCCTCTGCCTCCCCCAAATTTCAGAGTGCCACCCACCCCAGGTCACCGGTGCCCAAAAAAGGCTGAAGCCTCATCTTCTACTACGGCGGCGACGCGATGACAGCACCTGCGGCGGAGAAGGAGAAGTTCCGTGGGGGTCTAGATCTTGTGCGTCCTCGATAACGCCAAGCTCCGCATTGTTGAGAATGAACGTCTCCTCCGCGCCGGCGACTGGCGGAGCGGATTCGGACAAACCATCCCCACCCCAACACCGATGAGCGAGTGCACTTTGGGACCCACCTAGACAGAGGTTTGAGGTTTCCTCCCTCAGGCTTCTTCTCTGAGGTCATAGATCAGTATGGAGTACAACTCCACCACCTCCCCCAAACTCTATTTTAGAAATGAGCGCTTATTCCTCTTTGTGTGAGCTGTATCTCGGTATTAGGCCCAGCCTCATTCTTTTTGGTATTACTTTCATACCTTGAGAAATTCTATCACCGCCCGTAATCCTTATATTACCGGAACTCTTAGGAGAGAGCGAGTCTATCCTAGGATTATGGTTAGCGAGTCGGTGAAACAATGGCCATCCATGTTCTTCTATCACAAGGATAGACCGGCTCCCAGCAAAGCAACTTCTTTGCTGGTCTTCGTTGATGGCGCCACCATGCCCCAAGAGTACTGGGACACGGATCCTCCGGCTCTCACTGACGATCTACTTCTTGGTAAGAGGCAGATCGAATATCTGATGAAGCACAAGGGTCAGAAAGGATCCAATTTGGTCCACTGTTGGCTGGCGCGTCGGATTCAGCCTCTCCAACATCATGGCGACCGTCTTATGCACTCCGTCACCAAGAGCAAGACGGACTCTCTCCGGATCTGCTCTCGTCCTTACTCAGAAAGGGACTATGAGTCCCAAATCAAGTAGTTAATAAGGGAGCGGATCAAGAGGAAAATCCCGAAGCTGTCCTTGGACATGCATACGGCTGATGATCATATGACACCAGTAAGTTTTCCAGCAATAACTCGAATTATGTGTTCATCTACATTATTGTGTCTTTTTGCGATACTGAGATATTTCTTCTTTTCAGCTTGCTGACCTTCCTGAGTCGGAGCTTGCTCCTCTCGAGGGATATCCTCCTGAGATTTCTCAGGATCATGGAGAACTAGTCCCATTGCTGAAGACTCTAACCCGAAAGCGTAAGACTTCGACACTGTCTATTAGAAGTGCCCATTGTAAAGAGGTAACTTTCCTCACAAGGTCTCTGTGTTTTATTTTTCATTCTTTCTGAAGTGTAACGATCTTTGTTCTATTACCTCTTTAGGGCTAAATAGCTCTCCAATGGAAAGGGGAAAGGAGGCTCGTCGAAGCCCCTGTGTCAGTCAACGTTAAATTTGACTTCTCCTGCCACAGTGCCTCCGACTCCTGCCCCGCAACCTTCTACAACGCCGGAGATTACTCGATCTCCGTCAGTCGCAGAAGATCCGCCTTAGTATTCTGAGCCAGTGAACCTTGGTTCGCAGACCAACGTCATCATGGGTGACTCGATAATTGATAAGGGTGAACCAGTAAAGGGTAATGATCCCTCGGCAGAGGTTTTCGCTGATAACCTTGTCAGTAATCTGGGTATTGCCAAACATGGCATTACTAGGAAAACTATGGAGGAGATCCAACGGCTAGCCCAGCAATGCTTCGACAGCCGTAATGTCTCCACTGAGGAAGAGGCATAAGAAGACGAGGACGTCAAGTACTCCGAGCTTCTTGAATAGATTCATCTTCATGACGAGAAACTGAAAGCCGGTGTGGCTCCGCCACCACCAGTAATCCTGTTAACCCTCGCCGAGAAGGTTACCATCGAGGTGAACATGACCTTAAGCAAGCTTACTCATGAACAACATGTAAGTCATAATTCCAACTCATCTTTTTACTTTATTTCATATCATATCCTCTAGCCCCAAGCATGAAGTTGGATAACCAATCCGGATTTATTCTTTCATAGGATGCCAAAGAACGAACTAGTGTAGCCCCTAAGGCTCATGCTGATATTTGTTAAAATATTAGCCAGAGTCTTTAGTAGACTTCTAACTCTGGGTATTATTCTGACTTACAGAAAGTTAATGCTTATAACCAGGAATTACTGAAGAATATTTGTAACAAGCGGAGAGAGATCGGAGCTCTCCCACTTGAAAATGCTCAATTAAAGGTATCAAAGGATGAGGCTGAAGGTGATCATTTCAGTCCTTAACCTTGCTCTTTTTTTTTCTTTCATAGTCGAATTTCCTATTCAACTGTTGCTCTTTTGCTTACATCACTGGTCAAACAATCATGTGCAATGATTGAAGAGGCCGAGAATCTTAACACCCTGGAGGTGGAGAACGCCGAATTACGCCGAGAGCTGAATAAGCTTAAGGTGGATCATGAGCGCAACATTGCACAAGTCCTCGAATCCTCCTCCATGGCCACCGAAGAACATGATTGAAGGATCATGGCCCAGGATCAGAAAATCTCAGATATCAATGATGGATTATTCAGAGAAAAGGACATCATCGAGGCACTCTAGGCTGAACTCTAGAGCCTTAGGGCAGAGAAGACCAAAGATGACGATGTCATCTTCGGTATGTTTCCTATTTTCATACTTTCTATTTTTTCCGACTCTAGGAGTTTAGATATATTTCTCTAACCTTTGCCTTATATACGCAGGTTTTCTAAACTTACTGGATTCTTCCTCCACTGAGTCTCCCACCAGCCGGCTTACAGAAGTCGGCGATTTTCTTCACGATTTCCGCCAATCATTGGAAGATATTGGCGAAGTTCTCAAAGTTCCGGACATGAATAAAATGTCCGCCTTTGAGGTGCGAGATAAGGCAAAGGAGATGCTCCAGCTCATCCAGGACTGGAACATGTCCTATGCATGGACCGCAGCACAGAACACCCTCACAATGGTTATGAGCCACCATGGAAGCATCGAGATCTGGCAAGTAACAAGAGGATATTCGACTGTGGATGAAGACGACCAGGAGCAAGATATCAAGGCCATCATGGATGCCTATGCCGGATATGGAGGTCATGTAGCTGATCTGACCAGCTATGACACTTGATTCTTCACTCGCGCGGAGACGCCTCCTCTGCATGCCGAAGAAACAGCTGAAGTTCCCGACGACTGGCAAACCGTTTTGAATTTGATTGTCTTGGAAAGATATCAAGGCGAAGGCGATGTCTCTAGTGATCCGGAAGCTCCTACCTCTTCTCCTGTATCATAAAGTGCCAGAAAAAACAATGTGTTATTCTAAAACAATCGGATTGTAAATAAGTAGAGTAATACTCTTGCTAGTGCTATGATTTGCTGTTTCTATTTAGCACTTTTGTCTTTATGTTGATGTGCCTGAAATTTTTACATAAGCACTTTTTGTGTTTCCTATACTTATCTCTTATTTGGCTTTCCGCCTCGTCCCTTTCGTGAGCCAGCCAACTTTCAACACGGAAACTTTGTCGAGCAACGGAGCTCAATTGCTAAACTAGTTTCAACTCGGAAACAAAGCCGGATTCCAGTACTAACAATTCACTACTCGGAAAATGACCGCATCAGGCAATCAGATAAAGAACCCAAGTATAGACTAGAAAATTTAGATTTATACCTAAAGGTAGCATTTTTAGAATCGGATATCTTAACCAGAACAAACATGAGCATAAAGTACTTTCAAGTATTCTAGGATTTTCGATTGTGACATGATCATTCAGAAATAAGATGGTAATATAAAACTTCTCAGAAAAATTGAGGCAACCAATACTTTATTACTCATTGAACATGTACACAAGTATGATTACAAAGAAAGAAATTTTAAGAATAAAAGGGACGTAGCTGAGCAATATTCCACGGTCTGTCTAATTCTTCCGGGTCTGTACTACCTCCAGCCCTCGTTCTCTTCTTAGTAGCAGGTCTTTCTTTGACTGTCTGCATATCAGTTAGATAGTAAGAACCGTTGTGCAATACTTAGTTAACTAAAAAGAGCACTTCCCATACTGGGGAAAGTTTGTGCTTTCTTTTCTGCACAGGCCGGATAACCAATTCTCCCTTATTGAAAGACCGTTTTCTCACTCTCTAGCTATGATACCTGCGTAACTTCTGCTGATAGGTTGTTGATCTCATCTCAGCAACGACGCGAACTTCTTCGATTAAATAGAGATCATTTTATCGAGAAATTTTGGTATCCACTTCGATATACGTAGCAACTCGGGGAGAAGTATGAATCAAATCAGTAGGAAGAACAGCTTCTGCACCATAGACCAAGAAGAATGGTGTGTATCTGATTGACCTGTTTGGAGTTGTTCGCCAACTCCATATCGCAGATGGTAATTCTTCTGCCCAAGCCCCCACGGCACGACAAAGTGGTGCTTCGAGTCTTGGTTTGAGGCCATGTAGGATTAAACTATTTGCTCTTTCAACTTGTCCATTAGCTTGTGGATGTGCGACTGACTAAATGTCAAGCCGGATATTTTGTTCATCGCAGAATTCGACAAGTTCTCCCATAGAAAAATTGCTCCCATCGTCCGTGATAATGCTATGCGGATAACCGTATTGGATTATAACATCTACGACAAATCTTCTGGCTGTTTCTCCATCACAACTTGTGACGGGTTTAGCATCAATCCATTTAGTAAATTTATCCACCATCACTAAGAGGCGGGTAAATCAACTTGGAGCCCGTTTAAATGGTCCTACCATGTCAAGCCCTTAGACCGCGAAAGTCCATGTTATAGGTATTGTTCGCAGCTTGTTTGGCGTACTTTTGGCAACCTTTGCATGTCTTGACCAGCCGTTCGGCATATTCCTTGGCTAGAAGCTAGAAAAATCCATGTCTAAAAGCTTTTGCCACTAAAGATTTGGCTACAACATGATGGCCGCATTCTCCTTCGTGGATTTCCCATCAGATTTCCACTCCTTCTAGAGATACGCAGCGTTGAAAGACCCTAGACACACTCCGCTTATAGAGATCACCATTTATTATTGTATATGTTTTTGCTCATCGGATGATCTGCTGGCTCAGAACCTCGTCTTCAGGTAGTTTTCTGTCTACCAAGAAATAAAGGTAGGGTTGAGTCCAGCTGGAAATTACAGCCAGAACTGCCACTAAAGGTGATTCATATTTGGTCAGATATTCCTAATCTACTCCTTTTATAGAGGGAACTTTGAGGTGCTCTAGGAAAGCGCCATCTGGGACCTTTTTTCATGTAGAACCTATTTGAGATAATGCATCTGCTTCCTCATTTTCTGTTAGAGGGATGTGTTGAATCTCAAACCTTTTGAACGATTTAGATAATTCATCCACGATAGCTCTATACGTGCCATGTGTTTATTTGCATTACAGATATCCGACACTTGTTGAGCAACAAGATTCGGATCTCCATAACACATTAATCGTCGGATGCTGATATCTTTAGCAATCCGAATTCCATGCAGCAATGCTTCATATTCGGTAATGTTATTTGTTGTTGTGAAGTGGATCTGCAATACATAGAAAAGTTTATCTCCTTGGGGTAATTTGAGCACCGCGCCAGCCCCCAAGCCCCCAATCACCTTAGACCCGTCAAAATGCAAGGTCTAGTATTCCGACTCTAGGAGGGTCATATTTTCCGTTGTCTCTATCCAATCAGCGACAAAGTCAGCGAGGATTTGGGATTTGATTGTTGTACGAGGTTTGAACTCAATGTCGAAAGATGAAAGCTCTATGCCCCATTTTGTGACACATCATGTAGCATCATTGTTGTTGATTATATCTCTCATGGGAGTTGTCTCACCATGGTAATTGGATGTTCCTGAAAATAATGTCGTAACTTCCAGGATGCAAAGAAAACACCGTAAGCCAGCTTTTGATAGTGCAGATACCTCTACTTTGATTCAGTTAGGACTTCACTGAGGTAGTAAGTCGGACGCTGCACCAGGTGTTCTTGTTTTTCCTCTAGTCTCTCCACTACCATGACGACACTGACGACTCTGTTTGTCGCAGCGAGATAGAGCAACATTGGTTTGCAAGGTTTCGGTGCTGCAAGGATAGGAGCGGATGAGAGTACTGCTTTCAGGTCTTGTAGTGCAGCTTCAGCTTCGTTAGTCCAAATGATTTTTTTGGTCTTTTTCTGGAGCTTGTAGAGTGATTCGTCTCTTTCACCGAGCCAGCTTACAAACCGGACTACAACAATGCAACCAGTTCGTCTTTGAACATCCTTAAGGTGCGTCTGCCTGGAAACCTTAATTTTGTCTCGGTTCACCTCTATGCCTCTTTGAGACACGATGAAACCTAACAATTTTACGGCTAGTATTCCAAAGAAACATTTCTTTGGGTTAAGCATTATGTTGTATTTTCGTAGATTAGCGAACGTTTCCTCCAAGTAGGAAATTAAGGTTTCCATCTTTTTGGACATCACCGCTATGTCATCCACATATGCATGTACATTGCGTCTGAGTTGATCATGGAGGCAACGCTGCATAGTGCGCTGGTACATAGCTCCTGTGTTCTTGATACCAAAGGGCATCGTAACGAAACAGAAGGTTCTGAAGGGGGTTATGAATGAAGTTTTGACTTTTTCTGATTCCTTCATCCGAATTTGGTGATAACCGGAATATGCGTCGAGAAAACATAGGAGTTCCGAGCCTGCCATAGAATCGATAACTTGATCAATTCTAGTCAGAGCGAACGGATCTTTGGGACAAGCATTGTTCAAGGCAGTATAATCAACAGACATCCTTAAATCAGTGGTGTCCTTTTTAGGGACCATTACAGGATTGGCCGACCACTCAGTGTGGATGACCTCTTCTATGAATCCGGCTAACTCGAGCCGAGCTAATTCCTTAGCTATTGCTTTTCCCTTTTCATCACTGAAACATCGTAAGGACTGTTTGACGGGTTTAGCATTTGGGTGTACATTTAGAGAGTGCTCAGCAAGTTTCCCAGGTACTCTGGTCATGTCAGATGGCTGCCATGCGAAGATATCTTGATTTGCTTGGAGGAACTTGACGAGCGCGATTTCCTATGCGCTATCTAAACCTACACCTATTTGGGCCACCTTGGAGGGGTCATCATCCTTCAACGGCGTCGTCTTCGTCTCTTCTAAAGCCTTGAACTCTGGAGTCGGCTTTGTCACCTCCCTCTTCATCGTGGGCATCTCGGACGGGTCGATGGTCTTCTTAATCTCCTGGTACTCCTGGGCATGTAGTACGGCTTCAGCAAAGGCGACATTTATATCCTCGCACTCTCGTGCTTTCTTCGGGTCTCCCCTGATGGTGATCACGCCCTTTGGACCCCGAATTTTCATCATATTATAAATGTAACATGGACGAGCTATGAAAGCCCAGTAGGCCAGACATCCGAATATAGCGTGGTATGCGCTCTTGAACGGGACCACTTCGAAGGAAAGTGCTTCCGTCCGGTAATTCTTTGGACTTCCAAAATTAATATCCAAAGTGATCTCTCCCAGGGGATTTGCTTGTCTTCCTGGGACAACTCCGTGAAAGATCACACAGTTGTGATTCAGCTGAGTTTCTGAGATCCTCATCTGACGCATCATTTCGATGTAGAGGATGTTGATGCTGTTTCCGCCGTCCATGAGAGTCTTGGAGAACCCATAGCCGTCAATAAGTGGATTGATGACTCAGGCATATTTTCCTCGCATGTGCAACTTAGGAGGATGATCAGCACGGTCAAAGTTGATTGTCACTTTCGACCAGTCCAAGAATTGAGGGACAACTGGGACAGTTGCGTTGAGCTCATGCAAAACTGCTTTCTTGACCTTAGCTGGTTGAACCCAAGGAAAGTGACATAAGTGTCTTTCTTTGTTGGGAAGTTCTTCTTTCCATCTGACTTGGGATTTGAAGGCTCTGCTTCCTCCATGTCGAAATCTTCCCTGGTCTCCTTTTCTTTTTCAGGAATCTTCTTCCCCTTCTTCCGCTTAGCCCTGTAGCTAGCAGAATCATCTTTCTTGATGTCGTCATTGAAACGACACTCAACATTTGTGTTGGACAAGCCCCCGTTGGCATCTAAGTGATGCACACACGAATTATTGGCAATGTCGGCCTAGGAATAGGTTTTGCCAGGGTTGCTGGTCTCCTCTACCCTAGACTCTTGACATCCCACGACCGTGTTCGTGGCCGCCTCCGTGCCCTCATCATCCTCTAGACCCAAAAGTAGCAGTGACAACTGTGGTTTCTGTGTTGGGTTTTTCTTCTGAGGTGTTCTTGCGCTTCTAAGCTTGTTGCTTCGGTTGTTTTGCTAACTACGGGATAACCAGGACATTTAGTAGTCCCTCTACATCATCATTGGCATCTACATACTTTCTTATTGTTTATATCATCTCTCCCATATCAGTGACCTTGTCATACTTCAAATAGTGACGTAGTAAACCAATTGGGAGTCCTACAATGAAAGCTTCAATCGCAGTTTGATCATTTACCCCTTTGTAGGAGTTCTTGGTGTCAATCCATCGTCCGAGATAATCACAGCAAGTTTCTCTGGCCTTTTGGGTGCAACGCTGCATGTCCCCTACCATACAGGGCCTCCAATATGTGCCTTCGAAATTCCGAAAGAACGCACTTTGCATGTCATACCAGTTGTGAATGGTGTTCTCCAGAAGTTCATTGAGCCAAGATCATGCCGTCTTCCTCATCATCAGCAGGATATACCGGGTCGCGACAAAGCTATTTCTACATTTGGTGATGAAGCAAGCCTAGAAAAAATCCCGGAGCCAAGTATCTGGCCGGGCCACACCGTCATAGGATTGGATGTGTCTTGAGATAGCAAATCCTTCCGGGAAGTGTGTTTGTCGAATTCATGGTCCGACGCATTATGGACCCACGTAGATAGCATCATTCTCGTAGTGCCGCGCCTCTATGTTAGAATTGATCCGGTGCCTCGCATCACTTGGTGACAAGGAACGCTGTCTTGGTTCTTCACTGTGGTTGTGGTACCTTGGAGCCGGACTTTTGCTTCTGCCACCACCTCCTCTTCCATGACGCCCTCCTTGGCCTCCTCGAGAGCCAGTATGATGGCTACATGGGTGAGAGGGTGGTGCAGGTGGATTATTTACGACTGAATGTCATCCTCCATCTGGAGCATCATTATTCCAGTTCCAGGGAGGGTTTTCATTACGACGAGCCCCCTGTCGGCTTGACTCGGCATGGTGTCTATCATTCCTTCGTCCATCGTTCCCCCCATTGTGGTGATGTTCAGCCGGACGGCTTGTATGTCTAGGAGGGGGCATCCTTTGTCGATCCTCAGCCCGACGTTGCTCTTTATCGTCTTCCCAGTGATTGTTCGACTCTCGCCGGGGAGGGTGTCTAGAAACCAGTGCCACAACTGCATCTCGCTCTGCGGCTGGAGCAACATTGTTCCAGTCACGTGCGATTTTGTATCGTTGCCCTGAACATCCGGTTCTCGAATAGTTATCCTCCCGACGGTCAGGACGGTGATGCTGTGCTGGGTCCCGTCAGGGCCTCATATCATCCCAAGCCGGATCCGTGCGACATTGGTCGGATTTGGAGACCAGTTTTCCGCTTCCGGATTTCGTGGCCTTTTGTTGCTCCAGACCCTTGGTAAGTAGCCTTACGCCCAACCAAACTTGATCTGGGTTTGGGTTGTTTGCGAGGATATCTCGAGCTGCAGTGATATTTCCACTGGCATTCCATACACCAGATATCCCTTGCTATCTAGCCGAGGTTCTCCTTTGATGGCGTCATCTCACTCAAAGAGGGTCTTGTGGACGTCCGAATTTTTGTTAGCCCACATGGGGCCGTTTTGGGTCTTCTGATGCTGTAGGGAGTTGAACTGCCCTGCGGATGCAATGTGCTTCTTTTCTTCCATAAGGTTATTAGCCTCATCCAGGATTACTTGATGATGCGCTTCTATGGCTTGAGCCCTTTCTTCCAATTCTGCAGGTGTAAGCTATCCATCTGTAGGGATAGGCGTAGTTAACGCAGAATCAATGAGTTTAAGAGCACTAGCAGTAACCACGTATCCATCCACCGGAGTTTCCTTTGGCTCGTCTGGGATTAGAGATCCATCCAAGTCTTTTTCAGTACTCTTCGGCAACCACTTCCTCTGCTGGAGGATCTTTTGCCGGAGTCTTGTTCTTGTTCTTGTTCTTCTTTGCCTTCTTGGTAGTGCCGGTAGCAAAGACGGATTTGGTTCCGTTTACCAGAGTCAAGCTCTAATCGGTACTTTCAGACATCTGGACGTCCGGATTGTTTCCGAGATCCATGTCATCCTGCGCTTTGGGAGAGTTTTCTCCAGATCCTTCGTCCATGGCTTCTCCTTCTTCTGCAACTTTGTAGTTGAAGTCCTCTTCATATTCTGCGTAGAACTTTCGAAAATCCGCCAACATCATGGAATCATCCGACGATGCCGGTAAGTCGGTGTTTGTTCCGATCGCCTCTAGCACCGAGTCCTCGTTGTCTCTGGCACCGGCAGAGCCGGATCTGGATCCAACATATCCGAGAAAGTGTGACGCGTGTGTCTTGAGGTAGTTGCGGCTTTCCTCGTGGGCTTCCTTGAAACTTCTGATGGTCTCGACAACCTCATCCACGCTTGCGCCTTGCAGCATTATGCGCCTCAATGTATGCCTCAGGAAAGGTTGATCTGTTCCGACATTGGCAGAGCTGGAACCAAAGTTGTTGTTTTGCTCCTCCTGGATTTCGACCTTGACGGGAAGATCAATCTAGGATTTGGCCTTGCTAGGGAGATCCACAACAGATTCGACTTGCATTGCAAGATCTTCTCCAGGCTCAGCTTTCTCCACTATCTCCGCGATAGGTACGGGCTGGGTGGGATTAGGGTTTTCACAGATCCGGAACTCTGCCACCTCCAAGGGCAAAGTGGACCCAGAAACTTCTTATGCCTTTATCATCACCGCTGGGGTGGGTGGGGCAGGTTCAGCGAAACCGATGTAAACATCGATCTCACCAAAAGGCATGATGGTGTAGGCAGTCACGACCTCCCTAGCCGGAATCTAGGTCTCGTCGACATCAATGAGAGGGACGTCGCTGGCGTAGAGGACGCGACTGACGACGATGTTTTGGCCGATTCTGATTCTTGCAGATTCCGCTCGGAACGCAGATCCGAAGCTCACTTGCCCCATGATGGGCGCCAACTATTGTAGGATTGATGACAAGTATGCCATGAGGGGGTCCTCGATGCGTGTGGAAGAGAGGGGTGTGAGACGTATGGTGTTCCGGGACGGTGAGCACACAAGTTTACCCAGGTTCGAATCCGTCGGCTTTGGACGGATCCTAGTCCTGCTAGCAATCCAGTAATACAGCAGAGCCGAAATATGGGTTACAAGGGTTTCACCTGTGCGAGTTGAGATTGTAGACTATTGTGGGGTGCCCTAAAGGCTTGTCCTAGGATGGCTTATATAGATATCCATCCTATGGTTTACATGAGAGACCTATCTAGCTACGACTAAGAGTCAGTTACAGAGTACGTCTTGAACTACCAGTAACATAACATGTCGAGGTCGGTAAGTCTTCTGGGCCTTCCCATAGCCGGATTGGACTCTATCTCTTCTCCCTGACTGGGTCGCCCGTGAAGCAAAGCTCTAACCTGAAGTGGGCCACCCTGGTCAGTGAGGCACAGTGAGGATACCTGAAAAGTATATGATCTATGTGTAGTATGCTACTACAGATAGACACATGTTGAATGTAGGCATTGATACTCTAGTTGTTACCTTCCCACACGTATTGGCTTATATCACGACACTGTGAGATGAGGCGCCCCGGAGCAACCTTATGTGTAATCTTACGCGAGACTGGTTCCATGCTCGACATACGGCTTGTACCGTATAAGTGGCTACGGGTGTATGTCTCTCTCTCTCATAGTAGTTGATATATCATATACAGCGGTAGGCCCCAAAATGGGTGTAGTATAGACAACTATTGGATCCATGGTGTGGTTGGAAGTTTGTATGTAGAAACGGTTCGATTACAAAGCCTAACAGCCACAGAAAAACTGCAAAAGATAAAGTAGAGGCTTCTAACTTTATGTTGTAGGGAGGCTTGTGATGTGATATGGTTATAGTCGTGAAAAACTTAAGGTAGTTTAATTTTCCTATTACTAAGTCGTGTAGTAGTTGATGTGGATATACTTTCCGGGTATACCCACTATGACTCGCTGACCAGGGTGGCCTACTTAGGGTTAGAGCTATGCTTCACGGGTGGCCCAGTCATGATGAGAAGTTTGAAGCCTATACGGCTACGGCTACAGGAAGACCCACAAGACTCACCGACTTAGGCCTATAGGAATAGTTGTCAAGATGTACTACATAACCGACTCTGTATCGTAGCCGGATAGGACTCTCCTGTAACCCTAGGACCAGATGACTATATAAGCCGTCCTAGGGATCGCCCTTTATGGCAACAATCACCATAACCTCAACTCGCATAGGCAAAACCTCTCTTGTAATATGTACTTCTGGCTCTGCCAGATTACGAGATTGCTACCAGGAGTAGGATTTTCCACCATAGGCGGATTTGAACCTGGGTATGTTTATGTGCTCACCGTCCTGGACGACCGTATGTTTCACACCCCACATCTTTCCACACCCCGAGGACCCCCTCATGGTGTACTTGTCTTCAATCCAACGACAGATGGCGCCCACCATGGGGCAGGTGACTTTTGAAGCTCCATTTCGGGCAAAATCTATGCGAATGGGAATCAGCAAAACAATCACTGTCGGTTGGGTTCTCTATGCCATCGATGTTCCTCTCGCCCTTCTCAATGATACTTGGATTACGGCTAGGGAACTCATGACCATCTACATAGTCATGTATTTTTGCAAGATCGATGTTTACCTCGGTTTCGTTGAACCTGCCCAACCCACCCTAGCGGTGATGATAGAGGCATAAGAAACTTCTGGATTTTCTCTGTACGCGAAGGCGACAAAGTTCCTCATCTCACAAATTGCTAATCCCACCTAGCCCGCACCTGAAGCATAGATCATGGAGAAGATCAGATCTAAAGATGATCTCCCTCAGGAGGTCGAATCTTAGGAACATCAAAGCAGCAACAACTCCAGATTCGGCTTTGCCAATGCTGGAGCAGGAAAATCACTTTTGAAGGACACAGTGAGGCGGATGATGCTGCACGACAATGCCAGTATGTATGTTGTTCTCAATACCATCAAAAGCTTCACGGAAGCTAATGAGGAAAGCCTCACCCACCTCATAACACATGGATCACACTTCGTTGGATATGTTGGCTCTGGATCTGGCTCGGCGATGCTAGAGACGACAATGACTTGGTGCTAGACACAACTGGAACAAACTCTGACACACCGGCCTCCCTAGAAAATTCCATGACATCGGCTAAATTCTGGGCGTTCGATGCAAAAATTGAAGAGGACATCAACTCCAAGGCTATAGAAGAATGAGAAGGTCTAGACCTCAGTCCCTACAACCGTATGGATGTGAGATATGATGAAAACACTCTCGAGCCACAAGATGATATGGATCTCGTAGAGAATCTCGACGTCTAGATGTCCGAGAGTACTGATAGAAGCTTAACTCCAGGAATTAGACCAAAAGTCATGTTTTCCACAGGGGCCGGTAGGCCAACAAGGCAAAGAAGAAAAAGAAAAGAAAGGCTCCGGCTAAAGATCTTCCATCTCAATCCGGCGAATACAAGGAGAACTCAGACGGTGCTATGATCCCCAAAGAACCAAAAAATACTCTGGTCGATGGACATGTGATTACCCCAGGTTCCAGTGAAATTCTCGGATAATTACATACAACACCGATCCCAACCGCTTTGGATCTTACGCTAGACGAGTTGGAGAAAAAGTCCCAAGACCTAGAACCGCATCGCCAGGTACTCTTAGATGAAGCCACTCATATCATTGAGGAGAAACAACACATTGCAGATGCAGGACAATACAAATCCTTGCAACACTAGAAGACCTGAAACATCCCTAAGCTGACCAATAAAAATCTGGAAGTTCACAAATCTCTCTTTGAGGGAAAAAAAGCAAACATAGTCGTTGGATAGACTTGGATCGATAGCAAGGGAAAATAGGTGTATAACATGCCGGTAGAAAATACAGTTGCGGCTCGAGAGATCCTGGCAAATAATCCAACTCCATAGAAGGTCCGGATGAGTGTAGAACTACTCAACAAGGGCTTAGAGCAACAAAAGGCCACCACGTCCTTCAATGGAAAACTGGTCTCCAAATCCGACCAATGCCACATGAACATGGCTCGGCAGCATGATATAAGGCCTAGTCGGGAACCAGATCGGTGCCACCACTCTGACCCTCGGGATGACACCTACTCAAGGACGGGATCTTCAGGACAGCGACACATAACGAACGTGGTTGGAGCAATGTTGCCCCAGCCGCGGAGCAAGACGCTATAGCAGCAATGGTTCCATAGCAACCTCCCCGGCAACAGTCAGATCACCGCAGGGAAGAAGATGATGCATAATGTTGGGAGCAGGAGCGGCAAAGAATGCCACCTCCTAGACACACAAGCCGTCCAACTGAGCCTCTCCATAATGATGGCAATGATGAACGATGAAACTATGAACACCATGCTGACAAGGTGGTCGTCACATCAAAGCCCCGGATGGAGGATGGTGATCAGCCAGAAATAATCCACCAACACCACCCTCTCCACCAAGGAGTGCCCATAATGACTCCCATGGGGGCCAGGGAGGATGTCGAGGCGGAGGAGGTGGTGGAAGACGCAGAGACCTGGCTCCATGGCACCGCAGCCACAACGAAGATCCGAGATGGTGCTCCCTGTCTCCAAGTGGCACCAGGCACCGGATCAAGTCAAACATAGAGGCGCGACCCTACGCGTCGGAAAACATATACATGGGCCCAAAATGCTTTGGTCCACAGATTTGACAAACCAATTTTCTAGAAGGATTTGCTATCTCAAGACACAATCAACCCTACGACGGTGTGGCTCGGCCAGACACGTGGCCCTAGGATTTCTTCTAGTCCTACTACATCGCCAAAGGAGGAAACAACTTGGTCGTAGTCCGGTATCTCCTATTGGTTCTGCAGAAGATGGCTCGATCATGGCTCGATGAACTCCCATAAAACACAATTCACAACTGGTATGATATGCAAAGTGTGTTCTTTCAGAATTTCAAAGGCACATACAGGAGGCCCTACATGATTAGAGATCTGCAGCGTTGCACCTAGAAGGCCGGAGAAACTTGTCAGGACTACCTCAGATGATGGATCGACGCGAGAACTCCTTTGAGGGAGTAAATGACCAGATAGTGCTTGAAGCCTTCATCGCAGGGCTCCCAATTGGATTACTGCGTCACCGGCTAATGTGCGGCATAGTCACTGATATAGGAGAGTTGATAGAAACGACAAGTGAATATGAAGATTCCGACGATGACTCAGAGGGACTGCTGAATGCACTGGCCATACCATAGTTGGCTAAGCAGCCGAAGTAGCAGCAGATCCAGAAGCGCAAGAACACTTTGGAAGAGAAACCCAATTCGGAAACTGCTACTGTCAATGCAGGTTTTGGGTCTAGAGGATGAGGAGGGCGCGGAGGCGGCCGGGGACGAGATCGCAGAACTTTGCAGGTCCAAGGTAGAGGAGACCAGCAACCTGGTAAAACCTACTCTTGGGCTGACATTTCCAATAATCCGTGTGTGCATCACCCAGATGGTAACGGGGGCTCTTCCCACACAAATGTTGAGTGTCATTTCAACGACATCAAGAAAGACGAATCCACTAGTTATAGGGCCAAGCGACGGAAAGGAAAGAAAATTTCCGACAAAGAGAAGGAGTCCAAGGAAGACCGAGATGGAATAGGAAGATACCTCAAATCCCAAGTCGGATGGTAAGAATACTTACCCAACCAAGAAAGACACTTATGTATGCTTCCTCGGATCCCAATCCGCTAAGGTAAAACGACAGTGATTCACGAACTCAATGCAACTGTTCTGGATCTCCCCCATTTTTACTAGTCGGAAGTAACAATTACCTTTGACCGAAGCGACCATGCACTTAAACCACATAGGCAAGGAAAGTACACTCTGGTCGTCAATCCATGGATTGACGGCTATGGGTGCTCTAAGACTCTCATGGACGATGGCAGTAGCATCAACATCATCTCCATCTAAACACTTCACCGTATGCACATATCGGAAACACAACTGAAATACAACACCATGGTTTTCCAAGGAGTTGTCCCCGGAAGAAAAGCAAACTCTCTGGGAGAAATTACTCTGGACATCACTTTTGGGACGCCGAATAACTATCAGATTGAACCACTTTCTTTTGAAGTGGTGTCGTTCAAGAGTGCATAACATGCTATCTTCGGGCGTCTAGCCTACTAGGCCTTCATGGATTGTCCTTGCTATATCTACAACATGTTGAGAATTCCAGGTCCCAATGGCGTCATCAAAATCTGAGGAAACCCATAGAAAGCATGATAATGCAAGGACATAGATGCTAGCTTTGCTGAAGTCGTACTACATGCAGAGGAGTATCAGGAGATCAAGAAGAACATTGACCCATCCAAGATGACCACAACAAAGAAGGAAGTGCTGAAGACGACTCCGGAGTTCAAGGCATCGGAAGAGATGAAGACAACACTATTGAGGGACGATGATCCCTCCAAGGTGACACAAATAGGAGTAGGCTTAGACCATGCATAAGTAAGCACGCTCATCGAGTTCCTTAAGGCTAATAAAGATATGTTTGCATGCCAACCTTCTGACATGAGTGAAGTACCTAGGAAACTCGTCGAGCACTCTTTAAACGTGTATCCTAACGATAAACCCACCAAATATTCCTTACTATGTTTCAGCGATGAAAAGCACAAAGCAATAGCTAAGAAGCTAGCCTGGTTAGAGTTATCCGGATTTATCGAAGAGGCTTCCCACACTGAGTGGTCGGCTAATCCTGTAATGGTCCCTAAGAAAGACACCACTGATTTAAGAATATGTGTCGATTATACTACCTTGAATAAGGCTTCCCCCGAAAAATTCGTTTGCTATGCCTAGAATCGACCAACTTATTAACTCGACAGCAGGCTCGGAACTCCTATGCTTTCTCGACACATATTCCGGTTATCACAAAATACGCATGAAGGAGTCAAACAAGTTAAAGACTTTGTTCATCACCCCCTTCGGAACCTTCTGCTACGTAATGACGCCTTTTGGGCTCAAAAACACAGGAGCTACATACCATCATACTATGCAACGTTGCCTCCACAATCAAATTGGATGCAATGTACATGCATATGTGGACGACATAACTGTGATGTACAAAAAGAAGGAAACACTAATTTCCGACTTGGAGGCAATGTTAACCAATCTACAAAAATATAACATAATGCTTAACCCGAAGAAGTGTTTCTTCAGAATTCCAGTCAGGAAATGTTAGGTTTCATCATGTCTCAGAGAGGCATAGAGGTGAATCGGGATAATATAAAGGCTATACTCAATATTACCAGGCCAACTCACCTGAAGGACGTACAATGGCTCACTGGCTGCATCGTTGCAGTCAGTCGGTTCGTAAGCTGGCTCGGTGAAAGAGCCACACCATTATACAAGCTCTTGAAGAAGACCAAGAAGTTCGTTTGGACCGACGAATCTGAGGCTGCACTCCTGGACGTGAAAGTTGTACTTTGATCCACCCTATCCTTGTAGCACCGTAACCTCATGAACAATTGTTGCTCAACATTGCCCCGACAAACAGAGTCGTCAGCGTCGTAACGGTGGTAGAACGGCTAGAGGAAAACATGAATAGTTAGTGCAACGTCCGACTTACTACCTCAACGAGGTCCTGACTGAATTAAAACAACTGTACCCTCATTACCAAAAGTTAGCCTGTGGCGTGTTCTTCACATCCAGAAAGCTATGTACAAGAGCACAAGAATACCGTGGTGAGCACAGCTCCCATGAGGGACATAATCAACAACAACGATGCAACATCACGCATTGCTACGTGGGGAATTGAGCTAGCACCTTTTCACAATGAGTATATACTGCGTACAAAAATTGTTGTGGATATACCAAATGGGTATACCTATGACATAGTCTCATACCGGCAAGCCCGGGTGGCCCACAGATGGTGGTTATGCCTATGGTCAAACCGGGCATCCCAGTTGCTGATAGATAAGACGGAGGTCCAGCCAGGAGATGGAAGGCGACGTGCCACCACCTAAGATAGAAGTCGGCACCTTGGAGGACAAGACAATATTTTATGTATTAGTCTAGGACTCTGTAACCGTACCCGGCTAGGACTCTCCTTGTAACCCTTGGCCCTAGAGTCCTTATAAGCAGGCCTACGGGAGCCTTTAGGGCATAACATCAAGTGCATAGCACAACCCGCATAGAGTGAACCCCACAATCCCTGTAACTCGGTGTATTGCCATTATAGTGATTTATAGCAGGAGTATGATCTCGCCACCATCATGAGATCTGAACCTGGGTAAACTGTGTCAGGCCGTCCTGGACGCTCTCCGTCTTCCCCCACGTCTCTAAACTTGCCGTTGGGATACCCCGCTGGCCTACGTGTTAAAAAAACCACGACAGTTAGCGCGCACCGTGAAGGAAGAGGTGCTTAAGCACGGATTCGGACGGCATCCCTAGCCGTATTCGAAGGTAGCGAAATCGTATCTCCATCGACAGGCTGACTTTGTCATCACTCTTGAGAGCGTCCACGAGGATTTATTATCTTTCTGCTCGAGCATGTGGCCTAGTTTGCGACGTCATGGAAATCTTCATCAGCAAAACGGCGACGTTCCGGCTTGGTCGTTTTTTCTCGCCGACAGGCTGATGGAGCCGACAGGCTTACGTCGTACGGGAATTGGCATCCAGTCACCCACGCATGCGGCAAGTCGAATCGGGGTTGTCGGAAGTATGCTGACTTAGCTGTCGCGTGACCGGCTAGCTGACAGGTTCCGATTCCGATCAGTATCCGCTTCCGAGGCGTTACTTGCATACACAAAGATTAATCAAAACCTCACGTTAGGAAGCATGTGTTAGATCGCATGGATTTTATGGCCACTGCCCTAATTACATGCATGGTCATGTGAAGACAAGGAGGTGCTTGGTACGTGAACTTCTCGGTGTGGATTTCCGGCTAGGAAGCTATGCTTCTGATCAGACGAGAATTAAAGTCATGCGCTACTGCGTGTATTTCGTCCCGTTTCGTTTCATCGGACAACTACGCGTTGATTTTTTACGTGGCACCCGGCTTCGTTTCCGGCTGCGGCTCTGTTTCGTCTTTGTCATCACGGAATACATTTCGTTGCTTCGGTCTCGTTGCGAATAGGATCCGTCTTCGTCGCGAACAACACTGACTCTCCTCAAACACCTAAGTGCCTATTTATATTTATTATTTTTATTTATGATCATGAGATTAAGATTAGTTCACTCATATTCTGAGTCTTTTACCGCTTTCGTTTTTGATCATATCTTTTCCACGATTTTCCTTGCGCTCGTGAGTATAAACTTTTTACTGGTTTTGACCGTTTAACGCCCCAGTATCATACAAAAAACCTGCCTTCGGACATTAGCTTAAGTTTTCTGGCTACACTTTTTCTGTTGTTTTATTTGTGGATTCCAGAGTAGTGACATTTCAGCACTTAAAGCTGGCATTTGTTTCTGAGGTTATGGATTGTCTCGCTATTAAGCGCTATCGCCTCAACAGATGTTCTGTGCTTACAGTTTTGTCGTCTCACGAAAAGTCAAGCGTATAAAACCGGAAGAATGAATATTCCATTACTTGCTTAAACATAATTTTATATAAATTGTTCAAATTAGTTGAGTTTTTTCCTCCTAAACGGTTTTATGTTGTCCAACTGCTGCATCGTTTTAGCTTAAAGCACTTGTTCAAAGGCCTCTCTTGTTCCGCCTTACATTTTTTATTGGACATAATTAAAGGAACAATTTAATACAATTGTGTTTTTATGTTTATGTTTCAGGTACATGACACTTGGAATTGCCACGTTCCTCGGATTAAGGTGTTTTTGAGCCGGCTTTGCACTTGGCTCGACACCTGGGGCTGCAATCGTAGTTGTTGACCAAGACTTGAGCCGCCTTTGAGAAAGTCGATTCGACGTTCGGGGGCTTGACATCTCTAAACTTAAGAGTTTTGTCCCTCCTTGCGTCCAAGCCGAAACAATCCTCGAGGGCTATAGCCCATTGATCTCCAAGATATGGTGAAAGTTCTCTTTGAGCATCAAGCCGGAAGATTCAAGTGAATTCCACCTTGACGCTCAGGGGCTACACCGATGCTAAATTTTTGTGAAGTTCTCTCTGGAGCACCAAGAAAAAATAATTTCCAACTTGACGCTCGGGGGCTACACTATTTCATTTTTTGCTAAAGATACTCCGAGAGCACCAAGACGAATTTCTTTTTAAACTCTCACTTGGTGCTCAGGGGCTACAATCATTTGATATATACTAACGCATGTCCATTTGAACATGAAGCCGCCCTCGACGAAGACGACTCCATGCTCGGGGGCCACATATAGTTTATGTCAACAAAACTTTCAAGATGATGAGAAATCCGGCTAGCGAAACCCGGCGGCTTGACATCGACTTTGCCTTCACAGAAGTTTCCTGATTTGACGGTTCGACGGCCTAAACATCTGTGACTTGAGATGCTCTAAGGCCTTAATTTGGCAAGCTCCTATGTTTGTGACTTCGTAGGCTCTAAGTCGGCAAATTGGCAGCCTTTATGACTGTAGCCCGGTGCCATGATTTTTTTCGGCTTACATACCATCCCACATGGATGATGATATTGAAGACGTTCCTAGAGCTTGGAAGAATCACTAACTATTTGTTAGAGAGGTCTCCACCTTGGATTCGTTTGTAGAAGCATACAAGCAACTATCTGGCTAGGCTTAGCTAGATGGGAATATGATTTGGGAGCTCTCCAAGATTCTTCACGAAGCACGCCTACAAATTGAAGACGATGTGATACTTACACTCAAAAGCTAGATGGAGGAACGTGAGGATCTTGAAGAACTCTGGGGGCTACTGTTGTGGATATACTAAATGGGTATACCTATGGCATAGTCTCATACCGGCAAGTCTGGCTGGCCCACATATGGTGGTTAGGCCTATGGCCTAACTGGGCGGCCCAGTTGCTGATAGAAAAAACGGAGGTCCAGCCAGGAGACGAAGGCGACGTGCCACCGCCTAAGATGGAAGCCAGCGCCTTGGAGGACAAGGCAATATTTTATGTATTAGTGTAGGACTCTGTAACCGTACCCGACTAGGACTCTCCTTGTAAACCTTGGCCCTAGAGTCCTTATAAGCAGGCCTACGGGAGCCTTTAGGGCATAACATCAAGTGCATAGCAATCCCGCATACAGCGAACCCCACAATCCCTGTAACTCGGCGTATTGCCACTATAGTGATTTATAGAAGGAGTAGGATCTCGCCACCGTCGTGAGATCTGAACCTGGGTAAACTGTGTTAGGCCGTCCCGGACGCTCTCTGTCTTCCCCCACGTCTCTAAACTCGCCGTTAGGATACCCCTCTGGCGTACGTGTCGACAAAACCATGACAACAATCAAATCTCAAATACTTGCTGATTTTGTCACTGATTGGACAGAGATGGCAGGAAATACAAATGTCGTAGAGTCGGAATATTGGACCTTGCAGTTTGACGGGTCGAAAGCGCTCGGGAGCTCGGGGGCTGGCGTGGTACTCAAATCACTCCATGGAGGCAAACTATTCCATGTTTTGCAGATTCACTTCATGCGACAAACAATATTGCTGAATATGAAGCCCTGCTACATGGAATTCAAATTGCAGAAGACATTGGCATTCACTAACTCATGTGCTACGGAGACTCGGATTTAGTTGCTCATCAAGTATCTGGCATCTGCTGCGAAAATAAGCACATGGCGGCACATCGAGTTGTCGAGGATGAATTAGAAACATCCTTCGAAGAGTTTGGAGTTCAGCACATTCCCCGAACAAAAAATGAGGAAGGGGGTGCGCTATCAAGAATAGGCTCTACACTGAAAAATGTCCCGGATGGTGCTTTTCTGTAGCACCTCAGAGTTCCCTCTATCACAGGAGTTGATAAGGAGTATCCGACCAAATCCGACTCACCGCTCATAGCAGTTCTAGCTATAATACCCAGCTGGACAAAACCCTACCTTGAATTCTTGGTAGAAGGAAAGTTACCCGAATACGAAGTTCTAAGCCGACAGATTCTCCGACGAGCGAAATCTAACATAGTAATCAGTGGTGATCTCTATATGTGGAGTGTATCTAGGTTTTTTTAGCGATGTGTTTCTTCGGAAGAAGGAGTGGAAATCCTAAGGGAAATCCATAAAGGCAAATGCGGACATCACGCCGTAACCAAATCTTTAGTGGGAAAAGCTTCTCGACACAGATTTTTCTGGCTTACAGCTAAGGCAGATGTCGAAAGGCTATTCAAGACGTGCAAAGGCTGCCAAAAGTACACCAAAGAAGCCCATGTTCCGGTTGATCAGCTGCGAACAATTCGGATTACATGGCCCTTTGTGGGATGGGGGCTTGACATGGTAGGACCATTTAAACAGGCTCCAAGTGGATTTACTCACCTACTAGTAATGGTGGATAAATTTACGAAATAGATTGAGGCTAAACTCATCACTAGTAGTGATGGAGCAACAACCAAAAGATTCGTCGAGGACATCATAATATGATTCGTCTATCTGCACAGTATTATTACAGACAGCTAGAGAAACTTTTCAATGGGAGAACTTGCCTAATTTTGCGAAAATCAAGGGATCCAGCTTGATTTTTCATCAGCGCACATGCACAAGCCAATGGACAAGTTGAAAGGATAAATGGTTTAATTTTTCAAGGCCTCCATTCTAGACTCAAAGCACCACTTCATCATTCTACAGGGCTTGGGAAGAAGAATTCACATCTGATGTATGGATTTTATGAACTACTCCTAATAGGTCAATCGGATATACACCTTTCTTCTTGGTCTATGGTGTAGAGTAAGTTCTTCCGAGTAATCTTATCCATCTTTCTCTCCGAGTCGCTGCTATGTCGAAGAAGATGCCGAAGTTGCTCGACAAGATGACCTCAATGTACTCGAGGAAGTTTGCATCGTTGTTGAGCAGAGTTCTACAGCCTATTAGCAGAAGTTACAGAAGTATCATAGTCATAGTGTCAAAAATCGGTCTTTCACAAAGGGCGATCTAGTTCTCCGACTAGTGCAAAAAAGAAAGCACAAACTTTCCCCAATCTAGGAAGGGCCCTTTATGTTAGTAGAGTATTGCACAATGGTTCGTACTATCTAATAGACATGAGGCCGAACAAAGAAAGACCCGCTACTAAGAAGAGGAAGAGAGATGGAGGCAGTACATACCCGGATGAGATAGACCATCCATGGAATATTGCTCAGCTACGTCCCTTTTATTATTAAAATTTCTTTCTTTGTAATCATATCAATGTACATGTTCAAAGCGAAATAAAGTATTGGTCCCCTCAATGTTTTTTCTGAGAATATTTAAAGTACCATCTTATTTCTAAATGATCATGTCATAGTCGAAAATTCTAGGAAACTTGAATGTACTTCATGCTCATGTTTGTTCTGGTTAGATTTTTGATTCTAATAAAAGATACCTTCGGGTGTAAGTATCATTATTTGTTTATACTTTGGTTTTTGTCTGATTGCTAGACATGGGTATTTTCCGAGTAGTGATTTGTTGGTACTGGAGGCTGGCTTTGATTTTGGGTTTTAGCTGGTTTAGCAATTGACCTCCGTTGCTCAGCAAAGTTTCCGTGCTAAAAGTTTGCCGCCTCACAAAAGGGATGAGGAAGAAAGCAAGATAAACAATAAGTATTAAAAAAAAGTGCTTAAGTATTTTCAAGCACAAAGCAAAAAACATGCGTGCTAGGAGTAAAGCATCAATTCTTACATAGTAGCACGAGAAAATAAATAAGTTTAATATTACATCGGGCATGTTTTAGAATAATGCAGAGTTTTCATGCAAATTTCATGTTGTAGGAGAAGAATTTTCCGGCCCACTGGTGTTACCACCCAATTCACCCTGATCTTTCTTTGAGACGAGACCTCGGATTTTGTCTCTTTGTCATCATTGTTGGGAATTTCATCGTCTTTAGTTGGGGGGCTTCGATGCACTTTGATGGGATTGAAAAATGGCTCCTCGTAGTTGATCACATCGGCCACGCGGCTAGCGTATCCAGCACAAGAATCCAAGATCTCACCAACATTCTGAAGCTCGCCATCTTCATCAACTGTTGAATAACCCTTGGTAACTTGCCAGATTTCCATGTTGCCATGGTGGATCATTACGATAGCGAGGCTATTCTACGCCACTGCATGGGCGTAGGAGATTTTCCAATCCTCGACCAGCTGCGGGATATCCTTCGTTTTGTCACACACTTCAAAGGTTAAAAGCTTGTTTAGGTTAGAGAGATTAACGATCTCACCAATCTCTTCAAGAGACTCGTAGAAATCATGAAGTAGATCTCCGACTATGACAAGAAGGCTAGTGCGTGGCTTAGTCAAAGACGAATCCATGAGGTTGAGAGATCCTGTAAAAAGGAGCACCAAGGACATAAAATCCAAAAAGGAAACAGAGTGGCAGGAAGAATAACAAAAATAGTGTCTTCTACTTTGGTCTTCTACTCTCGCAGACTCCGGAGTTCATACTATAGGGCCTAAGTGGTATCCTTCTGCCTATCCAATTCTTCTTTCAAATCAAAGATTTCCTTGCCTTTGCAAGCAATAGTCCGATCATGTTCTTTGGTGTCCATGTTGCTGGATTCAAGGATATTGTTGACACTAAGTTCATGGTCCTCCTGCAATTTTTTAAGTTTCTCGCGCAGGCCAGCATTCTTGGATTCTAAAGCTCTAATTTTTTTAGCTTCCTCCACAAGTGTGAAGGATTGAGTCAGCAAACCCGGAGCAAGGAGTAAAAGTTAGTCAAATTCGTATTTCGGCTAACACATAAAATTCTAAGAAGAGATAGGGGTCGGGTTCCACTATCAGCAGATAACGGAACAACCAACAACCAAAACATTCAGGTTCAAGATCCTGCAGCCAAAAGTAAAACTACCACTACCTGCTACCAACAACATAGCATTATATCCAACACATAGACGACAAAGGAAAAGGAGAACTAGGGGGTAGGGAGTAAGGAGAGATGCAAGATCACCACCATGGGGGGCTAGTGTTTTTAACAGATCAACATAATTGGAAAACTAAGAGGAACATCCAGTCATCACCATCAAAGACAGAGGATCACCGTGACCCAAAGGCACCCTTTCTTGCTTTTTCACACATGAGTTTTTTGAGTCAATATTCCTCTTGTTCATTAGTAGGAAATCTAGGCTGCTTGTGGCTGGTAGATGGCAATCCTAGAAGAGGTAAATGGGCTTTTTCTATAGCTTCAGTGTTCGCCAGCGCATTTATCTGTAGTGTATCACCAACATCCCTCAGCAGCTTCCCCTCCTCAGCATCGTGAAGACCTGCCCAGTATTTCATGAAAACACAAACATACATTACTAAATCCACTAGAGACTTAATCATCTTGCGATCGAAGCATGCTTTGTTCCTGAGCTTCCAGATTGCACAACATATGGCTGCTACAGTAGTAATCTGAATGTTACGGCTAACATCTAGAATTCTGAGAAGAGATAGTCGAAAAACTTACTTTCGGGTTCATCCTTCTCAACTTGTAGTTGAGAATTTTCAAGCCGGAGAGCCTTGACCTCTCTCCGCTTGTTACATATGTTCTTCAATAAGTCAAAATGGTAACCAGAGTCAGAAATGCTACTAAGACTTGGGCTGCTACTTTAACTAAATTTCAGCACGAGCCTTGTGGGCTACACTACTTCGTTCTTCGGCATCCTATAAAAGCATAAACTCGGATTTATGCTGTCTATCCAACTTCATGCTTGGGGGCAAGACGAGATGATATAAACACAGTAAAAGAAGTCAAAAATGACTTACGAAATGCTCATGTTGTAATTTGTTGAGGCTGTTGTTTATGTTAGCAGAAAGCTTCTCGGCAAGAGTTAAAGGAATGATAGGTGGAGGAGAAACTACACCCGCCTTTAACTTCTCGTCGTGAAGACGAACTTGCTCTAGTGGATCGACAAGTTTCACATCTTCATATTCGTGAGCCTCTTCTCCAGCAGTTATAGTTTAGGTCTCGAGGCAATTCAAGGAAAGCTTCCGAAGCTCTTCTGTGCTTTTCCTGGTGAGGCCACAAGGGATCTCAAAGGATCGTTGGAGAAGGTTTTTTCTGAGGGATCATTAACCTTGCAGGGTTCAGCCTTATTAGCTTCCAAGTCACCCATGGTGACGTTGTTTGTGAACCTTGGTTCATTGGCTCTTCAGATTGAGCCACAACATCCTCAATGCTCGGAGACGGAATATCCTCTAGCACTGACGATGAGTTTAGGTTAGGAGTCGGAGGCGCAATAGTGGGTAAAGCTATGGTTAACTTCTGCTGGCGCAGAATCTTCCCCGGCTTTGATTTTCCTTTTCCCTTAACCAATGGTTTAGCTCTAGACATTAACATATTAATATCGTTATAACCCAAAAGGAATATGAACAAACATACAAAGTCTGTTGGAATAATTTACTTCTTGATGACTAGCATTTTTTGTGGGTCAGCTGAGACAAACTAAGTTTTATGCTTCCGGCTGAACGCTTCTGGCAGCACTTCAACTTGTTTTCCTCCTGGGGAATCGGATCCTCCAGTGGATATGCCTAGATAGGAGCCAACTCCTACTCGGGAAGGTCAACGAGCTGAAAGCCGGAGTATCTGAACATTGAAAATAAACATATATAGATTAAACAAGTATAAGATGGGTTAGTCAAAAATCTTATTAGGGTCAAGGGTTTCTTTGCTGTGAACATGTCGAGAGAGATCATCGAAATTTTCCTGTTTAATCGCTCCTTGATCAACCATTTGACTTAGTCTCGTATTCCTTGGTGGGAATCAGGCTTCGGCTCACTCTCAGGCTGTCCTTCCTATTGGTGGTGACCGTGTGCATCAGCCGGTCCCCACGATGCTGCAGGGGCTGAATCCGGTGAGCTAGCCAACAATGGACTAAGTCGGATCCCCTTAGTCTCGTATGCTTCATCGAAAACTCAATCCACCTCTTGGCGCAAATCAAATCTTTAGAAAGATTTGGTGCCTCCGCATCCCAAGAATCTTGGTGGGCGGCGGCACCGTCAACAAAAACCGGCAAGTAGAAGCCGGTTTATTCATGTGATAGAAAAACGTAGATGGCCACCTCTTCACTGACTTTGGATATGACCTTGGGATAGACTCAGTCTCTCCTAAGGATTAGGCTAAGGGTTCCGGTATTGTATGGAATGCCTCTAGTGATGGAATTTTTCCTAGTACTAAAGTAGTATTGAAACAAAGTAAGACTTGGATTAATTATGAGATAACCCTCACAAAGAGAGAGATGGGCGCTTAGCTCGAGCATCGAATTGGGAGGAATATTATGGAGCTGCACGCCGTAGTAAGTAATAACCTTGGAGAAGAACTCAGAGGGAGGAAAGCTCAAACCTCGGCCAAGATGAGTCCCAAAGTGAACCTGCTTGTCGTCATGGGGAGTTGGAAGAGGCTCGTTGTAGATGCTCTGCCACTCGCTGGCACGGATATGACCATCCTCCTCAACGCCTCGGGGATTCTCGTAGTCCAGAATGCAGGGGATCCAGATCCCGTGGTATCGCTTATCCTCTACCACCGCCATCGAAGCCGCGCCGCCAGAGCTTGACAATTCAGCCATCTCCCCGAAGGAAGTGACCTTAGGTGGGCGGCTCTATTGGGATTGGGGCAGAGAGAAGGAAGATGGGGGCGCAGGTTTTTCTCCGGGAGATGGCTGAGGGCACATGTTGGAGAAAAATGAGGAGATTTTACCCCTTATAACCTTATCTTCGCCAGGATTAGTGTAAACACATGAACGTTAAGCCATGCGTTGTGGAACGGGCAGGGCAATTTCCCCGTGAAGGATATGCTACCTCGATTTCCACGCATGGATTGAAATGACACCTCGGTTCCACGCCCTTTGGACCCACCAACGGTCACACTGACAGAATAATTGTAAGTGATAAGACTAGACCTGGAATGATGTCAAGTTGTGTCATATACAAAGTTCCGAATCAGTTTTAAATCAAGAAGGTAGATAATTATGAGATATTACCAGGTCTGACTTGTTTTCGAGACTCGGATCCTACTTTTTGTTTTGGAGTTTCAAGAACCCTTCAAGATTCTACAGCCAAAGAAGCATCAATCTAGACGATGAAATCCGACTTTGGATCTTGGAGGCTTCCGGGGATACTACTAGGGATATACTTTCCAGGTATACCCACTATGACTCACTGACCAGGGTCGCCCACTTCGGGTTAGAGCTATGCTTCACGGGTGATCCAGTCAGGGTGAAAAGTTGGAAGCCCATTATAACATCCCAAAACTTCAATCCAAGCTTATCAAGATCAAATCAATCAAAAATGGGGTTAACAAAAACTTTTCCAAATTTAAAATGAAAGCATTCATACATGTGTGCATTTAAAATAGGAGTTGTTTGAATTGCCATGATTGAGTGATCCAATGCTTGTAAAATGTTTCTTAGGTGATTTAAACATCATCTACATCATTCCCAAACTTTTCCTAAAGAAAATCAAATCAAAAAGAATTAAAAAGGAGGAATGGTCATTTTTGGCCAATTTCACTCTCATGCCTACTTTGGCTATTCCTAGCACTCATTTCTTAACAGAAACAATTCTGGATCTTTGCACCCCTTGCTTTTACACATAATTAGGTACCAAGGCCCACCTTTGGATCTGCTAAAAACATTATGTTACTTATTTTAAATTGCATTTGAAAATTGAATCTAATGAATATGCATAGATCACCCCTATTTCAGAACCCATATTTTTGAGCTCCACTTTCAAAACCCTTGCAACCAGAGACTACCTAGCACTAGTGGAGATTACTCAAAAATTTTGAAACCAAAATTCAAAACTTTCTTTCATGCGGCCATTTAATCAAACACTTGGCAGGCAGGTTTAAACCTAAATCATAGCTCACTGTTTTGAACAGGGTTTTGCCCCCATTGGATCACCATTTATATCCTCTGTCCCCTCCTAGTCTAACCAGGCCCTTAACACCCCTCTCCCTTGTCCCTAGCCCCCGGGCCATGCCATGCCGAGCCATGCCTCGCCGGCCAAACCTTGCCTCGCTGCAGCAGAGCACTCCCTCTTCCCTCGCCATGTCTAGGAGGTAGCCAGGAGCTCACCGCCACCCCTGTCCCTTGCCCGAGCCCAAGAGTGCAGTGGACCACCGCGGACAAACCGCGCCCAGTGCCACCGCACCATGCCAGTGCCGCCCGCAGAGCGCGCTCGGTCCCCGCTCGCCCAGACCGCCTCTTGGCCGTAGCCAGCGCCCACCACTCCGCCTCGACCTGGAGAACACCCCAGACACCCCCGCTGGCCGCCCAACGCCTCACAGCCACCGCTCGCCGTGGACACCGCCGCCTCTGCCACGCAGACCGCCACCTCGCCCAGACCCCGTGCCACCGCCCCTACGGCTGCATTCAATGCCTAGAGCACCGCCAGGGAACCACACGTCGATCGCCACCCTCAGCCATGCCTCTACCCCGCCATAGCTATGTCGCCACCGTCGCCTGCCCATCCCGCTCGGTCTCACCGTCGGGCCTATAAAAGGAGCCCTCCCGAGCCTCTTCTCTCCACACCACTCCACTCCCCTCACCTCTCGGAACCTTACCCACCTCTAGCCGGAGCAAGGCGAGCTCTGTCTCGCCGGAATTGGAGCCGGAGCAGTCGCGGCAGGAGGAGAAGGGCGCTGTTGATTGCGACCACCCCAAGCCACAACCGCGCCTCGCCTCGCCGTCGTCTTCCACTTCGTTTGCCCGCCTCGCCGACCCCGCTGGAGCCCTGGTACGCCCCCAACAGACCCCCACCGAGCCGCTAGGGTTCGAGCTCGCCGGCGACCTGTTCGTCGTCGACGACGACCCTCAGCCGTAGATCTGCCTTCTAATCATACGGCCCACAGCGCGCGTACCATTTTGCGTGTTAAGTGCCCCTGACAAGCGGGACCCCCCTGTCAGCTGAGCCCCGCGCCGCGGAGCACCACTGGGCCGGCCCAAGTCGTTTCCCGCGCTAGCCCACACATTCAAATCTGGATTTTTCTTTTTAGTTAAATCTAGTTTATGTCCACTATTTTAAAATTCAATTCTGGGAGTTTTACAAATCCAAATAGCATGAAACTAATTTTTCCTGAAAGGTAGTAAGATGATCTATCCAGGCCCGTTGGATTTAATTCAATTAGAGTTATAGATCTCTCCTAATAAAAATAATAAGGCAGAAGAATTTGCAACTTGCAACATTTTTATAAAATCAACGAAGTTAGCTTTTGAATCGATTCCAACTCTGAAAAATCACATTTCATCATATCTATCTAAATATGTAATAATATTAAGGTTTACATGCAGTGAGTTTGGACTAGTACCAAAATAATGCTATATAGGCATTTCTAGTCACTTTAAATCATTAAATAATGAACTTAAACCAAAGTAATATTGATCCAGCCTTTAATTCTCATTCCCATGTGTTAAGATGTGTGGTGATGACATGTCTCCACATGATTCCATATCTTAAGTGGTGAATATTAAATCTTAGTTAATTTTTCAATGAGTAGAAATTACTTTTCTAAAATAAAAAGAATAAAACTATGTAATTAAACTTGTGATGCTTGTGATGATAATAGATCATCAAATGTGTGTCCTAGAATGCTACTTAGCTTAGTTAAGTATTGTTTGGTGATTGTGCACTCCGTATGTATTTATAGACGATAGTACCGACAAAGCTTTCGAGGAGGAGGAGTTCTACCAAGAAGAAGAAGAAGAAAACTTCAACCACTGCACCAACCAAGGCAAGCTACTATTAGCAAGCTAGCACTTTTAGCTGCAATCCACCATTAACAGTGCAAGCTAACACTTGCAAGTTTAGTGCTTAGCAAATTAGAATCAAACTAGATGTTTTAGCGAAGATGCCTTAAGCATGCTTTGATCACACTCCCTTTTAACCATTAGTACCCCAAGTCTTAGTTACAAGTTTTACCCCTCTTAGGTTATACAAAGTTCTTTACTTCGTTTGAAGGTAGCATAAAAAGTATAAAACTTGACCTATTTAGAACCCTTTAGATGTCATTCTATGGCATGAGATTGAACCCATCTTTTGCACCTTAGTGAACACTCTTAACTTAGTAGTTAGAGTAGATCAAAAACTTGAGTCACTTTAGTTGGGAACACTTGGTGAAAATGAATTATGAAAACCTTGGAATGATGAGTCATTCTATTGAGATGTTTTGACATGTGTTGAGAAACACAAATGGTTGATGATGATGAAAATGTTGAGGCATGAGCCTTAACCCTTTAATAAAACTGATGGTTAGATTCGGATGCAATACCATTCCAAATTTACCATACAACCACATTACCTGAATTGGGTAAGGCTTAGCTAGAAATTTATATGCATAAGTATTAGTTACCTCACGGGAGAGGTCTGAGCTGAGGCTACCTCTCATGATGTCCACCTATGTAGTGCCCAAGATGACTGATGGTCATGGTTGGGAGGCCATGCTCATAGGAGAGGTGCTTATACTAGGGTGTGTAAAGGGAAGGTTATGTTTGATTATCTGCATACTAAGTATGATGATTCAGGGGTACCCCTGACAGATGTATCGAATCTTGTGGTGAAAGTGTACCACCTCTGCAGAGTGTCAAACTATTCGAATAGCCGCGTCCACGGTTATGGACAGTTGGACTGGCCATATTGTTTCGTTGTCAGATGTTTTCCAAATACTTTGAAAAGAATGATGAATTTTGACTTGACCACAACATGGTTGTTTTATGACAATAGCTTCCCAACTTAAGTGATTCTAGAGTTTTAATTTATCTTTGTTTGCTTTAGAACTCAGCTTAGGTTTCAAACTTAACTTGATAGTTAAACATAGAGTTAGCACTTTAATCTAGATTCATAATACTTGTTAGTGGTAGTTTGCGAGTACTTAAAGAGTACTCATGGCTTTTGTCCATGGCTATTATCATGGCCAGACTATGAAGGAGACTATCAAGATGATGGCCAACAGGATGGCTATGATAACTAGGACCATCTTCCTTCGTCAGTATTGCCTGTGCCCCTGAAGATGGACCCCACTGCTACGCTATCTTTTATTTTTCCGCTGCTTGTTGTATTAAGACTGGATCATGAGATCCTTATTTGTGTAAGACCTTATGTATGGTTTGTAATGGATGATGTACTGTGATATCCAATCCGTTATGTCTCGCAAAAACGGTAATCCTGGGATTGCGAGGTATGGCATAACGGGCATCTGGGATTAAAAATCTGGGTGTTGACAAGTTGGTATCAGAGCCATCCTGACCATAGGAGACCCTAGTTAGAATGGACGTCAAACAAAAAAACTTAGTTTCCAAACCAAAAGTTAGTATTAATGAAAAACTATCTCCTCTCTTACCTTTGTGGATTCTTTCTCAAAAATTGATGTTCCTCAAAATTCTTCCACTACTACTTAAAATTTGACACACTTGATCACTTCACTAACTTCCTCATCCTTAATTCTTGTAGATGGAGACTCAGTTCAGCAAGTTTTACCAGTTGGGAAATGGAGGTGAGCTGATCTTCGAGAGGGATCTGGATTCACTGTCAGAGTTACTGGGACGCCCGCACCTGGAGTTTCTTGGAGCTCAACTTCCAGGACCCCCAGGAGGAGACCTATAGTGGCTAGTTACCGCAGATCTTAGAGGAAGCATTGAAGCACCAACTTCTGGGAAAATTCAGTTCTCCGTGAGAGATAACAACTGGCTAGATGGATTAGCCAGGGCAATGCTTGAAGCTCTCGCACGTCTATGTGCCCTTAGTGTCAACAAGACCCAAGGAACCCGTTTTGCCCACTATGCAAGACGTGATTTCATGGGAATGCCAATGGAGATGCCAGGCCACCCCGAGTTGAGGCGTCAAGTGGAGAACCTTGACTTCTTGCTTCACGATAGACAGCAGGAACTGGACAATGCCAGAGAGTTAGCCAACCATAACCGTGCCATTGCCGACCAGAAGGCCCAGACTTTCGCATTGCTTGTCCAAGACCGTTAGTATCTTCGACGCCAACGTGCTAAGAAGGATAGCACCATCACCCGTCTTCGCAAGAAGGTGGCCGACCTCGAGAAGACCGTCAAGGAGCAGGAAGCTCAGCTTGCAGCAAAGGAAGAAGAAGGTGAGGGTGAAGACATCCAGGGAAACATGGACTCTTACCTCAGCAACGATGATGATTTTCTAGCGGAGGATGCCATAGACTTCTACACTGATGATGAGGACTCCGAGTTCATCGACGATGAGTAGATGCACTAGAGCACTGTCGTAGCATGAGATGTATCGATCTCACTGTATCTTAGTTTGCAGAATGGTTCTTCAAACCATCTGTTTTCCCTTTGATTGTTGTGGTGTGTGTTGTATCGTGTGCTTGCTTGCATGAATGAAAGTGAAGTTAGTTGAAAAACCCGAGTCTAACTCAAAGTTTTAGCTTTGAAAACCCAAAACCCTGAACCTTAGAATTTCCGTCTTACCCCTATATCTCAATCTTCAGATGACTCGTGGAAACCAAGGAGGGAGCAGCTCGTCACAAGACCCAATGCTGCAGATCTTGCAGAATCTCATCGCAGACCGTGAAGCAAGCAGGGCAGAACGCCAAGCCAACTTAGCAACACTTCAACAGATCGCCCAGATGGCTCTCAACAACCAAGGGCATGGAAATCAGGATCACCAGGGATCCAAACTCAAAACTTTCAGAACACCAATCCCCCAATCTTCAACCAATCTGAAAACCCATTAGATGCTGATGACTAGTTATAGACCATGGAAAACAACTTAGAGGTTGCCAGGGTTGATGAGAATGAGAAAGTTCTCTTCGCCACCCACTATCTGGCAGGAGATGCAAGAGCTTGGTGGAATAGCATCCGCAATATGAACCATGGTCAAGTGATGACATGGGAAGCATTCAAAGTCAAGTTCAGCTGCACCCATGTGCCGCGGGGTCTAGTCAACAGAATGCGAGATGAGTTCCGCGAATTGAAGCAAGGAAGAATGACTGTGGTAGAGTACCGTGACAGATTCCTGTCACTTGCCAGATATGCACCTGATGAGATCAACACGGAGACCAAGAAGAAGGATAGATTCTTGAACAGACCGCATGATGAGATGCAGACTGTCCTCGTCAACATCTGCTTCCAGGATCTCGAAGTGCTAGTCGACTCTGCCATCCAGATGGAAGGGAAGATTAACTAGGCAAACGACAACCGCAAGCGTCGTATGATGCAGCTGTCTGGATCCAATAGTCACCAGAAGTACCGTCCCAACCCTTCACCAGGATATGCACAAAGGAACAACCGACCCCCAAATTCTCGCCCAAGCTACCCCAACCGTAGCGGAGGCAATGTGAAGTCCGGAGGGAACAATCACAACTCCGGTAATGCCAACAATTTCAATCGTGCAACTCCCAAGAACCACAACAACAACAACAACACTGCACCCAGAACTGGCAGCAATGCCGTACCTGTTGCAGTCAAGGACAAGTCCTAGATCACTTGTTTCGAGTGTAGAGTGAAAGGTCACTACTCCAATGAGTGTCCCAAGAAGACTGCAGCCAATGCCAATGTGAATTCCCCAGCTCAGTAGCAGCGTCGTGTTCAACCAGGAAGGAGATTTGCCCAGGGAACCCCCACAACCGCAACGGTCATCTCTTCCACATGAATGCAGAAGAAGCCTAGCAAGCGCTAGATGTAGTGCTGGGTATGTTTTCTTTCAACTCAGTTTTAGCAAGAGTATTGTTTGATTCGGGAGCATCGCATTCATTTGTCACCGAAGAATTTTCATGCACTAGTAAGTTTCGTCGAACCAACCTGAAGCATGTCATGATAGTTCAAATCCCTGGTTCAACAACCAAAGGTAGAAAAATTTGCAAAGCGGTACCTATCAGAATACATGGGATAGATTTTTATGCCAACCTAATTGTACTTGGAAGCAAAGGTTTGGAAGTAGTACTAGGTATGGACTGGATGTCAAGGCATAAAGGATTGATAGACTGTGCTAAGAAATCCATCACCATGACCAGTAGTTCTGGAGTCACAGTAGAGGATACCTCTGAAACCTTACCCCGTCAATTCAAGTGCAACCAGAGTGTAGCCTTGCCCACCATAGACCAAGTCAGAGTAGTCTGTGAATACCCCGATGTATTCCCAGATGAATTGCCAAGTATGCCCCCAGATAGGGATATTGAGTTCATTATCGAACTAATCCCTAGAACCGGACCTATAGCCCAGAGGCCCTATAGCATGAACCCCTCAGAGTTAGTGGAACTGAAGAAGCAGTTGGATGCTATGCTAGCAAAAGGTTTGATTCAACCAAGTGCATCGCCATGGAGATCACCTGTGTTATTCGTCGACAAAAAAGATGGAGGCAATCGTCTGTGTACAGATTACAGAAAGTTGAATGATGTCACCATCAAGAACAAGTACCCCTTGCCAAAGATAGAGGATTTATTTGATCAATTGACTGGAGCCCAGGTATTCTCAAAGATTTATCTTAGGACTGGTTATCACCAACTTAAGATTCGTGCAACGGATATTCCAAAGACCACCTTTACTACTCGCTATGGTTTATACGAGTATACGGTTATGTCTTTTGGATTAACCAATGCCCCTGCTTATTTCATGAATCTCATGAATAAAATCTTTATGAATTTCCTAGATAAGTTTGTAGTTGTGTTTATTGACGACATCCTTATCTACTCCAAGTCAGAAGAAGAGCATGAGCAACATCTGAGAGTTATCCTAGAAACCCTGAGAGAGCATTAGTTATATGCCAAGTTCAGCAAGTGTGAGTTTTGGCTGAAGGAGGTAGGATTCCTGGGACATATTGTGTCTACCGGAGGAGTCTCTGTTGACCCCACCAAGATCAAAGATGTCGAAGAATGGGAAGCCCCAACCACTCAAACTCAAGTCCGTGCATTTCTCGGATTAGCGGGATATTACCGCAAGTTCGTAGAAGGATTCTCGGGCATCGCCCGACCAATGACCCAATTGTTGAAAAAGGACAAGAAGTTTGAATGGAAAGATAAGTGTGAAGCCAGTTTTCAGGAGCTGAAGAAGAGATTGATATCAGCCACAATATTGGTCATGCCTGACATCAAGAAGCCCTTTGATGTGTATTGCGACGCATCCAAGATTGGTCTAGGATGTGTATTGATGCAAGAAGGCAAAGTCATTGCGTATCTGTCTCGATAACTGAAGCAGCATGAGCAGAACTATCCGACCCATGATCTTGAGCTAGCAGATGTGGTTCTAGCACTGAAGACATGGTGTCATTATTTGATGGGTAATCGCTGTGAGATTTACTCAGATCACAAAAGCTTGAAGTATATCTTCACTCAGAAGGAGCTGAATATGAGGCAAAGAAGATGGATAGAGTTAATCAAGGATTATGACCTTGACATTCACTATCACCCCGGCAAAGCCAATGTGGTAGCGGATGCTCTTAGAAGATTGCCGTGTAGGCTTAACACCATGATCAAGGAGAAGCAACCCAGTTTATATGAAGAGTTGGAGCAGTTCAGGACTGAATTAGTTAGCAAAGGATTTCTAGCTAGCATTGAACTTCAACCCACGTTGATTAGCCAAATCAAGGAAGCCCAGAAGGGAAATGAGAGTATCGACAGAATCAAACGTCGTATCGACACATGAAAGGTACCTGGATTCACAGAAGACGAAGAAGGAGTACTGTGGTACAAAGGACGTATCTGTGTTCCAGCAGATTCGGAGCTGAAGGTGGTTATCATGAAGGAAGCTCATGATACTCTTTATTCTATCCACCCCGAAGGAACAAAGATGTATCAGGATTTGAAAGAGCACTTTTGTTGGCACAAGATGAAGAGGGAGATCGGAAGTTACATCGCCAAATGTGACATCTGTCAAAGAGTCAAAGCAGAACATCAGAGACCTGCAGGACTATTGCAACCATTGTAGATTTCGGAATGGAATGGACTTTATCACCGGTTTACCTACGTCTAGTAGGGGAAATGACTCAATCTGGGTCATAGTTGATAGACTGTCCAAGGTATCCCACTTTATACCTGTCAAGACAACTTACCAGAGTGCAAAGCTAGCAGAGCTATACATTACTAGGATTGTTAGTCTACATGGAACCCCCAAGACCATAGTATCAGATCGAGGAACCCAGTTTACCTCAAGATTTTGGCAGAAAGTTCAAGAGGATTAGGAACCAAGTTGAACTTCAGCACAACATATCACCCACAAACAGATGGATAGACTGAGAGAGTCAACCAGATCCTAGAGGATATGCTTAGAGCTTGTATGTTAGAATACGGATCGAAATGGGAAGACTGCCTGCCTTTCGCAGAATTCTCATATAACAACTGTTATCAAGCTAGTTTGCAGATGGCACCATTTGAATTCCTATACGGAAGAAAATGTCGTACCCCTTTGAATTGGTCGCAAGTAGGAGAGAGTCAGATTTTCAGACCCGAGATTCTCCGCGAAGCAGAAGAGAAAGTTCACAAAATCCGTGAGCACCTCAAGACCGCCCAGTCCCGACAAAAGAGTTATGCTGACAAGAGAAGGAGAGACTTGACTTTCAATGTCGGAGATTTTGTATATCTCAAGGTTTCACCCTTGAAAGGAACTCAACGCTTTAGTCTAAAGGGAAAGTTAGCCCCCAGATATATCGGACCTTTCAAGATTCTGAACCGTCGAGCAGAAGTATCATATCAGCTGGAACTACGTGAAGAGATGTCATCCATCCACAATGTGTTCCATATCTCGTTACTTCGCAAATGTCTGGAAGTGCCTGAGAAGACTGAAGTTTTCAAGAACATCGATCAGCGAGCTGTGGAAATCAACAATGATCTGACTTATCGGGAAGTACCCATCCGTATCTTAGAAGAAGCTTACAGAACCACCAGCACCAGGAGTATCAAGTTTCTCAAGATTCAGTGGAGCAACCATACCGAGGAGGAAGCTACTTGGGAGCGAGAAGATTACATTAGGACAGAGTTCCCAGATCTCTTTAGTTCCTAGTTTTCTTTGTAAATCTCGGGACGAGATTTTTTTTAAGGGGGGAAGGTTTGTAACATCCCAAAACTTCAATCCAAGCTTATCAAGATCAAATCAATCAAAAATGGGGTTAACAAAAACTTTTCCAAATTTAAAATGAAAGCATTCATAAATGTGTGCATTTAAAATAGGAGTTGTTTGAATTGCCATGATTGAGTGATACAATGCTTGTAAAATGTTTCTTAGGTGATTTAAACATCATCTACATCATTCCCAAACTTTTCCTAAAGAAAATCAAATAAAAAAGAATTAAAAAGGAGGAATGGTAATTTTTGGCCAATTTCACTGTCATGCCTACTTTGGCTATTCCTATCACTCATTTCTTAACAGAAACAATTCTGGATCTTTGCACCCCTTGCTAGTACACATAATTAGGTACCAAGCCCCACCTTTGGATCTCCTAAAAACATTCCATTACTTATTTTAAATTGCATTTGAAAATTGAATCTAATGCATATGCATAGATCACCCCTATTTCAAATCCCATCTTTTTGAGCTCCACTTTCAAAACCCTTGCAACCAGAGACTACCTAGCACTAGTGGAGATTACTCAAAAAATTTGAAACCAAAATTCAAAACTTTCTTTCATGCGGCCATTTAATCAAACACTTGGCAGGCAGGTTTGAACCTAAATCATAGGTCACTGTTTTGAACAGGGTTTTGCCGCCATTTGATTACCATTTATCTCCTCTGTCCCCTCCTAGTCTAACCAGGCCCTTAACACCCCTCTCCCTTGTCCCTAGCCTAAAAAGAATAAAACTTGTGATGCTTGTGATGATAATAGATCATCAAATGTGTGTCCAAGAATGCTACTTAGCTTAGTTAAGTATTGTTTGTTGATTGTGCACTCCGTATGTATTTATAGACGATAGTACCGACCAAGCTTTCGAGGAGGAGGAGTTCTACCAAGAAGAAGAATAAGAAGAAAACTTCAACCACTGCACCAACCAAGGCAAGCTACTATTAGCAAGCTAGCACTTTTAGGTGCAAGCCACCATGAACAGTGCAAGCTAACACTTGCAAGTTTAGTGCTTAGCAAATTAGAATCAAACTAGATGGTTTAGCGAAGATGCCTTAAGCATGCTTTGATCACACTCCCTTTTAACTATTAGTACACCAAGTCTTAGTTAGAAGTTTTACCCCTCTTAGGTTATACAAAGTTCTTTACTTAGTTTGAAGGTAGCATACAAAGTATAAAACTTGACCTATTTAGAACCCTTTAGATGTCATTCTATGGCATGAGATTGAACCCATCTTTTCCACCTTAGTGAACACTCTTAACTTAGTAGTTAGAGTAGATCAAAAACATGAGTCACTTTAGATGGGAACACTTGGTGAAAATAAATTTTGAAAACCTTGGAATGATTAGTCATTCTATTGAGATGTTTTGACATGTGTTGAGAAACACAAATGGTCGATGATGATGAAAATGTTGAGGCATGAGCCTTAACCCTTTAATAAAACTGATGGTTGGATTCGGATGCGATACCATTCCAAATTTACCGTACAGCCACATTACCTGAATTGGGTAAGGCTTAGCTGGAAATTTATATGCATAAGTATTAGTTCCCTCACGGGAGAGGTCTGAGCTGAGGTTACCTCTCATGATGTCCACCTATGTAGTGCCCAAGATGACTGATGGTCATGGTTGGGAGGCCATGCTCATAGGAGAGGTGCTTATACTAGGGTGTGTAAAGGGAAGGTTATGTTTGATTATCTGCATACTAAGTATGATGATTCAGGGTTACCCCTGACAAATGTATCGAATCTTATGGTGAAAGTGTACCACCTCTGCAGAGTGTCAAACTATTCGAATAGCCGCGTCCGCGGTTATAGACAGTTGGAATGGCCATACTGTTTCGTTGTCAGATGTTTTCCAAATACTTTGAAAAGAATGATGATTTTTGACTTGATCACAACAGGGTTGTGTTATGACCATAGCTTCCCAACTCAAGTGATTCTAGAGTTTACTTTATCTTTCTTTGCTTCAGAACTCAGCTTAGGTTTCAAACTTAACTTGATAGTTAAACATAGAGTTAGCACTTTAATCTAGATTCATAATACTTGTTAGTGGTAGTTTGCGAGTACTTAAAGAGTACTCATAGCTTTTGTCCCTGGCTATTATCATGGCCAGACTATGAAGGAGACTATCAAGATGATGGCCAACAGGACGGCTATGATAACTAGGACCATATTCCTTCGTCAGCGTTGCCTGTGCCCCTGAAGATGGACCCCACCGCTATGCTATCTTTTATTTTTCCGCTGCTTGTTGTATTAAGACTGGATCATGAGATCCTTATTTGTGTAAGACCTTTTGTATGGTTTGTAATGGATGATGTACTCTGATATCCAATCCGTTATGTCTCGCAAAAATGGTAATCCTGGGATTGCGAGGTATGGCATAACGGGCATCTGGGATTAAAAATCCGGGTGTTGACACCCATCCAGTTACGGGAAGGCCCAGAAAACTTACTGACTTAGGCCTGTAGGAATACTTGTAGTCCAAGATGTACTATGTAACCGACTTTGTATCGTAGCCAGATATGACTCTCCTATAACCCTAGGATCGAATCACTATATAAGCTATCCTAGGGATTGACCTTTAGGGAACCAATCACCATAACCTCAACTCGCATAGGAGAAACCTCTCTTGTAATTTGAACTTCCATCTCTACCATATTACTTGATTGCTAGCAGGAGTAGGATCCGTCCACCATAGGCGGATTCGAACCTGGGTACGTTTGTGTGCTCACCGTCCCGGACGACTGTATGTGTCAGACCCCACATCTTTCCACGCCCCGAGGACCCCCTCATGGCGTACTTTTATTCTATCCGACGATAGTAGTAGTCATCGCGATGATGAATGACAAGACCGGTGGCGTCGTGCACTTGGCATCAAACTGGTGGCCTGATGGAGATTAATGAGCATGAAGAAAACCATATCATATCACATTTATATTACATATGATGTTTAATCTTTGTGTGCATCTTGTTTCATTGCTAGTATTAGATACACAACAACATCATTTAAATAAGATGATCCCTAATTAATACCAACTTAAGTGTTCTCCCATTAGTGCGCACCACTAAGAAAGCTCACAATTATAAAGCAGTCTGTGATGATCGGGTGTTAGATATCTCTGCGTCCGCATACAGTAGATGCAAGCTATGTATGCATAGCGAATACACTATGGTTGAGTGGCGAGCCTAGCATGTACAGACATGGCCTCGGAACACAGTATATCGAAATATCAATCATGAGTCACATGGATGATGTGATCGATGGATATAGTCCACCCTGGCAGGTGCATCAAAGGCCGTGATGATCGGGGGTGATGTCGTATAGATCTCAATTTGGGAATTGTCCAGTAATGTGTGGCCCAAGGCCAATGATGTCAAATACATTTTACCGAGAGTAAACAAACTGATGCTAACTTTTACAAAGAGTACATGATGCTAGAACTACGTTTTAGAAAAAATCAGTACAATATAAATAGCATATCACATTTTCACAACACATAATAATATACATGTTACTAGGATGTCCATCAAACAAACTTGCTCCCAGAAATCCCACAACTTTGTCAATCTTCAGGGTTGTTCAAATTTCATCAGCATGTAACTCTTATAAAACAGGGGAAACACAAGTTCTAGAATTAACAATAAAATAGAAGGCTAATCAACAAGCAGCAAATATGTCCATTTGAAATCATGCTAACGCACACGCAGAACTTCTAGTTGGGGTCTCTAAGTAATAAAAAAATCTCCCGACTATGAATATTATGGTCAAGTTGTCATTTTATTTCAAAAACACAAATTGAGCGTTTAAAATAGTTATACTCGAAAATGTCAAATGATTACGATTCCTTAGTTAAAACTATGACCTGTACAACAAAGCAGTAAAGTGTATTGTTTTGACATATGTAAGACAATAAGATCAGTATTCGGGACAACACCATATTTACATCTCAATCTCACATAACCGCAGAACCTCTACAAAATAAAGGTTCTTGTAAACCATATCAATGTCAAAGGATTAAGTTAAGCTCCAAATTGAATAACAATGAAGGAACACGTGGTTTAAGCTTACAAATCCATTCAATTCAAAGAAAGCGTAATCAAGTTAAAACAAGATTCTAGATTCCAGAATGGAATATAGTAGATGATAATTAAAACATATCTGAATGTCTAAAATATAGAGTAGAACCATAATGTTCGGCCATCTTCACAAAATAAAAATACAGATTAGCGGGATGCAATTTTATTACCTTAAGGCTGTCAACACCTCCACCGCAAGCATCTTATTGCAGGGACTTTGCAGGGTCTTGGGGATGTAGAAGTCCTAATACCACGTTGTTGTGTTCTTATATAGAATAATCATCCAGAGTAACCTTGTTGGAATCTATCTAGTGCATGCAATTCATCATAGAGATCCTATGAGCAAAAGAAATGAACTAGCAACTGCATCAGGAAAGCTAGAATGAAAAGTCAGATAAAGCGAAAGGGCTAAGAAATTTGCAAAGAGGTTGCAGTTTTTGCAAACATCAGGGATATCACCAAACTCGGTTTATCAGATAGCATAATGCACCCATAGCATTGTGTTGAACAAGGGTCATCACCTGATGCATCCACTGCTAGGAAAATAGCTATAGGTAGACGAAGTTTCTGCGGTGCATATTTTAGACCGTGCGCCACAGAAGATTTCCAGTGGCACACACTAGCATAATGTGCCACATTAATTTTATCATTATGTGGCACATACAAACACCCCTGTGCCATAGAAATATGGTGGGACCTGCCACAAGGATTGGGAGACGCACTTTTTGTGGCGCATATAGCTATATGTTCCTCAGAAAGTAAAGAGGGTCTCACCACAAAATTTGGGTGACCAACTTTTTGTGGCGCATACAGAAATGTGTGTTTTCTGTGGCACATATCGACGTATGCGCCACAGAAGGTGGATGCAGGTCCCACCGCAGAAAGTGCTAACCCTTATTTTGTGGCGCATATAGTTGTATGCGCCAAAAAAGATGCACTTTTGTGGCGCATATGTGTAATATCCACCACAGAACAGGGCTTTCAGATCTATGTAAAAAGGTGGAAGCTTGCACCCCTCTACCTACCACCACCCATTTCATCCTTATCCCCTCCTCCACCCAGCTCTTGATCCTCCTACATCCCACCCCATTTGCCCATACTTTCTCCATTTTTCTACTTAAACATAATTTAGTTGAGAGATTGGTAAGGGGAAGTGTCTCCAACTTGTAGATCTATTAAACCACACTTACTTTTCTCCTCCACATCTCTATTTGTCCAATATTTTCTTCTCCAACCTGTAGATCTATTTGTCCACACTCTCTCATCGCGGTCTCATCTCGGTATTGGATCTACTAGGTGAGTAGTTGGCCATGAATACACATGTTTTGTAGGGGAAGCTTGTCGTGCGGATGGTGTGTGATGGAGAGACAATGTTTATACATGAAGCTTGTGTGGTGCATCAATGTTTGCACGGGAAGAAGTTTTTTGTTGTTTCTTGCCTAGTGTGGTGCGTGGATGTTTGTCGAAATGTGGATTCATTTCCATTTCAGAATTTTTTTGCAGTACACATATATCCTACTTTTAGGAAAGGTCATGCTGTATTTTTCCGGCGACCATGCATGTGTGTGTGTGCATATGGTGTGGTTCTAACATAATCTCTTTTGCTATATATGTGTATACCGCATAGGCAACCATGGTCGTCGCGATGACCGAAGGTCGAGTTTCTAGGTACAAGAAATACACGAAGGCGGACATTATTCAGAACAACAAGACCCAGATAAGATGTCCATGTCGAACATGCAAACTCCAGTGCTGGATCGACCCTGATTCTGGACAATTGGAGGTTCAACTTCCTAGGCTCGGTTTCATGCACGACTTCAATGAGGTGACAACATCAAATGGTGGTTATGAAGACGAGGGCAGGCAAGAAGACGAAGAGTCTCCCGGGCATGGTTATCATGATGAAGGAGATGCCGGCGGACATGATCATCATGAAGGAGATTCCAACGGACATGATCATCATGAAGAAGGATATTTCGGTGGAAATGATCATCACGAAGAAGGAGAAGATGCAAACACCCAGACGCTACTAACTTCGGCCTTACAGGTCCCTCATGTTCAAGAACTGCTTCTCACGGAAACGAGCAACGCCAAAGCTCCAGCCAGAGAGAAAGCCAAGATGGCGCAAATCGAGATAGACAGAATGACTCCATTTTATCTTTGGTGTCGAACCGAAGATACACACTTGAGTGTAACACTCAAGTCTATAGAGCTGAAGGCGGAACACAAATGGACCGATGTGAGCTTCAACGCTAACATGGAATTCTGGCATGATCATCTTCCCAAGGGGAACATATTGCTACAAGTATCGAGGATGCCAAGAATATCGTGTGACCTCTCGACCTACCGCACGTTAAATACCATGCCTGCATCAATGATTGTGCACTTTATCGGAATGAGTACGTGGAGAGAACCACATGTTCGATGTGCAATCAAGGATGGTACAGGAGAGGGAACTAGAAATTTCCTTGAAAAGTGGTTTGGTACTTTCCTATCACTCCCTGTCTGCAGCCATATTTCGTAGATCCTAAGGAAGCAAAGCTCATGCAATGGCACGCAGAAAGGGAGAAACCCAAAGATGATGTGAAGAAGGGCAAGATCCTGACACACCCTTTAGATGCTAGCCAGTGGAATGCATTGGAGATTTGTTGGGGGGATACCCTCGGGTAGGGTCACACCGGGGTATAAAGGCCTAGATAGCCGAGGTATGGCAAGGTCAAAGCAAGTGCTGGCCGAGTCACCTCAAGGCAGGCCAGATCATGGGGTAACCCGGACCAGGGGATGTCCACCTAACTTGGTCTCAACCGACTTATGCCGTATGTCAGTAAGATGTATCTAACTTGTATGCAGGAACAGGTGTGGCCGGATCAACTATGTAGGGTCCGGGTCATATCAAGCTTGTAAGAGAAGGAAGGCATCTCGCTGGTCAAAGGTGACCACTATACGCAGAGCGTTAGTGAAGCGGACAGAGGCAGGACCACCGAGGCGTGGCTGACAAAGGTGACGATGCCTATGTCGGATGACGTAGGCACCACAGAGGCTCACATAGCCTTTGCATGGATGCCGCTGGTCAAAAGTGACCCGGTCCGCTTACTATTTTGGGAAGAGGCATATTCCCTGGAATATGCCTCCACGTATGCCCTAAGTGGAGACCTAGCCACCCCTATATAAGGAGGGCTAGGCCCTCTGTAGAAGGGGTTGATCGTTGGTTGATCGGTCTGGGCTTGGGGGTCTCCTAGAGAATTGTGTTTTGCTAGTGGTGAGAGTAAGAGAGTTCTTCTTCCTCCTCTCCCCAATACAGCTCAAAGAGCACTTGTAAACCTTGGAAGTGAATCGAATACAAAGCAACTGTGTGTGGAATCACCACACTATCCCTCCCTGGATTCCCCTACTGCATTTAGTCCCCGCCTTTAGCCTATCCATGGCATATGCCGTGACACCACCACGACAGTTGGCGCCCACCATGGGGCTAGCAGTGCTAGCAGGGGTGAAGATCCGGACGGGAAACTTCATCGGCACCGGCAAACGCATCGTCTCCGGGCTCGTTCAGCGCTTTGGAGCGCTGGATTTCGTCAATGACAATGCTGGCTGCTTCGGCAAGCGTCCTCTCCCACGCAACAGCCTCTTCGTCAAGCTCGGCGCGCACAAGATCTACATTGCTGCCGATGTGTCGTGCGTTCATCCGCGGCACGTCGTCGAAGGAGGCGAGCCACCCCTTAGTGCGTTTCGCGGGACGCGTATCACTTGCTCCCCGGACCACGCTGAGGTAATGATGACCGCGCATGGCGCTAGCGCAAGCAAGGATCCGGCACCAGTCGGAGGTAACACCTAAGGCATCGAGGAAAAGTAGAGGTCCTCCGCTAGAGACGCCTGAGAATGTGCAGCAGTAGGTAATGGATAGCTTGGCAAACCCAGTAGTAGCAGCAGTAGATCCGGCTCAGGCACAGGCCGAGCTAGAGGAGACTAGGCAAAACATACTAGAGGGTGCGAAAAATATAGCCGCAGCTCAGCAGTCGTTGAACATGACACTGCGTGAGTACGCAAAGGCAAATAAGGTAGATGCCGTAAAAGTGAAGGGGAGAAATCTCATGAGTGAAATGAACAGAGAGGGTGATATTAGGATTGAGGAATCAGAAAACTGTCTGTTCGTGGGGCTGCCGAAGTATAGTACCCCGGCAAAGAACCTCAGAGCAGCAGATGCAGCTGCGTCCAAGTTAGAAGGTCTGACGGATGAAGCCCGTCAAAGACATCAGGGTAGAGTCAATGAGTTGGTTCGGATCGCGAACAGGCAAAACGAAGAGCTGCTCAGGGCAAACCCGGAGAGAGCTGGGGCCTCCAAGATCGTTCATTCGGCGGTGGGTAACCCAGAGAAATCCGCTGGAGTCGCATCGTCTCCTCATGATGGTCCTAGGAGAGAAGAGGTCGTAACTTCGGCCAGGAGGAATAAGCATATAGTCCCATATGACCCGGCAAGGGCAGGGAAAGGAAAAGAAATGCAGAGAAATGAGGATCGAAGGAGTGTGAGCCGAGGTGAAGCTGGCCGAGGTAACCGCGACCAAGGCAATGCCGGTCAAGGGAATGCTGTAAACGGCAATGCCGGACAGCGCAATTCGGTAGGTGTAGGTCAACCGCAGCAGCGGAATATACCACGGCAAGAGCGCAGTGCCGGCCAAGGTATGCAACAAAGAGCAGATCCACATGAGCAATATAGATAGAATGATGGTGATTCAGAGATGGTGAACGCTGGCTATCCCAGACCGGACTATCACGTGATAGGGTCAAGATTGGGAGGCAGGAACTTGATGCCTGATGACGCTAGGCTAAAACTAGATCGGTTATATAGGTCAGAGAAAATTGAGTGTCAAGGTCCTACAGGTCCAGCATGTTTTAGGCCTGGGATCATGAAGGAACCTCCGGTACCTAACTTCCAGTTACCTAGAGGCACAAAGACGTATGACGGAAGCACTAAGCCGGAGGATTGGTTGATTAACTATGCCACTGCTGTAAAAATTGCCACAGGCAACTTGAGATGGGCTGTGAGATATGTACCCCAGATGCTGGAGGGGCCAGCGAGGGTATGGCTAAACAATTTACCACCCGGAAGTATTAACTGTTGGATTGGTTTCGAGGAGATGTTTGTTAGCAATTTCTCAAGTACGTATCAGAGGCTCAATAGGCCACAGACCCTAGCAATGTGCAGGCAGAGACCGAACGAGACTGACCGGGAGTTTTTAACCCGCTGGTGCACTGTGTGAAACTCGTGTGAGGGTGTGATTGAGTCACAGGCCATAGCTTGGTTTGCGCAAGGATGCAGATATGCAAGCATGCTATGGCAAAGATTGCAAAGAGATATGCCAACCACCTTGGTAGAAACAATCCGGATTGCTGATTCATATGCCTTGGGTGATCCGACGCAGCCCAGGCTCACGTCAAACGAGTCAAGCGAGGAGTATTGTCAGCGAGATGGGGCCAGTTCATCCCGGAGAAATGATTACAGAGGTAAAAGAAGGGATGACAAACCAGATTATCGGTACAGTTCGCAACAAGTTGCAGCCATGAATCAGGATCAACCCGGAGCAGGAGGTAGTCAACGTCAGAAAACTGGAGGACATCAATGGACACCAAGGAATGATGGAAACAAAACTTGGACGCCAGAGCAGAAAAAACAGTTTCAAGAAAAGAAGGTCCGTCCGAGGTACACCTATGAGGCAATGCTGGATCATCCATGCAAATTTCACACGCCTAATCCGAGTAACCCAGCCGGTCACACAACCCGACAGTGTGAATAGATGCAAAAGATAGAACAAAGTGGTTCGGGGAATGCTCAGGCACCTCGGAATGATCAACCTAGGCAGGAGTTACCCCGGCAACAATTGCTCTCCGCAGCGAACACGCAACAGCTAATGTTGCCTCCCCCTCCGCCGAGGTATGACAACCATGAGAGAAGGGATGCGGTGCATCAGGTGGAGAACCAAAACCAACAGGATCAGAGGTACTCCAGAAACGAGGGGAGGAATGAGTATAGAGAGCATCATCAGAGTTATTGTGTGTTCACTACGGAAGAGACAGACAGAAAGAGCTTGCAGCACCGACATATGGAGGTCAATGCAGTAATGCCGGCCGTGATGAGGTATATGCCTTGGTCGGATTAGGAGATTACCTGGAGCATCAAAGATCATCCGAAGCTCATGCCAAGTCCTTGTTCGTATGCATTGGTGTTGGGTCCAACATTCATTGGGCCTAACATCAATGTGAGGTTCTCAAAGGTGCTAATTGATAATGGCAGTAGCATCAACATCATGTATGTGGACACGATGCACAAGTTGGGTATCTCGGAGAATATGCTCCAAGCTACAAGGACAACTTTCCATCGCATTGTGCCAGGCATTTCTTGTGAACCCATAGGCAAGGTCCGGGTTGACGTATTGTTCGGCACAAGAGATAACTGCCCAACTGAGAATTTGGAGTTCGAGGTTGTAAATTTGGAGAGCGCATATCACGCGTTGCTCGGCAGGCTAGCTCTGAACAAATTCACGGCAAGTTGTCACATCAGTTACTTAAAGATGAAGTTACCCGGGCCAAATAGTGTGATTACCATCGCTGGGGATTTCCGACGTTCCATTGAGTGTGCATCCACCGGGTCCAACCTGGCCGAGTCACTCATGATTACGCAAGAAAATAGAAAAATCCAAGAGGTGGCGGCATTGGCTCAGTCCGCGCAGCAGTATATGCCGGCGCTGAGTAGCCCGTATGGTAGTGTCTCATTCCAGGCGACAAAAGATACCAAGAAAGTGCCTATTGATGATATGTTCCCTGAGCGTACCGTAACAATTGGTGCCGGGTTAAATGACAAATAGGAAAGCGAGCTCGTCAACTTCCTCCGTGAGAATCGGGATATTTTTGCTTGGTCCACACATGACTTGCAAGGTGTTCTGAGGGAGTTGGCCGAGCACTCTTTGAATGTCAGACCCAGAGCAAAGCCGGTGAAGCAACCTCTCCACCGCTTCGCCGAAGACAGGAGAAAGGTCATAGGAGATGAGATAGCTCGGTTGTTGGCTGCAGGATTTATCATGGAAGTGCTTTACCCGGATTGGCTATCTAATCCGGTGCTGGTGGAGAAGAAGGATGATCCAAACGTGGCAGTGATTTGGCGCATGTGTATTGATTACACGAACCTGAATAAGGCGTGTCCAAAAGATCCATTCCCACTGCCAAGGATAGACCAAGTCATAGATTCTACTGCTGGGGGTGAGTTGTTGTCGTTCATTGATGCATATTCTGGTTTCCACCAGATACCTCTGAACCCAAGTGATCAAATAAAGACTGTGTTTATCACCCCGTATGGGGCTTATTGCTATCGCACCATGCCTTTTGGTTTACGTAATGTAGGGGCAACGTACCAGAGATGTATGCAAAAATGTTTGCATGACCAAATTGGTCAAAATGTGTAGGTGTATGTGGATGATGTTGTGATAAAGACCAAGGAAAGCAAAACGCTCCTTGACGATATCAGGCAGACATTTGCGAACCTAAGGAGGTTCTGAATGAAGCTTAACCCGAAAAATGTACCTACGGTGTCCCGGCTAGAAAATTACTTGGATTTCTTGTCTCTAGCCGAGGCATTGAAGTTAATCCAACTAAAATCCGGGCCATAGAGCGAATGGAACTTCCGAAGTGTCTTAACGATGTCCAGAAGTTCACTGGTTGCCTGGCATCCTTAAGTCGGTTTGTATGTCGGTTGGGAGAAAAGGCACTGCCTCTCTATCAACTCATGAAAAAGTCGGACAAGTTCATTTGGACGTCGCAGGCCAATGAAGCCTTTATCCAACTAAACAAGATGTTAGCCACTGCACTAGTGTTAGCCTCTCCACTATCAAAGGAGCCAATGTTGCTCTATATAGCAGCAACCAACTGAGTTGTAAGTGAAGTAATTATGGTAGAGCGCGACGAAGAGGGTAAGTCAGTGCAAAGGCCAGTGTATTACATGAGCGAGGTATTATCTGCATCAAAGTAGAACTATCCTCATTATCAGAAGGTGGCATATGGCATATATATGGAAGCTAAGAAGCTGGAGCACTATTTCGAGGAACACCCAATCAAGGTCATATGTGAAGCTCCCATATCCGAGATAATGAGCAACAACGATGCAAGTGGCAGGATTGCAAAATGGGCAATTGAGCTGGCTCCTTATGCGCCACAATATGACAGAAGAGAAGCAATCAAATCTCAGGCTGTGGTGGACTTTTTTGTGGATTGGGCCGAGGTGCAATATGAGCCACCATTGCCAGATCCAAACTACTGGAGAATAAACTTTGACGGGTCAAAAACAAAAACCGGGTTCGGTGCCGGAGTTGTGCTTACCTCGCCAAAGAAGGACCAGCTGAAATATGTGCTGCAGATCCACTTCACTTCATCAAATAATGTTGCAGAATATGAGGCACTTGTACATGGGCTCAAAGTGGCAAAGGAGATTGGAATACGTCGGATCCAATGCTTCGATGAATCGGATCTCGTAGTCCAGCAAGTCTCCGGACAATGGGATGCTTTGGATGCAAACATGGCATTATATAGATTTCATGTGCAGAAGATATGTGGTTACTTTGAGGGATGCGAATTTCACCATATACCCCGGGTGGAAAATGAGGCTGCCGACGTATTGTTGAAGCTCGGATCAACCCGACAAGCAATTCCACCAGGAGTAGCATTAGAGCACCTCAGATAACCATCTATCAGGCCATCCCCGGAGTCCGACTCAATTTTTATCCCGGCAAATCTGGAATCGGAGGCTGTGCCCATGACATTGATGTGGGGAGTGCTTCACGAAACCCGGGGACTGCCTTGCCAAACACGGGGACTGCACAACATGATCCGGTAGAAGTTATGCCGGTGGATCAGATGGAAATCGATGAGGATGTGTTCCCACTGAGAGCTGTACCAGCTTGGGCACTGCCCATATTCCAATTCCTAAAAGATGGAACTTTACCTGCTAAGGAGGTGCTTTCCAGGAAAACCCAGAGGAGAGCAAAAGCATACACGATCATCAATCCCGAGCTATACAAAACGAGTGTGACTAATGTCCTCCAGCGATGTGTTGACCCAGAGTAAGGACTTGACATCGTCCGAGATATACATCAAGGGGAATGTGGGCATCATGCCTTGTCCAGAGCCTTGGTAGCAAAAGCTTTTCGCCATGGGTTTTACTGGCCAAGTGCCTTGGAACAAGCAAAAGATCTAGTGAGAAAATGCAATGGCTATCAGAGATATGCGACAAAGACACATATGCCAATGTCGGAGCTCAAGACCATACCAATTACATGGCCATTTGTCGTATGGTGCTTGGAAATGGTTGGCCCGTTTAAACCAGCAAGAGGGAACATAACCCACATCCTGGTCATGGTTGACAAATTTATGAAATGGATTGAAGTGAAGCCAATAAGAAAATGTGATGGAGCTACTGCCGTAACTTTCCTCAAAGACATCTTGAGATACGGTTATCCTCATAGTATAATAACGGATAATTGCACAAATTTTGCTGAAGGAGCATTTGCACGTTTTTGCTGAGATAAGAAGATCAGGCTGGACGTTGCCTCGGTAGCCCACCCCGCATCGAACGGACAAGTGGAGAGATCCAACGGATTAGTGTTATCCGAGATAAAACCCCGGCTCATTGAGCCGCTGCAAAGATCAGCGGGGCACTGGATAGAAGAACTACCAGCGGTACTGTGGAGTTTAAGAACAACTCCGAAACGATCAACGGGCTATACGCCATTCTTTCTGGTATATGGGGCAGAAGCTGTATTACTAGCCGACATAGAGCATGACTCGCCTAGGGTCACCCAATACACAAAAGCCGAAGTGCAAGAAGCCCGGAAAAATGATGTTGATCTGCTGGAAGAAGCGAGAGAATTGGCATTGTGCAGATCCGCCATATATCAGCAAAATCTCCGACGCTATCATAGCCAGAAAGTAAGCCCCCGAGTTTTCCAGGAAGGTGATCTGGTACTCCGGTTGGTACAACGTACTGCTGGCATGCATAAATTATCCCCCCCATGGGAAGGGCCTTTCATCGTGAGCAAAGCATTGCACAATGATTCTTATTATCTTATCGATGCAAAATCACAGGAGAAGAACAAGGCGGACAGGTCCGGCGAGGAATCCAAGCGTCCATGGAATGTAGCTCTACTTCGTCCTTTCTACACTTAGCAGAGAAGTGTATGTATACGAGTCTCTCATATGTCGGTATGTATGCCGGCAATGAGCTTATCAATGAAATCTTGGCACCTCGAGCAGTAACTCGGGGACTGCCTTAGTAATTTTAGTTGTCTTCTATATTTACTCTTTATATGTCGGCTGGCGTAATTTTCTTCTACTTAATCCGGATTAGTAGTGTGTGAGCACCAAAAACCTAACTCTTCGACTTGCTGCTATCCAACAAAATTTGGCTTCATGGCAAGCAAGAGAACAAGTTTGGAATTGCGTAGCACATGAAAAACGACTAAGGAAATAAACTTAATCGAGCCGATGTTTGTTTTTCAGACTAACCTTGTTCTTATTTTTATTACGCTGAATTATTTTGAGCTAATCCTAAAGTTTCCAAGTATTGTTAGGTCAATTTTTGAAACTCGGATTCGTAAGTCATAAAACCGAACCAAGGTGGACACGAGCCGAGCCACGATATTGGAGGAACAAGAAAATGAAACTCGGGAACTACGCCCAAGTTAATACGGCATAAAAACTTAGTAGCAAAATATAACTGATGTTTTTAGATACAATTTCACCCGGCATACCGGGGATCTGATAAATTTCAAATTTGTTTCGCTCAAGGAGCAGCAGGAGGAGGTTATTCGGCGCCATCAGGTGCAGTTCCAGCTTCGGCGTCAGTATCATCTTCGCAGTCTTCAACGTCCGAGGCATCGTCTCCTTCGTCCTCACCCGAACCATCTTCGCCATTTTCATCGTCAGCAGTGCAAAGGAAGCATGGACCCTCATTCCATTGATGAATGGGGGAATATTCAATGAGGCTATGGGTGCAAGCCTTGCACCGAGCAATCCACTCCGGGTCGCTGGACCATCTGGATCCGGTGCGCATGCACGCTAGGAGATTGAGGTCGATTTTCTCATACCACGTGAGAACGTAGTGGAGAACGGTATCAGCTCCGCCATGTCCAGCGGATTCCCTCCAAAGGTCGAGCTAAGTCTCGCATTCCATCAACTTGTCGATGAGAACTGCGGTTCCCTCCGGAGTATCTTCATCAGGCCAAAAGGTGTTGAAGATCCGGATTGCCACGTCAAGGATATCCTTGCCATAGTTCTTCACTATTTCCATGCGAGAAGACAAACTGACCAACAGGTCCTCCATGTCATAAGGAATTTCACCGGCGTCAGGAGCAATGGGGGTACCCCTCTGCTGGCGGAACTTGGCAACAACAGTGGTCGCAATGGCATTGCCCTCTAGAAATTTTCCTGAAAACAAGACAAGAGAAACAAGTAAGGAAAAGACATATGAAGCAACCCGGAGAAGTATGCCGGATGAAGGAAAAGAACTTACGTGAAATATGGCTATGGATCCGGGTCAACTCCTTGGTACAGTCATCACACCTTTTCCGAAGTTGCACAAGTTCAGCATCCACCGACTCAAGCTTGACGTTGGCCTCCTGGAGAAGTTCTTGGTCCTTGGCGATCTAGAGGTTGAGGCGCTCTCTTTCTTCGGTAAAATCTTGGCCTGCCTTCTCTAGTTCGGATTTGTGCTGCGCCTTAAGCTTCTTCATATCCGCCTTAAGCTGGGCAATTTCTTCATCTTTGGTCCGGAGGAGGGCAAGCTCGTCGTCTTTCTTCTTGAGTTCAGCTTGGTGCTGCCCTGCTTGTTTGAGAAAATGCAGCATCATGTCAGGCACGGGCACACTATCTTCAAGACAGGCTGAAATAGTTTGTTAACCCGGCAAAGCCGAGGTATGAATATTTGCCGAGTCAAGGAGAAAAGGAGATAGAAAGCACAACAAGGTGGAGCAAGATTAACTTACCCTTTATCTGGTCCAAAATTTTCCTCATAAGGATATTCTCAGCCTCCACACCAGCTGCGAAATCCGAATGAGGGATTAGTTCGGCGGAAAAAGATGAAGAGAGATGGAAAATTGACGAGGAGAAAACTTACCCCTTTTATCGTGTTTGGCGAGCAGCGCACTATGCTTTGCGCACAACATCTTGTGAGTATCAAGGAGACGTCGAAATTCAGCGCTCCGACGATTGGTGGTCACCTGAAAGAGCAAAAACGGATAGCTTAGTCTTGCGCATATTCGAAGTGTACAAAATCCATGCCAAGTGGAACTTAACCCGGATCTAGGTGTGTGCATATTCGAAGTGTACAAAATCCGGGCCAAGTGGAACTTAACCCGGCTCTAGGTGTGTGCATATTCGAAGTGTACAAAATCCAGGCCAAGTGGAACTTAATCCGGCTCTAGGTGTGTGCATATTCGAAGTGTACAAAATCCGGGCCAAGTGGAACTTAACCCGGCTCTAGGTGTGTGCATATTCGAAGTGTACAAAATACGGGCCAAGTGGAACTTAACCCGGCTCTAGGTGTGTGCATATTCCAAGTGTACAAAATCCGGGCCAAGTGGAACTTAACCCGGCTCTAGGTGTGTGCATATTCGAAGTGTACAAAATCCAGGCCAAGTGGAACTTCACCCGGCTCTAGGTGTGTGCATATTCGAAGTGTACAAAATCCAGGCCAAGTGGAACTTAACCCAGCTCTAGGTGTGTGCATATTCGAAGTGTACAAAATCCGGGCCAAGTGGAACTTAACCCGACTCTAGGTGTGTGCATATTCGAAGTGTACAAGATTCGGGCCAAGTGGAACTTAACCCGTCTCTAGGTGTTTGCATATTTGAAGTTATTAAGGAGCTACGTTAATTCTCTAAGGAGCATCCGGCCGAGTAACAAGTTACTCCCCCGGAGGCTCGGGGACTAATGGTTATATCACTAATATCTTCTACATGCTAGGGAAAAACTGAAGTAACGCACCTCCATCATCCGACCTGCAAGGTTAATTGCCTTGGTAGCGGTATTCATCTGTGCAGCAAATTCGGCGGGACCGAACTTCTCTAGGAGATCGTCATTGTGGACGAACTCCGCCTTGTTCCAGTTGTTCACAAACTCGATCAAGGTCGGAGGATATCGTTTGCCGCTGAGCATGTGGGGTGCAACTACACCCTTAGCATGAGCTTCCCTCCTCTCAACCTGGGCAAGGGCCGGACTGGTGTGCAAAGGAAGTTGTGTATCAGCTTGCTTGGCAGGGGCGTCCTTCAGCGGTGGAGTCTTTTTTGGGAGCATGGACGCAAGTGTGTGTTGTCCAGTCTCAATGGATGTTGCCCTGGCGGCGTCAGGAGCCTTCTTGCCCTTGGGTTGCAGCTGCGAGGCGGAAGTTGCTGCAGCAGGCTAGCCCTTGGGACCTGCCTTGGTGCTTCCTTTGGTGCTGCTGGTCTCTTCTCGCCGAGCCTTGGAAGACTCGGACGAGGCGGAGAGGCTTGGTGCCTTTGTTGTAGCTGCTGGTGCTAGAGCCGAAGATGGTGCTGGTGCTAATTTTCGTTTTGGTGGGGGTACAGTGGGTATCTCGGACGAAGTTGTTTGTGGCGGAGCCGAAGTGGTGGTTGTTGCTGCCTCGGCAGAGCCAGTCTCCCCCACTCCAAGGTTGCCCCCTTCTTGACGAGGTGGGCTGGAACCCGGAGCAGCCGCTGAACCCTCCTGAATGGGGCTCAACGGGCGTGAATCGTCGCCACGAGGGGGAGAAGGGCTATGTCGGAGCGGTGAAGCAATACCGGATCCGCTCTGGGGAACCTCTACCGCGGCCCAGCCGAATCAAATGATAAATGGTGAGAAACAATGACTAAGGAAGAACAAATAAATTGCAAAGGGTGAAGTGGCTTACTCATCCGAGGTCAGAGGCTCTTTGGGCTTCCGAGCCCTCCGGGCTATGGCCTTGGTTGGAGGCTTGGTGGCAGTTTTGTCCCCGGACTTCTTTCGCCTTTTAGCTGGCTGAGAGGGTCCGGAGGAAGATGTTGATGCAGCTCCCCTCTTTTTCTTCGGTGCGATCGGAACAGGCTCACCCATGGCAAGGGGAGGATCTTCATGGATCTGCCCACCAGGGTTAGCTGATGCCGGAAAAGCATAAGAAAGGGGGACAGCGTCAAATGCCTCCATCACCTCAACGTTCGAATCATCCTCATCGTCGGGCCAATCTCTAATGGAAGAGAGTTTACCGGTGGGTCGCTTGGTCGCATCTGCCATAGGCAGGAACATCTCCTGGTCCGGTTCCTCCTCGTCTGAGGTATCGCGATCGGGCGCCCATTTGAGAGAAGGCTTGGTGCCATCCTCGATGGTTTGCTGAAGAAACATCTAAGGGAAAGAAAAGGGAAAAAGATTAAACCTACAACAAGGACCGACATGTGATTTAATTCGGAAAGAGTTTGGGGCACGAGACTTACCGCAGGAGGAAGCCTATCTCGGCAGAAGTGTTCAAGCCCCCACGTCCACTCAGAAGAGAAGTCCTTGTGGGTGGTGAAGAGGGCCTTGACCCGGCGGTTGATTTCGGTGTTGCTTAACTCGAACGAAGAGGTCCGGTTGGCGTCGCGGCCCCAGCTCATATGACATGGTTTATGTGTGCGTTTCTAGAGGGGGGAGATCCAGTTGCGAACAAACGTGATCATTGCGTCTTCATTGCGCAATCGCAGATCCTTCAACTCCTGAAACCTCTTGTTGACTTGGTTCGCCAAGACAGTTGGCTTCTTGGGGACCTTGTCCCATAAATCCAGGTTAGGAGGACCCGGAGTATAGGGGCGCAGCTGGATCAAATCTTCGGAGGTGTTGCTCCGGACATAGAAGAAGGTCCGGGCCCATCCCTTGCAAGAGTCAAGTCCCATGACTAGGGGGAAGATGGACTGCTTCTGGGGAGAGATTGACGCCGCGCCGAACTGCGTGAGCTCTTTGTCCTCCGGATTAAGCTCTATGTTCGGAATCACGTTCGAGCGAAGTCCAAAGAACCGGATCCAGAGCTCCTTCGTGGGCCATAGTCTGGCGTAACCTTCGATGGTGGAGGCAAAGGCGGAGAGAGACGTGATGGCATTAGACAGAAGATGGTGCGACTGAAGCTCATACGTATTGAGCCAGTCATGGAAAAAATCACTAACTGGCAAACCAAACCCGCGCTGGAAGTGGGATAGAAACACCACATACTCACCCGGATTGGGTGAGGCGGCAAGCTTGGCGGAAGCGAGGCATGCGGTGACACCGTCCGGGATGCGCCTAGTGCGGTAGAGCCAATCTAAGTCATCCTGGCAGAGCCAGGATCCGGCTCACGCACCGCGGTCGGCGTTCGCCGCGTCTTCCTCCATCTCCTGCTCTGCGACGGTGAGCTCCTCCTCGGTCATCTCTAGACCACTATCCTCACTAGCGCTACCAGCAGTGGGAGGCAGTGGCCTGGACTGGCGGGGACCCGTGGCGGAGGAGATGCGCGGAGGTAGCGGCAACGATGGTGCGCGTGGAAGCAGTGCGGCAGTGACGATGATACTCAGATGCGGTGGCGGTGGCGCTGTCGCTCGAGAAGATGAGGAAGAAGCAGAGGCAGAGGGGTACGAAAGTGGGGAAAGGACCCAAGGGGCACGCCCCTCCCCTATTTAACCACTCCCTTAAGGGGGTAGTGGGATCGTGTTTTGCGGGCGGGCCACACGGTGTGGCCGTGTATGATCCGGATTGACCAATCAGCGACGAGCCACAGGAAGGGCCACAGGGCGCAGCGGATCCTACCACGCGACGTTGTGATACAGTTAACGAGGAGGCAGGCACGACGTGACGTGCGCAACAGTAACTTCTGACAATAACTGCGGCGGTTACTATAGCAGGCCCTTAAAATGAGGCAAAGTAATGATTAGCCTCCACGTGGGGAAGCGTACGAGAGAAGGAAGAATGACCTGGATGAGTACGAGGTAACCCGGCCAGCAAGTAAAAACTTGGAATGTGCCAAGGGAAAGTAAACCTATGGAATCCGGATTATGAGGTAACTCGGAGAAGGAGCAAGGAGCTCAGTAAGATTGAACCTGCTGTGGCCTTAACGGCTAAGGCAGCTAAGACCGCACCAGCTTCACGGACTAATGTTGGGGGGATACCCTCGGGTAGGGTCACGCCGGGGTATAAAGGCCTAGTTAGCCAAGGTACGGAAAGGACAAAGCAAGTGCTGGCCGAGTCACCTCAAGGCAGGCCGGATCACGGGGTAACCCGGACCAGGGGACGTCCACCTAACTTGGTCTCAACCGACTTATGTCGTATGTCGGTAAGATGTATCTAACTTGTATGCAGGAACAGGTGTGGCCGGATCAACTATGTAGGATCCGGGTCATAACAAGCTTGTAAAGAGAAGGAAGGCATCTCGTTGGTCAAAGGTGACCACTGTACGTAGACCGTGAGCAAAGCAGACAGAGGAAGGACCACCAAGGCGTGGCCGACAAAGGTGACGATGCCTATGTCGGATGACGCAGGCGCCACAGAGGCTCACGTAGCCTCTGCATGGATGACGCGGGGCAAAAGTGACCCGGTCGGCTTACTATTTTGGGAAGAGGGAATATGCCTCCACATATGCCCTAAGTGGAGACCTAGCCACCCCTATATAAGGAGGTCTATGGCCTCTGTAGAAGGGGTTGATCGCTGGTTGATCGGTCTAGGCTTGGGGGTCTCCTAGAGAATTGTGTTTTGCTAGTGGTGAGAGTAAGAGAGTTCTTATTCCTCCTCTCCCCAATACAGCTCAAGGAGCACTTGTAAACCTTGGAAGTGAATCGAATAAAAAGCAACTGTGTGTGGAATCACCACACTATCCCTCCCTAGATTCCCCTAGTGCATTTAGTCCCCACCTTTAGCCTATCCATGGCATCTGCCGTGACACCACCACGACAAGATTGATTTTGACGAGTTCAGGGGAGATGCAAGGAACGTCGGGCTGGGTATGAGCACTGATGCACTGTATCCTTTTGGCAACTAGAGTAGCACACATAACACCTGGACCGTGTTTGTATGTCTGTACAACCTCCCCGCGTGGTTGTGCACGAAGCAAAGGTATGTACACATGAGTATTCTTATTAGGGGCCAAAACAACCGGGTATCGATATGTATCTGTATCTCGGGCTATTGAAAGACAAGTTAGCCAGGTTGTGTGAGACACCATGCAGTACATGGGACGCCTACCCTACAGAAAATTTCCCTCTGAGAGTCGCATTGCTCACGACGATGTAGGACTATCCTAGTTATGCATATGTATCGGCCCAGGTGAACCGCAGACACAATGCATGTGTCAAGTGCATGGATGAACCCTGCATCTCCAGCTACCAAGAGATCCCGGATCTTTGAAAACCGTGTTACAAGGGACTCGTCGAAAGTGGCTTCGCATCAATCACTAATGGAGAAAATGTGGTGACTTGTTCAATTGTACAGACGAGATCTAAAGAGACCCGTGTCTGAGGAGCGGCGAATTAATTGAGGAGATTTTGAATAATTGGGAAGAGTGCCCTGCACCGAGAAACAAGCAACCGAGGACAAAGCCGCTGCTCGTTATATGGAAAGCGAGGTATGTTTTCTTGGACCTGCTGTACTAGAAGGTCCTCCACATGCCCCATAGCCTTTATGTAATGCACATCACAAAGAACATTACCGAGAGTTTCCTTAGCACTCTGCTCAACATGCTGGAGAGGACCAAGGATGGGACGAAAGCAAGAAACGACCTGAAATTTCTTGGCATCAAGAAAGATCTTTAGTACCCTGATAGTGATGACGATGATGATTAGACGAAAGGACCTCAAGGTTGCCGCAAAAAGGTTAAGAAGTATGAGGTGGTGCTTTGTGCTGCCTGCTTCACTCTACTCGAGAGGAGCTCGAGCAGTTTTTTAGGTGTCTCCTAGGAGTGAAAGTTACTCACGGTTTCTCGGGGAAGATAAGCAGATAGCTGGATGGAGCAAAGAAGAGGTTCAGCGGTATGAAGTCTCATGACTATCACATGCTGATGACGCATATACTTCCAGTTGTGATCCGAGGGATAATGGGCAAGCATGTTTATGAGACATTGTTTGGCCTCTGCAAAATTTTCGATGTCATCTCTAGGAAGTCGATCAGCGTGAAGCAGCTCGACAAGCTACATGAAGAGATCATGGTGATATTATGCGAGGTCGAGATATACTTCCCTCCCACATTCTTCGAAATCATGGTGCATCTTCTTGTCCATGTCGTGGATGACATCATCCAGCTCGGGCCGACATTCCTGTGTAACATTATGCTGTTTGAAAGGCTGAACAGTGTCATCAAGGGATTCGTTCGCAACAGGTCACGTCCAGATGGTAGTATAGCCAAGGCCTTTCTGATCTACGAGTACATCTTCTTCTGCCAGAATTATCTAACCACCGAGCACAAGGATGTTTGTATGCCCACCAGGAAGCACCTTGGCAAGCTTGCTGGATATGGTCACCGCGAGGGCTACCACTCACTGCATGTGAACATTGCTGGTCATTGTGCCGACTTTGTGAGGGCACACCGAGTCGCTCTGTAACACACTGAATTGGTCGGCCCTTGGGTGGAAGAGCACAAAAACTTAATACAGCAGGAGTACGTCGACCTAGGCTAGCCCAGAAAGAATGGAGACGTAACTAGAGATCACAACTCTTGTTTCATGTGTTGGTTCAAGAAAAGACTACTAGACAATCCCCTGTAGACGCCTTCTATAGAAAATTAAAAACTCATATTCTCCTTGTCACAGGGCTACGTGCACAACTTAAGGACCTATTAGTCATATGACATCAACGGTTAAGGATTCTACATCGAGGAAAAGGACCAGAATAACGAATATCAGAACTCAGGAGTAACTATGATATCTTTCGCTGATGACGAGACTACTGTCAAGGAAAGATTTTACAGAAGGATCGAGGAGATATGGGAGCTCGGCTACTGTGGAGAGATGGTACTGATGTTCTGTGTTAGATGGGCCAAGAACGTCAAAAAGGACGGTATTTCACCACCATGAGCCATGGGTACTCGCTATCCAAGTTGACCAATGCTTTTTATTACCGAACCATCAAAGCCCAGCCGTGTTATATTCATGAGGGGAAAGAGGAGCCTCATCGGAATGGAAGGAGACGCCAACGAGCAAGACTTTGACAAGAATAGCGATCCGAAGGTCAAAGAGGAATTCAACAAGTACTTTGACATGCCTAGCACTACTATAGGAAGAAGGAAGACCACCCTACCTACTAAAGTTTGTCCGTTCACGATAAGAAATCTTAAGGTGCCCGGGCTAAAATATTGAACCGCGACGAAAAAGGGCAAGAAGATTATGAAGGACTAAAGTATATGATATTTGAGCAGTATATGGAGATTTTGTGTGCACATGTCTATACGGATATTGATGTATATGATTTGTTTTTATATAGATATGATTCGGGTTTTTTTGAATAGTATAATTCTCTACTCGCAAATTGTGTATGTTCTTGCTTAACATAATTTAAAATACTTTTTAAAAAATAAAAATAATCGGGTGACATTCATGATTCGAACCTAGATGCCCTAGGTTTAGAATAGTGGAGGAAACCTAACCACTAGGCTATCATGTGTTACACGTCATAGAACATCACCGTGTTTCTTTTGGACTAAGATTCACATATCTGTGGTGCATATTAAGGGGATGCGTCATAGAGTTTCACGAATTCTGTGGAACATCCTCACGATATACGCCACAGAAATGTGACACGTAGCCAAATATCCGGTTCAACCTTTCCCCATCCCCAACACGCGTGCATGTTCCTTCCTTTCTTCCCTGCCAAACCCTAGCTAGCCTCCGCACGCATCCGCCGCTCGCCCCACCCCACCAGAGGAGGTGGCTCGCCCTGCCTCGCCCATGACCTAGGAGGATGAGGCCTGCCCATCCCGCCTGCGACCTAGGAGGAGGAGACCCACAGCTGGAGCACCGTCGCCAGCTCATCGATGACCACCTCCCCCTCCCGTCACTTCCTCCGATCCATTCCCCACCGTAGGTTCATTCCTTCCATGCCTCTGATCCATTCTGCCTGTGATTTATTTTCCTTCCATTCCAGCAAGTAGAAAGCCTTGAAGTAGGCGCAAATAGTTTATTGATGATGATTAAAAGGATATGTGGAAGTAATTTACAACATTTAGGCAGTAATGTTGTTCTGACTAATGAAGAGGACATATGTAGATGGTTGTTGACTTGTTCTAGAAACTTTGGTGTAAATATATGTATTTAGCTTTCGAAGCTTCTCATGTAGAAGTATCACTAGTAGATGGTTGGAACCTAGTGGTACTTTGGTTGAAGACAGATGAGCATTTTAGGCGTTGATGATTTCTGTCTGTCGGAGTCATGGCACCTAGGGTACCATGATCCTATGGTCAAGGGTCAAACCAACAGGGACACCGTCCCCTCCTGAAGTAGCGGGACGAGCCAGAAGGCCTCACGAGAGAAACCCGGGGTTGCTGCCTCGTGAGGGGAATACCCCCGGCCCCTGCCATCCACCACAGCAAAGCGCCAACTCACCTGGGTCCCGAGACAGGCCTTGGGTGATTATAGGCATGCCCAGGGGAACATCCATAATCCTACAATGACAAGGAAGATGAAGACAAAATCCTGCGGGAAAGACCAGGCCCACGTGGGTTGTCTCGGTAAAGAAAGGTCGGACCGCCCACCCTCTGATGCAAAGATGCCGAGTACATGACTGGAGTCATCAAGACAGCTTTCCCTTACCACGTTGGTGCTAAGGGGATAAGTGGCATCAGCTAGCGAAGGACGACGCCAGGAAGCCCAGCTTTGGGAAGGACCTGAGGGTGACCAAGATGAGAGGACCAAGTCCACCAAAAGCAGTCTTGTAGATTGGGTCTTCAAGGAAGGCGGTGTGGTGGCCCTTCCCACCCAACATTTGGGGGGGAAGAGGCCCGACCGCCCTGTATAAGGAGACCTTTTCCTACCTTGGGAGAGGTGAGATCCTTGCAATATGTAACCCTAGACATTGGTTCACCACTGTACCCACGCAGAGAAGGCTTGTTGGTTTGCGGCCCCAACGTTGTCAAGAGAGTGCGTAGTGTGGCCCGAGTTGCCTGTAATTGCCGCGTTTCGCAAAGTTGGTCTGCCAACTACTAATAGGGGCCATTTTGAGGCAAAATCATCTCACCCGTACCAAATTCAAACATTCCGTCAAACTGCCACGTGAAGTAGATGGTCGGGACCCTCATGTCAGTATTCTGTCCGTGTCGCGAGCGGCAAGGCGGTAACCACGTAGGAAAAATGATGAACTAAGGGCCTTGGTGCATTGCCAAAATTCACAAATCCACAACCTCCTTTCGCATGAACCCTAGCACCGGTGGCGGTGAAATCCACCCTCCAACCAGAACGATCCCTTCAGACATTTGGTAACTTTCCTCCGCCAAGTTGATGCGGCCACTCGCTGATCCCGAGCTCCAATGCTGCATGTTGGGCCCACCGTTGTGATGCTCTAGCCCGCCCCCGCCACCGACGAGCTGAGCGGCACGGAGTATGGAAGATCCTAATACCAAGGAAGAAGATGTTCTATCTACATGCGGGTGAGCTACTCTTATCTTTGCTATTCGCACTAACTATAACCGCTAACTTGCTATTGAACCTACAATTGATTGCTAGCATAATGCTAGAAAAAAAAATTATCCCCAATTTTCTATCAAGTGGGATATCTGCGGACCACCCTTACCTCGTTACGATAGCCCTCTTAAGTTGTGACTCTAAATTAGAAAATGGGAAGAGAAAGTGGTATGGACACCATTATTTCATGATGGAAGAAGCCCATGCGTAGATCTGCACTATCCCTGGTATGGTTGCTGCTTTGCGTAAACATGCTGAAATAGGGCCGAAGCAGACTACAAAGTTCAGCTTCATGGATGAACGAGGCACCATGGTTCCACTAACGTGTGACAGTCAGCTAATTGGGTTGATAAAAAGGTCTGCTTCGCCTTGCATGTTTATGCTGAACTGTGATGTACTAGAATTGCAAGCTGCTGCTATTGGGAGTCGTCCTGCTATTCTTGGACAGGGTGGTCACTCGAACGCTTTCTCCTGGTAAGCAGTAGTCTCCTGGGGTTCGCATCTTTGTGCTGAATTGTAATTTTTTTGTTTACTCTGTAGATATTAGCTAGTTAGCCGTGTCCTGTTATTTGGCAGGAAGCACCACAAGGTTAGAACATGACCATTGAGTCAGACACTTTGCTGCCGAAAGAAAATCAAAACAAGTGGAGTGATGATGCTGGACACGATTCTGGTGCTGATTGTGTCGGTGATGCAGAGTACGTGAAGGTAAGAAAATTGGCACCCAGGAAGAGGAAGAAGGTAGGAACTGAAGAAACCAATGGACGTGAAGGCTTGGCACCCAGGCAGGGGAAGAAGGTTGGCAATGAAGATGCATAATGATGTGTTGAACTTGAACCTATATGTGCCATTTAGTTAAATTCTAGAGTTGTGTGCGTGGAACTTGTCAGGCGAAACGATCTACCCCCATTCTCGGAGTAAAATGTACCGCAACTGGAGGTTTGGAAATGACCGAGTCACTAGTTGAATCCGAAATTCTGATTGTGCCACTACTATCTGGAAATTCGCAGCCCTGGGACCACAATTTCTGAGGGGAAGGGGGTCTCCAAATTCAATGGAATGTTAGTGGGACAAAAATTAATTATTTAAGTTGATACACTCCACGAAGCAGCAACTTATTTCAGCTACTGGACAATGACATGGAAACATAAACAACAATGGCAACCGATAATCCCCAGATAATGAGGAAATTGGTACCACTTTTTAGCCTAATCTTGAGCCTGTCTATCTCACCACCTCCCTGCTCCTGCCTCCCCTGCATTTGGCAAAGCTCCTAGATCTCCAGTAACGGGGTGTATGTTCTTCCACTTTATAAATTGTGTATGTGCCATTTGCATACGGCAGAATCCATGTACATTACGTTTCAACAAAACACCAAAGTTTCATCAGAATAAAGGAAGTAATGAAGGGCTAAGACAGAATAACTGACGACCAATTTTTTTCTCCCAAGACTCCGAGACCACTAGTTCAGACCACTTGGTCAACAAGTACTATTATTACAATTAAAACAGTACGGAGCTCTGGCTAAATTGAACTAGTTATCACACATCTCCTTGATCTTCCTAATCTTAGCCTGATGCACATCTTCCTGTGAGCGCAAGGATTGAATCATCTGCGCCGTGCTTTTATCATCTTCCTTGTATAGCTTCAATTGTTTCTTTGCATTTATCCTCATGAACTTGTCAATACCCATAGTTGTGAACTGCAAGACTTTGGCCTAGTGAAGTCCAATCCTTTCTTGAGTCAGTTCTTGCTCTACTTTAGCCTTTAGGGCCAACGCCACGTCCCTCTACTCCTCGACTTCACTAACCTTGTCTTGCACCCTCCTGAGAACTTGGTGAAGCTTGCTTGTGTCGCCATGGTCAAATAACTTCATATCAGCACTCTCAAGAATTGAGTTGACTATGGCTTCTTTCAACTCAACATTCATATCCCATAGTTTTTCAAGTGTTTTCAGCCTCGATTTGTGCCATTATGGATCTACCCATTTGACAACACCGCAACTTCTGCATGGCAACATTGAACCGTGTCCTTGACACCCTAAAAACCACCTACATATGTTGCGTCCTTCGAATGCTACAAATTTAGCGGGCACAACTCCATGTTCACATAGCAGAGGATTGTCGCCCTCCACTAAACCGTGATAGTCGGAGCCATACAACGTCTGGTTGGCCTAACACATCATACGTGCATGAGTAATAAGAGTAGATCTAGCTCAAAATAGATAAATGGCCACACATGTTAGATATGAGACGACTCACATCGAAATCACCATCGCTATAGTCATGATGCATTTTCTCACTGTCAACCCATGAACCCATGGCAAAACAGGGTGGGGGACTGGGGTGGCTGCGAGAGAGATTGTTGGAGACGCCATCAGCTTGCGGCTATGGCAGGATGGAAGAGAAGTGGGGAAAGTGGCTTTGAGGGGAATGAAGAGAAGTATGGGGAGGAAGAGAAGTAAAGGGGACGTGACACTAGCAGGTGAGCCCACAGAACAAATGACACTAGCTAGTGGGAGCGCGCAATATTGCTAGTTTGTCTAGAGCAAGTGGATAGTAAGCGCGGCCAATCATGTGGCAGAACAGCATACTCGCGGATCACTCTTACAAAGAACCATCCCAATCATCCAGGTGCCCCGATCAAACGGTTTCTAACAATCGTGATATAGAACAAGTGTCTTGAGCTTGCCTTCTAGAAGACTCGATCTAACGGCCACCATTGGGCCCAAAGGTCACAATCAAATGTTGGATGTGTTCTTTGCCATGGGGTGATGCAACATCTTTCAAACTGGTGTTGCACTGCATGTGGAAGTCGAATCCTAGCATGTTGCTAGGGTACCTGGACATGGTTGTACACATGTTGGAGTGACATTGCATGTGTTCGTTTCCAAAACACAATGATACTAACACACACATCCAAGGGGGTGTGGTGATGCAACATCTTTCAAACTGGTTCTCCACTGAATGTGGTAGTTGAATCCCAACATGTTGCTAGGATTCCTAGACATGGTTGGACACATGCTGGAGTGACATTGCATGTTTTCTTTGCCAAACCAAAATGATACACACACACACATCCAAGTGGGTGTGGTGATGCAACATCTTTCAAACTGGTGCTCCACTGCATGTGGCAGTTGAATCTGAGCATGTTGCTAGGGTTCCTCGACATGGTTCGACACATGCTAGAGTGGCATTACATGCGTTCTTTTTCAAACCACAATGATACGCACACACACACACACATCTAAGCGGGTGTGGTGATATAACATCTTTCAAACCGGTACTCCACTACATGTGGCAGTTGAATCCCAACATGTTGCTAGGGTTCCAGGACACGGTTGGACACATGCTGGAGTGACATTGCATGTGTTATTTTCCACACTACAATAATAGACACACACACATCCAAGTGGGTGTGGTGCTGCAACATCTTCCAAACTAGTGATCCACTTCATGTGGCAGTTGAATCTCAACATGTTTCTAGGGTTCTTGCACATGGTTCGGCACATGCTGGAGTGGCATTGCATGTGTGCTTTTCAAACCACAATAATACACATACACATCCAAGTGGGTGTGGTGATGCAACATCTTTGAAACTAGTGTTCCACTTCATGTGATAGTTGAATCCATTGCTGGAGTGGCATTGCATGTTGGTAGGGTTCATAGACATAGTTGGGCACATGGTGGAGTGGCATTGTATGTGTTCTTTTACAAACAACAATGATACACATACATACATCCAAGTAGGTGTGGTGATGCAACATATTTCAAACGGGTTCTCCACTACATATGGCTGTTGAATCCTAGGATGTTGCCAGGGTTCCTGGACATGGTTGGACACATGCTGAAGTGACATTGCATGTGTTCTTTTAAAAACCACAATGATACACCCACACATCCAAGTGGGTGTGGTGATGCAACATCTTTCCAAGTGGGCTCCACTACATGTGGCAGTTGAATCACAACATATTGCTAGGGTTCCTAGACATGGTTGGATACATGCTGGAGAGACATTGCATTTGTTCTTTTCCAAACCACAATGATACACACACACACATCCAAGTGGGTTTGGTGATGCAACATCAACCAAAGTAGTGTTGTACTACATGTGGCAGTTGAACCCTAGCATGTTACTAGGGTTCCTGGAAATGGTTGTGTATAGGCTGGAGTGACATTGCATGTATTTTTTTCCGAACCACAATGATACACACACACACATCCAAGTGGGTGTGGTGATGCAACATATTTCAAACTGGTTCTCCACGGCATGTGGCAGTTGAACCCGAGCATGTTGCTAGGGTTCCTGGACATGGTTGGACACATATTTGAGTGACATTGCATGTGCTATTTTCCAAACCACAATGATACACACACATCCAAGTGGGTGTGGTGATGCAACATCTTTCAAACCGGTGCTCCACTTCATGTGGTAGTTGAATCCCACCATGTCGCTAGGGTTCCTGGAATGGTTGAACACATGTTGGAGTGCCATTACATGTGTTATTTTCCAAACCACAATGATACACACACATCCAAGTCGGTGTGGTCATGTAACATCTTTCAAACTAATGCTCCACTGCATTTGACAGTTGAATCCCATTATTATTCTAGAGTTCTTGGACATGGTTGGTCACATGCTGGAGTGACATTGCATGTCTTCTTTTCCAAACCAAAATGATATACACACACATCCAAGTGGGTGTGGTGATGTAACATCTTTCAAAATAGTGCTCCAGTACATGTAGCAATTGAATCCCAGCATGTTGCTAGGGTTCCTAGACATGGTTGGACACGTGCTGGAGTGACATTGCATGTGTTCATTTCCAGACCACAATGATACACACACACATCCAAGTGGGCATGGTGATGCAATATCTTTCAAACTGGTGGTCCACTACATGTGGTAATTGAATCCTAGCATGTTTCTAGGGTTCCTAGACATGGTTGGACACATGCTGGAGGGACATTGCATGTGTTCTTTTCCAAACCACAATGATACAAACACACATTCAAGTAGGTGTGGGATGCAACATATTTCAAAGTAGTTCCCCAATCCATGTGGCAGTTGAACCCTAGCATGTTGCTAGGGTTCCAAGACATGGTTGGACAAATGCTTGAGTGACATTGCATGTGTTCTTTTCCGAAGCACAATGATACACACACATTCAAGTGGGTGTGCTGATGCAACATCTTTCAAACTGGTGCTCCACTACATGTGGTAGTTGAATTCCAGCATGTTGTTAGCGTTCCTAGACATGGTTGGACACATGCTGGAGTGACATTGCATGTGTTCTTTTACAAACCTCAATGATACACGCACACATCCAAGTGGGTGTGGTGATGCAACATCTTTCCAACAGGTGCAGCACTACATGTGGCAGTTGAATCCTAGCATGTTGCCAGGGTTCCTAGACATGGTTGGATACATGTTGGAGTGACATTGCATTTGTTCTTTTCCAAACCACAATGATACACACACACATCCAATTGGGTTTGGTGATGCAACATCTTTCAAACTAGTGCTCCACTACATGTGGCAGTTGAATCCGAGCATGTTGCTCGGGTTCCTGGAAATGGTTGGGCACATGCTGGAGTGACATTGCATGTGTTCTTTTCCGAACCACAATGATACACACACATCCAAGTGGGTGCGGTGATGCAACATATTTCAAGCTGGTTCTCCATGGCACGTGGCAGTTGAATCCGAGCATGTTCCTAGGGTTCCTGGACATGGTTGGACACATGCTGGAGTGACATTGCATGTGTTATTTTCCAAACCACAATGATACAAACACATCTAAGTGGGTGTGGTGATGCAACATATTTCTTACTGGTTCCCCACTCCATGTGGTAGTTGAATCCCAGCATGTTGCTAGGCATCTTGGACATTGTTGGACACATACTGGAGTGACATTGCATGAGTTCTTTTCCAAACCACAATGACACACACACATCCAAGTGGGTGTGGTGATGCAACAACTTTCAAAATGATGGTCCACTTCATGTGGTAGTTGAATCCCAGCATGTTGCTAGTGTTCCTGGACATGGTTCGACACATGCTGGAGTGACATTTCATGTGTTCTTTTAGAAACCAAAATGATACACACACATACACATCCAAGTGGGTGTGGTGATGCGACATCTTTCAAAGTGGTACTCCATTGCATGCATGTGGCAGTTGAATCCTAGGATGTTGCTAGGTTTCCTGGACATGGTTGGATACGTGCTGGAGTGACATTGCATGTGTTGTTTTCCAAACCACATTGATACACACACATCCAAGTGGGTGTGGTGATGCAACATCTTTCAAAATGACACTCCACAGCGTGTGGCAGTTGAATTCCAACATGTAGCTAGGTTTCCTAGACATGGTTGGACACATGCTGGAGTGACATTGCATGTGTGATTTTCCAAACCACAATGATACACACACAAACACATCCAAGTGGGTGTGGTGATGCAACATCTTTCAAACTGGTGCTCCACTTCATGTGGCAGTTTAATCACAACATGTTGCTAAGGTTCCTCGACATGGTTGTACACATGCTAGAGTGACATTGCATGTGTTCTTTTCCAAACCACAATGATACACACACACATCCAAGTGGGTGTGGTGATGCAACATCTTTCAAACTGGTGCTCCACTAAATGTGGCTGTTGAATCCTAGCATGTTGCTAGGGTTCCTAGACATGGTTGTGAACATGTTGGAGTGACATTGGATGTTTTCTTTTCCAAACCACAATGATATACACACACATCCAAGTCGGTGTGGTGATGCAACATCTTTCAAACTGGTTCTCCACTTCATGTGGTAATTGAATCCTAGCATGTTGCTAGGGTTCCTGGATTTGGTTGGAGACATGCTGGAGTGACATTGCATGCATTATTTTACAAACCACAATGATACACACACACAAACACCCAAGTGGATGTGGTAATGCAATATCTTTCACACTGGTTCTCCACTGCATGTGGCAGTTGAATCCTAGCATGTTGCTAGGGTTCCTCGACATGGTTGGACACATGATGGAGTTACATTGCGTGTGTTCTTTTCTAAACCACACAGATAGACACACAAACACATCCAAGTGGTTGTGGTGATGCAACATCTTTCAAACTGGTGCTCCACTTCATGTGGCAGTTGAATCACAACATGTTGCTAGGGTTCCTGGACATGGTAGGACACATGCTGGAGTGACATTGCATGTGTTCTTTTAGAAACCACAATGATACACACACATGCAAGTAGGTGTGGTGATGGAACATATTTCAAACGGGTTCTCCACTACATGTGCCTGTTGAATCCCAGCATGTTGCTAGGGTTCCTGGACATGGTTGGACACATGCTGGAGTAATATTGCATGTGTTCTTTTACAAACCACAATGATATACACAAACATCCAAGTGGGTGTGGTGATGCAACATCTTTCCAACTGGGCTCCACTGCATGTGGCAGTTGAATCACAACATATTACTAGGGTTCCTAGACACGGTTGGATACATGATGGAGTGACATTGCATTTGTTGTTTTCCAAACCACAATGATACACACACATCCAAGTGGGTTTGGTGATGCAACATCTTTCAAACTATTGGTCTACTACATGTGGAAGTTGAATCCTAGCATGTTGCTAGGATTTCTAGAAATGGTTAGGCACAGGCTCGAGTGACATCGCATGTGTTATTTTCCGAACCAAAATGATACACACACATCCAAGTGGGTGTGGTGATGCAACATATTTCAAACTGGTTCTCCACGGCATACGACAGTTGAATCCGAGCATGTTAGGCTTCCTGGACATGGTTGGAGACATGTTCGAGTTACATTGCATGTGATATTTTACAAACCAAAATGATACACACACATGGAAGTGGGTGTGGTGATGCAACAAATTTCTAACTAGTTCCCCACTCCATGTGGCAGTTGAATCCCAACATGTTGCTAGGGTTCCTGGACATGGTTGGACACATACTTTAGTGACATTGCATGAGTTCTTTTCCAAACCACTATGACACACACACACACATCCAAGCGGGTGTGGCGATGCAACATCTTTCAAACTGATGCTCCACTTCATGTGGCAGTTGAATCCCAACATGTTGCTAGGGTTCTTGGATATGGTTGGACACATACTGGAGTGACATTGCATGTGTTCTTTTCCAAATCACAATGACACACACACATCCAAGTGGATGTGGTGATGCAAGATCTTTCAAACTGATGCTCCACTTCATGTGGCAGTTGAATCCTAGCATGTTGCTAGAGTTCCTGGACATGGTTGGACACATGCTGGAGTGACATTGCATGTGTTCTTTTACAAACCACAATGATACACACACATACACATCCTAGTGGGCGTGGTGATGCGACATCTTTCAAACAGGTACTCCACTACATGCATGGGGCAGTTGAATCCCAGCATGTTGCTAGGTTTCCTAGAAATGGTTGGATACATAGTAGAGTGACATTTCATGTGTTCTTTTCCAAACCGCATTGATACACACACATCCAAGTGGGTGTGGTGATGCAACATCTTCCAAAATGGCACTCCACTGTGTGTGGCAATTGAATCCTAGTATGTCGCCAGGTTTCCTAGACATGGTTAGACACATGCTAGAGTGACATTGCAAGTATTATTTTCCAAACCAAATTTATACACACACAAACACAGCCAAGTGGGTGTGGTGATGCAACATCATTCAAACTGGTGCTCCACTTCATGTCGAAGTTGAATCACAACATGTTCCTAGGGTTCCTCGACATGGTTGTACACATGCTGGAGTGACATTGCATGTGTTCTTTTCCAAACCACAATGATACACACACACATCCAAGTGGGTGTGGTGATGCAATAAATTTCAAATGGGTTCTCCACTACATGTGGCTGTTTAATCCCAGCATGTTGCTAGGGTTCCTGGACATGGTTGGACACATGCTAGAGTGACATTGCATGTATTCTTTTACATACCACAATGATACACACATCCAAGTGGGTGTGGTGATGCAACATCTTTCCGACTGGTGCTCCACTACATGTCGCAGTTGAATCCCAGCATGTTGCTAGGGTTCCTAGACATGGTTGGATACATGTTGGAGTGACATTGCATTTGTTCTTTTCCAAACCACAATGATACACACATACATATCCAAGTGGGTTTGGTGATGCAACATCTTTCAAACTAGTAATCCACTGCATGTGGAAGTTGAATCCCAACATGTTGCTAGGGTTCCTGGAAATAGTTTGGCACATGCTGGAGTGACATTGCATGTGTTCTTTTTCCAGTCACAACGATACACACACAAATGCAAGTGGGTGTGGTGATGCAACATATTTCAAAATGGTTCTCCACTTCATGTGGCAGTTGAATCCCAACATGTTTCTAGGGTTCCTAGACATGGTTGGACACATGCTGGAGTGACATTGCATGTGTTATTTTACAAACCACAATGATACACACACACATCCAAGTGGATGTGGTGATGCAACATCTTTCCCACAGGTGCCCCATTACATTTGGCAGTTAAATCACAGCATATTGCTAGGGTTCCTAGACATGGTTGGATACATGCTGGAGTGACATTGCATTTGTTCTTTTCCAAACCACAATGACACACACACATCCAATTGGGTTTGGTGATGCAACATCTTTCAAACTAGTGCTCCACTACATGTGGCAGTTGAATCCTAGCATGTTGCTAGGGTTCCTAGAAATTGTTGGGCACATGCTGGAGTGACATTGCATGTGTTCTTTTCCGAACCACAATGATACACACACATCCAAGTGGGTGTGGTGATGCAACATCTTTCAAACTAGTGCTCCACTACATGTGGCACTTGAATCCGAGCATGTTGCTAGGGTTCCTAGACATGGTTGGACACATGCTGGAGTGACATTGCATGTGTTATTTTCCAAACCACAATGATACAAACACATCCAAGTGGGTGTGGTGATGCAACATATTTCTTACTGGTTCAACACTCCATGTGGCAGTTGAATCCCAGCATGTTGCTAGGCTTCTTGGACATTGTTGGACACATACTTTAGTGATATTGCATGAGTTCTTTTCCAAACCACAATGACACACACACATCCAAGTGGGTGTGGTGATGCAACATCTTTCAAAATGATGCTCCACTTCATGTGGTAGTTGAATCCTAGCATGTTGCTAGGGTTCCTGGACATGGTTGGACACATGCTGGAGTGACATTTCATGTGTTCTTTTACAAACCAAAATGATGCACACACATTCACATCCAAGTGGGTGTGGTGATGCGACCTCTTTCAAACTGGTACTCCACTGCATGCATGTGGCAGTTAAATCCTAGGATGTTGCTAGGTTTCCTGGACATGGTTGGATACGTGCTGGAGTGACATTGCATGTGTTCTTTTCCAAACCAGATTGATACACACACATCCAAGTGGGTGTGGTGATGCAACATCTTTCAAAATGACACTCCACTGCGTGTGGCAGTTCAATTCCAACATGTATCTAGGTTTCCTAGACATGGTTGGACACATGCTGGAGTGAAATTGAAAGTGTTATTTTCCAAACCACAATGATACACACAAAAACACATCCAAGTGGGTGTGGTGATGCAACATCTTTCAAACTGGTACTCCACTTCATGTGGCAGTTGAATCACAACATGTTTCTAAGGTTCCTAGACATGGTTGTACACATGCCAGAGTGACAATGCATGTGTTCTTTTCCAAACCACATTGATACACACACACACATCTAGGTGGGTGTGGTGATGCAACATCTTTCAAACTGGTGCTCCACTGAATGTGGTTGTTGAATCCCAGCATGTTGCTAGTGTTCCTGGACATGGTTGTGAACATGTTGGAGTGACATTGGATGTTTTCTTTTCCAAACCACAATGATACACACACACATCCATGTCGGCGTGGTGATGCAACATCTTTCAAACTGGTTCTCCACTTCATGGTGCTAGGGTTCCTGGATATGGTTGGACACATGCTGGAATGACATTGCATGCATTATTTTCCAAACCACAATGATACACACACACAAACACCCAAGTGGATGTGGTGATGCAACATCTTTCACACTGGTTCTCCACTGCATGTGGCAGTTGAATCCTAGCATGTTGCTAGGGTTCCTCGACATGGTTGGACACATGATGGAGTGACATTGCGTGTGTTCTTTTCTAAACCACAAAGATAGACACACAAACACATCCAAGTGGGTGTGGTGATACAACATCTTTCAAACTAGTGCTCCACTTCATGTGGCAGTTGAATCACAACATGTTGCTAGGGTTCCTGGACATGGTAGGACACATGCATGTGTTCTTTTAGAAACCACAATGATACACACACATCCAAGTAGGTGTGGTTATGCAACATATTTCAAACGGGTTCTCCACTACATGTGCATGTTGAATCCCAGCATGTTGCTAGGGTTCCTGGACATGGTTGGACACATGTTGGAGTGACATTGCATGTGTTCTTTTACAAACCCCAATGATATACACAAACATCCAAGTGGGTGTGGTGATGCAACATCTTTCCAACTGGGCTCCACTGCATGTGGCAATTGAATCACAACATATTGCTAGGGTTCCTGGACATTGTAGGACACATGCTAGAGTGACATTGCATGTGCTTTTCGAAACCACAATGATACACACACACATCCAAGTGGGTGTGGTGAAGCAACATCTTTCAAACTGGTGCTCCACTGAATGTGGCAGTTGAATCACAGCATGTTGCTAGGGTTCCTAGACATGGTTAGACACATGTTGGAGTGACATTGGACGTTTTATTTTCAAAACCACAATGATACATACACACACACATCCAAGTGGGTGTGGAGATGCAACATCATTCCAACTGGTTCTCCACTTCATGTGTCCATTGAATACTAGCATGTTGCTAGGGTTCCTGGATATGGTTGGGCACATGCTGGAGTGACATTGCATACATTATTTTCCAAACAACAATGATACACACAGAAACAACCAAGTGAGTACGGTGATGCAACATCTTTCACACTAGTTCTCAACTCCCTGTGGAGGTTGAATGCTAGCATGTTGCTAGGGTTCCTCGACATGGTTGGACACATGCTGGAGTGACAGTGTGTGTGTTATTATCCAAACTACACTAATACACGCACAAACATATCCAGGTCGGTGTGGTGATGCAACATCTTTCAAACTGGTGCTCCACTTCATTTGGTTGTTGAATCACAACATGTTGCTAGGGTTCCTGGACATGGTAGGACACATGCTGGCGTGACATTGCATGTGTTCTTTTAGAAACCAAAATGATACACACACATCCAAGTAGGTGTGGTGATGCAAAATATTTGAAACGGGTTCTCCACTACATGTGGCTGTTGCATCCTAACATGTTGCTAGGTATCCTGGACATGGTTGGACACATGCTGGAGTGACATTACATGTGTTCTTTTACAAACCACGATGATACACACACAGATCCAAGTGGGTGTGGTGATGCAATATCTTTCCAACGGGTGCTCCACTGCATGTGGCAGTTAAATCACAACATATTGCTAGGGTTCCTAGACATGGTTGGATACATGATGGAGTGACATTGCATTTGTTCTTTTCCAAACCACACTGATACACACACACAGATCCAAGTGGGTTTGGTGATGCAACATCTTTAAAACTGGTGATCCACTGAATGTGGTAGTTGAATCCTAGCATGTTGCTAGGGTTCCCAGAAAGGGTTGGGCACATGCTGGAGTGACATTGCATGTGTTCTTTTTCGAACCACAATGATACACACACATAAGAGTTGGTGTGGTGATGCAACATATTTCAAAATGGTTCTCCACGGCATGTGTCAGTTGAATCCGAGCATGTTTCTAGGGTTCCTGGACATGGCTAGACACATGCTGGTGATGCAACACATTTCTAACTGGTTCCCCACTCCATGTGGTAGTTGAATCCTAGATTGTTGCTACGGTTCCTGGACATGGTTGGACACATGCTGGAGTGACATTGCATGTGTTCTTTTACAAACCACAATGATACACACACATACACATCCAAGTCGGTGTGGTGATGCAACATCTTTCAAACTGGTACTCCACTGCTGGCATGTGGCAGTTGAATCCCAGCATCTTTGTAGGGTTCATGGACATGGTTGGATACATGCTAGAGTGACATTCCATCTGTTCTTTTCCAAACCACATTGATACACACGCATCCAAGTGGGTGTGGTGAGGTAGCATGTTTCAAAATGGCACTCCACTGCGTGTGGTAGTTGAATCCCAGCATGTAGCTAGGTTTCCTAGACATGGTTGGACACATGCTGGAGTGACATTGCATGTGTTATTCTCCAAACCACAATGATACACACACAAACACATCCAAGTGGGTGTGGTGATGCAACATCTTTTAATCTGGTGCTCCACTTCATGTGGCACTTGAATCACAACATGTTCCTAGGGTTCCTGGACATGGTTGGACACATGCTGGAGTGACATTGCATGTGTTATTTTCCAAACCACAATGATACACACACATCCAAGTGGGTGTGGTGATGCAACATCTTTCAAAATGATGCTCCACTTCATGTGGTAGTTGAATCCTAGCATGTTGCTAGGGTTCCTGGACATGGTTGGACACATGCTGGAGTGACATTTCATGTGTTCTTTTACAAACCACAATGATACACACACACATCCATGTGGGTGTGGTGATGCAACATCTTTCCGACTGGTGCTCCACTGCATGTCGTAGTATAATCCTAGCATGTTGCTAGGGTTCCTGGACATGGTTGGATACATGTTGGAGTGACATTGCATTTGTTCTTTTCCAAACAAAAATGATACACACACACATCCAAGTGGGTTTGGTCATGAAACATATTTCAAACTAGTGATCCACTGCATGTGGCAGTTGAATCCCATCATGTTGCTAGGGTTCCTTGAAATAGTTTGGCACATGCTGGAGTGACCTTGCATGTGTTCTTTTGCGAACCACAATGATACACACACAAATGCAAGTGGGTGTGGTGATGCAACATATTTCAAAATAGTTCTCCACTTCATGTGGCAACTAAATCCTAGCATGTTGCTAGGGTTCCGAGACATGGTTGGACACATGTTGGAGTGACATTCTATGTGTTCTTTTCGAAACCACAATGATACACACACACATAAACATCCAAGTGGGTGTGGTGATCCAACATATTTCATATTGGTGCTCCGCTGCATGGGGCAGTTGAATCCCAGCATGTTGCTAGGGTTCCTGGACATGGTTTGAGACATGCTGGAGTGACATTGCGTGTGTTCCTTTCCAAACCACATTGATACACACATACAAACACATCCAAGTGGGTGTGATCATACAACATCTTTCAAACTGGTGCTCCACTTCATGTGGTAGTTGAATCCCAACATGTTGCTCGGGTTCCTGGACATGGTTGAACACATGATGGAGTGACATTGCATGTGTCATTTTCCAAACCACAATGACAAACACACACAAACACATCCAAGTGGGTTTGGTGATGCAACATATTTCAAATTGGTGCTCCACTTCACGTGACAGTTGAATCCCAGCATGTTGCTAGGGTCCCTGGACATGGTTGGACACATTCTGGAGTAACATTGCATGTGTTGTTTTCCTAACCACAATGATACACACACATCCAAGTGGGTGTGGTGATGCAACATCTTTAAAACTGGTGCTCCAATGAATGTGGTAGTTGAATCCCAGCATGTTTCTAGGGTTCCTAGACATGGTTGGACACATGCTCCAATGACAATGCATGTGTTCTATTCAAAACCACAATGCTACACACACATCCAAGTCGGTGTGGTGATGCAACATCTTTCAAACTACTGCTCCACTCCATGTGGCAGTTGATTCCCAACATGTTGGTAGGGTTCTTGGACATGGTTAGGCACATGTTGGAGTGATATTGCATGTGTTTTTTCCAAACCAAAATGATACACAGACACATCCAAGTGGGTGTGGTGATGCAACATCTTTCAAATTGGTGCTCCACTGCATGTGGCAGTTGAAGCCCAGCATGTTTCTAGGGTTCCTGGACATGGTAGGACACATGCTGGAGTGACACTGCATGTGTTCTTTTCAAAACCACAATGATACACACACACACATCCAAGTGGGTGTTTGTGTTGCAACATCTTTCAAACTAGTGCTCCATTGAATGTGGCAGTTGAATCCCTGCTTGTTGCCAGGGTTCCTGGACATCGTTGGACACATGCTGAAGTGACATTGGATGTTTTCTTTTCCAAACCACAATGATAAACACACACATCCAAGTGGGTGTGGTGATGTACATCTTTCAAACTGGTTATCCACTTCATGTGGCAGTTGAATCCTGGCATGTTCCTTGGGTTCCTGGATATGGTTGGACACATGCTGGAGTGACATTGCATGCATTATTTTCCAAACCACAATGATAGACACACAAAAACCCAAGTGGATGTGGTGATGCAACATCTTTCACACTATTGCTCCACTGCATGTGGCAGTTGAATCGTAGCATGTTGCTAGGGTTCCTCGACATGGTTGGACATATGATGGAGTGACTTTGCATGTGTTCTTTTCCAAACCACAATGATACACACAGACATCCAAGTGGGTGTGGTATTGCAAAAAATTTCAAGATGGTGATCCACTGCATGTGGCAGTTGAATACCATCATGTTGCTAGTCTTCCTGGAATGGTGGGACACATGCTGGATTGACATTACATGTGTTCTTTTCCAAACTAGAATGATACACACAAACACACATCCATGTGGGTGTGGTGATATAACATCTTTCAAACTAGTGATCCGATTTGTATGGCAGTTGAATCCCAGCATTTTCCCAGGGTTCCTGGACATGGTTGGACACATGTTGGAGTGACATTGCATTTGTTATTTTCCAAACCACAATGATATACACATAGACAAACAAATCCAAGTGGGTTTGGTGATGGAACATCTTTCAAACTGGTGCTCCACTACATGTGGCAGGAGAATCCCATCATGTTTCTAGGGTTCCTGGAATGGTTGAAAACATGCTGAAGTGACATTGCATGTGTTATTTTCCAAACCAACATGATACACACACATCCAAGTGGGTGTGGTGATGCAACATCTTTCAAACTGGTGCTCCAGTGAATGTGGCAGTTGAATATTAGCATGTTGCTAGGGTTCATGGACATGGTTGGACACATGCTGCAGTGACATTGGATGTTTTATTTTCCAAACCACAATGATACACACACAAACACATCCAAGTGGGTGTGGTGATGCAACATCTTTCAAACTGGTTCTCCACTTCATGTGGTAGTTTAATCCTGGCATGTTGCCAAGGTTCCTGGACATGGTTGGACACATGCTGGAGTGACATTGCATGTGTTATTTTCCAAACCACAATTATACACACACACAAACACCCAAGTGGATGTGGTGATGTAACATCTTTCACACTGGTGCTCCACTTCACGTGGCAGTTGAATCCTAGCATGTTGCTAGGGTTCCTCGACATGGTTGGAGACATGCTGGAGTGACATTGCATATGTTCTTTTCCAAACATCACATTAACACCCACAAACAGATCCAAGTGGGTGTGGTGATGCAACATCTTTCAAACTGGTGCTCCACTTCATGTGGAAGTTGAATCACAACATGTTGCTAGGGTTCCTAGACATGGTAGGACACATGCTACAGTGACATTGCATGTGTTATATTAGAAAACGCAATGATACACACACATCCAAGTAGGTGTTGTGATGCAACATATATCAAACAGGTTCTCCACTACATGTGGCGGTTGAATCCTAGCACGTTGCTAGGGTTCGTGGACATGGTTGGACACATGATGGAGTGAAATTGCATGTGTTCTTTTACAAACCACAATGATGCACACACATCCAAGTGGGTGTCGTGATGCAACATCTTTCCTAGTGGTGCTCCACTGCATATGGCAGTTGAATCGCAACATATTGCTAGGGTTCCTAGACTTGGTTGGATACATGCTGGAGTGACATTGCATTGGTTCTTTTCCAAACCAAAATGATACACACACACATCCAAGTGGGTTTGGTGATGCAACATCTTTCAAACTAGTGCTCTACTACATGTGGCAATTGCAGCATGTTGCTAGGGTTCCTGGAAATGGTTGTGTATAGGCTGGAGTGACATTGCATGTGTTGTTTTCCGAACCACAATGATACACACACATCCAAGTGGGTGTGGTGATGCAACATATTTCTAACTGGTTCTCCACAGCATGTAGCAGTTGAATCCGAGCATGTTTCTATGGTTCCTGTACATGGTTGGACACATGTTGGAGTGACATTGCATGTGTTATTTTCCAAACCACAATGATACACACACATCCAAGTGGGTGTGGTGATGCAACATATTTCTAACTGGTTCCCCACTCCATGTGGCAGTTGAATCGCAGCATGTTGCTAGGGTTCCTGGACATGGTTGGACACATACTAGAGTTACAGTGCCTGAGTTCTTTTCCAAACCACAATGACACACAGACACACATTCAAGTGGGTGTGTTGCTGCAACATCTTTCAAAATGATGCTCCACTTCATGTGGCAGTTGAATCCCAGCATGTTGCTAGGGTTTCTAGACATGGTTGGACACAAGCTGGAGTGACATTGCATGTGTTCTTTTACAAACCACAATGATACACACACATACACATCCAAGTCGGTGTGGTGATGCAAAATCTTTCAAACTGGTACTCCACTTCATGCATGTGGCAGTTGAATCCTAGCATGTTGCTAGGGTTCCTTGATATGGTTGGATACATGCTGGAAGGACATTGCATGTGTTCTTTTCCAAACCACATTGATACACACACATCCAGGTGGGTTTAGTGATGTGACATCTTTCAAAATGGCACTCCACTTCATGTGGCAGTTGAATCCCAACATGTAGCTAGGTTTCCTAGACATGGTTTAACACATGCTGGAGTGACATTGCATGTGTTATTTTCCAAACCACAATGATACAAACACAAACACATCCAAGTGGGTGTGGTGATGCAACATATTTTAATCTGGTGCTCCACTTCATGTGGCACTTGAATCACAACATGTTGCTCGGGTTCCTGGACATGGTTGGACACATGTTGGAGGGACATTGCATGTTTTCTTTTCCAAACCACAATGATAGACACACACACATCCAAGTGGGTGTGGTGATGCAACAAATTTCAAATGGTTCTCCACTACATGTGGCTGTTGAATCCCAGCATGTTCCTAGGGTTCCTGGACATGTTTGGACACATGTTGGAGTGACATTGCATGTGTTCTTTTACAAACCACAATGATACACACACATCCAAGTGAGTGTGGTGATGCAACATCTTTCCAACTGGTGCTGCGCTGCATGTCGCAATTGAATCCCAGCATGTTGCTAGGGTTCCTGGACATGGTTGGATACATGTTGGAGTGACATTGCATTTGTTCTTTTCCAAACGACAATGATACACACACATCCAAGTGGGTTTGGTGATGCAACATCTTTCAAACTAGTGATAAACTACATGTGGCAGTTGAATCCCAGCATGTTGCTAGGGTTCCTGGAAATAGTTTGGCAAATGCTGGAGTGACATTGCATGTGTTCTTTTCCGAACCACAATGATACACACACAAATGCAAGTAGGTTTGGTGATGCAACATATTTCAAAATGGTTCTCCACTGCATGTGGCAGTTAAATCCTAGCTTGTTGCTAGGGTTCCAAAACATGGTTGGACACATGTTGGAGTCACATTGCATCTGTTCTTTTTGAGACCACAATGATACACACACACATAAACATCCAAGTGGGTGTGGTGATGCAACATATTTCATATTGGTGCTCCACTGCATTTGGCAGTTGAATCCCAGCATGTTGCTAGGGTTCCTAGACATGGTTGGTCACATGCTGGAGTGACATTGCATGTGTTCTTTTACAAACCACAATGATACACACACATACACATCCAAGTCGGTGTGGTGATGCAAAATCTTTCAAACTGGTACTCCACTGCATGCATGTGGCAGTTGAATCCCAGCATGTTGCCAGGGTTCCTTGATATGGTTGGGTACATGCTGGAATGACATTGCATGTGTTCTTTTCCAAACCACATTGATACACACACATCCAAGTGGGTTTAGTGATGTGACATCTTTCAAAATGGCACTCCACTTCATGTGGCATTTGAATCCCAACATGTAGCTAGGTTTCCTCGACATGGTTTAACACATGCTGGAGTGACATTGCATGTGTTGTTTTCCAAACCACAATGATACAAACACAAAAACATCCAAGTGGGTGTGGTGATGCAACATCTTTTAATCTGGTGCTCCACTTTATGTGGCACTTGAATCACAACATGTTGCTCGGGTTCCTAGACATGGTTGGACACATGCTAGAGGGACATTCCATGTTTTCTTTTCCAAACCACAATGATAGACACACACACATCCAAGTGGGTGTGGTGATGCAACAAATTTCAAATGGTTCTCCACTACATGTGGCTGTTGAATCCCAGCATGTTGCTAGGGTTCCTGGACATGTTTGGACACATGTTGGAGTGACATTGCATGTGTTCTTTTACAAACCACAATGATACACACACATCCAAGTGAGTGTGGTGATGCAACATCTTTCCAACTGGTGCTGCACTGCATGTCCCAATTGAATCCCAGCATGTTGCTAGGGTTCCTGGACATGGTTGGATACATGTTGGAGTGACATTGCATTTGTTCTTTTCCAAACAAAAATGATAGACACACACACATCCAAGTGGGTTTAGTGATGCAACATCTTTTAAACTAGTGATAAACTGCATGTGGCAGTTGAATCCCAACATGTTGCTAGGGTTCCTGGAAATAGTTTGGCAAATGCTAGAGTGACATTGCATGTGTTCTTTTCCGAACCACAATGATACACACACAAATTCAAGTAGGTTTGGTGATGCAACATATTTCAAAATGGTTCTCCACTGTATGTGGCAGTTAAATCCTAGCTTGTTGCTAGGATTCCAAGACATGGTTGGACACATGTTGGAGTCACATTGGATCTTTTCTTTTTGAGACCACAATGATACACACACACATAAACATCCATGTGGGTGTGGTGATGCAACATATTTCATATTGGTGCTCCACTGCATTTGGCAGTTGAATCCCAGCATGTTGCTAGGGTTCCTAGACATGGTTGGACACATACTAGAGTTACATTGCCTGAGTTCTTTTCCAAACCTCAATGACACACACACACATCCAAGTGCGTGTGTTGCTGCAACATCTTTCAAACTGATGCTCCACTTTATGTGGCAGTTGAATCCTAGCATGTTGCTAGGGTTTCTAGACATGGTTGGACACATGCTGGAGTGACATTGCATGTGTTCTTTTACAAACCACAATGATACACACACATACAGTTCCAAGTCGGTGTGGTAATGCAAAATATTTCAAACTGGTACTCCACTGCATGCATGTGGCAGTTGAATCCCAGAATGTTGCTAGGGTTCCTTGATATGGTTGGATACATGCTGGAATGACACTGCATGTGTTCTTTTCCAAACCACATTGATACACACACATCCAAGTGGGTTTAGTGATGTGACATCTTTCAAAATGGCACTCCACTTCATGTGGCAGTTGAATTCCACAATGTAGCTAGGTTTCCTAGACATGGTTTAACACATGCTCGAGTGACATTGCATGTGTTATTTTCCAAACCACAATGATACAAACACAAACACATCCAAGTGGGTGTGGTGATGCAACATCTTTTAATCTGGTGCTCCACTTCATGTGGCACTTGAATCACAACATTATGCTAGGGTTCCTGGACATGGTTGGACACATGCTGGAGGGACATGGCATGTTTTGTTTTCCAAACCACAATGATACACACACACACATCCAAGTGGGTGTGGTGATGCAACAAATTTCAAATGGTTCTCCACTACATGTGGCTGTTGAATCCCAGCATGTTGCTAGGGTTTCTAGACATGTTTGGACACATGTTGGAGTGACATTGCATGTGTTCTTTTTCAAACCACAATGATACACACACATCCAAGTGAGTGTGGTGATGCAACATCTTTTCGACTGGTGATGCACTCCATGTCGCAGTTGAATCCCAACATGTTGCTAGGGTTCCTGGACATGGTTGGATACATGTTGGAGTGACATTGCATTTGTTCTTTTCCAAACAACAATGATACACACACACATCCAAGTGGGTTTGGTGATGCAACATCTTTCAAACTAGTGATAAACTGCATGTGGCAGTTGAATCCCAACATGTTGCTAGGGTTCCTGGAAATAGTTTGGCAAATGCTGGAGTGACATTGCATATGTTCTTTTCCGAACCACAATGATACACACACAAATGCAAGTAGGTCTGGTGATGCAACATATTTCAAAATGGTTCTCCACTGCATGTGGCAGTTAAATCCCAGCTTGTTTCTAGGGTTCCAAGACATGGTTGGACACATGTTGGAGTGACATTGCATCTGTTCTTTTTGAGACCACAATGATACACACACACATAAACATCCAAGTGGGTGTGGTGATGCAACATATTTCATATTGGTACTCCACTGCATTTGGCAGTTGAATCCCAGCATGTTGCTAGGGTTCCTGGACATGGTTGGACACATACTAGAGGTACATTGCCTGAGTTCTTTTCCAAACCACAATGACACACACACATATCCAAGTGGGTGTGTTGATGCAACATCTTTCAAACTAATGCTCCACTTCATGTGGCAGTTGAATCCCAGCAAGTTGCTAGGGTTTCTAGACATGGTTGGACACATGCTGGAGTGACATTGCATGTGTTCTTTTACAAACCACAATGATACACACACATACACATCCAAGTCGGTGTGGTGATGCAAAATCTTTCAAACTGGTACTCCACTGCATGCATGTGGCAGTTTAATCCTAGCATGTTGCTAGGGTTCCTTGATATGGTTGGATACATGCTGGAATGACGTTGCATGTGTTCTTTTCCAAACCACATTGATACACACACATCCAAGTGGGTTTAGTGATGTGACATCTTTCAAAATGGCACTCCACTTCATGTGGCAGTTGAATCCCAACATGTAGCTAGGTTTCCTAGACATGGTTTGACACATGCTGGAGTGACATTGCATGTGTTATTTTCCAAACCACAATGATACAAACAAAAAACACATCAAAGTGGGTGTGGTGATGCAACATCTTTTAATCTGGTGCTCCATTTCATGTGGCACTTGAATCACAACATGTTGCTAGGGTTCCTGGGTATGGTTGGACACATGCTAGAGGGACATTGCATGTTTTCTTTTCCAAACCACAATGATACACACACACATCCAAGTGGGTGTGGTGATGCAACAAATTTCAAATGGTTCTCCACTACATGTGGCTGTTGAATCCCAGCATGTTGCTAGGGTTCCTGGACATCTTTGGACACATGTTGGAGTGACATTGCATGTGTTCTTTTACAAACCACAATGATACACACACATCCAAGTGGGTGTGGTGATGCAACATCTTTCCGACTGGTGCTGCACTACATGTCGTAGTAGAATCCTAGCATGTTGCTAGGGTTCCTGGACATGGTTGGATACATGTTGGAGTGACATTGCATTTGCTCTTTTCCAAACAATAATGATACACACACGTCCAAGTGGGTTTGGTGATGCAACATCTTTCAAACTAGTCATAAACTGCATGTGGCAGTTGAATCCCAGCATGTTGCTAGGGTTCCTGGAAATAGTTTGGCAGATGCTGGAGTGACATTTCTTATGTTGTTTTCCGAACCACAATGATACACACACAAATGCAAGTAGGTTTGGTGATGCAACATATTTCAAAATGGTTCTCCACTGCATGTGGCAGTTAAATCCCAGCTTCTTGCTAGGGTTCCAAGACATGGTTGGACACATGTTGGAGTGACATTGCATCTGTTCTTTTCGAGACCACAATGATACACACACACATAAACATCCAAGTGGGTGTGGTGATGCAACATATTTGATATTGGTGCTCCACTTCATTTGGCACTTGAATCATAGCATGTTGCTAGGGTTCTTGGACATGGTTTGACACATGTTGGAGTGACATTGCATGTGTTCTTTTCCAAACCAAAGTGATACACACACACAAACACATCCAAGTGGGTGTGGTGATACAACATCTTTAAAACTGGTGCTCCACTTGATGTGGTAGTTGAATCCCAACATGTTGCTCGGGTACCTGGACATGGTTGAACGCATGATGGACTGACATTGCATGTGTCATTTTCCAAATCACAATGACAAACACACACAAACACATCCAAGTGGGTTTGTTGATGCAACATCTTTCAAATTGGTGCTCCACTGCACGTGGCAGTTGAGTCCTAGCATGTTGCTAGGGTTCCTAGAAATGGTTGGGCACGTGCTGGAGTGACGTTGCATATGTTATTTTTCGAACCACAATGATACACACACACATGCAAGTGGGTGTGGTGATGCAACATATTTGAAACTTGTTCTCCACCGTTGGTAGCAGTTGAATCCCAGTATGTTTCTAGGGTTCCTAGACATGGTTGGACACATGATGGAGTGACATCGCATGTGTTCTTTTCCAAACCACGATGATACACACACACATCCAAGTGGGTGTGGTGAAGCAACATATTTCGTATTGGTGCTCAAGTACATGTGGCAGTTGAACCCAACATGTTGCGAGGGTTCCTAGACATGGTTGGACAAATGTTGGAGTGACATTGCATGTGTTATTTTCCAAACCACAATGATACACACAGACAAAAACATCCAAGTGGGTGTGGTGATGCAACATCTTGCAAACCGGTGCTCCACTGCATGTGGCAGGTGAATCCCAGCATGTTGCTAGGGTTCCTAGAATGGTTGAAAACATGCTGAGTGACATTGCATGTGTTATTTTCCAAACCACCGTGATACACACACATCGAAGTGGGTGTCGTGATGCAACATCTTTCAAATTGGTGCTCCACTTCATGTGGTAGTTGGATCCCCGCATGTTGCTAGGGTTCCTGGACATGGTTGGACACATTCTGGAGTGACATTGCATGTGATTTTTCCTAACCACAATGATACACACACACATATCCAAGTGCGAGTGGTGATGCAACATCTTTAAAACTGGTGATCCACTGAATGTGGTAGTTGAATCCCAGCATGTTGCTAGGGTTCCTAGACATGGTTGGACACATGCTCCAGTGACATTGCATGTGCTCTATTCAAAACCACAATGTTACACACACATCCAAGTGGGTGTGGTGATGCAACATCTTTCAAACTAGTGCTCCACTGCATGTGGTAGTTGATTCCCAACATGTTGGTAGGGTTCCTGGACATGGTTAGGCACATGCTGGAGTGATATTGCATGTATTATTTTCCAAACCACAATGATACACAGACACATCCAAGTGGGTGTGGTGATGCAACATCTTTCAAATTTGTGCTCCACTTCATGTGGAAGTTAAAGCCCAGCATGTTTCTTGGGTTCCTGGACATGGTACACATGCTGGAGTGACACTGCATGTGTTCCTTTCGAAACCACAATGATACACACACACATCCAAGTGGGTGTTGTGATGCAACATCTTTCAAAATAGTGCTCCACTGAATGTGGCAGTTGAATCCCAACATGTTGCCAGGGTTCCTGGACATGGTTGTACACATGCTGGAGTGCCATTGGATGTTTTCTTTTCCAAACCACAATGATAGACAGACACATCCAAGTGGTTGTGGTGATGTACATCTTTCAAACTGGTTCACCACTTCATGTGACCGTTGAATCTTGACATGTTGCTAGGGTTCCTGGATATGGTTGGACACATGCTGGAGTGACATTGCATGTGTTATTTTCCAAACCACAATGATAGACACACATAAACACCCAAGTGGATGTGGTGATGCAACATCTTTCACACTAGGGCTCCACTTCATGTGGCAGTTCAATCCTAGCATGTTGCTAGGGTTCCTCGACATGGTTGGACACATTATGCTAGTATTCCTGGAATGGTGGAACACATGCTGGAGTGACATTACATGTATTCTTTTCCAAACCAGAATGATACACACAAACACACATCCAAGTTGGTGTGGTGATATAGCATCTTTCAAACTAGTGCGCCACTTTGTAAGGCAGTTGAATCCCAGATTTTTCCTAGGGTTCCTGGACATGGTTGGACACATGTTGGAGTGACATTGCATGTGTTATTTTCCAAAACACAATGATATACACATAGACAAACACATCCAAGTGGGTGTGGTGATGGAACATCTTTCAAACTGGTCCTCCACGACATGTGGCAGGTGAATCCCATCATGTTGCTAGGGTTCCGAAGATGGTTGAAAACATGTTGGAGTGACATTGCATGTGTTATTTTCCAAACCACCGTGATACACACACATCCAAGTGGGTGTGGTGATGCAACATCTTTCAAATTGGTACTCCACTACGTGTGGTGGTTGAATCACAGCATGTTGCTATGGTTCCTGGACATGGTTGGACACATGGTGGAGGGACATTGCATGTGTTCTTTTCCAAACCACAATGCTACACACACACACATCCAAGTGGATGTGGTGATGCAACATCTTTCAAACTAGTGCTCCACTAAATGTGGAAGTTGATTCCCAGCATGTTGGTAGGCTTCCTGGACATGGTTATGCACATGCTAGAGTGATATTGCGTGTGTTATTTTCCAAACCACAATGATACACACACATCCAAGTAGGTGTGGTTATGAAACATCTTTCAAATTGGTGCTCCACAAGATATGGCAGTTGAATCCTAGCATGTTGCCAGGGTTCCTAGACATGGTTGGTCACATGCTGGAGTGACATTGCATGTGTTCTTTTCCAAAACACAATGATACTAACACACACATCCAAGGGGGTGTGGTGATGCAACATCTTTCAAACTGGTTCTCCACTGAATGTGGCAGTTGAATCCCAACATGTTGCTAGGGTTCCTAGACATGGTTGGACACATGCTGGAATGACATTGCATGTTTTCTTTGCCAAACCAAAATGATACACACACATCCCAGTGGGTGCGGTGATGTGACATCTTTCAAACTGGTGCTCCACTGCATGTGGCAGGTGAATTCCATCATGTTGCTAGGGTTCCGAGAATGGTTGAAAACATGCTGGAGTGACATTGCATGTGTTATTTTCCAAACCACCGTGATACACACACATCCAAGTGGGTGTGGTGATGCAACATCTTTCAAATTGGTACTCCACTACGTGTGGTGGTTGAATCACAGGATGTTGCTATGGTTCCTGGACATGGTTGGACACATGCTGGAGGGACATTGCATGTGTTCTTTTCAAAACCACAATGACACACACACATACATCCAAGTGGGTGTGGTGATGCAACAACTTTCAAACTAGTGCTCCACTAATGTGGAAGTTGAATCCCAACATGTTGCTAGGTTTCCTAGACATGGTTAGATACATGCTAGATTAACATTGCATGTGTTCTTTTCCAAACCACAATGCTACACACACACATCCAAGTGGATGTGGTCATGCAACATCTTTCAAACTAGTGCTCCACTATATGTGGGAATTGATTCCCAGCATGTTGGTAGGCTTCCTGGACATGGTTATGCACATGCTAGAGTGATATTGCGTGTTTTATTTTCCAAACCACAATGATACACACACATCCAAGTGGGTGTGGTTATGAAACATCTTTCAAATTGGTGCTCCACAAGATGTGGCAGTTGAATCCTAGCATGTTGCCAGGGTTCCTGGACATGGTTGGTCACATGCCGGAGTGCCATTGCATGTGTTCTTTTCCAAAACACAATGATACTAACACACACATCCAAGGGGGTGTGGTGATGCAACATCTTTCAAACTAGTTCTCCACTGAATGTGGCAGTTGAATCCCAACATGTTGCTAGGATTCCTAGACATGGTTGGACACATGCTGGAGTGACATTGCATGTTTTCTTTGCCATACCAAAATGATACACACACATCCCAGTGGGTGCGGTGATGTGACATCTTTCAAACTGGTGCTCCACTCCATGTCGCAATTGAATCAAAGCATGTTGCTAGGGTTCCCTGATATGGTGCGACACATGCTGGAGTGACATTGCATGTGTTATTTTTCGAACCCCAATGAGACACAGACAGACAAACACATCCAAGTGGGTGTGGTGATGCAACATCTTCAAACTGGTGCTCCAGTGCATGTGGCAGTTGAATGCCAGCATGTTGTTAGGGTTCCTGGACATGGTTGGACAGATGCTGGGGTGACATTGCATGTGTTCATTTCCAAACCATTATGACACACACACAAACATCCAAGTGGGTGTGGTGATGCAACATCTTTCAAACTGGTTCTCCACTTCATGTGGTAGTTGAATCCTAGCATGTTGCTAGGGTTCCTAGATATGGTTGGACACATGCTGGAGTGACATTACATGCGTTACTTTCCAAACCACAATGATACACACACAAACACCCAAGTGGGTGTGGTGATGCAACATATTTCACACTGGTGCTCCACTGCATGTGGCAGTTGAATCCTAGCATGTTGCTCATGTTCCTCGACATAGTTGGCACATGCTGGAGTGAAATTGCATGTGTTCTTCTCCGAACCACAATAATAAACACACACACACACACATCCAAGTGGGTGTGGTGATGCAACATCTTTCAAACTAGTGCTCCACTACATGTGGCAATTGATTCCCAGCATGTTGGTAGGTTTCCTGGACATGGTTATGCACATGCTGGAGTGATATTGCATGTGTTATTTTCCAAACCAAAATGATACACACAAACACACATCCAAATGGGTGTGGTGATATAGCATCTTTCAAGCTACTTCTCCACTTAGTATGGTTGTTGAATCCTAGCATTTTCCTAGGGTTACTGGACATGGTTGGACACATGCAGGAGTGACATTGCATGTGTTATTTTACAAATCACAATGATACACACAGATACAAACATATCCAAGTGGGTGTGGTGATGCAATATCTTTCAAACTGGTGCTCCACTACATGCGGCAGGTGAATCCCAGCATGTTGCTAGGGTTCCTAGAATGGTTGAAAACATTCTGGAGTGACATTGCATGTGTTCTTTTCCAAACCACCGTGATACACACACACACATCCAAGTGGATGTGGTGATGCAACATCTTTCAAACTATTGCTCCACTATATGTGGGAATTGATTCCCAGCATGTTGGTAGGCTTCCTGGACATGGTTATGCACATGCTAGAGTGATATTGCGTGTGTTATTTTCCAAACCACAATGATACACATACATCCAAGTGGGTGTGGTTATGAAACATCTTTCAAATTGGTGCTCCACAAGATGTGGCAGTTGAATCCTAGCATGTTGCCAGGGTTCCTGGACATGGTTGGTCACATGCCGGAGTGACATTGCATGTGTTCTTTTCCAAAACACAATGATACTAACACACACATCCAAGGGGGTGTGGTGATGCAACATCTTTCAAACTGGTTCTCCACTGAATGTGGCAGTGGAATCCCAACATGTTGCTAGGATTCCTAGACATGGTTGGACACATGCTGGAGTGACATTGCATGTTTTATTTGCCAAACCAAAATGATACACACACATCCCAGTGGGTGCAGTGATGTGACATCTTTCAAACTGGTGCTCCACTCCATGTCACAGTTGAATCAAAGCATGTTGCTAGGGTTCCCTGATATGGTGCGACACATGCTGGAGTGACATTGCATGTGTTATTTTTCAAACCCCAATGAGACACAGACAGACAAACACATCCAAGTGGGTGTGGTGATGCAACATCTTCAAACTGGTGCTCCAGTGCATGTGGCAGTTGAATGCCAGCATGTTGTTAGGGTTCCTGGACATGGTTGGACATATGCTGGGGTGACATTGCATGTGTTCATTTCCAAACCATTATGACACACACACAAACATCCAAGTGGGTGTGGTGATGCAACATCTTTCAAACTGGTTCTCCACTTCATGTGGTAGTTGAATCCTAGCATGTTGGTAGGGTTCCTAGATATGGTTGGACACATGCTGGAGTGACATTACATGCGTTACTTTCCAAACCACAATGATACACACACAAACACCCAAGTGGGTGTGGTGATGCAACATATTTCACACTGGTGCTCCATTGCATGTGGCAGTTGAATCCTAGCATGTTGCTCATGTTCCTCGACATAGTTGGCACATGCTGGAGTGAAATTGCATGTGTTCTTCTCCAAACCACAATAATAACACACACACACACACATCCAAGTGGGTGTGGTGATGCAACATCTTTCAAACTAGTGCTCCACTACATGTGGCAATTGATTCCCAGCATGTTGGTAGGTTTCCTGGACATGGTTATGCACATGCTGGAGTGATATTGCATGTGTTATTTTCCAAACCAAAATGATACACACAAACACACATCCAAATGAGTGTGGTGATATATCATCTTTCAAGCTACTTCTCCACTTAGTATGGTTGTTGAATCCTAGCATTTTCCTAGGGTTACTGGACATGGTTGGACACATGCTGGAGTGACATTGCATGTGTTATTTTACAAATCACAATGATACACACAGATACAAACATATCCAAGTGGGTGTGGTGATGCAACATCTTTCAAACTGGTGCTCCAATACATGCGGCAGGTGAATCCCAGCATGTTGCTAGGGTTCCTAGAATGGTTGAAAACATTCTGGAGTGACATTGCATGTGTTCTTTTCCAAACCACCGTGATACACACACACACATCCCAGTGGGTGTGGTGATGTAACATATTTCAAATTGGTACTCCATTGCGTGTGGTAGTTGAATCCCAACATGTTGCTAGGGTCCCTAGAGATGGTTGGACACACACTACAAGAAAAGTTTCCGTCCGCAACAAATTGGCCCGACGGTCATCGTAGAAGGCGCGTCTTCCACGACGAAATTCTCGGCTCGGCCGTGGCCGATGCAAAACTTTTTTTCCAGTTTCGCGGCCCTCTACTACGACGGATCTGCTAAAGACATGGAGGTAGCTCAGCTGGCGCGTGGCAGAAGCAAGCTTGTCGTTTCCTCGCACAATGTTGACTCGCCGAAGTTTTTTCAGGCATGTGGGTCCCGAACATCAGTGTCTCTAGTGGACCATACTGTTCGGTGGCGCCTCCCTGATTTGAACTCAATAACGTAGCTCGAGACGTCTACCATTTAGTCAGGCTGCTAGGTCCCACATGCGAGCCTCTCATTAGAAGGATCGTGTGTATGATGGAATCTTTTTTCCTTCGCTCACGCTACCCTGTTCCGAAGTTGATATCACTGCTCGATGCATTTACCGTCTAATCAACCTCCTGGGACCCACATGTCATCCTCTCGTTAGAAGAAACGTGTGTATGATGGAATTTCTTCCTTCGCTGGCACTACCCTGTTCCGAGTTGATAGTGTTGCTCGACGCATCTACCGTTTAATCACGATGTTGGGCCCCACATGTTATCCTCTCATTAAAAGAAACGTGTATATGATGGAATTTTTTCCTTCGCTAGTGCTACCCCATTTCGAGTTAGTAGCGTTGCTCGATGCATATACCGCTTAACCAACCTCCTGGGCCCCACATGTCATCCTCTCATTAGAAGAAACATGTGTATGATGGATTTTCTTGATCGCTCATGCTACCCTGTTCCGAGCTTGATAGCGTTGTTCGATGCACCTACCATTTAATCACGCTGCTGGGCCCCACATGTCATCCTCTCATTAGAAGAAACGTGTGTATGATGGATTTTTTACCCTCTGTCGCACCTTCGTGTTCCGAACATGATAATGTTGCTCGCTGCATCAGCCGTTTATTCAAGATGGTGGGTCCTTTATGTCAGCCTCACATTAGAAGAATCGTGGATATGATGGAATTTTTCCTTCTCTAGCGCTACCCTATTCCGAACTAGATAGCGTTGCTCGACGAATTTGCCGTTTGAAAACGCTGTTGGGTCCCCTATTTCAGCCTCTCATTAAAAGAAACGTGTACATGCTAAACTTTTTTCTCGCTCGCGCCTCCCTGTTTCAAACTGGCTACATTGCTCAATGCAGTATCTGTATAAGGTAGCGCTGCTGGGTCCCACATATTAGCCTCTCTGTAAATGAAACGTGCGTATGATGTACGTTTTTTGTCCATGTCCGCTGTTTTGACCTTGGCAACTTGCTAGGTCCCAAATCTCAACCAACTCTGTGCAGGAAATGTGTCTATGCTGGGTCCTAGCTGACAACCTCTATTTGAATGAAACGTATATATGTTGTCCTGTCTTTTCGGGATCTAGATGTCAGCCTCAGAGTACAAAAAATGCTCAGAAAGACCGAATTAAAAAGATTCTAGGGTAACTCGGGCCGGATGCCCTATTTGTCATGGCTTATATTGGATGGGCTCACTATTAAATTGAATAGGCTACAGTCGGTGGCCACAAGACCACGAAAATGCCAAATTAAAAGGTATTGGGCTATGCCTGGGGCTGATAGGCTAATTTCATGGGCTATGTTTGGGCCTGCTGGGTCCGACATGTCAACTTCTCTATAAGTGCAACGTGTGTATGATTGACTTTTTTTCGGCCGCGTCCGCTGTTTTCACCGTGGAAGCCGTGTATGGTCTTACTGCTAGAGCCCTTATGTGAGCTTCTATGGCATGTTCTGGCTTGTGGGTCCCTGATGCAGCCTTGTATGTTCTGTCTGGTGGGTCCCCGATGCGAGCCTCTTTGTACAAGTATTTAAACTTTTTTTTCGATCCCACCTTCAAAACAAACTCCAGGGATGCTGCATGCTGGTGGGTCCTTGATGTCAGCCTCTCCGTAATGCGATATTGCTAGAAGAAAAAAATGTAAACCCAAGATACACACAAACACACACAAAGGCGATTCAAACAAAAGACCTTCAAATCAAATAAACGTAAACTGAGTGCCAAATACAACAAAGATATTTATAGAAAAAATATCATTAAACTTTTATTAGTACTACAACTTCTGAATTAGTCTTCTTAAAACATTTTGTGTGTCTATGTTTATCTCTTTTAAAATATAATAGGGCAGCGATCCTGGCATCTCAATTTATAAAATGCCACATAATGGTGTATTTTCTTAAAAACATGGGAAGATAGAGTTTTTTTATTATGAGAGGTGGGGGGCAATGCCCAAGAGGCCGAATTAAAAAGAGTTTGGCTATTGCTCTACGTGGGTTATATTCCATAGGCTATGTCCATAGGCTTCATTCTCAAATTTCATTGGCCTGTGCTCAGCAGTCCGCTGACCCATAATAGGCCGAACTAATATGTTCTCGGCTATGATCCATGGGCTCCTTTCTAAAATTTACGCTGGCCTGTGGTCAGTAGTACCTGACCCCGAAAAGACTAAATTAAAATGTTCTGGGCTAAAGAGGGGCCGAATGAGCTACTCCACTCCCTCTGATCAAAATTAATGTTCTCGGATTTGGCTAGATTTGGACGTGTCTAGCACTAAAATATGACTAGATATGTCAGAATCTAGAAAAATGTGAGAACATTAATTTGGATCGGAGGGAGTACTAGATTTCTTCTCCTGGTTAATAAAAATTGCATTGTCATGTGCTCTGTCGGATTCGAAACAAAGACCTCGGCTAGGGAGGGGGAAAAGCGATAATTATTTTTGGCAGATATTCATATCAAAATTCAGCAGTACAGAATAAGGTAGAAAAATTATCAACAGATTCAGAGTTAATATTCAGGAGCACTTGACCAATTCAACAGCATTTCAAAAGTCACCAATGCAGCAATATAGACAATGAAATACAATACCAGTACATCAGTATTAGTTGCACAAATGTTTTAGTAATAGCAACGATAGATCATTTGAGAGATTCAGTAGCTTACTTGCTTGAAATTCAATAGCAGTACAGAGAGAATCGGTTCCTGTTCGAGCTAGAAAAAACTAGGCCCACAATCAGTTTGGCCTGTTCTCCGAATAGACTCAATCATTAGAGCAAGCAAAACTGACGATCAAGTTTGCTTCTGTGTGAGTACCTCCTCCTTATGTCAATGCCTCTGTGACCACCCATAGCAACCCAAAATTCCCAAGACTCATCCAGATAATTGTAACAATGCTAAGTTTCAAAAGAAAAGCAAGACAATCTGATGCACTTCATCTAACAAAGTACAAGTACATCATAGTTCGTTCTACAAAATATTGTACTAATAGTAACGATAGAACATTTGACAGATTCAGTAGCATTTGGAAGATTCAGCAGTATAGAATAGACCTAAAAATATCATATAGATTCCCGGTTCATATTCAGCAGCAGTTGACAGAGTCAGCACAACATTTCAAAGTGATCGGTTGTGGCAGTACACAGACAGTGACCAAAAGAATTTACAGATTCAGCAATGCGTATATTCAAATTCAATAGATTTAGCAAGGACTGATTTAAAAGGAAAGCGAGACCATATTCTGCACTCGACCGGTCCATCTGAACAAGTACCAAACGAAACTTTTGATAGGTTTAGTAGAATTTGAAAGATGCAGCAGTACATAATAAGAAAGAATAATATCGACAGATTCACAATTCACATTCAACGTCACTTGGACATATTGAGCAGTATTTCAAAGTGACAAATTCAGTTTGCCCTTTTCTCCAAACACTCATCATTGGAAGAAACAAAATTGACGATCAAGTCTCCTTTTGTGTGCATGCCTCCTTCTCGCATTAATGTCTGTGTGTGACCTCCATATGCAACTCAAAATGCCCAAAGCCTTGTCTAGATTATGAGTTTATGACAAGGCAAAGTTACAAAAGAAAAGCAAGACCATCTACTGCACTTGATCTAAACTGAGTTGTCTTATTACATAGTATTACGATTACTTATGGTAGTTTGGTTCCAATCGCGGGGATTGGCGATGCTCGGGATGAACCATAATGGAGTCTCCTGAGATTTCCATGCAACATTAGTTGAGAAACCAACAGCTGCTTCTTCGGTATTTATACTGAAGCAATATATTTCAGGAAACGGCGTATATCCAAGTCCTATTGCATGGTGGGAGGTGTAGACATAGTTGCTTCTCGTTAGATATCCTAGGGCAACATCTGCACTGCCTACCGCAATATTAATCGGATAGTTCAATCCGAGGAAAAGGGAATATGCTCCCAAGTTAGCAATCTCTATCAATTGCTTTGAGTACACCTTGCAGACAAAACCAGTAGCATAGGTGCCACAAGTGCGACCGCAACGGTTAACACTATGATCAGCAACAACATTGCCATGACCATAATAAGTACCGCCATAAAACTCCTCATCAGTAACGCCCACGGTATGCATAAGAAGAAGGCGAGATTCATCTGCAGATATTGCTAAGAACCATAAACCAGGTTCGTGCTCATCATCATCTATGGCATCAAGGTTTCCCTCCTCGAGATGTGCGACAGGTGGTGACAGGAGCAGCATAGGACCTACAAAAAGAAATGACGGCCAAATCAGCCAACACTAGTTTACATCCATTAAAACCGAAGCTAGTGTTTAGAACATGAATGGATCAAACTTACCAAAATACAGATGATTCCAAACATAAACACTACCACTCTAAGTGGCTTCAAACACCAGACCCTTGTGGATAAGTGCATTGTTGTATCTAAAATAGCACTAGAACAAGTTCTCAAGAACTGTCCATGCATACTCATTGCCATCAAGGGTAGCAATTGAGTAGTCAAAGAGAGCGACAAGAGAGAAATCTAAATAATCAGCCGCAGCTGTGGGAGCTTGGCAAATAGCAATCTTCCAGAGGAGAATAAGGCGATCATTATGCATGAATGTAAATGGATCATTGGTGGGTACAAACTCATTGACTTGTGGGAGAGGAACGTGTTGATGAGTGTACACATTGACAAGCTCCTACTTGCACTAGGACCCAACAGTGGTGATCCAATCTCCATTGGCACCTACCCACTTCTTACCCATACAATTCGGGAACACATCATCGGAGGAGAACCTGTCCACCGGCGTTAGCTTGCATGTCGTGCCCTTGCCCTCTAAGTACTCGTTGCATTCCCATGGTTTCTTAGTCGGGTGAGAATGAAGAACACAGGGGAGGCCGAACGGCTGAGAAGCATGTAAAGTTGCACTATATTTTGCGGAGTCAAGAAGATGTTTGGACAAACCGGCGAGGCTTGCGGTGGTGATGATGTCGCATCTGGTAATGAGTTCTTCAAGCAGGCCTTCGGTAAAACATGCTGGAACATCTCAGAATCATCACTGTCCTTGCTCGGTCCTGCCATCGCAAGGGAGCTGATGGAAGTTGGGACAGTGGCTTGATTTGGTTTTCTAGAAAAGAGGGAAAATCAATGGAGGCAGGCGGGACAGAGAGAAGAACAAACACTCTCATACTGTGCGGTGAACAGGATCGAAAAGCGACAATGTGGAGGAGAAGAACGGCGGCGCTTGGCGTAGAAGTGGGATAGAGCGTATAGGTGAGGTTGAATAAAATGAAAACAGACGCATGTTCCTCTGCTCCAGTTCCCTTCAGAATAGTACTACTCTGCTCCCAGTTCCCTCCACAATAAATCTTTCTTGTAAATCAAAGAGGAAGTAGTATGTAGAGTAGGGCCCGATCATCTACTCTCTCGATGAGCCGAACCCGACTGTTTTCTTTGCTAAATTTTATGGTCCTTTATGCTAAATGCATGGACCTCAGTGTAATTTTACCTTTTTTAGGTCCTTGGTGTAAATGTAGCCCCACCATCTGTGTAAAATTCTAACCAAAAAGTCTAAGTTGTGAAATTTGAACAAATTTAATCTTAGTTGTCAACGAGTATGAAAATTCTTGGATTTCAAGCCGAACGACCAAGTTCAAGGCCATATCAACATCATACTTTATGGTGATGATGCCATGTCCAAGAATTAGCATGACGATAGATTTGGACATATTTTGAAAACAATCGAAGATGAAGTAGTGCGAAGAGTATGGCTCGATCAGCTACTCTCTTGAAAAGGATCCATACACGACTATTTTCCTTGCTTATTTTTAGCGGGGGGCTAAATGTATAGACATCGATGTAATTTTCCCTTTTTGGGTACTTGATGAAAAATGTACTTCCACACAACGTGTAAAATTCTAACCTAAAAGTGTAAGTGGTGAAATTTAGACGATTTTAAGCTTACTTGTCAATGAGTATGAACATTCTTGGATTTCAGTCGAAATACCAAGTTCAAGGCCATATAAACATCATACTTTATGCTGATGATCCCCTATCAGAGAATCTGCATGGCAACAGATTTGGCCATATTTTGAAAATAAGCGAAGAGGAAGTAGTACGAAGAGTTTGGCTCAGATCAACTGGTCTCTCGATAAGGAGACGAAACAATAAGTTTTCTTTTGTAGGATCCTTTGTCTTAAATGTATGGACCTCCATGTAATTTTCCCTTTTTGGGTCCTTGATGTAAAATGTACTTCCACCGAATGTGTAAAATTCTAAACTAAATGCAAGTGGTGTAATTTAAACGAATTTAAGCATAGGTGTCAACGAGTATGAATCATATTCTTGGATTTTCAAGACAAACGGACAAGGTCAAGCCATATCTACACCATAATTTACACATATGATCCCATATCCAAGAATTTCCATGCCGACAAATTTGGCCATATTTTGAAAACAATCGAAGATGAAGTAGTGAGAAGAGTGTGGCTCGATCAGCTGCTCTCTAGAGAAGGAGTCAAACCCGACCGTTTTCCATGCTTAATATAAGGGTCCTTTGTGCTAAATGTATGGACCACGGTGTAATTTTCACTTTTTTTAGGTCCTTGATGTCAAATGTACTTCCACACCCGTGTAAAATTCTAACCTAAAAGTGTAAGTGATGAAATTTCGACGATTTTAAGCTTACTTGTCAATGAGTATGACCATTATTGGATTTCAAGCCGAACGTTGATGTCTACGCACTTCTATTCTTGTAGACAGTTGTTGGGCCTCCAAGTGCAGAGGTTTGTAGAACAGTAGCAAGTTTTCCCTTAAGTGGATCACCCAAGGTTTATCGAACTCAGGGAGGAAGTGGTCAAACGTATTCCCTCTCAAGCAACCCTGCAATCAAGATACAGGAAGTCTCTTGTGTCCCCAACACACGCAATACATTTGTCAGGTGTATAGGTGCACTAGTTCGGAGAAGATATAGTGAAATACAAGTGGTATGGATATAAGATAACGGTGCTACAAAATAGCTTGATGGCGTGGAAAAGACTAAAGGAAAACTGAAATGAAGATGGAAGTAAGCAAACATGTAACATACCTAATTGCAAACGGTATTTCAATGCTTAGAAACAAGTCCTAGGGTTAATACTTTCACTAGTGAACACTCTCATATAAATATATTATCTTCATGATACTACTCTTAACTACTCTCCGGTTGGACACTCTAATCGTTGGTAGGGCTATAACAGCACTCCTCAAGGTAAGTCTTTCCCATCTAGATAACCCCACACTGTCACCTTGAGTACTAGATGGTTCCAACAAACACCACAATTTCATAACGACATCCAACTCCAAATATAACTCATAACAAGTATTTGTAATCTCTAGCCTAAGTGCGACCATGGTGTGCACGCTGTCACTTTCACACACATGGGGAGAGCAGAGATCTATTAAAGCACTTGAGTGGCAAGGTAGATCTATAGATTAGAAGCTCATCATCACAATATGATCATGCATAGAGAGAGATGAACACATAGCTACCGGTAGAACCCTTAGCCTCGAGAGAGAACTACTCCCTCCTCATCATGGGAATCAGCAACGGTGATGGAGATGGCGGTGGAGATCGATGGAGATGGCTGCGGGGGCACTTCCCCGTCCTGGCAGGGTGCCAAAACAGAGACTTTATGTCCCCCGAATCTCCCCTTCGGTGGCGGCGGCGCTGCGGAACTTTTCGTGGATGGAGGCTTGATGATTTAGGGTTTTCGCATCGGGAGGAATATATAGGCGAAAGGGCAAGGTCAGTGGAGGCCGTGTGGGCCCATACCACCTGGTGGCGCGGCCAAGGGGGACCTGCGCCAACCTATGGTGTGGATGGCTCCTGGCCCCTCTCCGTCTCGTCTTCTGGCTCCGTGTTCCCCCCGGTGAAATATTGACTTTGGCTTTTGTCCCGTCCAATTCCGAGAATATTCATTTTCTGACTTTCTGGAACCAAAAACAGCAGAAAACAGGCAACTGGCACTATGGCATCTTGTTAATAGGTTATTCCAAGAAATCATATGAAAAGTACTCCAAAGTGTGGACAAAACATAAGAAAGTAGATAAAACCAAGCATGGAACATCAAAGATTATGGATACGTTAGCAACGTATCAAACGACCAAGGTAAAAGCCATATCAACATCATACTTTATGTTGATGATCCCATATGAGAGAATTTCCATTGCACAAATTTCCATGATCTCTCGAGAAGGAGCCGAACCAGATTTTTTTCCTTTTAGGGAGCTTTATGATAAATGTACGAACCTCACTGTAATTATTGCTTTTTTCGCGTCTATGGTGTAAAATGTATTCCGACCAACCGTGAAAAAATCTAACCTAAAAGTAAGTGGTGAAATTTAAACGAATTTAACTTTAGTTTCATTGAGTATGAAAAATTATGGGATTTCAAGATGAACGACGATGGTAATGATCCCATATTCAAAAAAATTCACCCGACAAATTTTGCCATATTTTGAAAACAATCGAAGATAAGTAGTATGAAGAGTATGGCTCGATCTGCTACTCTCTCGAGAAGGAGCCGAACCATAATGTTTTCCTTGCTTAATTTTAGGGTCCTTTGTGCTAAATGTATGGACCTGGATGTAATTTTCCCTTTTTTAGGTCCTTGATGTAAAATGTACTTCCATGCCCGTGTAAAATTCTAACCTAAAAGTGTAAGTGGTGAAATTTCGATGATTTTTTAGCTTATTAGTCAACAAGTATGACCATTATTGGATTCCATGCCGAACGAGCAAGGTCAAGGCCATATATATCAACCATCATACATCATGTTGATGATCCCATATGACAGAATTTGCATGGCAACAAATTTGGCCATATTTTGAAAACAATCGAATAGGAAGTAGTATCAAGAGTTTGGCTCAGATCAGCTGATCTCTCGAGAAGGATCCGAACCAGAAAATTTTCCTTTTTGGGTCCTTTGTGCTAAATGTATGGACCTCAACGTAATTTTTGCTTTTTTGAGGTCCCTGATGTAAAATGTACTCCGATTGACCTTGTAAAGTTCTAACCTAAAAGTAAGTGGTGAAATTTAAACGAATTTAAGCTTAGTTGTCAACGGGTATGAACCGTTCATGTATTTAAAGACAAACGACCAAGGTCAAGGCCATATCTACATCATACTTTATGATGATGATCCCATATTCAAGAATTTGCATATCGGCAAATTTGGCCATATTTTGAAAACAATCGAAGATGAAATAGTATGAAGAGTGTAGCTCGATCAGCTACTCTCTCGAGAAGGAACTGAACCCTACTGTTTTGCTTACTTAATATTAGGATCCTTTGTGCTAAATGTATGGACCTCGATGTAATTTCCCCCCTTTTAGGATGCGTATCTGCTCAGAGTCAAATTTAATAAACTTTACCTAATTGTACGACATCAACTCAATGTTTTTAGAATCATCATGAAATATATTTTCATATTATATGCATTTGTCATTAGAAAAGTCATTATGTTTTTACATATAGTTGGTCGAAGTTTATAAAGATTGACTTTGACCAAACCTAATATGCGTACAATATTGGGAAAGAGGAAGTGGTATGAAGAGTATGGCTCGATCAGCTACTCTCTCGAGGAGTTGTACCCGATTGTTTTCAATTCCTTGTTTGGTTTTAGGGTCCTTTGTGCTAAATGTATGGACCTCAATGTTGTTCTCCCTTTTCTAGGTCCTTGTTGTAAAATGTAGTCCCACCATCCGTGTAAAATTCTAACCAATAAGTGTAAGTGGTGAAATTTAAACGAATTTAAGCTTACTTCTCAACGGGTATGAGCACTCTTGGATTTCAAGCCAAACGACCAAGGTCAAGGCCATATCAACATCATACTTTATGTTGATGGCCCCATATGAGAGAATTTGCATGCTAACGGATTGGGACATATATTTTAAAAACAATCGAAGAGGAAGTAGTATGAATAGTTTGGCTCAGATCCGCTAATGTCTCGACAAGGAACCGAACCTGAAAGTTTTCCTTTTATGGTCCTTTGGGATAAATGTATGGACCCCAATGTAAATTTCCCTGTTTAGGTCTTTGATGTAAAATATGCTCCCACCGCGACCGTGTAAAATGTTAACCTAAAAGTAAGTGTTGAAATTTAAATGAATTTAAGCTTAGATGTCAACAAGTAGGAACTTTCTTGGATTTCAAGCCGAATGACCACATGGTCAAGGCCATATCTCTACATCATACTTTATGCTGACGATCCCATATCCTAGAATTTGCATGGCGACAAATTTAGCCATATTTGTAAAACAGACGAAGAGGAGGTAGTATGAAACGTATGGCTCGATCAGCTGCTCTCTCCAGAAGCAGCTGAAGCCAACCATTTTCTTTGCTCAATTTTAGGGTCATTTGTGCTAAATGTATGGACCTCAATGTAATTTTCCCTTTTTTAGGTACTTAATGTAAAATGTACTCCCACCGCCCCTATAAAACTCTAACCAAAAAGTAAGTGGTGAAATTGAAACGAATTTAAGCATAGTTGTCGACGAGTACCAAAAATTCTTGGATTTAAGACGAGCGACCAAGGTCAATACCATATCAACATCATACTTTATGTTGATGACCCCATATCAGAGAATTTGCATGGCAACAGATTTGTCCATATTATTTTGAAAACAATCAAAGTGGAAGTAGTATGAAGAGTTTGGCTCATATCAACTAATAATCTCTCGAGAAGGAGCCAAACCAATGCAACAAAAGGTTTTCCTTTTACGGTCCTTTGTTCTAAATGTATGGACATCGATGTAATTTTCCCCTTTTTTAGGTCCTTGATGTAAAATATGCTCCCATCGGCCGTGTAAAATGCTAACCTAAAATAAAGTGGTGAAATTTTAATGAATTTAAGCTTAGTTGTCAACGAGTATGAACTTTCTTAGATTTCAAGCCGAATGACCACAAGGTCAAGGCCATATCTCTACATCATACTTTATGTTTATGATCCCATATCAAATAATTTGCATGGCGATAGATTTGGCCATATTTTGAAAAAAATCGAAGAGGAAGTAGTATGAAGAGTATGGCTCGATCAACTACTCTAGTGAGAAGGAGTCGAACCTGACTGTTTTCCTTGCTTGATTTTAGGGTCCTTTGTGCTAAATGCATGTACCTCGATGTAATATACCCCATTTTTAGGTCTAAAAGTGTAAGTGGTGAAATTTATAGGATTATTTTAAGCTTCCTTGTCAACGAGTATGACCATTCTTGGATTTCAAGCCGAACGACCATGTTCGTCAAGGCCATGTCAACATCATACTTTATGCTCATGATCCCATGTTAGATAATGTGCATGGCAACATATTCGGCCATATTTTGAAAACAATCAAAGATGAAGTAGTCTGAAGAGTATGGCTCAATCATCCACTCTCGTGAGAAGGAGCCGGACCCGATTGTTTTCCTTGCTTAAATTTAGGGCCTTTGTGCTAAATGTGTGGACCTCGATGTAATTTCCCCCCCTTTTAGGTCTAAAGTGTAAGTGGTGAGATTTAGATGATTTTAAGCTTACTTGTCAATGAGTATGAACATTCTTGGATTTCAATCCGCACGACCAAGGTCGTCAAGGCCATATCAACATCATACCTTTTATTGTGATGATCCCATGTCAAAGAATTTGCATGGCAACAGATTTGGCCATGTTTTGAAAACAATCGAAGAGGAAGTAGTATCAAGAGTTTGGCTCAGATCAGCTGATCTCTCGAGAAGGAGCCGAACCAGAAAATTTTCCTTTTAGGGTCCTTTATGCTAAATGTATGGACCTCGACGTAATTTTTGCTTTTTTGAGGTCCCTAATGTAAAATGTACTCCGATTTACCTTGTAAAGTTCTAACCTAAAAGTAAGTGGTGAAATTTAAATGAATTTAAGCTTAGTTGTCAACGGGTATGAACCATTCTTGTATTTGAAGACAAACGACCAAGGTCAACGCTATATCTACATCATACTTTATGCTGATGATCCCATATTCAAGAATTTGCATATCGACAAATTTGGCCATATTTTGAAAACAATCGAAGATGAAGTAGTATGAAGAGTGTGGCTCGATCATCTACTCTCTTGAGAAGGAGCCGAACCCTACCGTTTTGCTTTCTTAATATTAGGGTCCTTTGTGCTAAATGTACAGACCTTGTTGTAAAATGTACTTCCATCAACCGTGTAAAATTCTAACCTATAAGTAAGTGGTGAAATTTAAACGAATTTTAGCTTATAGTTGTCAACGAGTATGAACATTAATTCTTTGATTTCAAGCCTATCGACCACAAGGTTGAGGCTATATCTCTACAACATACTTTATTCTGATGATCGAGTATCCAAGAAATTGCATGGCAATAGATTTGGCCATATTGTGAAAACAATCGAAGAGAAAGTAGTATGAAGAGTATGGCTCGATCAATTGCTCTCTCGAGAAGGAGCTGAACCCGATTATTTTCTTTGCTCAATTTTAGGATTCTTTGTGCTAAATGTATGGACCTCGATGTAATTTCCCCCTTTTTTAGGTCTTTGATGTAGAATGTACTCCCACCGACCGTGTAAAATGCTAACCTAAAAGTAAGTGATGAAATTTCAAGGAATTTAAGCATAGTTGTCAATAAGTATGAAAAAATCTTGGATTTTCTAGCCGAATAACCACGAGGTAAAGACCATATCTCTACATCTTACTTTATGTTGATGATCCCATATTCAAGACTTTTCTTGGCGACAAATTTGGCCATATTTATAAAACAATCCAAGAGGAAGTGGTATGAAGAGTATGGCTCGACCAATTACTCTCTCGAGAAGGAGCCGAACCCGACTGTTTTCTTTGCTCAATTTTAGGGTCCTTTGTGCTAAATGTATGGACCTCGATGTAATTTTTCCTTTTTAGGTCCTTTATATAGAACTAGTGGACTAGCCCGCGTGTTTGCGCGGCTAGTTTTCTCATGTGCTATAGAGTATCCATTTGAGTCCTCGTACGCATCTTCTAAAAAATTTGATCTGTCTAATGGCATGAATGACAGTTGCAGACTACAGCGATATCGAACATGGAAGGATATGTTTAGTGTGCTTACAAACTAATATAATATGATTACTTGAAAATCTCTCCTGAGATTCTGGCTCGATTCTTCACAAATTGTCCCGCACTGGATCGAATATTGTTCATCCATTATTCAATGACTCAATATTGTGAGCTTGGTGTCTCAAAAGAATTTCTAGGCATCACTTATGAGGTGGTAACTTGTCTATCTATTGGGCATCGACCATGCTGTGGAAGGCCTTAGAGCATCTCTAGTGGCTTGTCTAAATTTGGTAGTCTACATCTTCACTTTATAGATAATGGTGTAAAAAGATTCCTTTTTACACGACTTTAGTTTTCTAGTGGATAGTCTAAATTTGATAGTCTATATGTCCATTTGCACACAAATAGTCAATATACATAGCAAATCAGTACAACAAATGCTCTGATTTGACGCGGGAGCGAGCTCGCGAGCGACCAACTATGCTTTAGACATGGTGGCTCGGTTGTCCAAATATGGACAACGAGTAGCCTGTTTGGAGGATGTCTAAATTTTAGACCACCGGATACACAAGCTACCGGAGGCATTTTTTGGTCCATGGTGGTCTATAATTGGCTTAGACTACCAGATACACTAGCCACTAGAGATCCTCTTAGACTGGTCATAGTTGGAAATATACTACTCTAGTTCATGTTACTATGTACCTTCCTGTGTGTACGTAATTGAGCCGAAGGTAGAGACCTTATTTTTTTAGAAATGGCTCTGGAAATATTCCGTACCGAGAAAGGCTAGGACATTACTACCTTTGTTTGGGATTATTAGTCCTAAGGGCCAAGTTGATAATAACAATACACTCCATAACTCTCTCCCTTTAATCTATGAATGCACCAATATTCTTAACATGCATGAGAAAAATGTGAGGAAAAGAAGAACATGCATTAGAGGAGAGAGACTAATAAATGAGATAGCCCTTATAATCTCAAACAATATAAAAAAGCTCTCGGGTCCTATAATCCCAAAAAGAGGTAGTACAGTAAACTATTTTTATAGTCATTGGACTATAGATACTCCTAGGATAGGATAGGATATTATGATTCTATATCTTTTGATCTGTATAGACAAATTCAAAATCCGAGAGAGGTAAATTCTCTTGCCTCACCTCCACCGAAATATTTCGAGTGGTCACCCGCCCCAAGTTGTAGCCGTACGAAATTCCTTTTCTACCCCTGACAATGGCCTATATACTAATGTCGGGGCGTGGGTATGGTTCGTAATCCCCCTCCCCCCAGGGGATCGGGGGTCCCCACTGCTCTGAAGCTAAGTAGTCCACCATCCACCTATGCCATTCCCCCAAAGCACTCCGAAAAACCCTAACCCCTTTCTCACCTCCGGCTCCTACACCACCGCACCGGCCCATCCCCATAGAGCTTCGTCGGCCTACATGCCACCCAACCCCCTCTGACCTCCAGCAGCTGCACCACTGCACCATAATCATCTCTGCCGCACTTCGCCCGCCTACACGCCACCCAACCCCCTATCTCACCTCCAGCTCTTGCACCACCGCATCGGAACATCACCGCCCCACTTCGCCAGCCCACACGCCATCCCAAACCCCTATCCCACCTCCGGCTCCTACACCACCGCACTCCGTCGGCCTAGACGCCATACCTCTATACCATATACTCCTGACCAGTCTACGGGATCAGCCGACGTCCACCTTACCGAACCCTAGTTAACCTGGCACCTTCTTCCATAAAACCGTGTTAGTTTTGCCGACTCCCTCGTCCACATCACCTTACCTGCTTCACCTACGCCGGTGTGCGCTGCATTAGATCTGCTTCACAGACTCAACTGTCCACTACACCAGATCTGCTTCACCGACGCTCTTGTGTAGCGCCTCAAATCCATAATCGGTCGTAACAGATCTGCTTCACCGATGATGCCGTGCACTACACCGGATCTCCTTCACCGGCCATCTTGTCAAGCAAGCCAGACCCATCAACAACCTCCACAAATCTGCTTCATAAACGCCGCCAAGATCTATCTGCTTCAGCCCGACTCACCACTACCGGGCACCCTCGGCATCCTTGACGTCACCCGCAAAGATGGCGTGTATGCCTAAATGATGCCCTGGCCTAGGTAAACCACATCTGCTTGTTCGTTCATTTCAATATAGGAAGTATGATCCTGCGACAGTGAACTACATTTCTGTATTGGTGGTAAATTCCTACCTCAATACTGGCTAAATTGATATCCCACTCCCCCTTGATAAATTCGGTGTAGTCTATGTTAAATCCAGGAGTTAAACTACTCCTTCTGTTTCGAGATATAGGGCATCCTTGTTATGCGTGTTTTTCTTTGACCAAGAATTACTCTTAATATACATAAACAATTTTGGTAGTACAAAACATACATCATTAGAGTTCATTGGTATTATGCAGTTCATGGCAAATGTTAATTCACTGAACATGTGAGGCTACCTACTTGTTCAACAAGTTCACAAGTTATGTCATCATAATGTGCACTTGCTTTGTATGTTGCTACAATACTGACTACATGTAATTTTGGAGTTCATTGGTAGTTTTGAGCCATTAAACATGTAGGTTCACATTCCCTGCTCGACAAGTTCAAAATTTATGCTATTTTAATTTCAATCCGGTTGTTCTAAGCAAACACAGTAACTGCCTTCTCTTATGTAATTATTGCAAATTTTATGTCATTAAACTTTTTAGTTTTGCATTCCCTCTGCAAGTTATGCCATTATTATTTGTTTCAATTAAGCTCCGACAGTAGCTGCCGCCTATTGTGTACTACTCCCTCCATTTCAAAATATGATAGGAGTGTATCTAGGCACCATTTAGTGAGTAGGTTTACTGCAAATGTACATGAACCTACGCACTAAAAGTGGTCTAGATGATGACTTATACTTTTTGAAACGGAGGGAGTACATCCATTCCATAAAAGAAGGCCTATACAACTTTAAAGTCAAACAATGATGACTTTCACCAAGCACATAGAAAAATATATTAAGGGTTAATTTGTTGCATTTCTGTCTATGAAAATATATACCCAGGTGTATCAAATGGCCTTGGTTTGGTATGGTAGATGTTCCTGGTATGTTCTACAAACTTGGTCCAATTTTGCGCCGATTGACTTGCGAAAAATTTATAGGCCTTATTTACTTTGGATTGGGTGTAGCATTACATGGCATGTTTTAAGGCACTTAATATGGTTATCTGCATGCCCTGCTATATAAATTCAAGTTTCTCAATTATAATTTCTGTAGCATCAGTATCTACCTTCTATTATGTAGTTCATGGCATTTTAAGTCACTTCACAGATGGGTTAGCATTCCCTGCTCTATAAGTTCACGAGATATACCATTGTAATGTCTATCTTGTTCGTCCAAATGTTAGTATAGTAACTGCCTGCTCTGTAGAAGCTGACACTTTTATGGCACTTCTCATATTTGTTTACAATCCTATTTCATAAGTTAAATCATTGTAATTTCTCTCTTGTTCGTGCTAAGGAGTGATTGTAACTGCATTCGATTTTATAGCCACTATCTGATATTATTTCCTCCCACAGGTAACACGGAGAATCGTAGAGTGAATCACCCCTACAATCTTGTAAGTACCAGTTGCTTTGTATTGTTGAATGCAAACCTGTTTTATGTGAATGAGTGGTCTGAACCTATATGCAGAGGAGCAACAATAAAGTAGATGGATCGTCTATCCAAGTACTCGATGCGGTGGATGTCTTCAAAGAAGGAACTGACAACAGGATGTCCTCCAATGGGACTGCACAAAAAGAAATAGTAAGTCTCTTGTTTTTACTGAGATGTGCACAGTGTCATATGCTTGTTTGTACGAGGTACCACATGATTCGGCTAATGAGAACAAGGTTGACCATATCCAAGACTGGACAAAAACTAGACATAAATCCCTCGATTTATAATTCCATGTGCTCACTTGATTTTGGTGATGATCTATTCTTTCTATATTTTACTTGTGTTCAGCTATCTATCTATTATGTGGTGGTAATTTAAGTATATGCACTTTTATGCTAATTTATAGTCTATTATTATATTTTTTTGCTATAATTAAGAGTTTGAAAGCACTCTGGAGGTAGTCACATTGTCTAGTGTCGCCACCACATGAGTTGACCAATGATTAGAACAAGATGACCTTTATTGGTACTGCACAAAGACCAAACGTAAATCCCTTGATTTGTAATTCAATTTGCTCCTCAATAATGGTGGATATCTCTTTTTGCTATATTTGACTGATGATCTTCTATCTATATATATATACACGTTAACTAGACCATGATTAGGTGGTGGTGATTGAAGTATATCCACTTTAATGCTAATCTATATTCTATTATAATATTAGAGATCGCCACCATGATTGATCTTACAATACTAGTCCAAGTTACTCTACCAATACTAAAGGGTGTCTAGATACATTTTTTTAAGAAAACCCATGACATCTTATATTTTTAAACGGAGGGAGTTCTATCTAGACTACTCATAGTGAGATTGGCATAGCTATTATCATCTAATATGATCCCCAGTTACTATATATATGTACTATAACCATGTCAATATGATCTGGAAGTGTATCGTGCACCTGTTGTTTGATTGCTTAATTCATTACCTCAATAGCTACTGTACATGATGCACATATAGAGTCTATTGCCAATTTGATTCTTTAGTTTGCTCATCATTAAAGCAATGTAATGATTTTGTTAACTTAAACGGTCAGAGCACCGCCCTGTCAAGGCGAAGCTGCGGGTTTGAGCCCCATCAGTCCCAAACTAGGGATGGCAATTTCTATGAGAAATACAATGTTTGATTAATAATAAACAAGGAATTTTCATCTATACATCTTTAGATGATCTTGTGAGTTTAATATTAGCCACCATATGGTTCAATTGGTTATGGTTCCTGTGTATTTTTAGTTGACTTGCGATTGCATCAATGCTACATTCTGGCATGGTTCCTAGACATACATTGTTTAACTACTTCATTGACATTGCAAGGTGCACAATGTATCATTTGCTCGTTTGTCTACTGGATTTTCTTACCTGGTTATATGTACAATGATACTCTCAGCAGCTGGAAATACAATAGCTGTAGGCATTACAAAGAAGGTTTGTGCTACTTTTTGGATGCATCCAACTATTATTTTGGCAGCAAATGACCCATCTATTTTTTTCTCTTCTTTTTTATTTACTAGCCCAATGATCAAAATATATGAATGATTTGGATACTGAAAAAGGAATGGTTGATATCTTGTTTGTCTGAAATATTCTAGTAGTCTATTTAAGACACTTGGTATATTGCTTGTTTTTCCAAGGTACTATCATAGTTGCCTGATGATTAAAGCAATGCCACATGTGGTTGGAGGTTACTTTTTTGGCTAGTTCATGCTATAGACCATTTTTAAACACTATTCTTATATTTTAGGTTAATGCTTTTTTGTCCCGACCAGTTCTAAGCAGCTGAAGGAATCTCATGCACCTCTTTTTGTTATATTTCTATATTTCTGTTATGCAATGATATGATTAGTTTATGAGGGAAAGAGTCTAGTTGCTTGATTCCCTACATTCATTACCACACTAGTTCGGTTAGTCTGCATGAGACACACATGTTCATGGCTTGATTTGTAATATTAGGAAAATGCCAAATTTGAAATTCTTTGACAATAAACATGGTGTTTTTGCCTGCTTTGCTGCTCTAACTTAATATGTCTTAGTTTCAGCATGCAAATAACCTATAGTGTTTCTTCCGGAGTGGCTATGATACTGGCACATGTACGCATCGGTCTAGGACATCGATAGTTCCTGTTATTCCGGAAAGAGATGTACGAGGCACATCATTAATTGATCCTGGCCAATGATGAATTTGAATTATTTTACATATAAGATGGCTGCCAGTTAGCTGGTACGCTATGCTGACTTGTTTTCTTTGTTTCAAGATGCACATGAAGCTATGGGGCAGAAGGGAGGAATCCTACGTTAAGTATTGAGGTCATTTCACAAAGTAGCAGTGAGAGTGATTATTGCTTGCATCGGCCCACGATTTTAGTTTTTCCAACAGAAAGAGGTGTTACAGCTGCACTCCAAACAATTGATTTAATTGAACAAGAAACAGAGCAAATAGATGGAATAATCACGATTACACATGAACATATACAAGAACAAAAAGATCGAAAAGATTTGACGGACCGTCTACTTGATAATCTCCTCCGTAGATGTCATGGTATGCCAGTTGTTACTTGTATGGGGATGTAAGCTCCGTAGTAGAAACCCTGTTCCTTGGGTCTCAACCAGCTAAGGTCAAGAAGGCAGTTTTGCATGAGTTCAACGCAACTCTCCCGGCTGTCTCACAATTCTTGGACTGGTCGAAAGTGGCAATCACCTTTGACCGTGCTAATCATCCGCCTAAGTTACACAGGCGAGGAAAATACTCCTAGTCGTTAATCCACTTATTGATGGCTATGGTTTCTCCAAGACTGTCATGGATGGTGGCAGCAACATCAATATTATATATGTCGAAACACTACGTCGGATGCGGATATCAGAGACTCAGCTGAATCACAGCTTTGTGATCTTTCACGGAGTTTTCCTAGGAAGACAAGCAAATTCCCTGGGAGATATCACTTTGGATGTTACCTCCGGAACTCCAAAGAACTATTGGACAGAGGCACTTTCCTTCAAAGTGGTCCCGTTCAAGATCGCGTACCACGCTATATTCAGACGTCCAGCTTATTGGGCTTTTATGGCTCGTTCGTGTTACATTTACAATATGATGAAAATTCCAAGTCCCAAAGGCATGATCACCATCATGGGAGATCGGAAGGAGGCATGAGACTGCAAGGACGGAAATGTCGCCTTTGCTGAATCCGTGCTGCACGCCCAGGAGTACTAAGAGATCAAGAAGACCATTGATCTGTCTGAGATGCCCGCGATGAAGAAGAAGGTGACAAAGCCAACTCCAGAGTTCAAGGCATCGGAAGAGACGAAGAAGATGCCGTTGAAGGATGATGACCCCTCCAAGGTGACCCAGATAGGTGTAGGCCTAGATAGTGCATAGGAAAGCATGCTCGTCAAGTTCCTCCAAGCAAATCAAGATATCTTTGCATGGCAGCCATCTGACATGACCGGAGTACCTAGGGAACTTGCCGAGCACTCTCTAAATGTACACCCAAATTCTAAACACGTTAAACAATCCTTACGACGTTTTGGCGATGAAAAGCGAAAAGCAATAGCTAAGGAACTAGCCCGGCTCGAGTTAGCCAGATTCATAGAAGAGGTCATCCACACTGAGTGCTCGGCCAATCCTGTAATGGTCCCTAAAAAGGACACCACCACTGATTTAAGGATGTGTGTTGATTATACTTCCTAGAACAAGGCTTGTCCAAAAGATCCGTTCGCTCTGCCTAGAATTGATGAAGTTATCGATTCTATGGCAGGCTCGGAACTCCTATGTTTTCTCGACGCATATTCTTCTTATCACCAAATTCAGATGAAGGAATCAGACAAAGTCAAAACTTCATTCATAACCCCCTTCGGAACCTTCTATTTTATTACGATGCCCTTTGGGCTCGAGAACGCAGGAGCTATGTACTAGCGCACTATGCAGCGTTGCCTCCACGATCAAATTAGACGCAATGTACATGCATATGTGGACGACATCGCGGTGATGTCCAAAAAGAAGGAAACCTTAATTTCCGACTTGGAGGAAACATTCACCAATTTACACAAATACAACATAATGCTTAACCCGAAGAAATGTTTCTTTGGAATACCGGCCGGAAAATTGTTAGGTTTCGTCGTGTCTAAAAGATGCAAAGAGGTGAACCGAGACAAAATTAAGGCTATACTCAATATTTCTAGGCCGACTCGCCTGAAGGACGTTCAAAGACTAACTGGTTGCATTGCCACAGTTAGCCGGTTTGTAAGCCGGCTCGGTGAAAGAGCCACACCACTCTACAAGCTCCTGAAAAAGACCAAAAAGTTTGTTTGGACTAACAAAGCTGAAGCTGCAATACAAGACATGAAAGTTGTACTCTCATATGCTCCTATCCTTGCAGCACCGGAACCTCAGGAACCGATGATGGTCTATCTCGCCGCGAAAAACAGTGTTGTCAGTGTCGTCATGGTGGTGGAGATACAAGAGGAAAAACAGTAACACCTGGTGCAGTGTCCGACTTATTACGTTAGTGAAGCCCTAACTGAATCAAAGCAGCGGTATCGCACTATCAAAAGCTGGCTTTCAGTGTGGTCTTCGCATCCTGGATGTTGCAGCATTATTTTCAAGAACATCCAATTACCGTGGTGAGCACATGTGAGATCCAGGCACATGGCTTAATAGGATTGATAGGATATCCATATCAACAAGTTGCAACTTCTTTTCCAAAAGCTCATTCGAAAAGAACTCTAAGGTTAAGCGTGCTTGGCCTAGAGCAATTCTAGGATGGGTGACCGACCGGGAAGTGGGTAACCGGGTGCGCACGAGTGAGGACAAAGTGCGCAGAAAAGACTAGTGTTGGTCTGTGGGGATAGTCTAGATATCCTATTAAGCTGCCAGGAGTGACACCCCCAGGCCCAGGAGTGGACGGGGTGTTACAAGTGGTATCAGAGCTGACCCTTGCAATTACACGGGTGTGTCCGGGTCAGTGGTGGGACATGTGGAGCATGGCGCGTGTGGCCCGGAGTGTATTTGGGGTCTTTCAGTGCTACGTATCTCCGTAAGAAGGAGTGTATCTGGGGTCTTTCAGTGCTACGTATCTCCGTAAGAAGGAGTAGAAATCTTACGATAAATCCATGAAGGCGAATGCGGCCATCATGTTGCATCCAAATCTTTAGTGGCAAAAGCTTTTCGACATGGATTTTTCTAGCTTACAACCAAGGAAGATGCTGAACGGCTGGTCAAGATGTGCATAGGCTGCCAAAAGTACGCCAAAAAAGCTCATGTTCCGGCTAATCAGCTGCGAACAATACCTATAACATGGCCTTTCGTGGTCTAGGGGCTTGACATGGTAGGACCATTTAAACGGGCTCCAAGTGGATTTACTCATCTCTTAGTGATGGTGGATAAATTCATAAAACGGATTGAGGCTAAACCCATCACTAGTTGTGATGGAGCAACAGCCAGAAGATTTGTCGAAGATGTCATAATCCGATACGGTTATCCACATAGCATTATCACGGACAACATGAGTAAAAACTTTTCTATGGGAGAGCTTGTCAAATTCTGCGATGAACAAAATACCGGTCTTGACATTGCGTCAGTCGCACATCCACAAGATAATGGACAAGTCGAAAGAGCAAATGGTTTAATCCTACAGGGCCTAAAACCAAGACTCGAAGCACCACTATGACGTGCTGCAGGGGATTGGGAAGCGGAATTACCTTCTGTGGTATGGAGTTTACGAACAACTCCGAACAGGTCAACAGGATACACACCTTTCTTCTTGGTCTATGGTGCAAAAGCAGTTCTTCCTAGTGATTTGATTCATACTTCTCCCCGAGTTGCTGCGTATATTGAAGAGGATGCCGAAATTTCTCGACAAAATGATCTCGATTTAATCGAAAAAGTTCGCGTCATTGCTTGGATGAGATCAACAGCGTATCAGCAGAAGTTACGCAAGTACCATAGTTAGAGCGTTAGAAACCAGTCTTTCAATAAGGGCGATTTAGTTCTCCGGTTCATGCAGAAAAGAAAGCACAAACTTTCCCCAATATGGGAATGACCCTTTTTAGTTATCCGAGTATTGCACAATGGTTCTTACTATCTAACTGATATGCGACTAGTCAAAGAAAGACCTGCTACTAAGAAAAGAAAGAGAGCTGGAGGCAATACAGACCCAGAAGAATAAGATAGACCGTGGAATATTGCTCAGCTACGTCCCTTTTAGTCTTAAATTTTCTTTCTTTGTAAATCATATATGTGTACATGTTCAATGACAAATAAAGTATTGGTTGCCTCAATTTTTCTGAGAAGTTTTATATTACCATCTTATTTCCGAATGATCATGTCATAGTCGAAAATCCTAGAATACTTGAAAGTACTTTATGCTCATGTTTCTTCTGGTTAAGATTTTTGATTCTAAAAATGATACCTTCGGGTATAAATCTAAATTTTCTAGTTTGTACTTCGGTTATTTATCTGATTGACGGATGCAGGCATTTTCCTAATAGTGAATTGTTGGTACTCGAAGCCGGCTTTGTTTCCGAGTTTAAACTGGTTTAGCAATGGATCTCCGTTGCTCGGCAAAGTTTCCGTATTGAAGGTTGGTCGGCTCACGAAAGGGACGAGGCGGAAAGCTAGATAAACGATAAGTATAGAAAAACATAAGTGCTTATGTAAACATTTCAGGCACATGAAAGTAAAGCCAAAAGTGCTAAATAGAAGTAGAAAATCTTAGCACTAGCAAAAGTATTACACTACTTATTTACAACCCGAATTGTTTCAGAATAACACAATGTTTTTCTGATGCTCTACGATGTAGGAGAACAGGTAGGAGCTGCCGAATCACTGGAGACATCGACCTTGCCTTGATATCTCTCTGAGACGTTCAAATCTGAAATGGTTTGTTCGTCGTCGGAGAGTTCAGCTATTATTTCAGCAGGCGGAGGAGGCGTCTCCACGCGAGTGAAGAAAGGAGTGTCGTAGCTGGTCAGATCAGCTATGTGACATCCATATCCGGCACAGGAGTCCATGATGGCCTTGATATCTTTCTCCTGTCCATCTTCATCCACAGTCGAATACCCTCTGGTTACTTGCCAGATTTCCATGCTTCCATGGTGGCTCATAACCATGGTGAGAACGCTCTATGCTGCGGTTCGTGCATAGGATATGTTCCAGTCCTGGATGAGCTAGGGCATCTTCTTGGACTTGTCTCGCACCTCAAAGCCGGATATTTTGTGCATGACCGCCACCTTGAGTACTTCGCCAATATCCTCCCAAGACTGGTGGAAATCGTGAAGCAAATCACCAACTTGTGTAAACCGGCTGGTGCGAGACTCGGTGGAGGTAGAGTCCAGTAAGTTTAGAGGACCTACGCATATATTGCAAAGGGTAGTAGATATATCCGAACTCCCAGAATCCGAAAAACAGAAAATCATAAAATGGGAAACATACCGAAGATGACATCGTCAACTTTGGTCTTCTCTTCCCTAGGGCTCTGGAGTTCAGCCCGGAGTGCTTCGAAGATGTCCTTCTCTCTGAATAAAGCATCACTGATATCCGAGATCTTTTGGTCATGGGCCGTGATCCTTCAATCACGTTCTTCAGTGGACATGGAAGAGGATTCAAGGACTTGAGCAATGCTCCGCTCGTGATCCGCCTTCAACTTGTCTAGCCCCCGACATAAGTCGGTGTTCTCCACCTCCAAGGTCTTAAGATTCTCAGCTTCTTCAATCATGGCACATGATTGTTTGACCAGTACTGTAAGAAAAACAGAAACAGTTGAATAAATAATTCGACTATGAAAGAAAGACCAAGGTTTAGGAATAAAATGTTTACCTTCAGCCTCATCTCTTGACACCTTTAATTGAGTATTTTCAAGACGGAGAGCTCTAATATATGTCTGCTTGTTGTAGATATTCTTTAACAATTCCTTGTTATACGAATTAACTTTCTGTAAGTTAGAATACCCAGAGTCAGAAGTCTACTAAAAACTCGAGGTAATATTTTTGCTAATATCAGCACGAGCCTTGGGGGCTACACTAGTTCATTCTTTGGCATCCTATGAAAGCATAAACCCGGATTGTCTATCCAACTTCATGCTTGGGGGCTAGAGGATATGATACGAAATAAAGTAAAAAACTGGAGTTGCAAATTTGACTTACATGATGTTCATGAGTAAGCTTACTTAAGCTCATGGTCACCTCGGTGATAACCTTCTCGGCGAGGGTCAGTAGGATTACCAGTGCAGGAGGAACCACACTGGCTCTTAGCCTATCGTCACAAAGACAGATCTGCTCGAGAAGTTTGGAGTACTTGATGTCTTCTGCTTCTTGTGCCTCCTCCTCGGTAGTGATGTTTCGGCTTTCCAAGCATTGTTGGGCCAGCAGTTGGATCTCTTCTGTAGATTTCCAGGTAATGCCAAGTTTGGTAAGACCGAGATTGTTGAGGAGGTTTTCGGCAAAAACCTCTACCGACGGATCATTACCCATTGAGGGTTCACCCTTATCAACTTTCGAGACACTCATAGTGACGTCGGTCTGCGAACCAAGGTTCGCTGGCTTGGAGTGAGGAGCCGGATCTTCTGCGATGGTCGGAGATGGAGTGATCTGCGGCGCTGTAGAAGGTTGCAGGGCAGGAGTCGGAGGCGCTATGGCAGTAGAAGTCAAATTCAGTTTTGACTGGCCCAGGGGCTTCGACGAGCCTCCTTCCCCCTTTCCCTTGGTGACGTTTTTAGCTCTATGGAGGTAATAGAACAAAGATCATTATGCCTCAGAAAGATTTACGAAATAAAATACAAAGAGCTTGTGAAAAGTTACCTCTTCAAAATGGGCACTTCCTTTGTGCCAATGGAAACTTTCGGAGCCTTGGGCTTTCGGGTAAAGGTCTCCAGCAAAGGAACCAGTTCTCCATCATCCTGAGAGATCTCAGGAGGATATCCCTCGACAGGAGCAATCTCCGACTCGGGGAGGTTAGCAAGATGAAAAGAAAAAATATCCCAGTATTGTGAAAAGAGACAATAATGTAAAGATGAACACATGATTCGAGTTATTGTTGGAAACTTACTGGTAGCACATGATTATCAATCGTATGCATGTCCAAGGATAGCTCCGGGATTTTCCTCTCGATCCGCTCCCGTATCAACCATCTGATTTGGGACTCATAGTCCTTTTTCGAGTAAGGATGGGAGAAGATCCACAAAGTGTCTTTCTTCGATGACATGATGGAGTGCATAATCCGGTCGCCATGGTGTTGGAGAGGTTGGATATGGCGTGCCGGCCAGCAGTGAATCAAGTCGGACCCTTTAAGGCCCTTGTGCTTCATCAGATATTCAATCCTCCTCTTGGCGAGAAGCAGATCATCACTAAGAGCCGGCGCATCTGCGTCCTAGGACTCTTGGGGCGTGGCGGCACCATCGACAAAAGCCGGCAAAGCAGTAGCTTTGCCGAGAGCTCGTATATACTTATGATAGAAAAAGGTGGATGGCCATTGTTTCACCGACTCACTAGCCTTAATCCTAGGATAGACACGTTCTCTCCTAATAGAAAAGCTAAGAGTCCGGTAATGTATGGATTACCGGAGGTGATAGAGTTTCTCTAGGTATGAAAGTAGTACCGGAAGAGAATTAGACTCGGCCTAATGCCGAGATACCCCTCTCACAAAGAAGCATAAGAACTCATCTGTAAGAGAGAGTTCAGGGGGAGATGGTTGAGTTGAACTCCATAGTAATCTATCACCTCAGAGAAGAAATATGAGGGTGGAATGCTCAAACCTTTGTCGAGGTGGGTGCCAAAATGCACCCGCTCGCCAGCGTTGGGGGTGGGGACAGTTTGTCCATAGCCGCTCAGCCAGTCAACGGCGCGGAGGAGCCCTTCATTCTCGACGACGCAAAGATTGGCTTCATCCGAGATGCAGGGGATCTAGACCCCGTGAAAGCTCTCCTTCTCCGCTGCCGACGCCATCGGAGCTGTCGCCGTCATGCCGGAAGATGAGGCTTCATCCATTTTCTATGCGCGGTGACCTAGGATGGGCGGCGCTGGGGGATTTTGGGGGAGGCAGAGGAGCTCTATTCGTGGGAAGCATCGAGAGGAAGGAATGAGCACAAGTGTTGGTGAAGAGAAGAGGGAGAAATCTCAACCCCTTATATCCTTCATCCGCGCCAAGATTCGTGAAATGTAAACAGTGACCATGCCACGCGTCGTAGAAGGAGCTGGGTAACTCCCTCACGATGATTATGTCGCGTCGATCTCTGGACTCGCATTAAAACAATGCCTCGGTTCTGCAAAAGGCGGACCCACCAACGGTTGTGCTGACGGGAATGTCTGTCAGTGACGTGACTTGACCATGACTGGTATCAGATTATGTCAGAGACCAAGTTCCAGCTTAGTTTGAATTTTAGGATAGAAACCCGAATAATGTATTTATAGGTCCGACTCGTTTTGAGACCTGGATCCTATCCTTTCTTTTGAAGTTTCAGGAACCCTTCAAGATTATGCAAGTCGAAGATCAAGCTAGACGATGATGAAATCCGACTCTGGATCTTGGAGGCTTCCGGGGGCTGCTGTTGGGGATATACTTTCTGAGTATCCTCATTGTGCCTCGCTGACCAGGGTGGCCCACTTTGGGTTAGATCTTTTCTTCACAGGCAGCCTAGCCAGGGAGAAGAGTTAGAGTCCAGTCCGGCTACGGGAAGGCCCAGAAGACTTATCGACATAGGAATGTTATGTTACTTGTAGTTCAAGATGTACTCTGTAACCCACTCTTAGTCATAGCCGGATAGGTCTCTCCTGTAAACCCTAGGCTGGTTATCTATATAAGCCGTCCTAGGGTACACTTTAAGGGCAACACCAGACAATAGTTTACAATCTCAACTCGCACAGGCGAAACCCTTGTAACCCATATTTCGGCTCTGCCTTATTACTGGATTGCTAGCAGGAGTAGGATCCGTCCAAAGCTGGCGGATTCGAACCTGGGTAAACTTGTGTCCTCACCGTCCTGGAACATCGTACGTCTCACACCCCTCTCTTCCACATGCCTCGAGGACCCCCTCGTGGCGTACTTGTCATCAATCCGACGATAGCTTCCACATTGCCTGTTGCTCCACTATGGAAGAAGTTTCATCACAGAATCCACTTGAGTGTGTGTGGTCATATGGATCAATGTGTTTTTGGAAGAAAGCAAATGCAATTACACCAGTGGATCCATGTGTCATTCTAAAAGAACAAATTCAATGACTCTAGGGACTCCATGTGTTAAGCCATGGCCAAAGAGACCAAAAACGCACAGGGAACTAGCTTCCATATTGCATGTTGCACTAGTGTGGCATAAGTAGCATCACAAAATCCACATGGGTATGTGGTCATGTGGATCAATGATGTTTTAGGAGAGTGCACACACAATGACACCAACGGATCCATGTGTCATGGGAAAAGAACAAGTGCAATGACTCTAGGGACTCCATGTATCAAGCCATGGTCAGAGATACCAAAAACACATAGGGAAGCAGCTTCCACATTGCACGTTGCACGAGTGTGGCATAAGTAGCATCATAGAATCCACTGGAGTGTCAGTGGTCATGTGAATCAATGTGGTTTTGGAAGATATCACATGGAATGACACCAGTGGATCCATGTGTCCTGAAAAAAGAACAAATACAATGGCTCTAGGGACTCCATTTGTCACGCAAAGGTCACAGAGACCAAAAACACATAGGGAACCAACTTCCACATTGCATGTTCCAAAATTGTGGCTAAAGTTGCATCACAGAATCCAGTGGTGTGTGTGTGGTCATGTGGATCAATATTGTTTTGGAAGAGAGCACGTGCAATAAAACCAGTGGATCCAATGTGTCATGGGAAAAGAATAAATGCAATGACTTTAGGTAATCCATGTTACAAGCCATGGCAGAGAGACCAAAAACACATAGGGAAGCAACTTCCACATTGCATGTTGCACCAGTGTGGCAGAAGTTGCATAACAGAATCCACTAGAGTGTGTGTGGTCATGTGGATCAATGTGGATTTGGAAGAGAGCACATACAATGACACCAGTGGAACCATGTGTCATGGAAAAATACCAAATGCAATGACTGTAGGGACTCCATATGTCAAGCCATGGTCAGAGAGACCAAAAACACATAGGGAAGCAGCTTCCACATTGCAAGTTGCACCACTATGGAAGAAGTTTCATCATCGAATCCACTAGAGTGTGTGTGGTCATGTGGATTAATGTGGTTTTGGAACAAAGCACATGCAATGACACTAGTGGATCCATGTGCCATTCGAAAAGAAAAAATTCAATGACCCTAGGGACTGCATGTGTCAAGACATGGCCAAAGAGACTAACAACACATAGGGAAGTAGCTTCCACATTGCATGTTGCACCATCGTTGCTGAAGTTGCATCACAGAATCCATTGGAGTGTGCGTGGTCATGTGGATCAAACTGTCTTGGAAGAGAGCACATGCAATGATACCTGTGGATCCAATGTGTCATGGGAAAAGAACAAATGCAATCATTCTAGGGACTCCATGTGTTAAGCCATGGTCACAGAGACAAAAAACACATAGGGAAGCAACTTCCACATTGCATGTTGCACCAGTGTGGCAGAAGTTGCATCACAAAATCCACTAGAGTGTGTGTGGTCATGTGCATCAATGTGGTTTTGGAATAGAGCACATGCAATGATACCAGTGGAACAATGTGTCGTGGAAAAAGAACAAATGCAATGACTCTAGGGACTCCATGTGTCTAGTCATGGTCAGAGAGACCAAGAACACATAGGGAAGTAACTTCCACATTGCATGTTGCACCACTTTGGAAGAAGTTTCATCATATAATCCACTAGAGTGTTTGTGGTCATGTGTATCAAATGTGGTTTGGAAGAAAGCACATGCAATGACACCAGTGGATCCATGTGTCATTCGAAAAGAACAAATTCAATGTCTCTAGGGACTCCATGTGTCAAGCCATGGCCAAAGAGACCAAAAACACATAGGAAAGCAGATTCCACATTGCAAGTTGCTCCAGTGAGGCAGAAGTTTTGGAAGAGTGTGTGGTCATGTGGATCAATGTAGTTTTGGAATAGTGCACATTCAATGAAACTAGTGGATCCATGTGTCATGGAAAAAGAACAAATGCAATGACTCTAGGGACTCCATGTGTCAAGCCATGGTCATAGAGACGAAAAACACCTACGGAAGGAGCTTCCACATTGCATGTTGCACGAATGTGGTAGAAGTAGCATCACAGAATCTAGTGTGATGTGTGGTCATGTGGATCAATGTGGTTTTGGAAGAGTGCACATGAAATGATACCAGCGGAGCCATGTGCCATGGGAAAAGAACAAATGCAACGACCCTAGAGACTCCATGTGTCAAGACATGGTCACAAAGACCAAAAACACATAGGGAAGTAGCTTCCACACTGCATGTTGCACGAGTGTGGCAGAAGTAGCATCACAGTATCCACTAGAGTGTGTGTGGTCATGTGGATCAATGTGGTTTTGAACAAAGCACATGCAATGTCACAAGTGGATCCATGTGTCATAGAAAAAGAACAAATGCAATGACTCTAGGGATTCCATGTGTCAAGCCATGGTCATAGAGGCCAAAAACTCATAGGGGGAGCAGCTTCAAAATTGCATGTTAAAATAGTGTGGCAGAAGTTGCATCACATAATCCATTGGAGTTTCTGTGGTCATGTGGATCAATGTGGTGTTGGAAGAGAGCATATGCAACGATACCAGTGGATCCATGTTTCATTGGAAAAGAACAAATGCAATTACTCTAGGGATTCCATGTGCCAAGCAATGGTCACAGAGACTAAAAACACATAGGGAAGAAGATTCCACATTGCATATTGCACCACTGTGGCAGAAGATGCTTCACAGAATCCCCTGGAGTGTGTGTGGTCATGTGGATCAATGTGGTGTTGGAACAGAGCACATGCAATCACACCAGCGGAACCATGTGTCATGGGAAACTAACAAATACGATGATTCCAGGGACTCCATGTGTCAAGTCATGGTAAGAGAGACCAAAAACACACATGGAAGCATCTTCCACAATGCATGTTGCACCATCATGGCATAAGTTGCATCATAGAATCCACAAGAGTGTGTGTGGTCATTTGGATCTGTGTAGTTTTGGAAAAGAGCGCATGCAATGATACAAGTGGATCCATGTGTCATGGGAAAAGAACAAATGCAATGACTCTAGGGACTCCATTTCCAAGTCATGGTCATAGAGGCCATAAACATATAGGGAAGGAGATTCCACGTTGCATGTTGTGACAGTGTGGCAGAAGTTGCATCACAAAATACACTAGAGTGTGTATGGTTATGTGGATCAATTTGGTTTTGGAAGAGAGCACATGGAATGATACTAGTGGATCCATGTGCCATGGGAAAATAACAAATTCGATGACTCTAGGGACTCCATGTGTCAAGCCATGGTCAGAGAGACCAAAAACACATATGGAAGCAGCTTCCACAATGCATGTTGCACCATTGTGGCATAAGTTACATCATACAATCCACAAGAGTGTGTGTGGTCATTTGGATCAATGTGGTTTTGGAAGAGAGCGCATGCAATGATATAAGTGGATCCATGTGTCATGGGAAAAGAACAAATGCAATGACTCTAAGGACTCCATTTTCAAGTCGTGGTCATAGAGACCATAAACACATAGGGAAGCAGCTTCCACGTAGCATGTTGCAACAGTGTGGCAGAAGTTGCATCATAGAATCCACTAGATTGTGTATGGTTATGTGGATCAATGTGGTTTTGGAAGAGAGCACATGGAATGATACTAGTGGATCCATGTGCAATGGGAAAATAACAAATTCGATGACTCTAGGGACTCCATGTGTCAAGCCTTGGTCACAGAGACCAAAAACACATAGGGAAGCATCTTCCACAATGCATGTTGCACTAGTGTGGCAGAAGTTGCATCACAAAATCCACTGGAGTGTGTGTGGTCATGTGGATCAATGTGGTTTTGAGAGAGGCAACATTCAATGACTCAAGTGGATCCATGTGTCATGGGAAAAGAACAAATGCAATGAATCTAGGGACTCCATGTGTCAAGCCATGCTCATAGAGACAAAAAAACATAGGCAAGCAGCTTACACATTGCATGTTGCCCAGTGTGTTAGAAGTTGCATCACAGAATCCACAAGAGTGTGTGTAGTCATGTGGAAAATGTTGTTTTGGAAGAGAGCACATGCAATGACACCAGTGGATCCATGTGTCATGGGAAAAGAACAACTGCAATGACTCTAGGGACTCCATGTGCCAAGACATGGTCATAGAGACCAAAAACACACAGGGAAGATGTTTCCACATTGCATGATGCACCAGTTTGGTAGAATTTGCATCATAGAATACACTGGAGTGTGTGTGGTCATGTGGATCAATGTGGTTTTGAAAGAGAGCAAATGCAATGATACCAGTGGATCCATGTTTCATGGGAAAAGAACAAATGCACTGACTCTAGGGACTCCATGTGTCAAGCCATGGTCACAGACACCAAAACCAGATCGGGAAGCAGTTTCCACATTGCATGTTGCACTAGTGTGGCAGAAGTTGCATCACAGAATCCACTGGAGTGTGTGTGGTCATGTGGATATATGCGCTTTTGTAAGAGAGCACATTCAATGGCACAAGTGGATCCATGTGTCATGCGAAAAGAACAAATGGAATGACTCTAGGGACTGCGTATGTCAAGCCGTGGTCATAGGGACCAAAAACAGGTGTGGAAGCAGATTCCACGTTGCATGTTGCAACAGTGTGGTAGAAGATGCATCACAGAATCCACTTGAGTGTGTGTGGTCATGTGGATCAATGTGGTTTTGTAAGAGAGCACATGAAATGATACGAGTGGATCCATTTGTCGTGGGAAAAGAACAAATGTGATGACTCTGGGGACTCCATGTGTTAAGCCATGGCCACAGAGCCCAAAAACACATAGGGAAGCAGCATCCACATTGCATGTTGCACTAGTGTGGCAGAAGTTGCATCATAGAATCTACTTGAGTGTGTGCGGTCATGTGGATCAATGTGGTTTTGGAAGAGAGCACATGCAATGACACCAATGGATCCATGTGCCTTGGTAAAAGAACAAATGCGATGACTCTAGGGACTCCATGTGTCAAACCATGGGCATAGAGACCAAAAACACATAGGGAAGCAGCTTTAACATTGCATGTTGCCCTAGTGTGTTAGAAGTTGCATAGCAGAATCCACTAGAGTGTGTGTGGTCATGTGAAAAATGTGGTTTTGGAAGATATCACATGCAATGACACGAGTGGATCCATGTGTCATGGGAAAAGAACAAATGCAATGACTCTAGGGACCCCATGTGCCAAGCCATGGTCATAGAGACTAAAACCACATGGGGAAGCAGTTTTCACATTGCATGTTGCACCAGCGTGGCAGTAGTTGGATCATAAAATACACTGGAGTGTGTGTGGTCATGTGGATCAATGTGGTTTTGAAATAGAGCACATGCAATGGCACAAGTGGATCCACGTGTCATGGTAAAAGAACAAATGCAATGACTCTTGGGACTCCATGTGTCAAGCCATGGTCATAGAGACAAAAAACACATCGGGAAGCAGCTTCCACATTGCATGTTGCACCAGTGTGGCAGAAGTTTCATCATAGAATCCACTGGAGTGTGTGTGGTGATGTGGATTGATGTGGTTTTTGAAGAGAGCACATGCAATGACACCAGTGGATCCATGTGGCATGGGAAAAGAACAAATGCAATGACTCTAGGGACTCCATGTGCCAAGACATGGTCATAGAGACCAAAAACACACAGGGAAGATGTTTCCACATTGCATGATGCACCAGTTTGGTAGAATTTGCATCATAGAATACACTGCAGTGTGTGTGGTCATGTGGATCAATGTGGTTTTGAAAGACAGCAAATGCAATGATACCAGTGGATCCATGTTTCATGGGAAAAGAACAAATGCACTGACTCTAGGGACTCCATGTGTCAAGCCATGGTCACAGACACCAAAACCAGATCGGGAAGCAGTTTCCACATTGCATGTTGCACTAGTGTGGCAGAAGTTGCATCACCGAATCCACTGGAGTGTGTGTGGTCATGTGGATGGATGTGGTTTTGGAAGAGAGCACATTAAATGACACAAGTGGATCAATGTGTCATGGGAAAAGAACAAATCGAATGACTCTAGGGACTGCGTATGTCAAGCCGTGGTCATAGGGACCAAAAACACATATGGAAGCAGATTCCACGTTGCATGTTGCAACAGTGTGGTAGAAGATGCATCATCGAATCCACTTGAGTGTGCGTGGTTATGTGGATCAATGTGGTTTTGTAAGAGAGCACATGCAATGATACTAGTGGATCCATGTGTCGTGGGAAAAGAACAAATGTGATGACTCTGGGGACTCCATGTGTTAAGCCATGGTCATAGAGACCAAAAACACATAGGGAAGCAGCATCCACATTGCATGTTGCACTAGTGTGGTAGAAGTTGCATCATAGAATCTACTTGAGTGTGTGTGGTCATGTGGATCAATGTGGTTTTGGAAGAGAGCACATGCAATGACACCAATGGATCCATGTGCCTTGGTAAAAGAACAAATGCGATGACTCTAGGGACATCATGTGTCAAACCATGGGCATAGAGACCAAAAACACATAGGGAAGCAGCTTTCACATTGCATGTTGCCCTAGTGTGTTAGAAGTTACATAGCAGAATCCACTAGAGTGTGTGTGGTCATGTGGAAAAATGTGGTTTTGGAAGATATCACATGCAATGACACCAGTGGATCCATGTGTCATGGGAAAAGAACAAATGCAATGACTCTAGGTACTCCATGTGCCAAGCCATGGTCATAGAGACCAAAAACAGATGGGGAAGCAGTTTCCACATTGCATGTTGCACCAGCGTGGCAGAAGTTGGATCATAAAACACACTGGAGTGTGTGTGGTCATGTGGATCAATGTGGTTTTGAAATAGAGCACATGCAATGGCACAAGTGGATCCATGTGTCATGGTAAAAGAACAAATGCAATGAATCTTGGGACTCCATGTGTCAAGCCGTGGTCACACAGACAAAAAACACATCGGGAAAAAGCTTCCACATTGCATGTTGCACAAGTGTGGCAGAACTTTCATCACAGAATCCACTGGAGTGTGTGTGGTGATGTGGATAGATGTGGTTTTGGAAGAGAGCACATGCAATGACCCCAGTGGATGCATGTGGCATGGGAAAAGAACAAATGCAATGACTCTAGGGACTCCATGTGCCAAGCCATGGTCATAGAGACCAAAAACACATAGGGAAGCAGTTTCCACATTGCATGTTGCACCAGCGTGGTAGCAGTTGGATCATAAAATACACTAGAATGTGTGTGGTCATGTGGATCAATGTGGTTTTGAAATAGAGCACATGCAATGGCACAAGTGGATCCATGTGTCATGGTAAAAGAACCAATGCAATGACTCTAGGGACTCCATGTGCCAAGCCATGGTCATAGAGACTAAAAACACATGGGGAAGCAGTTTTCACATTGCATGTTGCACCAGCGTGGCAGCAGTTTGATCATAAAATACACTGGAGAGTGTGTGTGGTCATGTGGATCAATGTGGTTTTGAAATAGAGCACATGCAATGGCACAAGTGGATCCACGTGTCATGGTAAAAGAAGAAATGCAATGACTCTTGGGACTCCATGTGTCAAGCCATGGTCACAGAGACAAAAAACACATCGGGAAGCAGCTTCCACATTGCATGTTGCACCAGTGTGGAAGAAGTTTCATCATAGAATCCACTGGAGTGTGTGTGGTGATGTGGTTTTGGAAGAGAGCACATGCAATGACACTAGTGGATCCACGTGGCATGGGAAAAGAACAAATGCAATGACTCTAGGGACTCCATGTGCCAAGCCATGGTCATAGAGACCAAAAACACACAGGGAAGCAGTTTCCACATTGCATGATGCACCAGTTTTGTAGAATTTCCATCATAGAATACACTGGAGTGTGTGTGGTCATGTGGATCAATGTGGTTTTGAAAGAGAGAAAATGCAATGATACCAGTGGATCCATGTTTCATTCGAAAAGAACAAATGCACTGACTCTAGGGACTCCATGTATCAAGCCATGGTCACAGACACCAAAACCAGATCGGGAAACAGTTTCCACATTCCATGTTGCACTAGTGTGGTAGAAGTTGCATCACCGAATCCACTGGAGTGTGTGTGGTCATGTGGATAGATGTGGTTTTGGAAGAGAGCACATTCAATGACACAAGTGGATCCATGTGTCATGGGAAAAGAACAAATCGAATGACTCTAGGGACTGCGTATGTCAAGCCGTGGTCATAGGGACCAAAAACACATATGGAAGCAGATTCCACGTTGCATGTTGCAACAGTGTGTTAGAAGATGCATCACAGAATCCACTTGAGTGTGCGTGGTTATGTGGATCAATGTGGTTTTGTAAGAGAGCACATGCAATGATACTACTGGATCCATGTGGCGTGGGAAAAGAACAAATGTGATGACTCTGGGGACTCCATGTGTTAAGTCATGGTCATAGAGACCAAAAACACATAGCGAAGCAGCATCCACATTGCATGTTGCACCAGTGTGGCAGAAGTTGCATCATAGAATATACTTGAGTGTGTGTGGTCTTGTGGATCAATGTGGTTTTGGAAGAGAGCACATGCAATGACACCAATGGATCCATGTGCCTTGGTAAAAGAACAAATGCGATGACTCTAGGGACTCCATGTGTCAAACCATGGGCATAGAGACCAAAAACACATAGGGAAGCAGCTTTCACATTGCATGTTGCCCTAGTGTGTTAGAATTTGCATAGCAGAATCCACTAGAGTGTGTGTGGTCATGTGGAAAAATGTGGTTTTGGAAGATATCACATGCAATGACACCAGTGGATCCATGTGTCATGGGAAAAGAACAAATGCAATGACTCTAGGGACTCCATGTGCCAAGCCATGGTCATAGAGACCAAAAACACATGGGGAAGCAGTTTCCACATTGCATGTTGCACCAGCGTGGCATAAGTTGGATCATAAAATACACTGGAGTGTGTGTGGTCATGTGGATCAATGTGGTTTTGAAATAGAGCACATGCAATTGCACAAGTGGATCCATGTGTCATGGTAAAAGAACAAATGCAATGACTCTTGGGACTCCATGTGTCAAGCCGTGGTCACAAAGACAAAAAACACATCGGGAAGAAGCTTCCACATTGCATGTTGCACCAGTGTGGCAGAACTTTCATCACAGAATCCACTGGAGTGTGTGTGGTTATGTGGATAGATGTGGTTTTGGAAGAGAGCACATGCAATGACACCAGTGGATCCATGTGGCATGGGAAAAGAACAAATGCAATGACTCTAGGGACTCCATGTGCCAAGCCATGGTCATAGAGACCAAAAACACATAGGGAAGCAGTTTCAACATTGCATGATGCACCAGTTTGGTAGAATTTGCATCATAGAATACACTAGAGTGTGTGTGGTCATGTGGATCAATGTGGTTTTGAAAGAGAGCAAATGCAATGATACCAGTGGATCCATGTTTCATTGGAAAAGAACAAATGCACTAACTCTAGGGACTCCATGTGTCAAGCCATGGTCAGAGACACCAAAACCAGATCGGGAAGCAGTTTCCACATTGCATGTTGCACTAGTGTGGTAGAAGTTGCATCACCGAATCCACTGGAGTGTGTGTGGTCATGTGGATAGATGTGGTTTTGGAAGAGAGCACATTCAATGACACAAGTGGACACATGTGTCATGGGAAAAGAAGAAATCGAATGACTCTAGGGACCCCATGTGTCAAACCATGGGCATAGAGACCAAAAACACATAGGGAAGAATCTTTCACATTGCATGTTGCAACAGTGTGGTAGAAGATGCATCACAGAATCCACTTGAGTGTGCGTGGTTATGTGGATCAATGTGGTTTTGTAAGAGAGCAACTGCAATGATAATACTGGATTCATGTGTCGTGGGAAAAGAACAAATGTGATGACTCTGGGGACTCCATGTGTTAAGCCATGGTCATAGAGACCAAAAACACATAGGGAAGCAGCATCCACATTGCATGTTGCACCAGTGTGGCAGAAGTTGCATCATAGAATATACTTGAGTGTGTGTGGTCATGTGGATCAATGTGGTTTTGGAAGAGAGCACATGCAATGACACCAATGGATCCATGTGCCTTGGTAAAAGAACAAATGCGATGACTCTAGGGACTCCATGTGTCAAACCATGGGCATAGAGACCAAAAACACATAGGGAAGCATCTTTCACATTGCATGTTGCCCTAGTGTGTTAGAATTTGCATAGCAAAATCCACTAGAGTGTGTGTGGTCATGTGGAAAAATGTGGTTTTGGAAGATATCACATGCAAGGACACCAGTGGATCCATGTGTCATGGGAAAAGAACAAATGCATTGACTCTAGGGACTCCATGTGCCAAGCCATGGTCATAGAGACCAAAAACACATGGGGAAGCAGTTTCCACATTGCATGTTGCACCAGCGTGGCAGAAGTTGGATCATAAAATACACTGGAGTGTGTGTGGTCATGTGGATCAATGTGGTTTTGAAATAGAGCACATGCAATGGCACAAGTGGATCCATGTGTCATGGTAAAAGAACAAATGCAATGACTCTTGGGACTCCATGTGTCAAGCCGTGGTCACAGAGACAAAAAACACATCGGGAAGAAGCTTCCACATTGCATGTTGCACCAGTGTGGCAGAACTTTCATCACAGAATCCACTGGAGTGTGTGTGGTTATGTGGATAGATGTGGTTTTAGAAGAGAGCACATGCAATGACACCAGTGGATCCATGTGGCATGGGAAAAGAACAAATCCAATGACTCTAGGAACTCCATGTGCCAAGCCATGGTCATAGAGACAAAAAACACATAGGGAAGCAGTTTCCACATTGCATATTGCACCAGCGTGGCAGCAGTTGGATCATAAAATACACTGGAGTGTGTGTGGTCATGTGGATCAATGTGGTTTTGAAATAGAGCACATGCAATGGCACAAGTGGATTCATGTGTCATGGTAAAATAACAAATGCAATGACTCTTGGGACTCCATGTGTCAAGCCATGGTCAGAGAGACAAAAAACACATCGGGATGCAGCTTCCACATTGCATGTTGCACCAGTGTGGCAGAAGTTTCATCACAGAATCCACTAGAGTGTGTATGGTTATGTGGATCAATGTGGTTTTGGAAGAGAGCACATGGAATGATACTAGTGGATCCATGTGCCATGGGAAAATAAGAAATTCGATGACTCTAGGGACTCCATGTGTCAAGCCTTGGTCACAGAGACCAAAAACACATATGGAAGCAGCTTCCACAATGCATGTTGCACCTTTGTGGCATAAGTTGCATCATACAATCCACAAGAGTGTGTGTGGTCATTTCGATCAATGTGGTTTTGGAAGAGAGCGCATGCAATGATACAAGTGGATCCATGTGTCATGGGAAAAGAACAAATGCAATGACTCTAGGGACTCCATTTTCAAGTCGTGGTCATAGAGACCATAAACACATAGGGAAGAAGCATCCACGTAGCATGTTGCAACAGTGTGGCAGAAGTTGCATCACAGAATCCACTAGAGTGTGTGTGGTTATGTGGATCAATGTGGTTTTGGAAGAGAGCACATGGAATGATACTAGTGGATTCACGTGCCATGGGAAAATAACAAATTCGATGACTCTAGGGACTCCATGTGTCAAGCCTTGGTCATAGAGACCAAAAACACATAGGAAAGCATCTTCCACACTGCATGTTGCACTAGTGTGGCAGAAGTTGCATCACAAAATCCACTGGAGTGTGTGTGGTCATGTGGATCAGTGTGGTTTTGAGAGAGCCAACATTCAATGACTCAAGTGGATCCATGTGTCATGGGAAAAGAACAAATGCAACGAATCTAGGTTCTCCATGTGTCAAGCCATGCTCATAGAGACAAAAAAACATAGGCAAGCAGCTTACACATTGCATGTTGCCCAGTGTGTTGGAAGTTGCATCACAGAATCCACTAGAGTGTGTGTAGTCATGTGGAAAATTGTTGTTTTGGAAGAGCGCACATGCAATGACACAAGTGGATCCATGTGTCATCGGAAAAGAACAAATGCATTGACTCTAGGGACTCCATGTGCCAAGCCATGGTCATAGAGACCAAAAACACATGGGGAAGCAGTTTCCACATTGCATGTTGCACCAGCGTGGCAGAAGTTGGATCATAAAATACACTGGAGTGTGTGTGGTCATGTGGATCAATGTGGTTTTGAAATAGAGCACATGCAATGGCACAAGTGGATCCATGTGTCATGGTAAAAGAACAAATGCACTGACTCTAGGGACTCCATGTGTCAAGCCATGGTCACAGACACCAAAACCAGATCGGGAAGCAGTTTCCACATTGCATGTTGCACTAGTGTGGCAGAAGTTGCATCACCGAATCCACTGGAGTGTGTGTGGTCATGTGGATAGATGTGGTTTTGGAAGAGAGCACATTCAATGACACAAGTGGATCCATGTGTCATGGGAAAAGAACAAATCGAATGACTCTAGGGACTGCGTATGTCAAGCCGTGGTCATAGGGACCAAAAACACATATGGAAGCAGATTCCATGTTGCATGTTGCAACAGTGTGGTAGAAGATGCATCACAGAATCCACTTGAGTGTGTGTGGTCATGTGGATCAATGTGGTTTTGTAAGAGAGCACATTCAATGATACTAGTGGATATATTTGTCGTGGGAAAAGAACAAATGTGATGACTCTGGGGACTCCATGTGTTAAGCCATGGCCACAGAGACCAAAAACACATAGGGAAGCAGCATCCACATTGCATGTTGCACTAGTGTGGCAGAAGTTGCATCATAGAATCTACTTGAGTGTGTGCAGTCAGGTGGATCAATGTGATTTTGGAAGAGAGCACATGCAATGACACCAATGGATCCATGTGCCTTGGTAAAAGAACAAATGCGATGACTCTGGGGACTCCATGTGTCAAACCATGGGCATAGAGACCAAAAACACATAGGGAAGCAGCTTTAACATTGCATGTTGCCCTAGTGTGTTAGAAGTTGCATAGCAGAATCCACTAGAGTGTGTGTGGTCATGTGAAAAATGTGGTTTTGGAAGATATCACATGCAATGACACCAGTGGATCCATGTGTCATGGGAAAAGAACAAATGCAATGACTCTAGGGACTCCATGTGCCAAGCCATGGTCATAGAGACCAAAAACACATGGGGAAGCAGTTTCCACATTGCATGTTGCACCAGCGTGGCAGAAGTTGGATCATAAAATACACTGGAGTGTGTGTGGTCATGTGGATCAATGTGGTTTTGAAATAGAGCACATGCAATGGCACAAGTGGATCCATGTGTCATGGTAAAAGAACAAATGCAATGACTCTTGGGACTCCATGTGTCAAGCCGTGGTCACAGAGACAAAAAACACATCGGGAAGAAGCTTCCACATTGCATGTTGCACCAGTGTGGCAGAACTTTCATCACAGAATCCACTGGAGTGTGTGTGGTTATGTGGATAGATGTGGTTTTAGAAGAGAGCACATGCAATGACACTAGTGGATCCATGTGGCATGGGAAAAGAACAAATCCAATGAATCTAGGAACTCCATGTGCCAAGCCATGGTCATAGAGACCAAAAACACATAGGGAAGCAGTTTCCACATTGCATATTGCACCAGCGTGGCAGCAGTTGGATCATAAAATACACTGGAGTGTGTCTGGTCATGTGGATCAATGTGGTTTTGAAATAGAGCACATGCAATGGCACAAGTGGATCCATGTGTCATGGTAAAAGAACAAATGCAATGACTCTTGGGACTCCATGTGTCAAGCCATGGTCAGAGAGACAAAAAACACATCGGGAAGCAGCTTCCACATTGCATGTTGCACCAGTGTGGCAGAAGTTTCATCACAGAATCCACTGGAGTGTGTATGGTTATGTGGATCAATGTGGTTTTGGAAGAGAGCACATGGAATGATACTAGTGGATCCATGTGCCATGGGAAAATAAGAAATTCGATGACTCTAGGGACTCCATGTGTCAAGCCTTGGTCACAGAGACCAAAAACACATATGGAAGCAGCTTCCACAATGCATGTTGCACCTTTGTGGCATAAGTTGCATCATACAATCCACAAGAGTGTGTGTGGTCATTTCGATCAATGTGGTTTTGGAAGAGAGCGCATGCAATGATACAAGTGGATCCATGTGTCATGGGAAAAGAACAAATGCAATGACTCTAGGGACTCCATTTTCAAGTCGTGGTCATAGAGACCATAAACACATAGGGAAGAAGCATCCACGTAGCATGTTGCAACAGTGTGGCAGAAGTTGCATCACAGAATCCACTAGAGTGTGTGTGGTTATGTGGATCAATGTGGTTTTGGAAGAGAGCACATGGAATGATACTAGTGGATTCACGTGCCATGGGAAAATAACAAATTCGATGACTCTAGGGACTCCATGTGTCAAGCCTTGGTCATAGAGACCAAAAACACATAGGAAAGCATCTTCCACACTGCATGTTGCACTAGTGTGGCAGAAGTTGCATCACAAAATCCACTGGAGTGTGTGTGGTCATGTGGATCAGTGTGGTTTTGAGAGAGCCAACATTCAATGACTCAAGTGGATCCATGTGTCATGGGAAAAGAACAAATGCAACGAATCTAGGTTCTCCATGTGTCAAGCCATGCTCATAGAGACAAAAAAACATAGGCAAGCAGCTTACACATTGCATGTTGCCCAGTGTGTTGGAAGTTGCATCACAGAATCCACTAGAGTGTGTGTAGTCATGTGGAAAATTGTTGTTTTGGAAGAGCGCACATGCAATGACACAAGTGGATCCATGTGTCATCGGAAAAGAACAAATGCATTGACTCTAGGGACTCCATGTGCCAAGCCATGGTCATAGAGACCAAAAACACATGGGGAAGCAGTTTCCACATTGCATGTTGCACCAGCGTGGCAGAAGTTGGATCATAAAATACACTGGAGTGTGTGTGGTCATGTGGATCAATGTGGTTTTGAAATAGAGCACATGCAATGGCACAAGTGGATCCATGTGTCATGGTAAAAGAACAAATGCACTGACTCTAGGGACTCCATGTGTCAAGCCATGGTCACAGACACCAAAACCAGATCGGGAAGCAGTTTCCACATTGCATGTTGCACTAGTGTGGCAGAAGTTGCATCACCGAATCCACTGGAGTGTGTGTGGTCATGTGGATAGATGTGGTTTTGGAAGAGAGCACATTCAATGACACAAGTGGATCCATGTGTCATGGGAAAAGAACAAATCGAATGACTCTAGGGACTGCGTATGTCAAGCCGTGGTCATAGGGACCAAAAACACATATGGAAGCAGATTCCATGTTGCATGTTGCAACAGTGTGGTAGAAGATGCATCACAGAATCCACTTGAGTGTGTGTGGTCATGTGGATCAATGTGGTTTTGTAAGAGAGCACATTCAATGATACTAGTGGATATATTTGTCGTGGGAAAAGAACAAATGTGATGACTCTGGGGACTCCATGTGTTAAGCCATGGCCACAGAGACCAAAAACACATAGGGAAGCAGCATCCACATTGCATGTTGCACTAGTGTGGCAGAAGTTGCATCATAGAATCTACTTGAGTGTGTGCAGTCAGGTGGATCAATGTGATTTTGGAAGAGAGCACATGCAATGACACCAATGGATCCATGTGCCTTGGTAAAAGAACAAATGCGATGACTCTGGGGACTCCATGTGTCAAACCATGGGCATAGAGACCAAAAACACATAGGGAAGCAGCTTTAACATTGCATGTTGCCCTAGTGTGTTAGAAGTTGCATAGCAGAATCCACTAGAGTGTGTGTGGTCATGTGAAAAATGTGGTTTTGGAAGATATCACATGCAATGACACCAGTGGATCCATGTGTCATGGGAAAAGAACAAATGCAATGACTCTAGGGACTCCATGTGCCAAGCCATGGTCATAGAGACCAAAAACACATGGGGAAGCAGTTTCCACATTGCATGTTGCACCAGCGTGGCAGAAGTTGGATCATAAAATACACTGGAGTGTGTGTGGTCATGTGGATCAATGTGGTTTTGAAATAGAGCACATGCAATGGCACAAGTGGATCCATGTGTCATGGTAAAAGAACAAATGCAATGACTCTTGGGACTCCATGTGTCAAGCCGTGGTCACAGAGACAAAAAACACATCGGGAAGAAGCTTCCACATTGCATGTTGCACCAGTGTGGCAGAACTTTCATCACAGAATCCACTGGAGTGTGTGTGGTTATGTGGATAGATGTGGTTTTAGAAGAGAGCACATGCAATGACACTAGTGGATCCATGTGGCATGGGAAAAGAACAAATCCAATGAATCTAGGAACTCCATGTGCCAAGCCATGGTCATAGAGACCAAAAACACATAGGGAAGCAGTTTCCACATTGCATATTGCACCAGCGTGGCAGCAGTTGGATCATAAAATACACTGGAGTGTGTCTGGTCATGTGGATCAATGTGGTTTTGAAATAGAGCACATGCAATGGCACAAGTGGATCCATGTGTCATGGTAAAAGAACAAATGCAATGACTCTTGGGACTCCATGTGTCAAGCCATGGTCAGAGAGACAAAAAACACATCGGGAAGCAGCTTCCACATTGCATGTTGCACCAGTGTGGCAGAAGTTTCATCACAGAATCCACTGGAGTGTGTATGGTTATGTGGATCAATGTGGTTTTGGAAGAGAGCACATGGAATGATACTAGTGGATCCATGTGCCATGGGAAAATAAGAAATTCGATGACTCTAGGGACTCCATGTGTCAAGCCTTGGTCACAGAGACCAAAAACACATATGGAAGCAGCTTCCACAATGCATGTTGCACCTTTGTGGCATAAGTTGCATCATACAATCCACAAGAGTGTGTGTGGTCATTTCGATCAATGTGGTTTTGGAAGAGAGCGCATGCAATGATACAAGTGGATCCATGTGTCATGGGAAAAGAACAAATGCAATGACTCTAGGGACTCCATTTTCAAGTCGTGGTCATAGAGACCATAAACACATAGGGAAGAAGCATCCACGTAGCATGTTGCAACAGTGTGGCAGAAGTTGCATCACAGAATCCACTAGAGTGTGTGTGGTTATGTGGATCAATGTGGTTTTGGAAGAGAGCACATGGAATGATACTAGTGGATTCACGTGCCATGGGAAAATAACAAATTCGATGACTCTAGGGACTCCATGTGTCAAGCCTTGGTCATAGAGACCAAAAACACATAGGAAAGCATCTTCCACACTGCATGTTGCACTAGTGTGGCAGAAGTTGCATCACAAAATCCACTGGAGTGTGTGTGGTCATGTGGATCAGTGTGGTTTTGAGAGAGCCAACATTCAATGACTCAAGTGGATCCATGTGTCATGGGAAAAGAACAAATGCAACGAATCTAGGTTCTCCATGTGTCAAGCCATGCTCATAGAGACAAAAAAACATAGGCAAGCAGCTTACACATTGCATGTTGCCTAGTGTGTTGGAAGTTGCATCACAGAATCCACTAGAGTGTGTGTAGTCATGTGGAAAATTGTTGTTTTGGAAGAGCGCACATGCAATGACACAAGTGGATCCATGTGTCATGGGAAAAGAACAAATGCATTGACTCTAGGGACTCCATGTGCCAAGCCATGGTCATAGAGACCAAAAACACATGGGGAAGCAGTTTCCACATTGCATGTTGCACCAGCGTGGCAGAAGTTGGATCATAAAATACACTGGAGTGTGTGTGGTCATGTGGATCAATGTGGTTTTGAAATAGAGCACATGCAATGGCACAAGTGGATCCATGTGTCATGGTAAAAGAACAAATGCACTGACTCTAGGGACTCCATGTGTCAAGCCATGGTCACAGACACCAAAACCAGATCGGGAAGCAGTTTCCACATTGCATGTTGCACTAGTGTGGCAGAAGTTGCATCACCGAATCCACTGGAGTGTGTGTGGTCATGTGGATAGATGTGGTTTTGGAAGAGAGCACATTCAATGACACAAGTGGATCCATGTGTCATGGGAAAAGAACAAATCGAATGACTCTAGGGACTGCGTATGTCAAGCCGTGGTCATAGGGACCAAAAACACATATGGAAGCAGATTCCATGTTGCATGTTGCAACAGTGTGGTAGAAGATGCATCACAGAATCCACTTGAGTGTGTGTGGTCATGTGGATCAATGTGGTTTTGTAAGAGAGCACATTCAATGATACTAGTGGATATATTTGTCGTGGGAAAAGAACAAATGTGATGACTCTGGGGACTCCATGTGTCAAGCCATGGCCACAGAGACCAAAAACACATAGGGAAGCAGCATCCACATTGCATGTTGCACTAGTGTGGCAGAAGTTGCATCATAGAATCTACTTGAGTGTGTGCGGTCAGGTGGATCAATGTGATTTTGGAAGAGAGCACATGCAATGACACCAATGGATCCACGTGCCTTGGTAAAAGAACAAATGCGATGACTCTAGGGACTCCATGTGTCAAACCATGGGCATAGAGACCAAAAACACATAGGGAAGCAGCTTTAACATTGCATGTTGCCCTAGTGTGTTAGAAGTTGCATAGCAGAATCCACTAGAGTGTGTGTGGTCATGTGAAAAATGTGGTTTTGGAAGATATCACATGCAATGACACCAGTGGATCCATGTGTCATGGGAAAAGAACAAATGCAATGACTCTAGGGACTCCATGTGCCAAGCCATGGTCATAGAGACCAAAAACACATAGGGAAGCAGTTTCCACATTGCATGTTGCACTAGCGTGGCAGAAGTTGGATCATAAAATACACTGGAGTGTGTGTGGTCATGTGGATCAATGTGGTTTTGAAATAGAGCACATGCAATGGCACAAGTGGATCCATGTGTCATGGTAAAAGAACAAATGCAATGACTCTTGGGACTCCATGTGTCAAGCCATGGTCACAGAGACAAAAAACACATCGGCAAGCAGCTTCCACATTGCATGTTGCACCAGTGTGGCAGAAGTTTCATCACAGAATCCACTGGAGTGTGTGTGGTGATGTGGATAGATGTGGTTTTGGAAGAGAGCACATGCAATAACACAAGTGGATCCATGTGGCATGGGAAAAGAACAAATGCAATGACTCTAGGGACTCCATGTGTCAAGCCATGGTCAGAGAGACTAGAAACACATAGGGAAGCATCTTCCATGTTGCATGTTGCAACAATGTGGCATAAGTTGCATCACATAATCCATTGGAGTGTGTGTGGTCATGTGGATCAATGTGGTTTTGGAAGACAGCACATGCAATGATTGTTGGGTTCGCAGCATAGAAAACAAAAAATTTCCTATGATAGGAACTATACGCCAAGATCTATCTATTAGATACAAGCAACATGTGGATATACATGCATAGAGAATTTACCCTCGAAGACAGCAAAGCTTTGTTAACAAGTTGGAACTCGTTAATGATGTAGTCGTACACTTGCCGATCTCAAGATCGTGATGAAGTCTAGTAGGTCTGGCTCCAACACGTCCATCAGATCCAGCTCCAGCAAGTCTAGCACCACCAAGTCCAGCACCGCAAAGCAGCGGTGCATCCGTGATCGCACACACGTCCGGTCCACCGAACAACCTCCGCCTCCTTGCTCGAGCGATGCAGCGGAAGCAGCAACTCCTTTCTATATAAAGCCACCGAGAACATGTATCTCGCTAATCCGAGACCATGGGGAATAACTAGAGGGAGAAGAGAACCTTCACGAGGAGGTGGGGCAAGAGGAGAGGAGCCACGGGGCTCCTTTTATAGGGGAGGGGGCGCAGCCCCAAGGCCATGGTTGGCCAGACATGGTGGGTGCCCCCACCTCTCCCTCATACATGTGGGTGGAGCTTCCGCTAAGCCCACTCACATCAATTTCAACTCCACTCACTTTGCATTTAATGTCCACCAAATTAAATGCATTTTCTCTTTAAATAAAACACTTTTATTTATTTTATTCAGAATTTTGTTAATTAACTTAATTAACAAAGATTCACATAAAACTCGCTGCAACATTTCAATATCACATGCAGTACCAGTTTCAGCAATTTCACCCGAAACAATTCCGGTTTCCATTGAAATGATTCCAGCACTTTCGTAATATTTATCTGAAACATATTTTCTCCTAAATGGTGTCGGTATCCCTTAAGTGTGTCACCCTACGATTCACGAATAATGCAGACATGATCGAGACCCCTCTGCGATGAATAATCAGCAGCGGGACCCGGAGATCCGTACTGACTCCCACATATTCAACGATGACTCTTGTGATCGTGTGAACCTTTAATACCGTAACTAAACCCCTTTGTCTCGTGATATATTACATGTCCGAGATTCAATTATCGGCATCCAAATACCTAGTTTGATCTCGTTACTGACATGTACTGTTTTCTCGTTCCCGTGATATAACTTTCTAGTGATCACATCACTTTCTTGCAAGCTATCTTAATGTGATATCACCGAGAGGGCCCAGAGTATATCTATCCGTCATCGGGATTGACAAATTCCACTCTTGATCCATGATCCTCAACATAACACCTTCGGAGTATCTAAACCCACCTTTATAGTTACCCTTTTACGGTGTGACATTTGATGTTATCAAGTTACTCTTCTGATGTTAGCAATTAACATGATCTCATGTTCTGAGGACTAAGATTACTTCGTATGATGTTATAGCAATATAAACATAATGAATTTGATTGTAATGCTATAATTCGGATGAATGTTCATCACATCATTCCACCAATGTTGTGACCTCGTTATTAACAACATCCAATGTCCATGATCAGGAAACCTTGATCATCTTGTTAATCAACGAGCTAGTTTATATGTGAGGCATTACTAGGAACTTTGTAATTTGTTTGTTAAACACACATGTATTAACGTTTCCAATTAATAAGATTATAGCATGCAAAATAAACATTTATCATAAACATGGAATACGATAATAACCACTTTATTTTTGCCTCTTGGGCATATTCCCTTCAGTCTCCCACTTGCACTAGAGTCAATAATCCAGTTTGAAAAACTTTGCGTATTGAACACCTATGGCTTTCTGGTGTTGCCTATACGCGATTGCTAGTGGTTAACATAATCTCTGGATATGACAGTTTCAGGTCCGTATGTATTTGCATATCTTTGCGTCTCTACGCATCACTCATTCTCAAATGAGATGGCATTGTATAAATTTGGTCACTTATACATGATATATTCTTAGTTCTTCCAAAGATCATAAGAATATCTTTACAATCATCCAATGATCATCTTATGAATCATTCTAGTATGTGCTCATAACATTTAGAGCATAGGACTTATCTGGATATATACATATCACGATATAATCGATCAAAATATTCATGTGATTTTACTCACTAGGTGTTGAAACACTTGAATCTTGATACAATCATTTCCATGCAGCAAGAACCTTTCTTGTTGTTTCCATATTGAACCCTTTCAATATCTCAAATATGTATGTATGGCATAAACATATTAGCACCTCAATCTATCCATATAAACATTGATGCCAAATATTCCGGTTTTGCCCACGTCTTTCATCGAAATCCTATTTTAATTAAATTCTTAACTTGTGTCAATAAAAGATACATCATTTCCAATCAACAATATGTACTCTGCATAGTGTATTGGAAATTTGTCTCAGTGCTCCAACTTAATTTCTTGCAAATGCAAGAATATTCATCATGCCCAATGAAATTAAATTCCTTTAACATTTTCATCATGGTGAAGATTCCAACTCCACGATGCTCACTTCAACTATTCAAGTTTGCATGCCCTTTTAGCACCCTTTGAATTAACAAAACCCTCCAGACCGTGTCATGTACACGTCCTAGGTAACCATTCTATTAGAAGAACCTTGTTTTGTTTATTCAACTACCATATACCAAATTATATGTCATGGTTGATACATTAATCCGTCAAGACTAAATATCACTATGAATGATCAAATCTTGTCATAGTCAACTCCTTGACATTGCCGTAAACTTCTTTCCGACATGTCGACTATTTCATAGATGTTAAACATCCATTTCTATTTATTAATAGATCCAAACACGGCCCATAGGTGATGACCCACAAGTATAGGGGGTGTATCTCAGTATTTTCGAGGGAAGTGAAACCCAATTTATTGATTCGACAAAAGGGGAGCCATAGAATATTTATAAGCCTTAACAACTGAGTTGTCAATTCAGCTACACCTGGAAACAATCTTGCTCACAGCAGTTTATCAGTAGCAACAGTTTTGTAGTAGGAATAGTAAAGTAGCAGAAGTAGTAAAGCAAGGACAATAGTAACAAAAGCAGTAAACAGTGGGATTCGAGTGCGGTGGGCATAGGGATGGATGGACGGGCGTTGCATGGACAAGAAAATTCACATAGCAATCAGAACATAGGGAAATTGCAGATAAATAAGATAAAGCACCCAAGTACTAGACAATCCTAGGCATGTGTTCCATATATAGTCATACGTGCTCGCAATGAGAACTTGCACAACATCTTTTGTCCTGCCAGCCCGTTTGCAGCGGGGCCTCTAGGGAACTACTGGCAATTAAGGTGCTCCTTTTAATAGAGCACCGGAGCAAAGCATTAACACTCCGTGAATACATGTGATCCTCACATCAAAGCCTTTCCCTTCCGATTATCCTGATTTCTGTCACTTCAGGGCCATAGGTTCCGGACAACGACGTGTGTATACAACTTGTAGATAAGACCAAGAACAATACTATCATAATGAATCAATAACATGTTCAGATCTGAAATCATGGCACTCGGGCCCTAGTGACAAGCATTAAGCACAAAAAGTCACAACAAAGTCATAAAGCACTAATAAAAGATATTAGGCACCATGCCCTAACAATTTGATGCCATTACATGAACCATCTCATCCAATCCCTACCATCCCCATAGCTTATAGCGAGGGATTACTCACTCATAGATGGGGGAAACATGGATGGTCGATGGAGAAGCGATGGTGATGATGATGGCGATGATCTCCTCCAATTCCCTGTCCCGGCAGGGTGCCAGATCAGAGTTTCTGGTGTTGTTTCGTGGAATCTGGTGGTGGCGGCGGAGCGGAACTCCTTTTGGAAAAACGTCGACCCCCCCGGAGTGTTTAGGTCAGAAGGCTTCTTATAGGCGAAGAGGGAGACCGAGGGGGTGCCTGGGCCACCACACCATGCCCTGGCGCGGCCAGGCCCAGCCCGCTCCTAGGAGGGTGTGGCCAGCCCCTGGCCCTCCTCCGTCTCGTATTCTGGCTCCTTGAGTCTTCTGGAAAAATAGGCACTTTGGCTTTTGTCCCATCCAATTCCGAGAATATTCATTTTCTGACTTTCCTAAAACCAAAACAGCAGAAAACAGGCAGCTGGCACTGTGGCTCTTGTTAATAGGTTAGTCCAAGAAATCATATGAAAAGTACTCCAAAGTGTGGACAAAACACAAGAAAGTGGATAAAACCAAGCATGGAGCATCAAAAATTATAGATACATTTGCAATGTAAAAACATCCCCAAGCTGAACTCCTGCTCGTCCTCGAGTAGGTAAGTGATAAAAAGAAAGAATAATTTTTGAGGTGACATGCACCATCAAAGACTTGACCAAATTATTTGTAAACATTCAAAGCTGGGATCATAGTACTTCAATAATAACATGAAAGACAAAGTTCTAGCAATAAGACAAAGAAACTATGATGCAACATGAAAAGGCACAAACAAAAGATTCATGAATAACAATGCCTTGCAAGACGTTTGTTTGTTTCACATAAAGAAAACATAGCATAATAGCATTCAGCTTGTCCCTCGTAGAGTAGCAAATATAAATGCATAGGACACCTTCAAAGTTCATAAGAGTGACTAGATACAAATAGTTTAAAACAAGTAATATCAAGGTATGCATCAATCAACAAGTCTTGGGATAATGCACATAGAACCAAGAATTGCCACTATGCTCTCAAGAAGGTGCTCAAAGAATATGTGGAGACTCGACAAGTAGAAGAAAAGGTTTTGAATAATTTTGAAAGGCTTCCAAATGCTGAAAGTATGGTACTCGTTAGCTTTGAGCTCTCATTGCCCCTGTCATAAGCATCTTTAATGTGGTTAAGGTGAAAGTGAGGTCCAATCTGAGTTATATGCTTGACAGACTATAAACTGAAAATCCCAAGTCCCTTGAGTACGAGGGCCGCTCCTCATGCTACTCAACTTTAGTTACCGGTAAGTTCTTGTCATCGTAAGTATGTGCGTATCATCGAGAACCGCCAACGCGGTACCCCTTGCCCGATGATACGGAAGAATCCCCATATCAAAATGACAAGGCAAGCAGACAATGAGTATCTCAGCAATCTTCTTATTTACCATGGGAAAATGGTGCTTTTTTCTCTCTTTCCTCTTTTCATAAATGTCTTTTTTTCTTTCTTTTTCTCAATAGCTATGTTTCTCTTTTTTATATAAGAAGAATGCTTCATAGATATCATTATGGTTACGCTGCAGGTTTCCAGCATGTCAGCATGGATTAGACCAGCGGCCTAGGCGTTTCTCTAACACACATACATAACTCCATGGACTTACAAGCTCCCCTTTTATTTCACACCGACGACATCCGTAAACAAAAGAGCAAGGTATCAACTGGGTATATATTTACAAGTGTTGAAAGTGTTCCCTGTGATAGCACGGTTCTGCTAATCCACAGCCTATAATTAGCAAGCATATAACTTTCATGGAGAGTTCACAATGGTTCAGGTTTATTAAGTGCAGAAAATAAAAGTGTGCCATCAAGTTCGTGAGAGCTTTACTAACTAACTTTCTCATGACAACCAAACATTTTATTCGGAAGAAAACAAGGCATATTGAATATGCACGGAAGTAGAAAATGGTGCTAATAGGTAGGTGTGGTGGACACTTTGGCAATATTTGGTTTAGGGACTTGGAAACTTGAGTAAAACATACTCAGTGAAAGTGAAGGCTAGCAATAGTAAGGGAGCGACAAACGAGAGAGCAATAATGGCCATAATCATGCAGAGCGACAAAACATCATTAATCAAAGCATAAAGTGATACTACAAGTTGAAAACTAAAGGATCATAAAGGCTTATGGTGACTTGAGATAGTCATAACATGGTGTGAGCATGCGCCAAGTCAACCCAAATAAAGCATCAAAGGAGAATACCACTATACTATGCTTTAATATGCTAAAACAACGCATGATTCATCCAAGGCACATTAAGCAATCTCAATTGTTTATAACAAGTCATGCTACAGCAAAGAATACTAAGCATAAAGCCAAAACAATATCAAGCATGGCATGACAAAGCATAGGCAACAGTCAAAAACAAGCTCTCTTTACCACTTAAGCATGAGCTTTCCTACTCTTTTCCAAACCAAACCAAACCATTTGAACACCAATGTATGAAAGAGGGGGGGGGGGTGGGGTCCAACCAATTTATTCAGCAAACTAAGCAAACCACACAAACTAAAAACCAAAACGAAAACGAAAAAGAAGACGCTCCAAGAATAACACAACTGTGCTTGAAACAATAAAAATGAAGTGTTTGGAAGAAACATGGGATTTTTATTGACGAAGAAGGGGATGCCTTGGGCATCCCCAAGCTTTTGACGCTTGTACTTCTTGGATATTTCTTAGGGTGACACGCGTGGCATCCCCAAGATTTGAGCTTTAGTCCATCTTTCATCTCATTACTCATTCCTTCCATACACCTGAAATTTTTCCTTCATACAAAACTTCACACAATCTTTATTAGCAACATTAGTGCACTCAAGATAAATAAGTCCTAAGGTTCAGTTCTAACACCAAATAAACTTCCATTAGAACACTAGATACTGTAGCACTTCTCTCAAAAATCTCAATTCCCCAAAAGAACTCAAGAAGGAACCAACAAGAAGCAAATGCAGAAAATGACAGAAATCTGTCAAAACAGACCAGCAGGTAAAGACGAATTTTTTCGAAGACCTTCTGTTGCACAAATAAAAAAGTGTTGAACTAGCAAAAGTTAGATAGCAACCTGGGGCAGAAGCAAAAAAACTTACAGCTCAATCCGAAGTAGAGCTCTCTCAGGAATTTTTATGGTGAAGCACAAAAATCTATTTCAGGACAACAACTTTCCCAATCATTACTTCTCTCTCATTAGAGGTTACTCTTGGCACAAAAAGCAAATAAAAAGGATAAGGAGAGGTTATTACGGAGGTAATAACTTCCAAGACTCAAATAAAACTCATGGGTTATCTCCCAACAAGTACTTTTCTTTAATGCCTTTAAGTTAGGCATAAGAAGCAAAAACTAAAATGGATAGAATAGAAGTAAGCGGAGATAATCATGGTGAAAACATTATTTTGTTCAATGAAATCATTTTGTTAACAAGGTTGATAAGGTCTTGTTACCAAAACTATTCCATATGAGACAAAAATTTGTATCCCACTAATGATTATGTTACCTCAACCTTGATAGCAATGGTCCCAATCATAATAGTTTCCAATTTTTATCTTCGTATGGGACAATATATTTCTCCAACTTGAATGCCCTCAACATGTTCAATTGAATTCAAACCATATTTCAATCTTCTTTAGGAAATAGACAATGTGTTCATTGAAGGTCACCTTCCCTTGATTACAATTAATAACAGCTCCTGCAGTATTTAAGAAAAGGTCTCCCAAGAATAATAGACATATTATCATCTTCAGGCATAAAAGTTTGAGAGGATGCTCTCATAAGAAATATGAGTTGAAGTAAAAGAGAGCATCAAGGAGCAAATCCAAAACACATTTAAGTCTAACCCACTTCCTATGCATAGGAATCGTGTATGCAAATAAATTTGCAAAGAACAAAGTGACAGGCATAGGAAGATAAAACAAGAGGAACTTCAAAACTTTTAGCACATAGAGAGGTGTTTCAATACCATGAAAACTTCTACAACCATATTTTCCTCTCTCATAATAAATTTCAGTAGCCTCATGAATAAACTCAACAATATAACTATCACATAAAGCATGCTTTTCATGATCTACAAGCACTAGAGCTTCATCATAAACATTATCAAGAGAAACCTCAGGAACATAACAATCATTCTCCTTTAGTAACAAGGGGGACAATCAAATAATGTAAGGGATAAAGAGTTACTCTCATTAGAAGGTAGGAATGGGTAGCTAATACATTCTTCCCCCTTTTGTTCATCACTCTCCTCCTCTTTTTCATCTACTGAGATTTCAGGTTCATCAATTTCTTCTTCCATAGGATCCTGCAAGGCATTAGTCTCTTCCATTTGTGGAAAGCATCTATTAAAATATTCAAGAATATAGCAATTTTCATCCTTGTAATTATCAAAGCAAAATTTAAGTATACCATACACCTCATATTTGTAAGGTGAATCATCAATATTTTCAAGCAAACTAGCAAGTTCAAAAGCACCCTTCCAAGCAATAAATTCTTCTATTTGTTCTGCATCATAAAAGTCATAAATTCCTTTAGCATAGGAAGATATGGTATCATTATCACTATACTCACATTGAAAAGGGAGGTGTTTATACCTCTTTCTGCAACAAGACTCATCACAGCAATAAGTAACATTATAAGTAGAGCACACGTTCCTAGCAATGGTATACAATCTAACAATTTGTTCCCATAAGTGTTTCCCTTTTTGTGACAAGCGGTGTTCCTTAGAATGATATTTTTGATCTTCCGTGAACCCACCTTGCCAATAAGCTTCAGTTTCAAAGAAACCAACCATGGACAACAAGCATGATAAAGCAAGACAATAACAGACCAACGAAAATCACAACTAGAGTAGGAACTAATTGTTTTTTTATTTTTTGATAAAGAATCAAGCAAACAAGGAGAAAGATAAACTTAGCTTGAACAATAGTGATTCCAAGTGGACTTTATAAATAAAGCTATGCTCCTCGGCAACGGTGCCAGAAAATAGTCTTGATGACCCACAAGTATAGGGGGTGTATCGCAGTATTTTCGAGGGAAGTGAAACCCAATTTATTGATTCGACACAAGGGGAGCCAAAGAATATTTATAAGCCTTAACAACTGAGTTGTAAATTCAGCTGCACTTGGAAACAATCTTGCTCATAGCAGTTTATCAGTAGCAACAGTTTTGTAGTAGGAATAGTAAAGTAGCAGTAGTAGTAAAGCAAGGACAGTAGTAACAAAAGCAGTAAACAGTGGGATTCGATTGCGGTAGGCATAGGGATGGATGGTCGGGTGTTGCATGGACAAGACAATTCACATAGCAATCAGAACATGGGGCAATTGCAGATAAATAAGATAAAGCACCTAAGTACTAGACAATCCTAGGCATGTGTTCCATATATAGTCATACGTGCTCGCAATGAGAACTTGCACAACATCTTTTGTCCTGCCAGCCCGTTTGCAGCGGGGCCTCTAGGAAACTACTGGCAATTAAGGTGCTCCTTTTAATAGAGCACCGGAGCAAAGCATTAACACTCCGTGAATACATGTGATCCTCACATCAAAGCCTTTCCCTTCCGGTTATCCCGATTTCTGTCACTTCGGGGCCATAGGTTCCGGACAACGACGTGTGTATACAACTTGCAGATAACACCAAGAACAATACTATCATAATGAATAAATAACATGTTCAGATCAAAAATCATGGCACTCGGGCCCTAGTGACAAGCATTAAGCACAACAAGTCGCAACAAAGTCATAAAGCACTAATAAAGGATACTAGGCACCATGCCCTAACAATCTGATGCCATTACATGAACGATCTCATCCAATCCCTACCATCCCAATAGCCTACAGCGGGGGATTACTCACCCATAGATGGGGGAAACATGGATGGTCGATGGAGAAGCGATGGTGATGATGATGGCGATGATCTCCTCCAATTCCCCGTCCCGACAGGGTGCTAGAACGGAGTTTCTGGTGCTGTTTCATGGAATCTGGTGGTGGCGGCAGAGTGGAACTCCTTCTCGAAAAATGTCGAACCCCCCGAGGTTTTTAGGTCAGAAGGCTTCTTATAGGCGAAGAGGGAGACCGAGGGGGTGCCTGGGGTCACCACACCATGCCCTGGCGCCGCTAGGCCTAGCCCGCGCCTGGGGGGTGTAGCCAGCCCTTGGCCCTTCTCCGTCTCGTATTCTGGCTGCTGGAGTCTTGTGGAAAAATAGGCACTTTGGCTTTTGTCCCATCCAATTCCGAGAATATTCATTTTCTGACTTTCCTAGAACCAAAAACAGCAGAAAACAGGCAGCTGGCACTGTGGCACTTGTTAATAGGTTAGTCCAAGAAATCATATGAAAAGTACTCCAAAGTGTGGACAAAACACAAGAAAGTGGATAAAACCAAGCATGGAGCATCAAAAATTATAGATACATTTGCAATGTATCAATATGCTTCACACCTTTCTGGAGGGTCTTCCAAGTTCAGAAACTTGATTTCTCGTGTGTGGATACTATCACGGATTCAATGACTTCTTAGTCATTTTATGGAGTCAGGGCCCAACATCGCTTCTCTGCATGCAGTAGGTTCATCATTGTCAAAACAATAACGACTTATGTTTCAAATCTTACTATTTGATTCTTACCGACCCACATGGTTCAGTAGGAACTCTAATCTCCAAGATCACATCCTTTGCAATCATGGGAGGCATGAGCATTGTGGCCGCCACCAGGACACTTTTCGGTGCTGCGCTACTTAGCACATATAGCTAAGGTTCAACAACCTTATCAAAGTTCTATTGTCCTCCCACTTAACTTTTCACGAAAAATTCCTTCTCAAGAAACTTGACGTTCCAAGCAACAAACTCTTTTGTCCTCGGTGTTATGGAGGAATTCCCAACAAATTCTTTGGGATAACCTACAAAGACGTGCTTATCGGACTTTGGTTGTAAACATTTTACGTATGCATAGCATACCAAAATTTAAGAAAGGACAATTCGGGTTTTATCCCAAACCATAACTCATATGGTGTCATTTCAACGGATCACAATGGTGCTCTTTTCAGTGAAAAGCGGTAGTCTCTAAAGCTTTAATCCTTAAAACATAATGGCAGTTTTATAAATGACACCTTTGATCTTACCATGTCAAACAAGGTTTGATTTGATCTCTCGAACATACCATACTCCTGTGGTTTATCGAGAAATGCAAATTCATGGAACAATTCCTGAAATATTAGGTGTTTTGCTAAACCTGTAACTCAAATATCTTCCTTTATGATCAAATCATATACTCTTTTATTTTCTTGTTACAATAATTTTTCACTTCATCTTGAATGTCTTTGAACAATTTTTAAATGTTTCATACTTCTTCCTTATTAAGTAAATATATAGATATATTCAGTCAAATTTCTGGAGAAAGCATATGAAGCAAAAAGATCCATCGCATATGGCTACACATAATGGACTATATACATTAACATGCATAATATCCAGTAAGTTAGTCATCCGTTCCTGTTTGGCCTATGTAACACCCTCGGGATTAGGGTTAAACAAACCCCAGACTACCTTCCGAGATAAACTTAACTCCAACCTCGGAGACTCACAGTATATGATTCGGTAGCATTAGAGAACACAGGAACTCAACAACATAAGTTTAAACTCTTAATAGAGTATGCTATCAGATTATTACAAACCAGGGGTCGCAGACCCATCATCACACCAAACAGTGAAAGCAAATTATGTTGTTCTACACAGTAAACTTAACAAAGGGCCTAAGAGGCCATAAACATAAGTGATGTCCAACCCATAGTCCTCAGGCTGCTACTTGGGACCTCTAACTACTCGTCGATGTCAACGTAGAAGCCACCTTCAGTTGTGACTAGATCAACTGAAGAAAAACAAAAATAGCGCAAGGCTGAGTATGAGAATGTACTCCGCAAGACTTAGATAACCTAGTATCTAGATGCTCTGGCTAGAAAAGCTTTCTCTGGATTTTCTTTGCATTAATCCAACTTTGTTTAGAAACAAGATAGGGAGAAGAGGCTCGTCTACACAGAATACTTTCAAAACCGGGTAAGAGAGCGACAACTCCATCTTGAACCTCTGAAATTTTAACCAAGTACATCTGAACTCCTCATCTAGGATCATCCCCTCGAACCCTCGAGGAAGCACCCTTAAGCACACGTGGATCAGCAAGTTTTACTTATAGTTAATGTTATCTATGATCTTAGAATTCGGTCACCAAGTGTTCATAACAGTGAACACGGCTTTTCAAAAAGATTTAACCCTAAAGTGGTGTACAACTTTACCCACACGTACCAACCGACTCTTAGTGCCAAATATTATTAGCCCTATTCCTTGGAGGGCCGGCAGAGGGTGGTTGACCACGACCTTTACCTTGCTTTCACCGAGACCATGAGTCACGCCCTAAGGAGGGTTCCGCCGTAATAGGTCAAATCCCGAAGTCGGTCCCTAGAGATGTGGAAGGGGTTGGTTTATCAGGGGCGCCATCTACCCCAAGCAACCCTGGCCACACTTACCTACCTGTTATGATGCACCTCCTTCACCTCCTCTTTCGAAAACATTTTCAATGCATATGCCAAATGGAAAGCCCGAACTATGTGACTCATGGAATCTACTAGGCAAGTTAGTTAGTCGAGGGGTTTTCCAGGCCCCGTGTGGCTATATGCTCGTCTCGGTTCCAAAGGCAAGAACTCGGTTCCTAGTAGTGGCGAGCATAGGACTACAAAAACCACACCCAACGTGGCCTCCCATGCAAGCCTTAGCATATTTACCAGTCACTTTTGATCATGTCTCCATCTCCTACCTTTCTAGATTCTTTGGCATCTCCGATTCATCATCATCAGAATGGACCAGGCGTAATTACTAAGCATGGCTAAGCTTGACCATCGAAGAACCTCTAGCAATGCGCACATGCCAGACCTAGGTATGATAGGAGAACTGGATCAGGTATATAAGGCTACAACAAGGAAACTATGCAACAGATAGGTAACTCTAGCTATTGACAAAAGACCACATTGGAATCGTGTGTAATATAGAGAGAAAGTAAATACTTTGTAAAACGTAGGTTCATAATGAGAGGCTACGCTTTCCTTGTCCTTCAGTAGATAGATTTGGATCTTCAGTGTCGTTGCCTTCGGTCTCGTGCACGGATCCTATCGTGAAGAAGCAATATCAGAAAGAAGGGCAACGATCAATATCTCGAACCATGCAATGCGCAAACACATGAATGATATGACAGATTAAAGTTATCATGGCAACCCTAGGATTAGCATCGATTTAAATGGGTTCGGAGTGCCGAGGGGTTCGCATTCCATCGATCCCATATGCAATTAGGGGGTTCGATGTTCTTCTAACTAGCTAGGGTTTATTCTGATCAAAAAATGCATGATTGTATTTTTAAACTGTATATCTCATTTTTCTAAACATTTTGATATATTATTCTTATTTTTCTAATTAAATATGAATTAATTATGAATTTTACAAGTTTATAACAATTTCAGGAATTATTAAAACAATTTAAAAAGATTTACTGCGTCACGCTGACGTCAGCTCAGGGTGGGGATATTTTCCACCGGGTATGGGGCTCGCCACAGTGGCTGACTGGTGGGACAAGGGCCAGAGAGGTTGCCACCATGGCAAACCTTGGTTGACACCCACGTCAGGGCCACGTGGGTGCCACCTCATCGCAACCTTGGCGCCACATGGGCTCGCCGGAGGGCACGTCCGCTAGCGGCAGTTGGCGGTGCTAGGGAACGAGCGGGGCTGCGCGGAGGGGTGCGTTCAACGTGGCTCATCGTGGCGAACCTAGGAGTGGCGGCTCCGCTGGTTAAAGGTCGCCTGAGACGCGATTGTGCCGGTGAGCGGCGGAGGGAAACGGAGGCGCGCGACACTAGGGGGAACTAGAGAGGAAGGGGAAGTGTGAAAGGGTTCACAAGAACCGAGAGATCACCCTGAGTCTGCTGCTGGTGATGGTGAGGCCGGAGACGGACCGGAGTGATGGCAATGTCCATGGAGGAGCACGTTGGCGTTGGGGAAGAAGCGGTCGATACAGGCGATTGCGACCTTCCTGGCTCGATTCCTTCGACGAGGAGGAAGATGACGATGAGGGGAAGCTTCAGGGACTATCGGCTGGGTTTGGGATGCCCGGAGATGGCGGGGCGACGCGGCATCGGGAGCTAGGTTTTCGGCCCTGCGCGGGAGCAATAGAGAGGCGCGCGCGAGAGGGAGAGAGAAGCATAGGCGAAGAAGGACACGACGCGGGAGTCTTATCCTCGTCCAGGGCGTGACGGATGGCGCAGAGTGGGCGGTGGGGATCGACGGTACCGACGATGACACTGAGCAGCTTCCAGCTACGAGAAGACGACGGAGATTTTGCGAAAACCCCCTGGCAAAAACCAGAGATCAACCCGCGGTCCAGAACAGCGATCTAGGGGCTGAAACTTGCAGAGAAACCCCTGGGTTTTGTTAAAACCTTTGTTTTTATTATAAATGGCTCTATTTATTTGATTTTTAAACCATTTTAAATAGGGAAAAGGCAAGGGCACTTTTGTAAATACCAGAATATTACCAAACTTGAATTTTGGTGCATATTTGAATCCATTTGCACATATTTGAGGGTTTTGTACTTGTATTTTGGTTCACACACTTGGTCACATGCATATATTTTATTGATTTGAATAGATGCATGCAATGCTTAAGTACTAATTACATATAGCACAAACTTGGGTTGTTACAGCTCTACCCACTTACAAGAATCTCGTCCCGAGATTCCTAGGTTTTAGAAAACAAGGTAGGGTACCCAGATCGAAGACGATCTTCTCGTTCCCAAGTTGCTTCATCCTCGGAGTGATGATACCACTGAACTTTCAAGAACTTGATGTGTTGACGACGAGTCTTGAGCTCGACTTCATCAAGGATACGAACAGGATATTCTCGATAAGTCAGATCGTCGCGAAGGTCAAGTGTTTGGTGATCAACACCACAGACAGGATCTTTGAAGCAACACTTGAGTTGAGACACATGAAAAACATCATGCACCTCAGGGAAATTTGCAGACAACTCCAAATGATCTCGTATAATACAAACTTGATCTTCTACTTCTTTGATCATATCTGATCCAAAGAACTTTCTTTTGCCGGTTTCAGATCAATTCAGAGGAGTACGACATGTTCTTCCGTATAAGAACTGGAAAGGTGCCATGATTATACTGGACTGATAACTATTGTTGTAGGAGAACTCAGCAAAAGGTAGGCATTTCTCCCAGTTCTTACCAAAAGATATGACACATGCTTAAGCATGTCTTCAAGGATTTGATTCACCCTTTAGGTTTGACCACCGCTACTAGGGTGATAAGCCATGTTGAAAGATAAGTGAGTTCCCATAGATTGTTGGAAACTTGACCGAAACCTTGAAGTGAACAAACTCCCTCGATCAGAGACAATTTTCTTCGGAACTCCATGAAGGACCACTATTCGAGAGATATATAGTTCAACCAACTGATTAGCAGTAATGCTCTCACGGACAGGTAGGAAGTGAGCAACCTTGGACAAATAGTCGACAATTACTCGGATGGCGTCAGTTCCATTTTGAGTTTTGGGAAGACCAGTGATGAAATCTATACCAACTTCATCCCATTTCCACTCAAGGATACGTTGTGTTTGTAGGAGACCAGCATGCCTTTGGTGTTCAGCCTTGACGCGACGATAAACGTCACATTCAGCAACAAAACGAGCGATATCTTTCTTCATACCAGACCACCAGAATCTTTGACGGAGATCCCGATACATCTTGGTACCTCTAGGGTGAATGGAGAGAGGTGATTCATGAGCCTCTTTAATAATTAAACCCCTCAACTTGGTTCTTTTCAGCACCACCAGATGGTTACCAAAGTAAACAATACCTTGATCATCACCAGAGAAACATTTTGCAACTCCCTTAGCAATGTTCTCTTTGATCTCAGTAACTTCAGAATCATTCTTTTGAGCAAGCTTAATTTCATCCTCTATAGAAGATTTCACCTCAAGAGTAGTAAGGAATTCGCGAGGAACAACTTCAAGATTTAGTCGAGAAAATTCCTCATGAAGTGAAGGTTGATCTTGTTTAATCAACATATTGTTGCAATAAGATTTCCGACTTAGCGCATCAGCAATGACATTGGCTTTGCCAGGTTGAAAGTTGAGACCCAAATCATAATCTTTGATGAGTTCCAACCATCTTCTTTACCTGAGATTCAGATCAGGTTGTGTAAAAAGATACCTCAGACTCTGATTATCATAGTATAACTCACAACGACTACCGATGAGGTAATGTAGCCATTGCTTAAGAGCATGACCAACACCTGCAAGGTCGAGATCACGAGTTGGATAGTTGTTCTCGTGTGGTTTCAGTTGTCGAGAGGCATAGGCCACCACATGACCATCTTGCATCAACACGCACCCGAGACCTTGGTGCGAGGCATAACAGAAGATAACAAAGTCTTTACTGGTATCTAGAAGAACTAGCACCGGAGCAGTTGTTAGCTTGGTTATCAAAACCTGGAAACTTTCTTCAGCCTTATCAGACCATTCAAACTTCTTATCCTTCTTAAGAAGATCAGTCATTGGCTTGGAAATCTTGGAAAAGTTCTCGATGAATCGACGGTAGTATCCCGCCAACCCAAGGAAACTTCGAACATCCTTAACGGATTTAGGGGATTCCCAGTCAAGAATGGATTGAACCTTGTCCGGAATAATAGCAACCCCTTCGGCAAAAACAACATGACCAAGGAATATGAGTTCTTGTGACCAAAACTCACATTGGGAGAACTTGGCGTAGAGACGATGTTCTCAAAGCTTTGTCAACCCCAAATGCAGATGTTCAGCGTGTTCTTCTTCAGTCTTGGAATAGCCCAGAATATCATCGATGTAGACCACAACGAACTTGTCGAGATACTCCATGAAGAAAGAGTTCATAAGACGCCTAAAAGTGGTCGGAGCATTGGTAAGCCCAAAGGACATGACGGTGTACTCGTAAAGACCATAACTAGTAGTGAAAGCAGTCTTTGGAATGTCTTCCTTTCGGATCTTGATTTGGTGATACCCTGACCTCAAATCCATTTTGGAAAAGACGGTGGCACCACTTAACTGATCAAAAAGATCGTTGATCCTAGGGAGAGGATACTTGTCCTTGACAGTCACAACATTAGGAGGGCGATAATCCACAACCAGTCGCGGTATATTGGTATCCCGGTTCTTAACAAAGATTATAGGACATCCCCAAGAAGATGTGCTAGGCTGGATGTGTGTAAAATCCCAAAACTTTAATCCAAGTAATCAAGATCAAATCTACCCACTTTAGGGTTAAAAAAACTTTTCCATTTAAAATCTTTAAGCCTACATATGTGTTTGCATTTAAATAGGAGTTGTTTTGAATTGCCATCATTGAGTGATCTATTCGTTGTAAAATGACTCTAAGATGAATTACACATCATCTAGATTGTCCCCAAGCAACTCCCAAAGAAAAAGAAATCAAAAAGAATAAATAAGGCAAATGGTCATTTTTGCCATTTTAAACCACCTAGCCTACTTTGGCTATTCCTAGCACTCAAATCCTAACAGAGACAATTGTGGATCTTTGCACCCCTTTCTAATGCAAGTAGTGATGTGCCAAGGCCCATTTGTGATCTCCTAAAAACATTCAAACTCTAATTTTAAATGACATTTGAAAATTGAATCTAGTGTAAATATCTAGATCACACTTTTTTCAAAATCCACTCAAATGAACTCCATTTTAAAATCCCAAGCAAACCTAGATGATTAAGCATAAGATACACCACTCCACCAAAAATCAGCTCAAAATTCAAATAAAAGTTTCATGCGGCCATTTGATCGAACAGTTGGCAGGTAGAAAATTTCTAGCCTAACTAATATTGTTGCCGATTAATCCCTTGTCCCCCATTCAACCCTCTCTGATCTTCCCTGTCTCTCCCAGCTCTAACCAAACCCTCACCGGCCTACCCCTTAGCCGTTTGCAGTAGTTGCGCGCCACCCACACTTAGTCACCACCGGCCAAGCATGCGCAGCTCGCAACCGACCGTGCCACGCCAAACCAGCACCGCCACTAGCACCGCCTAACCCTACCGCCACTCCCTATCCACCCCACGATCACCGCCCGCCCCTGGACCAACCCAGAGCCGTGCCACCCTCTCCTCTCTGCGTGCAACCAGAGCACGCCAGAGCGCGATCGCCTCCAGCATGCCACAGACCACGCCTCGACACCAAATCGCGTTCACCGCTTCGCCTTGAACCCAGGAACCCGCCGCGTGACCCACAGTAGCCAGGAGCATCGTCGAGCACCGCCTCTCTCCTAGAGCGCGGGAAGCTCCCGACCAACTGCCACCGCCCCTAGCCAAGCCATTGCGTTGTAGCTGACCGCCAGCAGACGGCCCACCGTCCGCCTACCTCGCCCACGCCGGTAGCCCCCTGTATCGTCGTCACCGACGAGCCGCGCCCATACCTCACTGCCTCACCGTCGAGCCTATATAAGGAGGCCTTCCCAGCACCATTTTGTCACACCATCTCACTCCCCTCTCTCCACTGACCGTTTCCCCTCTCTCGCCGGAGCCGCTCAAGCAGCATATTGCCGGAATTCCGCCGGAGGTAGCCGCTGCAGAGGAGGAGACGTGGTTGTCGACTCCGTCCACCTCAGCCCCTGCTGCGACTTCATCTGAGCTCGCCGTCGTCCACCAGTTCGTTTGCCCGCCTTGCCGCACTAGCTGGATCCCTGGTATGTCCCTACTAGACACCCACGGACCGTGTAGGATTCAGTCTTGCCGGCGACGAGTCCGTCGTCGACGACGACCGTGGACCGTAGATCTTGTTCTAATCGTGTGCTTATTATCACCCTGTACCGCTTCGGATTTTTAGTGCCGCTGACATGCGGGACCAGCTTGTCAGTCGCCCTCTGCGCCGCTGAGCATCACTGGGCCGGCCCATTTACTTTTCCGCGTAGACCCAGTAATACAAATTAGGATTTTTCTATTTAGACTTAAAATCAATTATGTCCCTTAGTTCAAAAATCAATTCAGAGGGTTATACAAATCCAAATTGAGTGATTCCAAATTTGTTGGGAAGCTAATGAAAATCTCTATCCAAGCCAGTTGGATTTAAATCCTTTGAGTTAGAGATCTCTCCTAGTAAAAGTAACAAGACAGAAGCTTTTGCACATTCAAATATTTTTATAAAATCAACCATAATAACTTTTGAGTTGATTCCAACTCTCAAAAATCACATTTAACCATACCTCTCTGAATATGTAATAATATTAAGGTTTACATGCAGTGACTTTGGACTAGTACCAAAATAATGCTATATAGGCATTTCTAGTCACTTTAAATCATTAAATATTAAACTTAAACCTATTGAAATGTGACCCAACCTTTAAATTACATTCCCATATGTTATAATATGTGGTGAGGACATGTGTTCACATGATCCCATATTTTAATTGGAGAATATTAAATCTTAGTTATTTTCAATGAGTAGAAATTATTTTTCTCAAATAAAAAGAATCAAGCTAGATAATTAAACCTTCTGGTGCTTGTGATGATAATAGATCATAAAATGTGTGCCTTAGTGTGCTAAGTAGACTAGTTAAGTATTGTTTGGTGATTGTGTATCCCGTATGTATTTATAGAAGATAGTACCGACCAAGCTTTCGAGGAGGAGGAGTTCTATCAAGAGGATGAGGAAGAAAACTTCAACCACTACACTAACCAAGGCAAGCTATTGTTAGTAAGCTAGAATTAAGCTAGATAACCTCAGCAAGATGCATTGGGCATGCTTTGGTTATACCACTTTGACTATTACCTACCCCAAGTTTTATTTCCAAGCTTTACTTTCTTTACTTTATTAAAGTCCTTTACTTGTTTAAAGGTAGCATAAAAAGTATAAAACTTGACCTGTCTAGTTAGATTTAGATGTCATTCTATGGCATGAGATTGAGATTAGCACTCCATATTAGTGAACACTCTTAACTTAGTAGTTTAGAGCTAAACCAAAACTTGATTCACGTTAGATGGGAATACTTGGTGAAAATGAATTGTGAAAACCTTGGAATGATGAGTCATTATATTGAGATGTTTTGACATGTGTTGATAGACACAAATGGTTTATGATGATGCAAATGTTGAGGCAGGATCCTTAGCCCTTTTACAAAACTGATTGTTGGGTTCAGATGCGATACCATTCCAATTTTACCGTACAACCACAATACCTGAATTGGGTAAGGCTTAGCCGGAAGTTTATATGCATTAGTATTAGTTCCCTCGCGGGAGAGGTTTGAGCTGAGGCTACATCTCAGTGTTGTCCACCTATGCAGTGCCCAATATGATAGATGGTCATGGTTGGGAGGCCATACTCATAGGAGAGGTGCTTATACTAGGGTGTGTAAAGGAAAGGTTATGTTTGATTATCTCCATACTAAGTATGATGACTTAGGGTTATCCCTGACATATGTATCGAATCTTGTGGTGAAAGTGTACCACCTCTGCAGAGTGTCAAACTATTCGAATAGCCGCATCCATGGTTATGGACAGTTGGAGTGGCCATACTGTTCTGTTGTCAGATGTTTTCAAAACAACTTATGAAATGAATTGTGACATGACTTGACCACAACAGAGTTGTGAATATGACAGTTAAGTTCCCACTTAGGTGATTTCAAACTTTATTTTATCTTTCTTTGTTTCTGAACTCAGCTTAGGTTTCAAACTTAACTTTAGAAATGAACTTAGAGTTAGCATTCCTACTAGAACTACCTTACTTGTTAGTGATAGTTTGTGAGTACTTCAGGAGTACTCATGGCTTTTGTCCATGGCTATTCCTATGGCCAGACTATGAAGGAGACTGCCAAGATGAAGGACAACAGGATGGCTATGATAACTAGGACTATCTTCCATCGTCAGCATTGCATGTGCTCCTGAAGATGGACCCCACAGCTACGCTTATTATTTATTACGCTGCTTGTTGTATTAAGACTAGATCATGAGATCCTTTATTCATGTAAGACCTTATTATGGTTTGTAATGGATGATGTACTATGATATCCAATATGTTTTGTCTTGCAAAAATGGTAATCCTGGGATTGCGATGTATGGCATAACAGGCATCTGAGATTAAAAATCTGGGTCTTGACAATGTGTCCTTTTACCTCCAACTCCTCTAATTGCTTCTTCAACTCCACTAACTCGTGAGGGGGCATACGGTAGGGTCTCTTGGAAATAGGTGCAGTTCCAGGGACCAGCTATATGACAAACTCCACACTTCGATCAGGTGGCATGCCAGGCAACTCGTCAGGAAAGACATCCAGGAATTCACATACCACGGAAACATCTTGGATCTCCAACAGAGGTTGAACTTCAAGAGCATACAATTCAGCTTGAGGAATAGATACAGCTGAAGGAGATAGTGACCCTACGGTCCAATAAGTGACTGTTATTGCAGCAGGACTAGTCAGAGTCATGTACTTGGTTGCATAGTCAATGACCGCTTGATATTGGGACAACCAGTCCATGCCCAAAATGACGTCAATATCATTTGACTTGAGGGCAATAAGAGAAGGCAACATTGATTAGGTTCCCATGACTAACCATGGTGGTTTGCCATCTATAACCAAGAGAATGAACCATCAAAGGTCTGGACAACCCCTCAAAACTTATCCCATGCAATTCAGCAAAATCTTGCGACATGAAGGAATGCGATGCTCCAGAATCAAACAAAACTTTACCTGGAATGTGATTGATACGAAGCGTACCCATAACAACGCTTGGATCTTCCCGAGCATCTTCAGCATAGATATGGGTCAGACGACCACTTCCAGCACCTTGAGGCTTGGTATACTTCTTTGGTGGTGCTCCCTTAGTAGCACTCTTTTGCAGACATTCTCTTGCAAAGTGACCAGGTTGACGACAGTTGAAGCAGATAAGACCTGTTGTCATACCAACAACATGATAGTTTGTCCTACTAGCATTGCTTGAGGTAGCATTCGGGCGAGGAGCATATCTAGAAGACCTTGGGGTGCAAGGAGCATGTGGCACAACACTGTAAGGCACAAAGACACGATGCTTCTTACTACTTGAACCAGCCTTGTTGGATCCTTCATAAGGACGCTTACGAGTTTCCTCGTACTCTAGTTTTCCACGCTCTGCTTTCATTGCCTTGTTCACAAGAGTTTGCAGATTCCCAAAATCGATCAGATGAATATCACGTCGAACATCAGGGTCTAGTCCCTTGCGGAACAGAGATTGCTTCTTAGCATCAGTGGAAACTTCTTCAGGAGCATAGCATGCAAGATGGTTGAAGCTGCGCTGGTAATCATACACAGAACTAGTGCCTTGTTTCATCTTGAGAAACTCCTCCCTCTTTTCATCCATTAGATCCTCCAGGATATGATAGGCTTGGAATCCTTTAGTGAATTCTTGCCAAGTAACAACATGCTGAGCAGCTTGTAGTGCCAAGAAATTTTACCACCAGGAGTTAGTTGCTCCCTCCAGACGGTAGGCGGCAAAGGTTACCCGATCAGCTTCAGGAACATGACCAACCTAAAGTTTGCGCTCCAGGGTGTGAAGCCAGTAGTCCGCATCAAGTGGCTGAGTGGAATAGCTGGAGACTGGCGGAGTGAGACGTATGAAATCCTTGATACCGACTTGGTTGTTTGGGCGCTGGGTATTGCGCTCAATCCTTTCAAGGAGCCTCACGTTGTCATCATGGTTGGTCTCGTACATAGCCATAAGTTGAACCAGTGATGGTGGTGGAAGAAGATTAGAAGGATTATCCTCATTCCTAGAACGATGAACTCGAGCACGGGTGCAAGCTCGAGAAGTGTCACCCATCCTGTAAAAACAGAAGGCGTTAGCCAAGGGTTTCAAAGATAGAAGACGCTGAATGTAAAACATGTCATCTCATTAAGCATGGTAGTATCAAGGCATACTAACGTATACACTAACCAGCTGACTTATAGACCATAACAATGGAGTGCTAAGATGTTATGCATCAAGCAAAACTAAGACATCTTGATAACTCTAAGAATAGCAACCAGTTACGGAGTACTTAGAAAAACAACCCCGAAAACACGATCCTAAACGTTTGGAATTAGGGGTAAGGAATGAAAACCTTTTCAAACCAAATAGGATAAGAAAACTCCAGCATTAGAATCACACCAGGAAAGGAGTAAAAAGAATCCTAGTCAGAGTTTTTACAAATAGTTTTCAACCTTTAAATAGTTTTATCAACTTCTAGACTCAACATCGACCAATACTAGGGTTTCCTATAGGCAGTCCTGCTCTGATACCAAAATCCTGTAACACCCCCGGGATTAGGGTTAAACAAACCTCGGATTACCTTCCGAGATAAACTTAACTCCAACCCCAGAGACTCACAGTATATGATTCGGTAGAATTACAGAATATAGTAATTCAATAGCATAAGTTTAAACTCTTAATAGAGAACGATATTAGATTATTACAAACCAGGGGTCGCAGACCCATCATCACACCAAACAGCGAAAGCAAATTATGTTGTTCTACACAACAAACTTAACAAAGGGACTGAGAGGCCATAAACATAAGCGACGTCCAACCCATAGTCCTCAGGCTGCTACCTAGGACCCCCAACTACTCTTCGATGTCAATGTAGAAGCCACCTTCAGTTGCGACTAGATCATCTAAAGAAAAACAACAATAGCGCAGGGCTGAGTACGAGAATGTACTCCGCAAGACTTAGATAATCTAGTATCTAAAGGCTCTGACTAGAAAATCTTTCTATGGATTTTCTTTACATAAAGCCAACTTTTTTTATAAACAAGAGAGGGAGAAGAGGCTCGTCTACATAGAATACTTTCAAAACCGGGTAAGAGAGCGATAACTCCATCTTGAACATCTGAACTTGTTAACCAAGTACATCAGAACTCCTCATCTAGGATCACCCCCTCGAACACCCGACGAAGCACCCTTAAGCACACGTGGATCAACAAGTTTTACTTATAGTTAATATTATCTATGATCTTAGAATTCGGTCACCAAGCGTTCATAACCGTGAACACAGCTTTTCGAAAAGTTTTAACCCTGTAGGGGTGTACAACTTTACGCACACGTACCAACCGACTCTTAGTGCCAAATATTATTAGCCCTCTTCCTTAGAGGGCCGGCAGAGGGTGGTTAACCACGACCTTTACCTTGCTTTCGCCGAGACCATGAGTCATGCCCTAAGGAGGGTTCAACCTTAATGGGTCAAATCCCGAAGCCGGTCCCTAGAGATGTGGGCGGGGTTGGTTTATCAGGGGCACCATCTACCCCAAGCAACCCTGGCCACGCTTACCTACCTGTTATGATGCACCTCCTTCACCTCCTCTTTCGAAAACATTTTCAATCTCCTACATTTCTAGATTCTTTAGCATCTCCTATTCATCATCATTGGAATGGATCAGGCGTAATTACTAAGCATGGCCAAGCTTGACCATCGAAGAAGCTCTAGCAACGCGCACATGCCAGACCTAGGTATGCTAGGAGCAGTGGATCAGGTATATAAGGCTACAACAGGGAAACTATGCAACAGATAGGTAACTCTAGCTACTGACAAAATACCACATTGGAATCATGTGCAACATAGCGAGAAAGTAAATACTTTGTAAAATATAGGTTCAGAATGAGAGGATACGCTCGCCTTCTCCTTCAGTAGACAGATATGGATCTTCTGTGTCGTTGACTTTGGTCTCGTGCCTAGATCCTATCGTGAAGAAGCAATACCGGAAACAAGGGAAACAATAAATATCTCGAACCATGCAATGCGCAAAGACATGAATGATATGACAGGTTAAAGTTATCATGGCAACCCTAGGATTAGCATCGATTTAAATCGGTTTGGAATGCCGAGGGGTTGGCATTCCATCGATCCCATAGGCAATTAGGGGGGGTTTCTATGTTCCTCTAACTAGATAGGGTTTAGTTTGATCAATAATGAATTATTGTATTTTTAAAATGTAGATCTCATTTTTCTGAACATTTTGATATATTATTCATATATTTCTGATTAAATATGAAGTAGTTATGAATTTTACAAGTTTATAACAATTTCTGGAATTATTAAAACAATTTAAAAAGATTTACTGCGTCACGCTGACGTCCGCTCGGGGTGGGGATTTTTTCCACCGGGTCTGGGGCTAGCCACAGTGGCTGACTGGTGGGCCAGGGGCCATAGAGGTTGCCAACGTGGCAAACCTTGGTCGACACCCATGTCAGGGCCACGTGGGTGCCACCTCATCGCCACCTTGGCAGCACATGGGCTCGCTGGAGGGCACGTCGGCCGGCAGCGGTTGGCGGTGCTAGGGAACAAGCGGGGGTGCGCGGAGGGGTGCATTCGACGTGGCTCGTTGAGGCGAACCTGGGAGTGGCGGCTCCACTGGTTAAAGGTCGCCGGAGACGCGACTGCGCCAGTGAGCGGCGGAGGCAGACAGCGGCGCGTGACGCTGGGGAGAACTAGAGAGGAAGGGGAATTGTAGAAGGGTTCACAAGAACCAGGAGCTCACCCTGAGTCTGCTGCTGGTGACGGCGAGGCAGGAGACGGACCTGATCGACGGCAATGTCCGCGGAAGAGCACGTCGGCGTTGGGGAAGAAACGGCTGATGCAGGCGCTTGCGACCTACCTGGCTAGATTCCTTCGGCGAGGAGGAAGATGACAACAAGGGGAAGCTGCAGGGACCATCGGCTGGGTTTGGGATGGCAAAATATGGCGGGCGACGCGGCGGCCAGAGCTAGGGTTTTAGCCCTGCGTGGGAGCGAGAGAGAGGCGCGCGGGAGAGGGAGAGAGAAGCATAGGCAAAGAGGGACACGACGTGGCAGTCTTATCCTTGTCCAGGGCACGACAGACGGCGCAGAGCGGGCGGTGGGGATCAACGGCGCCGGTGACGACACCGAGAAGCTTCCAACTGGGAGAAGATGACGGTGATTTTGCGAAAAACCCCTGGCAAAAACCAGAGATCAACCCGCGGTCCAGAACAGCGATCCAGGGGCTAAAACTTGCAGAGAAACCCCTGGGTTTTATTAAAACCTTTGTTTTTATTATAAATGGCTCTATTTATTTGATTTTTAAACCATTTTAAATAGGGAAAAGGCAAGGGCACTTTTGTAAATACCAGAATATTACCAAACTTGAATTTTGGTGCATATTTGAATCCATTTGCACATATTTGAGGGTTTTGTACTTGTAGTTTGGTTCACACACTTGGTCACATGCATATATTTTATTGATTTGAACAGATGCATGCAATGCTTAAGTACTAATTACATATAACACAAACTTGGGTTGTTACAGCCTATGAACGGAATTTCAATTATGTCGAGGAATGTTTCACAAGCGTCAATTGATCAAAATCAAAAGACTCCAAAACTCCATCAACATGGAGTTTCTTCATGTTTACTTTCCAATATAATTCAAACAGCGATGTCACTTCATAAGTGATCTTCCAATCATTTGCCTTACGACATTTTAGCAATAATGTTTATGGATGTGATTTCTCCAACTAGACTTGTAAAAGTTCATCCATCCTTTATGGAATACGGTAATTATTTGAACAACCATTGTTCTCGTAATACCGGAACAAAATAACAATTATTAAAACAAATCTTGAAAGCTAGGTTTAACGACAATGAAAAACACAATAACACTTTATTTGTTTTTGATGAACATCATCACATATTCTTTTGCTAGTTACTTTGGCCATTGCAGTTAATGAATTGTGTTGTTCTGTATGACACTTCACACCAATCAATTCAGTATCCAATACCTAAGAACCGTATTGTTTAACAAGCAAGGAGTACAACCATAACATGTATATCTTCTATATACCTAAGTTGGACATCTCCAACCTTTTATTTTCTGCCAAATATTTTATGGGTTCTCTTTCAACAATTCCTTTTCTTTTAAAAGAATCTATCAACATCAATAGTGGTGTCATTCACATGACACATAGTACAAAGTGTATATAGTCAAATACTAATACCTTTGGACTTGCACTTTGAAGTGGATCACCATCATCAAATGTTTGGTGTTCTTTCAAAAATCCATTCTTTAGTAATCTATTAGTGTAGTAAACATTTTACTTACATCTTGTATTCATCCTTATCATGCCAACTTTCATGATCAAGCTACTATAGCCTATAAGGAAGAACCACGAGCATAATATTAGTTCGCAAAACCTTTTTGGGAGATCCGGATTCCTAGCATGTCCATCCTTCACAAATTCTCATACAATATGAGAATATGTATTTTTGCTAAATTATACTCTATCATAATGCAACCAAAAACATTGTTTTAGGTATCACAATATCTTCCACACATGATGGTTTCTGACATAATTTTTCAGCTCCTAGATAATCTTGATATTAAAACAACTTTTGAATATCAATAATCATGGAGGCAAACATGATACTTTAGATTCTAACATTGGAATTCTTACTCTTGATTTAATACTACTTATTAAACTTCATGGAGTAAATAGAGTTTGCTGAAAGTTTGCAATAGGACTTCTAAACTTTAAATTGACATTCAAAACAATACGATACCAGTTCGTAAAGTAAATATCCAGAATTCTATAGTTCTATTATCTCAATTAAAACTAAGCATAAGGTAGTGAACATATGCCAATGACTACAAAAAATTATGCAAATTCACTTCGATTTAGTTTATGACAAATTGAGTTCGACTAATCCAAATTAGAAATGAACTCCCACTCAAAAACGACATCCCTCGTGCCTTTTTGGTGATTACATGAACCAAATCCACTACACCAAGTCCAATCATCACGTGAGTCGGTGTACCTTCAAAGGCGAGCATCAATATGGGCATCACATCAACTATATGACTCAAGCTTAACCTTTCGGTTCGTGTTCCAAGGCCATGTATGTACATGATAGGCTCACCAAGTAAGAACCTTAGTACTCACGTGTGTAAAACTGTCTTACACCCGTTGTATGAAAGCGTAGAGTCGAGTACACCCGATCATCACGTGATGTCTCGAAACACGATCCATAGAACGGCGCATACTTAAGGAAGAACACATTTTATCTTGATATTTTAATGAGGGATCATCTTATAATGCTACTAAAACGCCAAACTAGCAATATAAGATGCAAACATCATATGTGAAAAGTGGGATGATATGATCCATGCATTTGATCACCATCATATGCATCGTGGTATGATCTCTATCATTCATTTGTGTGTAAGGCAAAGGTTTATGGAACTTACACGTTAAGTGTGTTGTAAGGGTATATACCATAAATCAATACATCATTACCATATCATGACACTAGCCCAGCAACAATCTAAACTAGACGCCTCTAATTTATCCACTGCAAGTTTTACGTGGCTTAGGGCTTTCGGAGACAAAACCGGTCTTACCTACGAACATGGAACCACAACAATCATAACTAAGTTATTAGCAACTCGTTGTAAATCAAATATTGACTATAGTAGGAGAGACAGACACTCGCTAGCCACTTATGCAAAACTAGTTGCATGTCAGTCGTGGAACCACTCTCTTGTGCGAGGACATGTAAAGTTAGTCTGGGCCGCTTCATCCCACTATGCCACCAGTATCAAAAATACATATAAGATGCAATAACGTGATCATCATCGCCCACACAAAAACATATGTGTACTACCCATGCAAAGCACATACGCATAGATTAGGCTCTGATACCACTGTTGGGTTTGCATCATAGAAAACAGAAAATTCCTATGATGGGAAGTATACGCCAAGATCTATCTACTAGATACAAGCAACGGGTGGACATACATCCATAGAGAACTTACCCTCGAAGACAACAAAGCTTTGTTAACGAGTTGGAACTCGTGGATGATGTAGTCGTACACTTGCTGATCTCAAGATCGTGATGAAGTCCTGCAGGTCCGGCTCTAGCACATCCATCAGATCCAGCTACAGCAAGTCCAACACCACCAAGTACAGCACCGCAAAGCAGAGGTGCATTCGTGACCGCACACACGTCTGGTCCACCGAACAACCTCCGCCTCCTCTCTCCAGCGATGCAGCGGAAGCAGCAAGTCCTTTCCAGATAAAGCCACCGGGAACATGTATCTCGCTAATCCGAGACCATGGGTAATAACTAGAGGGAGAAGAGAACCTTCACGAGGAGGTGGGGCAAGAGGAGAGGAGCCATGGGGCTCCTTTATAGGGAAGGGGCGCAGCCCCAAGGCCATGGCCAGCCGGCCATGGTTGGTGCCCCCACCTCTCCCTCATTCATGTGGGTGGAGCTTCCACTAAGCCCACTTACATCAATTTTAACTCCACTCACTTTGCATTTAATGTCCACCAAATTAAATGCATTTTCTCTTTAAATAAAACACTTTTATTTATTTTATTCAGAATTTTGTTAATTACTTTAATTAAAAAATATTCACATAAAACTCCCTTCAACATTTCAATATCACATGCAGAACCAGTTTCAGCAATTTCACCCAAAACAATTCCGGTTTCCATTGAAATAATTCCAGTGCTTTCGTAATCTTTATCTGAAACATATTTGATCCTAAATGGTGTCGGTATCCCTTAAGTGTGTCCCCTACAGTTCGCGAATAATGCCGACATGATCGAGACCCCTCTTCGATCAATAATCAGCAGCGGGACCTGGAGATCCGTACTGACTCCCACATATTCAACGATGACTCTTGTGATTGTGTGAACCTTTAACATCGTAACTAAATCCCTTTGACTCGCGATATATTACATGTCCGAGATTCGATCATTGGCATCCAAATACCTAGTTTGATCTCGTTACCGACATGCACTCTTTTCTCGTTCCCGTGATATAGCATTCTAGTGATCACATCACTTGCTTACAAGCTATCTTAATGTGATATGACCTAGAGGGCCTAGAGTATATCTATTCATCATCGTGATTGTAAAATTCCACTCTTGATCCATGAGCCTCAACATAACACCTTCAGAGTATCTGAACCCACCTTTATAGTCACCCTTTTACGGTGTGACGTTTGATGTTATCAAGTTACACTTCTGATGTTAGCAATTAACATGATCTCGTGGTCTAAGGACTAATATTAATTCGTATGATGTTATAGCAATATAAACATAATGACTTTGATCGTAATGCTATACTTCGGATGAATGTTCATCACATCATTCCACCAATGTTGTGACCTCGTTATTAACAACATCCAATGTCCACGATCAGGAAACCTTGATCATCTTGATAATCAACGAGCCAGTTTATATGAGCGGCATTACTAGGAACTTTGTATTTTTTATTAAACACACATGTATTAACGTTTCCAATTAATACAATTATAGCATGCAAAATAAAAATTTATCATAAACATGGAATATGATAATAACCACTTTATTGTTGCCTCTCGAACATATTCCATTCAATGATACAACTGGATCCATGTGTCATGGGAAAAGAACAAATGCCATGACTCTAGGGAATCCATGTGTCAAGCCATGGTCATAGAGACCAAAAACACATAGGGAAGCAGCTTCCACATTTCATGTTGCCCTAGTATGTTAGAAGTTGCATCACAGAATCCACTAGTGTGTGTGGTCATGTGGAAAAATGTGGTTTTGGAAGAGAGCACATGCAATGACACCAGTTGATCCATGTGTCATGGGAAAAGAACAAATTCAATGACTCTAGCGACTCCATGTGCCCAGCCATGGTCACAGAGACCAAAAACACATAGGGAAGAAGTTTCCACATTGCATGTTGCACAGAAGTTGAATCACAGAATACACTGGAGTGTGTGTGGTCATGTGGATTAATGTGTTTTTGAAATAGAGCACATGCAATGACACCCGTGGATCCATATGTCATGGGAAAAGACCAAATGCAATGACTCTAGGGACTCCATGTGTCAATCCATGGTCACAAAGACCGAAAACACATCGGGAAGCAGCTTCCACATTGCATGTTACACCTGTGTGGCAGAAGTTGCATCACATAATCCACTAGAGTGTGTGTGGTCATGTGGATGAATGTGGTTTTGGAAGAGAGCACATGCAATGAAACCAGTGTATCCATTTTTCATGGAAAAAGAACAAATGCAATGACTCTAGGGAATCCATGTGTCAAGCCATGGTCATAGAGACCAAAAACACATAGGGAAGCAGCTTCAACATTGCATGTTGCACTAGTGTGGCAAAAGTTGCATCACAGAATCCACTAGAGTGTGTGTGGTCATGTGGATCAATGTGGTTTTGGAAGAGTGCACATGAAATGACACAGGTGGATCCATGGGTCAGGTGAAAATAACAATAGTGACTCTATGGGCTTGATGTGTCAAGCCGTGGTCATAGAGACCGAAAATACATAGAGGATCAGCTTGCACATCGCATGTTGCACGAGTGTGGCAGAAGCTGCATCATAGAATCCTCAAGAGTGTGAGGTTATGTGGATCAATGTGGTTTTGGAAGAGAGCGCGTGCAATGATACAAGTGGATCCATGTATGGGGGGAAAGAACAAATGCAATGACAATAGAGACTCCATTGTAAAGTCGTGGTCGTAGAGACCAAAAACACATAGGGAAGCAGCTTCCACATTGCATGGTGCACTAGTGTGGCAGAAGTTGAATCATAGTATCTACTTGAGCGTGTGTGGGCATTGGGATCAATGTGGTTTTGGAAGAGAGCACATGGAATGATACTAGTGGATCCATGTGTCTTGGTAAAAGAAAAATTCAATGACTCTAGGGACTCCATGTGTCAAGTTATGGTCATAGAGACCAAAAACACATAGCGAAGCAGCATCCACATTCCATGTTGCACGAGTGTGAAAGAAGTTGCATCACAGAATCGTCTAGAGTGTGTGTTCATGTGGATCAATGTTGTTTTGGAAGAGAGAACATGCAATGACACCAGTGGATCCAGTGTGTCATGGGAAAAGAACAAATTCAATGACTCTAGGGACTCCATGTGCCAAGCCATGGTCCTAGAGACCAAAAACACATGGGGAAGCAACTTCCACATTGCATGTTGCACCAGTGTGGCAGAAGTTGCATCACAGAATCCACTAGACTATCTGTGGTCATGTGGATCAATGTGGTTTTGGAACAGAGCACATGCAATGACACCAGTGGATCCATGTGTCTTGGTAAAATAACAAATGAGATGACTCTAGGGACTCCATGTGTCAAGCCATGGTCATAGAGACCAAAAACACATAGGGAAGCGGCTTCCACATTGCATGTTGCCCCAGTGTTTTAGAAGTTGCATCATAGAATCCACTAGAGTGTGTGTGGTCATGTGGAAAAATGTGGTTTTGGAAGAGAGCACATGCAATGACACAAGTGGATCCATGTTTCTTGGTAAAGAACAAATGCAATGTAACATAGGTACGATTACTCAGATGCTTATGATTTGCTGCCCTATGCTGGGTAAAAGGCTTACGGCCCATGAAGGTTTAAGATGACAGCCCAAGGGAGCAACGGACAAAGGCTTTGATTGTATTAGGAAAGAAACTATGAACCGTCATTGTGTTGGTATTGTGATTATGCGTGTATGAAACCTATCCGCATACAGCTTTGAGACCAAGCCTATTATATATAGGACATGAGAAGCCTAAGAGAGGGTACCCAAATCTAGAGGACAACTTGTAGTAGTGCGATTTCCCCAATATTTAGGCGACTTTGGCTCCATTGTTTTCCTGACATCCGATGAAATACCCAGCGTTCTCTTTTCCGCGAAACCCTAAGTCCATCACCATGGGAATTGGCGAGGTTACCCCTTGTCAATTGGTGCCGTCTGAGGGAAACCTGAATGCTCGAACCATGGATTCGGCGGACCACTCTCGACCAAGCATCAACCCAACGTAAACAGATCCGCGTGCGCCAACCCCTGTATTGTTACCCGCCGATTTCAACGGCAGATCCGATCTGATCATCGGAAGTTTCCACTTCCAAGTAGATGACCCACAAGAATCAAACCCTTTGGGCCTTATTACATCAGAACCGTCGGTGCAAAAACCTTTTCCTACGGTGGTACTAGCATCTTCTGTTAGATCCTCCACGGATGTCATAGCATAGATCGAAGCAGGTGAAGAAGGCGAGCAAACCGAGATGGATCTGGGGGACCTTGATGGCCTTCATGGTAATCTCTTCCTCGGGTCAGGTATGTGGGCTCCCCAGATTAATCCTCCAAGAATATCTGTTATGCATACAACCACGCTCCCATGATCAGTTCGTCGTGGCACATAACCGACAATTATCAAAGTAAACATCCATTAATTACTTGGATACAAGTCATACCTTAATTTGCCATTATGGCTACAACAACAACATGAGTGGAAAATCCTTAAGCGCTGTGCCCGAGCAATGCCTTAACCTACAGGCAACTGACTGGGAGAACGTCCTAGCTCGCATAGTCGTCCACTTCACCTTCTTCTCGATATCTGACCAAGTTAATAGCCAGGGACAATGCCAGTGAGTACTTTGAATGTACTCGCAAACCACCTTACTAGAATAATAAAACAAGAGGATATGCAATATGGCTGTGGTAGTTGGAGGGCTCCAAGAGAGGTTCTTTTCTCAAATATTTTCTCTTGTAGATATAGCATCTACATATCTTTGTTAAAAACCTTTTTGTAAAACATTTTGGAAACCTTTTTGAATAGTTTCATAAAACATTAGGATTGGGTCACCCATTTGTTCCCTTCTTCCAGTCGTCTCACGACCAAACTCCTTTCCGTCCCCTTCCGACCATCCCCTGGTCAAACCATCCTCCTTTCTGACCATCTCATGGTCAAAACGTTTTCAAAGCCCTTGCTTTTCCGAAATCCTTTTTGAAAACAAAACCAGCACCGCTCTACAGCAACCTTCCCAACCATCCATGACCATGGACACGGCTATTCAAATAGATTTACACTCTGCAGAGGTTGTACACTTTATCCACACCATCCGGCTATCCTGCCCTGATCTATACCGATCGTGGGTCGAGTAACCGATCAAGACTCTCTGAAAGCTCACTCCAATATAAGTGCCTACCCTATGAGTGTTTTGTAATACCGCGGACATTACGCTCTAAGTTCAAGCCTGGACGAACCGAAAATGGATAAGTGACTCTACCGCGGAGACCCAAGGCCACCCACGTGTAGGTTGTCGAAGCGGGGTAGGGCACGGTACCGGCCTACCACCTTATCCACTTTCAAGAACGTCGGGACAAGAGCGAATGGCATAAGCGACAGGTAACGCAACCACGACATACACAAATGAGTATGTATGCCTGCGACTTACAATAGACATCAGAGTCACACCATCTAAAAGAAATAGAAATAGGAATATTCAATGCCATATGGCAAGATCCAAATATCCTAGATAGATATAATATTTTAGGATACATCCTCATACATCACACAACAGAAGATCAAGCGGAAGCGGAAAATAAGATCTGAGTACGGATTAAGAAGCAAATTGGCATAAGATGCCTCGGAAATAAGCACATTCCCGCCCACAGATCTCATGGATCTTCATCCCCAGAATCTCTACACCTGATAGTCGTTGCCACCATACTCGGTCTCCTCGACCCAGTAGCCTTCCTGAGAGTATACCTGTCCACCTAAACCAAATATTTATCATGTGAGACCCTAGGGGTAATCAACAAGTCTTAATGCATCTAAAGGGAACAACCTGGGGGTGACGCAATTGCAGCAAAAGATAATAACTAACAAGTCTATAGATACTCGCTAACCATCCGCCTAACCATTGATAGACGGATGTCCGTTAATTAGAAGAACAGTTATAACAGCATGAAGTAACAGATCCATCCTCCCTCTCGCTTACCAACGAGTAGGCGGACAAACAACCCATCCGTTGGCAGTTTTATTAACCATTCCATGAGTATTGCACTAATTACTAGTCAGATATTTAGTCAAATTAAACACGGTACTTTAGTTATGCTTGTCTATGATCGAGAAATTGTGCTCCAAGTCGTCCATAACCGCGGACACGGTTTTCAGAAAGATTTACCCTGCAGGGGTGCACACATAGCAACACACACTCAATCAACCTCAGAAAAACCAAATCAAACCCAACGAGGCATTCACGACAAAGCGATCATAGGATTCATAAAATATTTCAGGGGGCCACCCCATTAAGCTACCCGCAACGAAGTTAGCCGGCTCCGAGACAGACCCAAGGTTTGTGTCAATGGTTGTAAACGACTGGGAACCCGAAAGTGTGACTGGGCTTGTCGATACCACGAAAACATTCGACGATCCAAAACAGTACAGGTGCTCCACGCACAATCTTAAATAAAGCAGTAACATGTCATAAGTACAGGATAGTAAATAAAACCCCAAACTAGTTTGTGGCCCCAAGAAATAGAAATGAATCAAGCTCTGGCTCAGGGGGGTCCACAAGTCCTCCCGGATGTGGATAGTGCGAATAGTCAAGGAACAGGAATCAAGTACTCGGGGTCCTACCGGACACAAGTGGACATAAAAGCCAAATAACAGATATTACCCACAGGTGCCTCTTTTATTAGTTATCCCATTACTACTTAGGTTAAGTTGTTTAGGTGCCTCGCTTTCCACCAGACACTCACAAACCCTACACATGTTGTTCTACGACTCGCATGGCTCAAACAACTCCTGTAGTAGTGGCTCATGTGATGGAGGAACAAGCTCGGTGCGGTTTTAATAGTAAAGGCTATGCAGTACTTGAGATTCAATTTAATGCATTCGCGACTCCATGATGGAAGAATAAGATAGAAGCAATATGTACTATATGTATGCAAGCATGTGGTAGTGCTTGCCTGGTAGTTCTGTTGCCGAATAAGAAGGATCCGGGTAATACTCCTGAGGCTCCTGGTATTCTCCTTGCTCAGTGTCTACCCGGATAAAAACCAAGCACACAAGGGGCCGGAATAAATACATTGCACAATCATATAAATAAAAGGCAACAAGCAAACAAATATGCCATGATGGAATGATGCACAATTTACATGGCATAACCTAGCATGGTGTAAGGGAGATGTGGGGTACAAGAACGAAGCATTTTATTAAGTTTTTAGTCATGTTTGGCTCCCATAAACATTGTTGTATACTTAATATTTATATGATGCATGCTTCAATTCATGTCATGGAATGCATAAACATAAAGGGCTCGTCGCGCTGATCAATTTAGATATATTATTTGTCTAATTTGGAATTACAGAATTAAAGTTATGAATTATTAAAAAAGGCATTAATTGACATTTTAAAAATTTCAAAATTTTAAATTGCTCAAAAATTATTTTGGATGGCATATTTGAATTCCTGGCATTTTTCTGATCAGGAAACATATATTATATGTCAAATTTGAATTATATTAAAAGATGTAAATTTATTTAGATTTATCAGTTTTCTAGAATTTTTATTGAATTAGAAAAACATCCGGGACTTTTTACACCGACGGGGCTTCTAGTCACAGTCCAAGACAGGCGGGCCGCGGGGTGCTGATTGTACTCGGTGGGCTAAAGTGGCTGCAGAGAGACTGACTGGTGGGGACGCATGGTGTGCGAGGTTAAAAGAAAAAGTCGCGCTGTGGGGGATCGACTCCTGGGTTCGGCTGCACTGGCTGCCACTTCGGCTTAGTAAGTTCTGTTGTTAGATTAAGCGCATACATCCAGTTAAAGAACCAATACCGCGGGTCCTCATATGAACACATGAACTGCACAGCACGGCGATGCATCTATCTGCGAAAATAGTTGCACTTACAGGGTGGATTTCTCCACTCTCGCTGAACAGAAAAAGTCATATGAGTACTCGAATTAAAGAGGACAATAAGCTATACGATGTGATGTGAGCGGTTCGTGCTAGGGTGAACTGCGACAAGAGCAGTTTCGTGAAGAACACCAACAACGCAAACACATAGATCTGTCCGGACAACAATCTTGCGATCAAGATTACTAGGGCTATACAGGATGGTTTTGAACGTGCTCTAGCTCGTTTTGAAGAAGGGACTGGGGTTTACAAATTTGCTTCAGATGTCATTCGAAGATGCGAACCAGAGAGATGGTTAGGTCGCGATGAACAGAGCCAGCCGGGAAGCTTCTAGCGCACGTGGCGGCGAGCACGCACGGCGTCGCGCCCAGCGGCGAGGCTCGACAGGATACACAAGGGGAAGATGTCTAAGAGGTAACAAGGGGCTCACCTAGGCGTCCCGCGAAACCGTAGGCAGAGGGGCGACACGGATCGACGGTGGCGCTTGATAAATGAAGCTCGTAGAGGGGTTCAGACACGGTGGCAGCGAGGTGGCTCCGGCGGGGTGGCTGCTCCTCCTCTATGTACACAGCGGCGGCGAAGCTCCCAGCAGTCTTCCGCAACTCCCACGATCCTCTTCTCCGTCTCTCCAACGCCAGATGGAACTATCCCGGCTAGGGATTTAGGTGGTGCTCGGAGCGGCCATGGCTAGGATTGGTGCTCTTGGGGAGGAAGAAGGGTGGTCTCCTCCAGATCCGATCGGGGTTAGGTGGGCAAAGAGCGTACGGTGCTTTTGCTGCTTTAGGCTGGGGAAGAGGGCAGAGATCGGGGATTCACGCGGGGCGCATGAGTGCGGCCACGATGGAGAACACGTGATGGTGCATGGTGTCCGGGCAAGGACACTTTCCATAAGCTGGCCGGTGGGGATGCTCGAGCACGCTAGGGAGAGACAAAGGCGCATCGACCGAGCGATCGAGGCTTCTAGGTAGGCGGTCGGGTGGAACCAGGATGCATCGGTTGCTGCCTGGTGTGGACAGGAGATCAGAGAGGCTGGCGAGGCTAGTCTGCTGCTGCTTGTGCGCGCGACCACGCTGGAGCCCTCGCTACATCAGCTGGGGATGGCTGGTATGCTGCAAGGTTAGGTTGCTAGCTAGCCAGTAAGCTTCAGGATTTGAGTGTTAGCTATACTGAGATTAGGATTTGATTTGGATTAAAAAACAACCACAAAAAGAATTAGATGGAAAAGAGATGGAAGGAAGATGATCTATTATGGTTTAATTTTAATTCGATCCCTTGCATGAATTTGAATCCATCGCAAGCCTCTCTTAAATTCAAATCAACTCAAAGTAGAAGGAGATGGCACTAACTTGGCATGGCCATGCATGTGCAATAGATGTTGCATCTAGTTGTAACAACAACTATAATTCCATAGAGCATATATTCCAACATGCATCCAAATTTGATCAAAGGCCTTGCAAAGAAAGGGGTTCTTGCTTTCCCATATGGAATAGATGGAGTATAAGCATGCATGAAGAAAAATTGTCCAAGCTAGTGTGTGTGACCCACTAGATAGACATGTGGCCACAAATATATTCACATATGATCATATATTCAAATACAACCCATATGGAAGCTTAAGGAGGAGTTCAACTCACATAACATACAAACGTGGCCATGTGGCTTCCCATATTCAATATTGTGAAAACAACATATATCCTATATGTAAGCATCTAGAAGGAAGTGGATCCACCCCAACACATACAAGCTAGATCTAAAAGAAAAATAAAAGCAATGGCTCATTGATGCTCTCGACTTTCGACGTAGAGCTCGTTGGGAACCCCAAGAGGAAGGTACGATGAGCACAACAGTAAGTTTTCCCTCAGTTATGAAACCAAGGTTTAATCGAACCAGTAGGAGCAAGGAAACACCCCAAAGGTGTTACTAGCTGAGCTTTGGCAGGGCGCACTACCGGTGCTACTAGCAACGTGGACACCTGCATAACACAACCACAATACTTTGTCCCCAACTTGCAATGATGTTGTCAATCTCACCGTGTTTTGCGGAAAACAAAGGATTAAACATATCGAATGGAAAGAAGTAAAAGTTTGCAGAAAGTAAACACAAAGCAGTAAAAGATTGTAGATTGTATGTAAAGAAAAAGGACCGGGATCCATAGTTCACTAGAGGTGGCTCTCCTTAGATAAATAACATGCTGGGTGAACAAATTACAGCGGGGCAATTGACAAACACCGAGAAAGCAATACATGCATATACTAATCATCTTGACTCCTCTGAGACTTGATTGGGTATTACAACATAATACCTAGACCGCCATCCAACTACATCTATGACTAATAATCCAATTTCAGGTTATCATCTGAACCCCCTCTAGTATTAAGTTGCAAGCAACAGATTATTGCTTTACGAACTGCGTGTAAATTAAACAATACGATTGTTCTATGAACAAAGGAATGTTGTTTTCTCCCTAGTAGCAATAGCACATCTAGTACCTTAGAGATTTCTGTCACTTCCCCAGATTACTAGAGACATGAACCCACTATCGAGCATAAATACTAACTCTTGGAGTTGCTAGCATCTACTTGGCCAAGATAGCTACTAACAACGGAAAGCATGCAAGATCTCAAATAACAAGACATGATACAATCAATAATCAATCTGAAATAGCATCTCAATATCCATCGGATCCCCGCAAACACAACATGTATGGATTACAAATATATGATCTTGATCATGAACGGAGCTCACAAGATCTAAACATGAAAGCACAAAGGAGGAGAACCAGCCATCTAGCTACTACATGGATCCGTAGTCCAAGGATGAACTACTCACGCATCACACCGGAGGCTTGCATGGTGATGAAGAAGGCCTCCAGGGTGAATTCCCCTCTCCGGCAGGGTGCCGGGAAGAGCTTCAGATCCCTCCCAATCTAGGGATGGAGATGACGGCGGTTACAGACTCTTTCGTGGATTTTTGATCGGGTACTTAGGGTTTTCGTCTCGAGGCCAACTTATAGGCGGAAGGAGAGGCCAAGGGGGTGCCGGGAGCCACCAAACCACACCCTGGCGCGGGCCCAGCCTGGCCGCGCGGCCAAGTGGTGTGGTCGGCCCCTGGCCCTTCTTCGTCTCGTATTCTGGCACTTGATCCCTTCCGGAAAAATAGGCACTTTGGCTTTTGTCCCATCCAATTCCGAGAATATTCATTTTCTGACTTTCCTAGAACCAAAAACAGCAGAAAACAGGCAGCTGCCACTGTGGCTCTTGTTAATAGGTTAGTCCAAGAAATCATATGAAAAGTACTCCAAAGTTGGAACAAAACACAAGAAAGTGGATAAAACCAAGCATGGAACATCAAAAATTATAGATACATTTGCAATGTATCAGCATCCCCAAGCTTAACTCCTGCTCGTCCTCGAGTAGGTAAGTGATAAAAAGAAATAATTTTTGAGGTGACATGCACCATCAAAGACTTGATCAAAGTATTTGTAAAACATTTAAAGCTGGGATCATAGTACTTCAATCATAACATGAAAGACAAAGTTCTAGCAATAGGCAAAGAAAGTATGATGCAACATGAAAAGGCACAAACAAAAGATTCATGAATAACAATGCTTTGCAAGACATTTGTTTGTTTCACATAAAGAAAACATAGCATAAAAGTATTCAGCTTGTCCATCAATAGAGTAGCAAATATAAATGCATAGGACACGTTCAAAGTTCATAAGAGTGACTAGATACAATAGTTTAAAACAAGCAATAACAAGTTATGCATCAATCAACTAGTCTTGGGACAATGCACATAGAACTAAGAATGGCCACTATGCTCTCAAAGTAGGTGCATAAAGATAGAAGGTGGAGACTCAATATAATGGTGGAAGAAAGGCGTTTTGTAAAAGGAAGTAGGGATTCAAGTCTCATAAAGAGCTTCCAAAAATTATGGTACTTGTAGTCTTCAGCTCTCATTGCCCCTATCATAAGAATCTTGAAGGTGATTGAGGTTAAAGTGACACAAATAAGAGGATATGCTTGACAAGTTATAAACTGAAATCTCGTGCCCTTTACTTACGAAGACCGATCCTCATGCTACTCAACTTTAGTCACGAGTAAGCTCTTGTCATTTTAAGTATATGTGTATCATTAAGAACCGCCAACGGGGTACCCCTTGCACATGATACGGGAGCTTTCCCATAATCAAAATGAGAAGGCAAGCAGACAATGAGCATCTCAGTGATCTTTTTATTTGCTATTTGCATAGGTTTTAATTGAGGATGCTTCATAGATTGCTCATTATGGTGATGCTGCAAGTTTCCACCATGGTTAGGCATGGCTTACGCTAGCGGCCTAGGCGTTTCTCTAACACACATACAAACTCCATGATCTTACAAGTTCCACTTTTATTTCACACCGCCGGGATCCATAAGCAAAAGAACATGATATCAACGGGGTACAAAGTACAAGTGCAATGTTGAAAGCGTTCCCCATGAAACATGGTTCTGATAATTTCAACTTATAAAGCGCAAGCATATACACAACAAAGAAGGACCCAATGGTTCAAGTTTATTAGGGGCAAAAAGTAAAGTGTGCCATCAAGTTCGTGAGAGATTTAATCACTAGTTTTCTCATAACAAGTGGAAGGTAAACAAAAGCATGAATATACTTGGAATAGCATAAGCTAGTAGGTAGGTATGGTAGACTCATTGGAATAACTTGGTTTAGGGAGTTGGATGCATGAGTGGAACTCATACTTTGTTTTGGAGGCTAGCAAAAGACTGGGAGCGACAAACTAAGAGAGCAATAATGGCCATAATCATGCAGACTGACAAAACCTCATTGATCAAAGTATAAAGTGATACTACAAGTTGAAAACTAAAAGATCATAAAGGCTATGGTGACTTGAGATAGTCATAACATGGTGTGAGCATGCGCCAAGTCAACCCAAATAAAGCATCAAAGGAGAATACCACTATACTATGCTTTAATATGCTAAAACAACGCATGATTCATCCAAGGCACATTAACCAATCTTCAATTGTTTATAACAAGTCATGCTACAACAAAGAATACTAAGCATAAAGCCAAAACAATATCAAGCATGTCATGACAAAGCATAGGCCACAGTCAAAAATGAGCTCTTTTTACCACATAAGTATGAACTTTCCTACTCTTTTCGAAACCAAACCAAACTATTTGCAAACCAATGTATGAAAGAGGGGGTCCAAACAATTTATTCAGAAAACTAAGCAAACCAAGCAAACTAAAAACCAAAACAAAAACGAAAAAAAGAAGATGCTCCAAGAACAACACAACTGTGCATGAAACAATAAAAATGAAGCGTTTGGAAGAAACCTGGGAGTTTTATTGATGAAGAAGGGGATGCTTTGGGCATCCCCAAGCTTTGACACTTGTATTTCTTGGATATTTCTTGGGGTGACACGCGTGGCATCCCCAAGCTTGAGCTTTAGTCCATCCTTCATCTCATTACTCATTCCTTCCATACACCTGAAATTTTTCCTTCATATAAAACTTCACATAATCTCATTAGCAACATTAGTGCACTTAAGATAAATAAGTCTCAAGGTTCAGTTATAACACCAAATAAACTTCCATTAGAACACTAGCTACTGTAGCCCTTCCCTCAGAAAGCTCAATTCCCCAAAAGAACTCAAGAAGGAACCAACAAGAAGCAAATGCAGAAAATGGCAGAAATCTCTCAAAACAGACCAGCAGGTAAAGACGAATTTGTTCGAAGACCTTCTGTTGTTCAAATCAAAAACTGTTGAACTAACGAAAGTTAGATACCAACCTGGGGCAGAAGCACAAAAAATTACAGCTCAAATCCGACATACAGAGCTCTCTCAGGAATTTTACGGTGAAGCACAGAAATATGTTTCGGGACAACAACTTTCCCAATCACTACTTCTCTCTCATTAGAGGTTACTCTCGGCACAAAAAGCAAATAAAAAGGATAAGGAGAGGTTATTACAGAGGTAATAACTTCGAAGAGTCAACTAAAACTCTTAAGGTTCAGTTCTAACACCAAATAAACTTCCATTAGAACACTAGCTACTGTAGCACTTCCCTCAAAAAGCTCAATTCCCGAAAGGAACTCAAGAAGGAACCAACAAGAAGCAAATGCAGAAAATGGCAGAAATCTGTCAAAACAGACCAGCAGGTAAATACGAATTTTTTAGAAGACCTTCTGTTGCTCAAATCAAAAAGTGTTGAACTGACGAAAGTTATATAATAACCTGGGGCAGAAGCACAAAAACGTACAGCTCAATCCGACGTACAGATCTCTCTCAGCAATATTTACGGTGAAGCACAAAAATCTGTTTCGGGACAACAACTTTCCCAATCATTACTTCTCTCTCATTAGAGGTTACTCTTGGTACAAAAAGCAAATAACAAGGATAAGGAGAGGTTATTACAGAGGTAATAACTTCCAAGACTCATCTAAAACTCTTGGGTTATCTCCCAACAAGTACTTTTTTAACGCCTTTAAGTTAGGCATAAGAAGCAAAGAAAGAATCAAGTGTTCTCAAATGAAGAAGCATTAAGACCAAATTTTGTTTTCATAGGAGAAGCAAAAGAAATCTTTTCTCTCTTTTTAGGTAAGTGTTCTATAACTTTCTTGAGTGGTAGTTGATATCTAATGGTGCCTTCTTTCATATCAATGATGGGACCAACAGTTCTAAGAAAAGGTCTTCCCAAAGTAATAGGACAAGAAGCATTGTATTCAACATCCAAAACATAGAAATCAACGGGGACATAGGAATCGTTAACCATAATAAGAACATCATTAAGCCTCCCCATGAGTTTCTTTTTAACATTATCATCAAGTGGGACATTCAAATAGCAATCTTCAAGAGGAGGCAAATCAAGCATATCATAAATCCTTCTAAGCATAATAGAAACACTACTATCAAGATCACACAAAGCTTTGAAATCAAAGTCATTCACTTTCATATTAATGATGGGTTCCCAACCATCTTCTTGTTTTATAGGAATAGAAGCTTTATGCTTCATGTTTTCTTCTTTAATCTTTATGAGAGCATTAGTAATGTGTTTTGTAAAAGCCATGTTCATAGCACTAGCATTAGGACTTCTAGCAAGCTTTTGTAGGAACTTAATAACTTCAGAGATATTGCAACCATCAAGATCAAAATCAACTCTATCATCTAAAGTAGTAGAACTATTACTAGCCTGATCACTAGTGGTGGTGATAGTAGAAACACTAATGTTTCTAGCAATTTCATCTTCTCTTTCCCACTTAGCATGTAATTCAGCTAATAGTCTAACATTTTCATCAATTCTTACTTGTATGGCATTAGTAGCTGCAAAGGGATTCTCATTAGTTTCAGGTCTAGCAGCCATTTTATTCAAAGTAGATTGAGCTTCAGCCAAAGATGTTATATTTCTTTCAGCATTAGAGAGTTTTTCGTCAATAGTTTTATTCAAAGCAGTTTGTTTACTAATAAACTCTTTAAGCATAACTTCAAGTTCAGAGGGAGCACTCTTATTATAGTTGTAAGAATTTCCATAAGCATTACCATTGTTGGGAGGATATGGCTTATAATTGTTGTTACCAAAATTGTTCCTATAAGCATTATTACCATAATCATTGTTGCCAAAGTTGTTATTTCTTATGAAGTTCACATCAACTTGCTCTTCTTGAGCAACCAAAGAGGCTAAAGGAACATTATTTGGATCAATATGGGCTTTCCCATTAACAAACATAGACATAATAATATCAATTTTATCACTCAAGGAGGAGGTTTCCTCAACAGAATTTACCTTCTAACCTTGTGGAGTTCTCTTAGTATGCCATTCAGAATAATTAACCATCATATTGTCCAGTAGTTTTGTTGCAGCACCCAAAGTGATGGTCATAAAGGTACCTCCAGCAGTTGAATCCAATAGGTTCCCTGAAGAATAGTTCAATCCTGCATAAAATGTTTTGATGATCATCCAAGCAGTCAGTCCATTAGTGGGACAATTCTTAACCAAAGATTTCATTCTTTCCCAAGCTTGAGCAACATGCTCATTATCAAGTTGCTTAAACTTCATTATTTCACTTCTCATGGATATAATCTTAGTAGGAGGATAGTATTTTCTAATAAAAGCATCTTTGCACTTAGTCCAAGAATCACTACTATTCCTAGTTAAGGAGTTCAACCATTCTTTAGCCTTTCCTCTCAAAGAGAAAGGAAACAATTTCAACTTAATAATATCACCATCTATATCCCTATGCTTTCGCATCTCACAAAGCTCAACAAAGTTATTTAGATGGGAAGCAGCATCTTCATTACCAATACCAGAAAATTGCTCTCTTATAACAAGATTGAGTAAAGCAGGTTTTATCTCAAAGAAAGTATATTCAGCCACAGGTGGAGCAATAGGTGTGCTCATAAAATCATTATTGTTGGTGCTAGTGAAGTCACACAACTTAGTGTTTTCAAGAGTAGTCATTTTTTTTGGGTTTTCAAATAAGAAAGCAAACAAGTAAAACTAATTTTTTTTTGTTTTTTGAAGAAAAAAAGAAGCAAACAAAGCAAAAAGAAACTAAGCAAAACCAAAAAAACAACAACAAAGTAAAGAGATTGGTTATGAGGGACTCCCCTTGTGAAGATTTCCTTGACTCCCCGGCAACAACGGCAGAAAATCTTGATGCGCTCGACTTTCGACGTAGAGCTCGTTGGGAACCCCAAGAGGAAGGTACGATGAGCACAGCAGTAAGTGTTCCCTCAGTTATGTATCCAAGGTTTAATCGAACCAGTAGGAGCAAGGAAACACCCCAAAGGTGTTACTAGCTGAGCTTTGGCAGGACGCACTACCAGCGCTAGTAGCAACGTGGAGACCTGCACAACACAACCACAAAACTTTGTCCCCAACTTGCGATGAGGTTGTCAATCTCACCCTGTTTTGCAGAAAACAAAGGATTAAACGTATCGAATGGAAAGAAGTAAAAGTTTGCAGAAAGTAAACACAAAGCAGTAAAAGATTGTAGATTGTATGTAAAGAAAAAGGACCGGGATCCATAGTTCACTAGAGGTGGCTCAGCTTAGATAAATAACATGTTGGGTGAACAAATTACAGCGGGGCAATTGACAAACACCGAGAAAGCAATACATGCATATACTAATCATCTTGACTCCTCTGAGACTTGATTGGGCATTAAAACATAATACATAGACCGCCATCCAACTACATCTATGACTAATAATCCACCTTCAGGTTATCATCTGAACCCCCTCCAGTATTAAGTTGCAAGGAACATATTATTGCTTTACGAACTGCGTGTAAAGTAAACAATACGATTGTTCTATGAACAAAGGATTGTTGTTTTCTTCCTAGTAGCAACCACACATCTAGTACCTTAGAGATTTCTGTCACTTCCCCAGATTACAGAGGCATGAACCCACTATCGAGCATAAATACTAACTCTTGGAGTTGCTAGCATCTACTTGGCCAAGATAGCTACTAACAACGGAAAGCATGCAAGATCTCAAATAACAAAAACATGATAGAATCAATAATCAATCTGAAATAGCATCTCAATATCCATCGGATCCTTGCAAACACAACATGTATGGATTACAAATAGATGATCTTGATCATGAACGGAGCTCACAAGATCTAAACATGAAAACATGAAGGAGGAGAACCAGCCATGTAGGTACTACATGGATCCGTAGTCCAAGGATGAACTACTCACGCATCACACCGGAGGTTTGCATGGTGATGAAGAAGGCCTCCAGGGTGAATTCCCCTCTCCGGCAGGGTGCCGGGAAGAGCTTCATATCCCTCCCGATCCAGGGATGGAGATGACGGCGGCTAGAGACACTTTCGTGGATTTTTGATCGGGTACTTAGGGTTTTCGTCCCGAAGGCAACTTATAGGCGGAAGGAGAGGCCAAGGGGCTACCTGGAGCCACCACACCACCCCACTGGCGCGGGCCCATCATGGCCGCCCGGCCAGGTGGTGTGGCCGGCCCCTGGCCCTTCTCCATCTCGTATTCTGGCACTTGATCCCTTCCAGAAAAATAGGCACTTTGGCTTTTGTCCCGTCCAATTTCGAGAATATTCATTTTCTGACTTTCCTGGAACCAAAAACAGAAGAAAATAGGCAGCTGGCACTATGGCTCTTGTTAATAGGTTAGTTCAAGAAATCATATGAAAAGTACTCCAAAGTTGGAACAAAACACAAGAAAGTGGATAAAACCAAGCATGGAACATCAAAAATTATAGATACATTTGCAATGTATCACTCATATATGACTAGGGTGGTGGAATTTAGATGAAGCCAAGAAAGGTGGTAAAGTTGAAAGAGATATGCCCCAACTCAACCCTGAAATTAACCAAATATCAAAAACTAGCGACAAAGTATCAAGAAGCAAATACATTTAATAAACAATGTATATGAAGTAAAACCAATAAAAGGGGGTTTTAATATGATGCTCAAATGCAAGGTGGCATGGTGACATGTGCATGATATTATGCAATGCAAGTATGATATGTAGGAAGTAGAATATATATAGACTAGGCAAGTAGCATTGCAATTGTTAGACAATTGGGATGCTACATGTTTTCCCCTCAACTCCGGGACGCCCTATATAGTTCCCAAGCCAACCGGAGCGCTTTTTCCACTTCACAGAGTGTGCGCTTTCAATGAGGGGCTCATAGTAACGCGTGGAGGTCCGAAGACCCTTCGTTCCTTCTCCCGGTCGATGTTTTACATGGACCGTTCTCCAGAGAAGGCCCACCCTCCGGTGATTTACGTCCCTTGTAGTTTTTGCGAGGCATCTTACACCAGAATAAACAATCTTCAAATCTAGCCCTGTCCCATTTCAGGGTAATGTGGTTGTACGGGTTAATTGTTCAAGCAAACTGCAAAGAACATGGTGCGTTTCTGTAAACCTTTTTCCTCCGGTTTTCCTACAACATTTTGTAAAACAAAAACGTTTTTCTTTCTCAACAACTCTTGGGAGGTCTCACCTCACCAAGGTTTTATCATAAAACATTTAATAAAACTTTTCCCTAGGTTTTCCCATCCTCTAGTTTTTGATTCGTCTAAAACCGGGTCTCCAATGGGGTATGGTGTTATACCATCTCCTATCCTACGGGGCAAGTAGGTGTCATCAATGGGTTTGTTCTTATTAGTACAAGGGGGTGAAATGGTTTAGAGGAGCCAAACCACTACCCGATATAGATTAACATATCGTAAATGAGTGCATTTTTAATAAACAGAAGATAAAACATGCATAAGTAAAATAGTAGTCAAGGCTTATGAGCAAGAAGATGGCTTGCCTGAGATCAGTAGTATGGCATGATTATCCATGGACTTCTTCTTAGAAAACCATAATAATCCCAATAATAAAACAACCATGTTCTTCTGGTCTCTGAAAATAATCACATCTAGCGTCGTTATGGATCACATGCAAGCAAACAAAATCACAATCAACACCAGGCATACAATCACCAATACCATACCACAAACAAGCATACCCCATAATAATCACTTCACTAATTTTGATAGATTGAGGTCATAGCATAAGGAAATGTTGTAATTTCTTTTGGAGGATTTGCCCTTGTGATTTATTTGTCAGATACCACAGGGGAAGGGGTTTTGAACAAGGCTTGGGCCTGTATGGTATCAATGTGCAAAACTTATACCATGAGGTAGGTATTGAAAAATCAAGGCGAACAAAAGTGGTTTCACTACTTTATCACTTTTCTTTGAATTCTTATGAATTTTCTAGTGATAAGAGCTCTAGTTTTAGGAAATAGTTCACCAGACAAGTTCTGGATCCCTGTTCTGGATATCCAAAAATTATATCCATGGATGATTAATTAGTTTTTGATGTACTTATTCATTTAGAGTTGGAATCATGTCGAGATAATTACTAGAATGCCCTCAGGAAATTCCCAAAGGCACTTCTGTAGGTTTTTTTCTTTTTCACCAGATTTAATCTACTGAAGCTTTTGGTATGATTTCAATATCTTTATGTAGAAATTTGGTTTCCTATTTTTGTAGTTGTAAAACTACTGGTAGGTTTTATCTACTGAAATAACTCTACATAGAACAGTTTAAATCCTAATAATTCAACCAGGGCTTAATTAAATTAGGTCTCCTAGGGTTTGAAGGATACTGGTAAGCCTATGTAGGAGTAGTTGGAAATAGGTCAAAACAACTCATGGTTTGGTCTAGGGAATTTTATAAATTCAGATTGGTCCGGTTTTGTTATTTTTGTAAAAGATAAACCATAGCTCCAAAATTTATCGGGCCCGGGTTCCAGGATAGGTATAGTGAATACCTACTAGAGAAATCTTGTTTCCATCCATTTGGACAAATATAACCTACTGAGGGATTTGAAGATTGAAAAAGGTACTATTTGCTAGATTAATTACCAGAAAATGATAGAAATTAAACTGGGCCTAGGGTTGGCTCTGCATATTGAAATAAACACACGGGAACATGTGGGAATTTAGGTCTGGTCAGAATAGGAGGTTTTCTATTTTTATTTTGAATTAATCCTTACAGCTATTTAACAGATCTGGAATATTTATTAAATGCATAAATAGAAACTGGGCCAGATTCTCGAGGGGAGCTGGGCCACCTGCATGCTAGTTGGCCTGATCCGCTGCCAGGCACGCGCAAAGCAAGTTTTAAGCTGACAGGCGGGACCTTGCCGTTAGCTGTGGATAACCACGAAGCGGTACGCGACGCTGTGAGCCGTGCGATTAGGAGGAGATCGACGGATGTCCTGCGTCATCCTCGTAGCGATAGAGCGGCCGGAGCAGGAACCCAAACGGCGGCGGCGGAGGCGCAAGAAGCTCACCTGCTACCTGAGAGGCATCGAGGATGTGACGGAGCGAAGCGGTAATCGGCGACAACCTCGACGATGGGCGGAAACAATGGTTTCCATGCCGAGAGTGCTCTCGCGGAAGGATAGTTGCATGTACCGCTCGGGATCTCGCAGGGGTAGGTCTGGGAGGCCTACCGATCGGTGCAGATGGCTCAGGGCGGTTGCGGAGATCGCGGCAAAGTGGTCGGTGGGCGTCGTAGGTGTCCTCTGCTGCTGGAATGGGCTCGCGGGGAGTTGACCAAGGGAAACCTCGTCAGAGTTCCATGTTGTCCTCGGTGGGGGTGGTTCCTAGGAGCGAAAACAATAGAGGCTTAGATGCTGCAGAGGCTGGGGATCCAGTACGACGACATGCAGGGCGAAAGGAGCTAGGGAGGGAGCAGCTAGCTCGAGGTCGTGGAGGAGGCCGAGAGCTTGCTCTCCTCGTTTTATCGAGCAGGGCAGACCAGAGGAGGAGGGGTGTCTCTCTAGGGAGGGGAGTTGGGAGGTGAGGGAGCAAATGAGGGCACGGGAGGGGAGTTGGTGGCCTCTGGCCCTTTTATCCCGAGAGGGGGTTGGTTCATGGTGAACCAAGAGCATGGAGGGAAGGGGAGGGTGGTGTTGGCCAGGGATTGGTCGAGATGGGCGCTGGGAGGGGTGTTGTGGAGCCCTAGTCGAGCAAGGGACTGAGAGGTGGCTGCTGTAGCAAGCTTTTAAGTGGGCAAGTCAAGAACTAGCCTATGTCTCCTTCTTTCCAGGGGAAAAGGACAAGAGAGAGGGGTGGGATACAGTACAGCTATAGTGTTTTCGACCAGAGGGAGTGTGGGTTGCTGGGGAGGAGTATTAAGCAGGGTTGGATGAGGGTTGGTGTGGTTTTGTTCCAGATTTTGGTCACACCCAAAGTTGTGGCCATATTGATGAATTTGAAGGAACTTTTGAAAATTGATCTTGCCATGGTAGGTAAAAGGTGTTGGTAGGTGGGTAGGGTAAGGATACAAGCCCCAGAATTATTTGGGATTTATTGGAGCATTTTTTATCCCTTTTTATATCAATTATACAAAAACTGCTGAATTGATTTCTAGAAGTTTTTTTGATAGTTTTGAATGGTAAAAGGTTGGTTTTTGATGTGAGATAGTCCCAAATGTGAATACACACTTAGGATAATTTTCCCAAGATTTATTGAGTAATAAAAGTATTTAAAACTATTATTATTCCATTTCTGCCATTTAAGAAAAAGGGCAAAAGAAATAATAAAGCTTCTCAAAAATATTTATTATTGAGATGGGGAGATAGGATGTGACATTTAGGCCTCAAGTTTTAACTAAGTTGGAGAATGGTTTTGGCAAAAACCGAACTCTCTTTTATGGAGGGAGTTTTGGAGATTTTGTCTATTAAAGGAATTAAATAGATTTGGTCCATATTAATATGGATAAAATTTGATAAATCTTGATGATCAAGGTAGATGATGTAGACAAGGTGTAACAAGCATTTGCAACCTTGGTATTGGAGAATCCAAGTTGATTTTGGTCAAAACTAGAGATTTAAGGATCTTGGGTAAGATTGTTTTCATGCCACCAAAACCTTGTTGGATCTTGGAGCTAAAGGCTCCCATTGGGGAATGGGATATATGGATGGATAGAACAAGTGATGTAGATCACAATGGTGTAGAGTGTTGAGATTGATCTGGCTTGAGCTCACCAAGACAGGCTTTCGAACTTTGAATAAAATAAGCCTACCAAAGCAGATTATCAACTAGCCTTCCAAAACCTTGTGGGTTTAAGAAGCACAAAGATCCACTTGGAACAAGTGAAGTAGATATTGATAGACATATATGAATAGAACACAACCATGCAAAGAGTTGGTCCATAGAAGGTTGGATGATGGTGTGGGCTTCTGTCAAAGTAGGCATGTTGATAAGCTTTGCAGGAAAAGTTATTTTCTTGCCTACAAAACCATCAAGAACAAGTGGGTTTGAGGATTATCTAACCAAGGGAAATAGTGGGCGTTTGTAGTCCTTAATAGGGTTAACAATATGGTCCAAATGCATTATTCAAAATGCACAAGGGTTGAGAAAAGGAGGCACTCAAAAAGGTGATGTTGGAACAGATTCCAGACTTAGCCAATTTGGCAAATTTAGGGTTTTTGACTAGAATGTGGGTTGTGATGATTTTGATGGGATGCAAGGTACCAAAGCATCATCAAGTGGATGATTTTGAAGTGTAGAGGGGGTAGAAAGTATCCATGCTTGATATTGGTCTTCATTTACTTGGAAGCTTCTAGAAGGGATAACTCCAAAATTGATCCGGTTAAGGGTTTATATGATCACCTAGTAGCTAGAGATCAGATCCAGCTTTGTATTCTTGCTTAGGGTGTGGTGATTTGGAAACATCTTTATCCTAGTGATGAGCTCCTAGAGTAGCTCATACTATGTCCTAAGCAGACAAATCAAGCAGTAGATCAAGGCAATTCATCTTAGAAACTAAGCAATCTTACTACTGGGGTTACCATCAAGTCTGACTTGAGGTAAGGTTGGGCAATTTGAAAAGGGTTGGAGTTTGAATAAGATGAGAGTCCTTGGTATCTCTACCAAGAGTAGAATTCAAACGCTTAATAAAGGTGTTTTGGGAAACCTAGAGAGAAGAGTAGTTGAAGGTTCTATCTTGAAGACATAAGGAGATAGTATTCTATAGCTCTCCATAGTTTGATCAATAGAAGCTACTAAAATAGTTGGTTTGCAAAGGCTTCTTGGCTCAGGTTTTAAAATGCCAGAACATTTGAGAATATGGAAATTAAGCCAAGACAGTTTTGGGAAGTAGCTTTTATCAACTGGTGTTAAGGTAAGGAGTATATCACCTAATACCCATTCATATGCATAAGCATATCCAAACAACAAGCAAACACTTCAGCATTGAACAATAAAAAGTTTTTGTTCCCCCTGGTTTTTGCATTCTGGACAACTAATCAGGGTAGCTGAAATTGGGGTGTTACAAGGTAATGAGCCAACCCCACCACACGAAGCAAACCCGACAAACTCAGAACCCAAAGAAAGAAGCGGAAACATCGACTTCGAAGAAAGGATGGAGAAGATCTATCTAGAACTACAATCTCGGAATACTACCAGCACAGCCTTTGAAGCAGAAGATGACGTCATCATACCACGCATAACACGCCACCAGGTGTGCATGATCAACGGGGATACCTCAACACCACGCGACGAAAACAGTAATCCTATCCTCAACCCCCATGATATTTTATCAGATGACAATGCACGAAACCACGACAATGAAGGAGACCACAGAAATAGAGGAGAAACAACAGATAATCACATAGTCCAAGGAAGAGGCGGAGAACCACACGGAGGAGAGAGACGAGGACTTCGGGTACTAGCATCGGCATGGCAAAAAGCAAGGGAGGCAATTTTGGGATCAGTTCCGATGACAGCGGGTGCTTCACATGAAGATCTATTAGCATACCGGTACCTGCTTCACCACAAGAAGAGAGACCTACTTAGCATGTAGAGGCAACTCGACAAAATAAAGTGGTTAGTCGATGAATCTAGTTTACGACGAGCACAGTTAAGCTCTACTCAAGGGTCAGGGAGCATAGTAGGAGGAGCACCACCAAGAAGGGCAACATCTCGACTACAGCATATGCCTGAAGCAGATAGAAGTGGAATCATCCGAGATCTCGGCCTATCATTCATGCCAATTGACTAAGCATGAAACATCAAGGCGAAAACAGCTCAGGCAGCCATTATGGCCACGCAAACATATCTAATCACCACTCATCCCGCACCTGACGATCCTCGTGCGACCCTCCACCGCTCCGCCCTGATGAACCTTGGCATGGTGGGAGCCTCTCTTGTGAAAGCAGAGTAAGGAATTACGCAACAACCCGATAGATCCCCATGCCGTCACAGTAGTCATTGGCAAGTGGCACACACCCGACGATCTCGATCACCACACCAGGCGCATCTCGTAGGACCCAAGCCACGAAGCGACGCAAGAAACGACAACATAGGAACGATGGATCAAGAGACGAAAATCACAGCCGACGGTATCATGATGGATACAACAAAGATGATTATGAGCTATGTGGGGCCAGCTATTTCACGCAGCGGTTTCGCAAAACCTCAGTACCCAATGACTTCAAACTTCCACACGACCACCACAAGTACGATGGAGGAACTCGAAGCTTGGTTAGCAAATTATTTGGCCACTGTCAAATTACAAGGCGGCTCCACAACTACCGCAATGCAAAATCTACAACTACATCTCACCGGCGCCGCAAGATCATGGCTCATGCAATTCCCAAAGATTCCATCGGCAGCTGGTACGACCTAGAAGATACGTTCATCTAGCACTTCCAATCCATGTTTAAACAACCAACATCCTTGGAGAAGTTGCGAGCATGCAAACAAAAATCTGGGGAATCAATAAGAGCATTCATCTAATGATGGAATAGCATCAAAAACTCAACCGAGTCCATATCCGACGAAAGGGCCATCGACGCCTTCAACGACGGCCTCCGTCGCCGAGAATTCATAGAAGAACTAGGATGGGTTAAACCCAACACAATCGAAATAGCAAATCGATGGGCTGATGGGGAGGACGCGTTGCATAATAAGCGTACGCGATCACCCGAAAAAGACAGGGATAAACGCGGCAACGACAGAAGAAGAAGGAACAATGATGGAAACATGGGACCAAGTTATGTCGCAGCCGGTTTTTCGGGTGAAGGTAACAACATAAGCAAAGACTACAATGGCGGATACCGCCAGAGCAGGGACGACATCGGAGGAAGCCAGTCAACGCAGCGGTATCAACCAAGAGCACGAGACCCACCCATGTCCGCGATGAAAATTCTGGAAGGACCCTATAATATGCATTTTTACATCGACTCAGCACGCAGACGACAATCTAACCACCTCATGAAAGACTTCCGAACATTCCTCAAGATGCAGGAGCTATGTAATGCAAAGGCAACCGAAGAGGCAAATCAAGGATACGAATCTACGCCTGGTACACTAGTCATCAGCGCACCACCGCCACCACCAGCGGCACCACCACAAAACACAAATGATCAAAGCAATGAGTACCCTAGGTCCAAAGGAGCAATGTCCATGATTCATAAAGGGTGCCCATCCAATAGAACTCAGAAGCTCATCACAAGACAAATTAATATGGCAGAAACAGCAACATCAACCACACCCTAATACCTCCACTGGTCAGAGCAAGAAATCACATTCAGTAGAGCTGATCACCCACTTTGGGTCCCACGAACAGGTCACTCAGCCTTGATAGTCGAAGCACAAATTGGCGGGTTCGATATGAGCAAGGTGTTCATGGACGTAGGAAGCAACATAAATCTGATCTACGCAAAAACATTGAGAACAATGGGCTACCCCCTAGACAATCTCGCACGAATAGAAACATCTTTCCAGAGAATAGTACAAGGTAAAGCCAAAATTCCTTTAGGCAAAGTATTTCTTGATGTTGTTTTTGGTTCCAAAGAAAATTTCAGGCAAGAAAAACTCAAATTCAAAGTCATGGACTGGCCATCACAATATCATGAGATCCTGGGATGACCATCCTTCACACGGTTTATGGCAGTGCCGCATTATGCGTACTTAGTCATCAAAATGCCAGCACCAAAGGGAATCATCACGGTAAAAGGAAGCTTCACATGTGCCGACAATTGCGATTGGGAGTTCAAAAAATTTCTGAATCTTTCGGGGTGGCAATAGAGTTTGAACAACTCAAAACCTCCGCAAATGCATAATCACTGGAACTAGCGCGTGTCAATCCCGATCAGGCTTTTGACAAGGCAAAGGGCACAAAAGAATTACAGATCCACCCCGTCGATCTGACAAAAACAACATTTGTGGCTTCCAACCTTGATCGTGCATAGGAAAGCGCGCTCATTAAGTTCCTCCGTGAGCACTGCGAAATCTTCGCATGGCTACCTTCTAACATGTCGGGGATTCCTAGGGAAGTCAAGCACGCATTAAATTTGGATCCAAAGGCAAAGCCAGTAAAGGAACTGCTCCGAACCAAAAAGTAAAGCCATTGAAAGGAGCTCCATCGCCTTACTGATGCCAATTTTATCAAAGAAGTAACAAAAGCAGAGTGGGTCGCAAACCCATTATGTGTTCCAAACAAAAATACTACAGAACTTCGGATGTGCATCGACTTTACTGCATTGAACAAACATTGTCCAAAAGATCACTTCCCATATTCACGAATTGACCAAATAATTGATGTAACCGCGGGATGCGAACATCTTTCTTTCTTGGATGCTTACTCAGGATACCACCATATTAGGATGAAGGAAGAAGATCAGGAGGAAATGGCGTGTATCACGCCTTATGATGTATTCTGCTACACAACAATGCCTTTTGGCCACAAGAACACCGAAGTAACATATCAATGGATGATGCAAGTATATATCGATGATGATAGTCACAACAAGACAAGGATCTGCGCTCATCAAGGACCTCGGAGAAAAATTAAAAATGTCGACAAGTTCATCATCAAGCTAAACCCAAAGAAATGCTCCTTTGGAGTCCCGACGGGGCAAGTCCTCGGATATTTGGTATCAGCTAGAGGAATTGAGGCTAATCCCGAGAAAATACAAGGAATCCTAACAATGAAGAAGCCAACAAATCTACGTGGCGTACATCAGCTGGCAGGGAGAGTAGCGGCACTCAGTCGTTTCATTGCAAGGTTAGGAGAAAAATCACTGCCATTTTACGCCCTCATGAAGAAGTCGGAAAAATTTAAATGGACGGAAGATGCTCAGCGCACCTTTGAAGATCTTAAACGGACAGTTTCGACATCTATCTCCTGTCTTCGTGTCATCAAAAGAGAAAGAGCATTTACTACTTTATATCACTACCACAAATTAGGTGGTCAGCATGGTCTTGGTCGTGGAGCGACCCGATGAAGGGAAGACCCATGGTGTGCAGAAGCCAGTCTACTTCCTGAGCGAGGTTTTAGCGCCATCCAAACAAAGGTACCCACATTACCAAAAACTAGCATATGGGGTATTTATGACAGCACAAAAACTACGCCATTATTTTTCGGAGCATTCGATCATAGTGGTCAATGAAGCAACTTTGTCAAGCATCCTCAACAATCCAGAAGCAACTGGACGTGTATCTCTATGGGGCATCGAATTATGCCCTCAAGATATCACGTATGAGAAGCGCAAAGCAATCAAGTCGCAAGTTCTACCGCATTTCATCACAGAGTGGACAGAGCTACAATGTGCGGGGCCACCAGAACTTTCTAGTGCCTGGACAATGTAGTTTGATGAATCCAAAAGAACGGAAGGAATAGGAGCAAGATTCATCCTAATATCACCCCAAGGCAATAAAGTGCGCTATATACTTCGGATGAGCTTTGCAAATGCATCCAATAACGAAGCATAATACGAGGCCTTGTTGCATGGCATGCGAATGGCCAAAGCTTGCGGTGCAACTCGCCTCAAAATCTTTGGAGATTCCAATCTTGTGGCACAGCAAGCAATGAACAAGTGCCACACTGTCAGCGCAAATATGATTGCTTATCGCGATCTATATGGCATTATGGAATCTCAGTTTGATGGGTGCGAAGTATCATATATTGGGAGAGCAAGAAATGAAGAATCCGACAACCTAGCAAACATCGGATCCTTGTGCTTACCAATACCACCTGGAGTTTTTTGGGAAGAAATAACAGAGCGATCGATCAAAGCAAAAAGAGTCTCCGAGGTTGTAGCACCAAAAATAGGGAAAAAGAAACATCCGCAAAAAGACTCGGGGGCTCCATTAGAAACTAAGAGTGTAGAAGAGGCCATCAAAGAAAAAGAACAGGAAATTGGAGAGGTCATGCTAATTGAGACTAGCTAGATGCACCCGTATATAACATAGATGACTAAGGGACAACTGCCCGAAGATGTGATAGAAGCCCAGAGAATCACCCGAAGATCGAAGGACTTCAAAATAATCAAAGGAGAGCTGTATAAGAGAAGTATTTTGGGTGTGTTCCAGCGTTGCGTAACACCCAAAGAAGGAAAAATCATACTCGAATATATACATGAAGGAGTTTGTGGTCACCATGCTAGTAGCCGAGCAATTTCCGCAAAAGCATTCAGGGCAGGATTTTACTAGCTCACTGCAGTTCTAGATGCAAAAGACATTGTCAGAACATGTGAAGCATGTCAATGATTCGCAAAAAAGCCTGGAGCACCCGTCACTGACTTGAATCCTATACCTTTGGCTTGGCCTTTTGCTCAGTGGGGACTCGATATGCTGGGAAAACGTCACAAATCATGGCCAAGAGGACATGTCTTTTTGCCTGTAGCAGTCAACAAATTTACTAAATGGATTGAAGCAATGTCTGTCACCATCCAAGACAAATTTATTAAATGGATTCAAGCAATGGCTGTGAATTTTATTAAATGCATAGTATTTCGGTTTGACGTACCGAACAACATCATCACAGACAATGGGACCAACTTCACTTCCAATGAGTTCAAGGAGTGCTGCCAGGAGATAGGAATCAAAGAAAGCTACGCTTCGGTAGCTCACCCGCAAACTAATGGACAGGTGGAAAAAGCAAATGGACTAGTTACTTCTGGACTCAATAAAAGACTAGTAGCACCGCTTGACAAAGGAAAAGGAGCATGGGTTGATGAATTGCCATATGTGTTATGGAGTTTACGTACAACTCCAAATAATGCAATAGAAGAGACACCTTTCTTTTTGGTCCATGGTGCAGAAGCCGTGCTTCCTGTTGAGGTGTCACACGAATCCCCAAGAGTAGCTCCATAGGATGAAGAGGAATCAAGATAAGCACTTGAAGATGATGTGGACGCACTTGATGAAGCTAGACATGAAGCCCTACAAATAGCAACTATGCACTACCAAAACTTGCGCAATTACCACAGCAGAAGATTGCGGCCTAGGTCCTTCGCAGTAGGGGACCTAGTTCTTCGCCTCAAGCAAGATGGCCACAAGAAGTTAGAATTTCCATGGGAAGGACCATACATCATCACAGAACTTACTACCAGAGGAGCATATCGACTACAAGACAAGAAGATAGGAGTAAATTACTCAAATCCATGGAACGTAGCACAACTATGACGCTTTTATGCATAAGATTACTTACAATATGATAAGAGTTATAGTTCGGATTCTTAAGCTAGAGTATCCAGACCAACGGCTAGATGCCATCCGCCCAAAAGAATAGTGTATCATTGATTTTTCACCTTATGTATAAAGAGATAAGTTTTTCGTGCCTTACGCTATTTATTATTGTTCAAAAGATCTATGTTTTCCATCAAGCTAACAACAACTATGAGCCTATGTCTAGATGCAGGCAACCGAACATAGCCTCGGGGGCTACTCCCATCGGGAGCTCTGGCGCACACCCGATAAAAATCCAATTGAGTATAAAACAAAAATATTCATGATTGGAAATACCTTTGAGTTTTACATCAATGTATCTTCAAAAAGGTATCTTCAAAAGAAAAGATCACTCCCATCGGGAGCCAGTATAAAGCTTAGAACTATTTGATAAATCAGCCAAGCAGGGCAACCACCAAAAAAGCCAAAAATGTCGGATCACGCTCAAACGTGACAAAAATCTGAATGCCATGTTCAGAAACATGAAGGTAAGACCCCAGGATTCATACTGTGTGGCATGGTAATCGCACAAGAATGCGCTCTGCCAGTAAAATATCCGTATCAACGATACGATGAAAAATCCTGACGCATGCATTGGGTACCCGATAAAATAGATGCTGGAATTCAGAACTTGGTAAGACCTTAGCGGCCCGAACTGAATTATGCCAGTAATAAATTCCGAGTTCAGGCCTAGGGACTTGAATTTGATGTAGGACAACCTTGTTTTTCCCCAGGAGCAATTAACTGATTCCCGATCCGTCAGAAGCATCAAACTCGTTGTACCAAATCCCTACAAAACACAAAAAAGATACAAATAAAGAAAGAAACTTTGAGACTCAACCTGAAACTACGATTCAAGTAGATTCTCGGGGGCTACTAACGTAGGTACGATTATTCGGATACATATGATTTTCTACCCTATGCTGGGTAAAAGGCTTACGACCCATGAAGGTTTCCGATCATATCCCAAGGAAGCAACCGACAAAGGCTTTGATTGTATTAGAAAAGAAACTATGAACCGACATTGTGTTGGTATTGTAATTACACATGTATGAAACCTATCCGCATACAGCTTCGAGACCCGTCCTATTATATATAGGACGGGAGAAGCCCAAGCGAGGGTACCGAAATCTAGAGGTCAACTTGTAGTATTGCGATTTCCCCAATATTCTGGCGACTTTGACTCCATTGTTTTCCTGGCATCCAAAAATCCCTAGCGTTCTCTTTTTCGCGAAACCCTAAGTCCATCACCATGGGCATTGTCGAGGTTACCCCTCATCACAATGACTCTAGGGACTCCGTGTGCCAAGCAATGGTCACAGAGACCAAAACCACATAGGCAAGTAGCTTCCACGTTTCATGTTGTAATAGTGTGGAAGAAGTTGCATCACAGAATCTACTGAAGTGTGTGTGGTCATGTGGATCAATGTGGTTTTAGAAGAGAGCACATACAATGATACCAGTGGATCCATGTGCCATGGGAAAAGAACAAATGTGAAGACTCTAGGGATTCCATGTGTCAAGCCATGGTCACAGAGACCAACAACACATAGGGAAGCAGCATCCACATTGCATGTTGCACTAGTGTGGCAGAAGTTGCATCACAATATCCACTGGAGTGTGTGTGGTCATGTGGATCATTGTGGTTTTGAGAAAGAGAACATGCAATGACAACAGTTGATCCATGTGTCATGGGAAATAACAAATGCAATGACTCTAGGGACTCCATGTTTCATGCCATGGTAATAGAGACCAAAAACACATAGCAAAGTAGCTTCCACATTGCATGTTGCCCTAGTGTGTTAGAAGTTGTATCATAGAATCCACTGGAGTGAGTGTGTGGTCATGTGGAAAAATGTGGTTTTGGAAAAGAGAACATGCAATGACACCAGTGAATCCATGTGTCATGGGAAAAGAACAAATGCGATGACTCCAGGGACACCATGTGTCAAGCCATGGTCACAGAGACCAAAAACACATCGGGAAACAGCTTCAACATAGCATGTTGCACTAGTGTGGCAGAAGTTGCATCGTAGAATCCACTGGATTGTATGTGGTCATGTGGATGAATGTGGTTTTGAAAGATATCACATGCAATGAAACCAGTGGATCCATGTGTCATGTACAAAGAACAAATGCAATGACTCTAGGAACTCCATGTGTCAAGCCATGGTCATAGAGACCAAAAAGACATACGGAAGCAGCTTCTACATTGCATGTTGCACCAGTGTGGCAGAAGTTGCATCATAGAATCCACTAGAGTGTGTGTGTTCATGTGGATCAATATGGTTTTGGAAGGGTGCACATGAAATGTCACAGGTGGATCCATGTGTCATGGGAAAATAACAAATGCAATGACTCTAGGGACTCCATATGTCAAGCCCGGGTCATAGAGACCAAAAATACATTGGGAAGCAGTTTGCACATTGCATGTTGCACGAGTGTGGAAGAAGTTTCATCATAGAATGCTCTGGAGTGTGTGTGTTCATGTGGATCAATGTGGTTTTGGAAGAGAGCACATGCAATGACACCAGTGGATCCATATGTTATGGGAAAAGAACAAATGCAATGACTTTAGGGACTCCATGTGGCAAGCCGTGGTCACAGAGAAAAAAACACATCGGGAAGCAGCTTCCACATTGCATGTTGCACTAGTGTGGCAAAAGTTACATCATAGAATCCACTGGAGTGTGTGTGGTCATGTGGATCAATGTGGTTTTGGAAGAGAGCACATGTAATGAGACCAGTGGATCCATGTGTCATTTGAAAAGAGCAAATACAATGACTCTAGGGACTCCATGTGCTAGGCCATGGCCAGAGCGACCAAAAACACATACGAAAGCAGCTTCCACATGTCATGTTGCAATAGTGTGGCAGAAGTTTCATCACATAATCCACTTGAGTGTGTGTGGTCATGTGGTTCAATGTGGTTTTGAAAGAGAGCACATGCAATGACACCAGTGGATCCATGTGTCATGGGAAAAGAACAAATGCAATGACTGTAGGGATTCCATGTGTCAAACCATGGTCATAGAGACCAAAACACACAGAGGGAAGCACCTTCCACATTGCATGTAGCATTAGTGTGGCAGAAGTTGCATCACAGAATCCACTAGAGTGTGTGTGGTCATGTGGATCCATGTAGTTTTGGAATAGAGCACATGCAATGACACTAGTGATCCATGTGTCACATGAAAAGAACAAATGCAATGACTCTAGGGACTCCATGTGTTAAGACATGGTCATAGAGTCCAAAAACACATAGGGAAGCAGCTTCCGCATTGCATTTTGCACCATAGTGGCAGAAGTTGCATCACAGAATCCACTATAGTGTGTGTGGTCATGCGTATCAATGTGGTTTTGGAAGAGACAACATGCAATGACACAAGTGGATCCATGTATCATGGAAAAGAACAAATGCAATGACTCTAGGGACTCCATGTGTCAAGCCATGGTCGCAGAGACCAAAAACACATAGGGAAGCAGCATCCACATTACATGTTGCACTAGTTTGGCAAAAGTTGCATCACAAAATCCACTAGAGTGTGTGTGGTCATGTGGATCACTGTTGTTTTGAGGGAGAGCACATGCAATGACAATAGTGGATCCATGTCTCATGGGAAAATAACAAATGCAATGAATCTAGGGACTCCATGTGTCAAGCCATGGTCATAGAGACCAAAAATACATAGGGAAGCAAATTCCACATTACAAGTTGGACCAGTGTGGCAGAAGTTGCCTCACAGAATCCACTAGAATGTGTATGGTCATGTGGATCAATGTGGTTTTCAAAGAGAGCACATGCAATGACACAAGTGGAATCATGTGTCATGAGAAAAGAATAATTGCAATGACTCTAGAGACGCCATGTGTCAAGCCGTGGTCATAGAGACCAAAAACACATCGGGGAGCAGCTTCCACATTGCATGTTGCAGCAGTGTGGCAGAAGTTGCATCATAGAATCCACTGGATTGTGTGTGTTCATGTGGATCAATGTGGTTTTAGAAGAGAGCACATGAAATGACACAGGTGGATCCATGCGTCATGGGAAAAGAATAAATTCAAAGACTGTAGGAAGTCCATGTTTCAAGTCGTGGTCATAGAGACCAAAAAAACATAGGGAAGCACCTTCCACATTGCATGTGGCACCAGTGTGGCAAAAGTTACATCATAGAATCCACTGGAGTGCGTGTGGTCATGTGGATCAATTTGGTTGTTGAAGATAGCACATGCAATGACACTAGTGGATCCATGTATCATTAGAAAAGAACAAATGAAATGACTCTAGGGATTCCACTTTTCCAAGCTATGGTCACAGAGACCAAAAACACATAGGGAAGCAGCTTCCACATTTCATGTTGCAACAGTGTGGCAGAAGTTGCATCACAGAATCCACTTGAGTGTGTGTGGTCATGTGTATGAATGTGGTTTTGGAAGAGTGCATATGGAATCAAACTACTAGATCCATGTGTCACACGAAAAGAAGAAATGCAGAGGACTCTAGGGCCTCCATGTGTCAATACATGGTCATAGAGTCCAAAAACACATAGGGAAGCAACTTCCACATTGCATGTTGCACCATTGTGGCAAAAGTTGCATCACAGAATCCACTCGAGTGTGTGTGGTCATGTGGATCAATGTGGTATTGGAAGAGAGCACATGAAATGACACTAGTGGATCCATGTGTCATGGGAAACTAACAAATGCAATTACTCTAGGGACTCCATGTGTCAAGCCATGGTCATAGAGACCAAAAAACATAGGGAAGCAGCTTCCACATTGCATGTTACACTAGTGTGGAAGAAGTTGCCTCATAGAATCCGCTGGAGTGTGTGTGGTCATGTGGAATAATGTGGTTTTGGAAGAGAGCACATGCAATGACACAAGTGGAACCATGTGTCATGGGAAAAGAACACATGCAATGACTCTAGGGACTCCTTGTGTCAAGACATTGTCACAAAGCCCAAAAAGACATAGGGAAGAAGCTTGCACATTGCATGCTACATGAGTGTGGCAGAAGTTTCCTCAAAGAATCTTCTAGAGTGTTTGTGTTCATGTGGATCAATGTAGCTTTAGAAGAGAGCACATGCAATGACACTAGTGGATCCATGTGTCGTTGGAAAAGAAACAATGCAATGACTCTAGGTACTCCATGTGTCAAGCCGTGTTCATAGAGACCAAAAACACATAGGAAAGCAGCTTCCACATTGCATGTTGCACAAGTGTGGCAGAAGTTGCACCATAGAATCCACTAGAGTGTGTGTGGTCATCTGGATCAATGTGGTTTTGGAAGAAAGAACATGCAATGACACCAGTGGATCCATGTGTCATGGGAAAGAACAATTGCAACGACTCTAGGGACTCCATCTGTCAAGCCATGGTCATAGACACTAAAAACACATAGGGAAGCAGCTTCCACATTTCAAGTTGCAAAGGTGTGGTATAAGTTACATCACAGAATCCAGTGGAGTGTGTGTGGTCATCTGGATCAATGTGGTTTTGAAAGAGAGAACATGCGATGACACTACTGGATCCATGTGTCATGGGAAAAGAACAAATGCAATGACTCTAGTGGCGTGGTATTGCCGACGAGTACGCCATGGAGGGGTCCTCACGGTGTGTGTTTAGAGAAGTGGGGTAAGGCAGAGAGTTGGCGAGTACGAGGTAACACAGCTTACCTATGTTCAAGTCCCGTAGTGGGGTCCTCACGGTGTGTGTTTAGAGAAGTGGTGTTCCGCATTGTACGCTGCAATCAGAGAAGTTGTGCCATAAAGGCTCCCATAGGCTGGCTTATAAAGGCGCCAAGACCTAGGGTTGACAGGGAAAGGTCCTTCCCGTACAAGGTAAATAGTCCTACACCTACACGAACTAGTCTTCCGTGTCTTGTACTCCAAGGCTCCGAGTATGTCGGTGACTCTTGCGTAGCCTTCCTTTATCCGGCATGGACCTCCCTTCAAGATCCATCTAACTGGGCCGCCAAGCAGTCCATATGCCTTGCTACCAACTATGGGCCACCCAGGTTAGGCGGATTGGTGACATGCTATAAGGATACCCATATAGCATATCCCCAATAGTAGCCCCCGGAGGACTTTGAAATCTTGTGTCGTCTTGCTCGTTGATCCCTGAATATCTCGTCTAAGTGATGCCAGCAATCCGTCAAGCAATATCTCAAAGGTCTCCCAAAGAACCTTGCAATCCTCTCTGGCTTCACAATGTAGCTGGAGATTCCTTGAGTCTTCGTTCCAGAGTCAGATGATCTCTGTCTTCAATGGAATCTTCGGATGTGACCCTTCACTGCAACTATCTGGAGGATGACGTAGGGTACATCCTACGCTACCTCGAAACTCACAGAAGCAAAGAATTAAGCATTAGCTATTTTTACGCGCGCGAAATCCGAAACGGTGGTGCGGCAAAATACGGAGGACGTGGCAAAATTACCATGCACGTTCACTTCCATGTCGGCAACGTCCCAACCATTAGATCTTTTTGCACGAATCTTGACGTGAGGCGTATATATTTCCACCACAGTCAATTTATTTCTTTTTACCTGCATTTGCTCCCAGTCTTCGTCTTCCTCCAGCCGCACGACTGTTTGCGATCCTCTACAAAAAACCCTAACCAGAGCCCTTTCTTCCTCCACACACCTCCTGCCGTAATAGCCTCCAGCAGCTCTCCTCCTTCCACGACGGCGATTCCCAAGGCTAGACGGAGCCATCATAGGGAGTTATCGTTTTCCTCGAGGGGGTGGTCGTCCCCGTCTCCGTCTTGACAGAATCCTCCGGTGATGACCAAGAACGAGCGGCACCCTAAGCTGCTGAAGAGGAAAACGACTCCCATAAGGGGGTGTGGAGAGGTTCTGATCTCTCCTCCGAAGATCTCCAAGAGCTGGTCAATGAGGGTTACCTCCCTACGGCGGAGAAGTTTACCTGGCGGGTGGCGCCGGCCAGAGAGGTGGCCCTTCTCCCAAGCCGGAGAGAAGGTGTACCTCAAATCTCAGCTGGTACGTGGCGTAAGCCTGCTAGTCTCCGACTTCTTCCTGGATGTCCTTCGACACTTCCGGCTACTTTCCCACAACCTCTCTCCCAACACGATCCTAGTCCTTAGCAACTTTGTAGCTTTGTGTGATGGATATCTAGGAATCAAACCTAGATTAGATCTGTTTGTATATTTCTTCACTGTTAAGAGAGTCCGTAGTGTCCAAGGATGAACTGCGGATCTACGGAACCATTAGCTTTAAGATCTGGCCTAGTCGGTGCTTCCCCGACATCGTAGGGAATGAGTCTTGCAAGAACTGGCAGCGCACGTATTTCTACAGGCCAGATATCCCTCTGCCAGACCGTCTTGAGACCTACCCCGACTTCATCGATGGAGCTGCCTCCGAAGTGCCTGCATGGCGGACCCAAGCCTCTCTTACTTCCAACGACGAAGCCAATCGTGCCATAAGGCGGATCGAATGACTCATAGACGGAGGTCTAACGGGCTTGGACCTTGCCATGTGTGGGTACATTAGGAGGATCCAGCCTCGGCCGCACCGTGCCCAGCTGATGTGCAAATATAGCCAAGACATGAGGGATCCCATGCAAATTTCGTGGGATAACTTCTCTACTGAATCCATCATGCTCCGTCTAAAGGACATCGTCAAGGTGAAGGACAAGAAGCGTGGATTCAAGATCACCTTCAACATGTTCGATTGTGGTACATGCCCTGAGGTAGCTTCTGTTTCCTTTGTTGCTCGTTATATACTCTAAGGTTTTTCCGACTTGAAGTTGTGCATCTAACATTGCCATGTATCCCAGCTGGTGACCTTGGCGGCAGATCAAATGGCCTCCTAGGTCTACGATCCAAAGTTGAAGGATATCCAGGTGGTGTCCGGCGACGATGCCTCCAAGGATCAGCCAGCTCTGGTAGCGCGAAAGCCGAAGAGCTCAACCTTTGACGCTGTTGCCGAGGCTAATAAGAAGAAAAGAACGGAGAGTGTAGTCTCCAAACGTTCCACTGCCGCTGTAGAGGCAGAGAAGAAGAAGAAGAAGTCCACCGGCATTCCCCTTGCCAAGGCTCCTGCCGTGGAGTAAGTACTTTCATTCTCCGGCTTGTATTTTTCAGCGCACATCTTTTCTCAACTCTTGTACTTATACTTTGTATGTTTCAGGAGGAAAGTTGTTGTTAGTTTGAAGCGATCCTCCGAAGATGTTGGAGGTTCAAAAAACATTCGTGATATGTTAACCAAGGGTCCATTCGCCAAGTGCTCTCCCGCCACCGCTCCCCCTACTCCTGTCGCCATTCCCTCAGCTGGTCCCACTAGGTTGTCATCCCCCGTCATCCCTGAGACCTCTGCCATGCAGATAGATATCAATCCAAACCTTGATGTCTGAGGCTCTGTCAGGGCAGACGTTGCTCCCAGTGTCCAGGTGATGCAGGAGAGCACCTCCTCTAAAGTGGTTGAAGCTCTGGCTAAGGATGCCACCGAGAAGGGGAAGGAAATGGAAGAGGTGGACGTGGAAGCTGCAATTGAGGCAGGAGCCTCCGCTCCATCTACTGTCTTGAAGGTGCAAGAGGCAGCTAGGGCTTCATCCATGCCTCCGTCTTCAACCTCTCCATTGGCTGTGACTCCTCCAACGTTGAGCCTTGATAATCTTATCAAGCAGGCCGACGTAATCTATAAGAATGCTCACACCTTTCATGATTCCTACGCTCATTTTGCCAACAATCTCAGGATCATTGCCATCGTAAGTTTTTTGAACTTCACTTGCTTTACTTCGTGTAGTATATCCCACTGTAGCCCCCAAGCTCTTAGGCGAATAAGTCAATAGTTATTTGCCTGAGTGCTCCAGAGAACTAAGCGTAGAACTTGTCTGTGTAGCCCCCGAGCGTTTAGTTGAAACTGAAAAGTTACCACTAGATGCTCCAAAGAAACTAACTTACTTTAAAATCGTGTACTGTAGCCCCCGAGCATTTAGATGAAACTTGAATAGTTCCGACTAGATGCTCTAGATAAACTAAGCATGCTTATATCATGTGCAGAATGAGAATAAATGGAGGATAGCTACCAATGAGAGGTTTTCTGCTCTTCGGAAGGAGATGGACCTTGAACAGGGTAAAACCAAATTCTTGAAGGAACAGATAAAAAATAGCCAGAGTCTATTTCCTATGACAACTCCTTGCTTTCTCATTCAGTCATTTTTTTCGTCTTCTGATAGCACTTTCTGATTTCCGTCTTACAGAAGCCATTGCCAAGGCCAAGAGCATCCTCGAGAAATCCAAGCATATCCAGAAGCTCGATGATGAAAACAAGATTATGAAGAATGACCTGGTCGAGGCTGTCAAGGGCCATGAGGCGATGATGAAGTCTATGCAAGAGTCTGCTGACGCCGAGATGCAGCTCCTGAAGGATGAGATTGCGCAACTCAAAGACCAGAACCAAGCTGCCAAAGAGCAGAATGCTAGGGGTCTTGAGATGTTCAAGTCAGTCCAGAAGGAACGTGATGACTTGGCGGAGACATGCATGCAAGGGGAAACGAGCATCTTCAGTAACTTTTCTCCGTCTTGCTCTTTTTTTTAAGTTGGATAACCATTTGTCTTTTATACTCACGGTCCTTGCGTGCTTGTGCAAACCACAGCTCCGATTGGTTTGGCCAACTTGGGTGAGGGTGCTCCGACTACCAAGGAACGCATGATTATTGCCGGCAACTTTTTCAACACCGCCATCGCCCAAGCCAAGGAGATAGCTCAACCTCTGGGCATCAATATCAAGGTGGTAGATTCATCGGCCAAGTTTTTGGAAATCCTGCGCCGAGCCCCCGAGAAATTAAAGGACTAGAAAGCCTCTTGCATCCGGCTAGTGATAGGATGGCTCTATCCTTGGTCAAGGATCACTATGACAATGCTGACATCGACTTGGTGACCTCTGACATGCCCAAGCTGGATGAGGAAGGACAAGAGATTGATTGCGATGCTATTTGGAACTCTCTCGCCAACTTCGATACTAGGGTTGCCAAGATGGTCAAGGTTGATGTCTTCGTGCCTGCCGAGATCCTAGATGATGACGTGGCCTCTTCTGAGTCTAGCCCGTCTCCTTCAGAGTTTAACGATCTCTCCTGGCTTGGCTCTCCTGATGATGCCACCACGAAGCCCCCTGCAGCAGAGCCATAGAAAACAATGTATGTATTAAATATATCTTTGCAGAATGTATGCGGAAAAACTTATGTTTTTCTAAGGCGGAAAAACTTGTACTCAAGTTTCCTGCAACTTATCTGTTTCCAGCGTGTGTATATATTTTTAAAGCAAGTGCTGGCTTATCCATAGTCTGGTTCGTATGCTTGACCTTTCGTGAGACGGAAGACTTGCAGCACAGAACTATGCTCTCAAGCGATGATGCTTAATAGCACCGTCCAGAACCTAAGAAAAAAATCTCCGGCTTTGATTGCCGAAAAGTCACTACTCCAGAATCCACATAAGAACTTCAGAAAACGTGTAGACCAGAAAACTTAAGCTAACGCCCGTAGGCGGAATTTTCACAAGGGAAAATGCAACCTTGCGCATAAAGGGTTTATATGATCCAAAAATAAACATCTAAAGGAGGTAAAAGACTCGGAAAATATGAGTGAACCAAATTCTTTGTTTCATTGATCATATAAGAAACTTATTACATAATATAAATGTGCTATGTGTAAAAGGGACGTAGCTGTGCTATGTTCCATGGCCGATCTATCTTCGGGTAATCATCAACAGAGTCATGTTGCTTGCGCTTGCGATTTCTTCGGTTATCTTTCAACTCACGAATATCGACAAGGTAATAGGAACCATTGATCAATGCTTTGCTTATAACAAATGGTCCTTTCCAAGGCGGGGATAATTTGTGTGATTTTTCCTGCTTGAGTCTAAGCACCAGATCCCCTTCTTTAAACAAGCGATGCTTTACATGGTGACTATGGTAGCCGCGCAGCTTCTGCTGGTAGACAGCAGATCTCTGGCATGCCAGCACGTGCTCTTCTTCGAGTAGGTCCACAGATGGCCGTATGGATTCTTCAACGTCATCCTCCTTGTAGGCGGAAACTCTTGGTGCATCGTAGAGAATGTCGGATGGGAGAACTGCTTCTACGCCATAAACCATGAATAAAGGAGTCAAGCCGGTAGATCTGTTAGGTGTTGTTTGTAAACTCCACAAGACAGATGGTAGTTCTTCCTCCCAGGCTCCTGCTGCTCTATGTAGCGGTGCCTCCAAGTGTGGCTTGATTCCGTGCAGAATTAGTCCATTGGCCCTTTCAACTTTCCCATTTTACTGTGGATGTGCCCCGATGCTAGGACAAGGCGGATGCCTTTCTCATGACAGTACTCCTCAACTTCTCCAAGAGATAAATTTCTGCCATTGTCTGTGATGATGCTATCTGGGAGACCAAATGTCACCACTAGATCCCGGACAAACTTTAGGGTTGTTGCCCCATCAAGCTTTCTAATGGGTTTAGCATCAATCCATTTTGTGAATTTGTGCACTTCTAGTAGCAAGTGTGTGAATCCACAAGGTGCTGTCTGCAAAGGTCCCACCATGTCCAGCCTCCAGACTGCAAACGGCCAAGTAATTGGTATTGTTCGCAATTCTTCAGCTGGAACATTTGGTTGTCTTGCATAAAACTGACACCCAAGGCATGTTTGTACCAACTTGTCGGTGTCCTCCTTTGTAGTTATCCAGTAGAATCATTGTCGGAAGGCCTTGGCCACCAAAAATCGGGGAGCAGCGTGATCCCCGCAATCTCGGAGATGTATTTCTCTAAGGATTTCAATACCTTGCTGCTGGGAGACACACCGTAGAAAGAGTCCGGTGGTACTTCTTTTTTATAGCTGGCCATAATTGATAACGTAACCTTTTCCTATGCGTACTATTTGCTAGCTTTTGACTTCTCCGGTGTGCAAAGTTCCATCTTGTAGATAATCCATGAACGGCTTCGTCCAAGCTAGAGAGGTCACTGTTACTGCGTTAACAAATGAGTCCATGCTATCCGGGTTGTCGGGGTCCACTCCCTTCACGGATGGAGTCAATAAATGCTCCAGGAAAACGCCTGGCGGAATTGGTCGACGAGCTGATCCAAGCTTTGACAACAGATCTGCCCCCTCAGTATCCTCCCTCTTGACATACTTGACTTCGTAGCCGTCGAAGCACTTAGCTATTTCGTCTACTTCGTCTCGATAAGCCGACATCATAGGGTTCTGCGCGTTCCAGGTGCCAGCTACTTTCTAGGCAACCAAGTCGGAATCTCCACATCAAACTATGCGCTTGATGCCAATATCCTTGGCTACACGAAGTACGTGAATGAGGGCATGGTACTCCGCCATGTTATTTGTAGCGTTGAAGTGGATCTACAAGACATATTGCAACTTCTCTCCTATTGGTGATTGCAATAATACATGAATCCCTGAGCCATTGAGTAACTTGGATCCGTCAAAGTGCATGACCTAATACTCTGGCTCAGGCACATGAGTGTCTTCTGGCAGCTCTGTCCAATCTGCAAGAAAATCCGCCAATGCTTGTGAGTTCATAGTGTCACGTCGCTTGTAGGTGATGTTGAAGGCGGCAAGTTCAATGCCCCACTTTGCCACTCTCCCTGTAGCGTCGATGTTGTTGATGATGTCGGACAGTGGAGCTTTGCTCACTACTGTGATGGGGTGCTCCTGGAAATAATGCCTTAGCTTACGCGAAGCAAGGAAAACTCCATAAGCTATCTTCTGGTAGTGCGGGTAACACTACTCGGATTCCGTCAAGACCTCACTTACATAGTAAACGGGTGGCTGAACTTCGTATTCGTGCGTTGGTTCCTTGCGCTCCACCATGATGACGATGTTGATTACTCGGTTGGTTTCCACCATGTAGACTAACATAGGATCCATGTAAATTTTTATGCCTTCTTAAGCAACTTGTAGAGTGGCATAGCCTTGTCACCAAGTCGGCTAATGCACCGGCTTACTACTACAACGCAGCTTGTGAGCCTTTGTATGTCCTTCAGGCAAGTCGGGCGTTGGATGTCGAGGATGGCCTTGATTTTCCCCGGGTTAACCTTGATTCCGCGATTCGAAACGATGAAGCCCAACAGTTTGCCGGATGGTACCCCGAAGATACACTTCTTTGGGTTCAGCATCATGTTGTATTTCCGGAGATTATCAAAGGTTTCCTGCAAGTTAGCGGTAAGATCATTTGATTTCTTTGACATTACCGCGATGTCGTCCATGTAAGCGTGTACGTTGCGAGCTATTTGGTCATGTAGGCAATGTTGCATCGTCCGCTAGTACATACCACCAGCTTTTTTCAACCCAAAGGGCATCGTGACGTAGCAATATGTGCCATAGGATGTGGTAAATGAAGTGGCCAATTGGTCCGACTTTCGAATCCGGATCTGGTGGTATCCTGAATAGGCATCGAGAAAACACAGAAGTTCCAAGCCAGCCGTCGAGTCAATGACTTGGTCAATGCGAGGCAAAGCAAACGAATCCTCCGGACACGCTTTGTTCAAGCCGGTGTAATCAACGCACATTCTTAATTGATTGGTTCCCTTTTTAGGGACAAGTACTGGATTTGCCACCCATCGGGTGTGGACTTCACGGATAAAGCCGTCCTTAAGTAACCTAGATAATTGTTTGCCTATAGCCCTTCATCTTTCATCACCAAAGCGTCGTAGAGGTTGCTTCACCGGTTTGGCATTAGGATCAACATGCTGTGCTCGGCAAGTTCCCTAGGTACACCTTTCATGTCGGCAGGTTGCCAGGCAAAGATGTCCCTATTCTCATGGAGGAACTCGACGAGCGTGCTTTCCTATTTGGGATCCAGGTTCGTGCCAATTGCGGTGGTCTTGGAGGAATTACCTTCGACAAGCTCCACTTGCTTGGTCTTGATGGCGGCCTTGAAGGCGGGTTCGGTAGTAGTGATCTGCTTCTTCGAAGATGACATCTCCGAGGCACCGACCTGGTTTTGGATCTCCATTAACTCCTCAATGTAGAGGACTGCTTCAGCGAAGGCGGCTTCGCTAAGCTCGCACACCCGTGCCTTGGTGAAGCTTCCGTCAATGGTGTTGACGCCATTTGGTCCGGGAATTTTGAGTTTGTTGTAGACAAAACATGGCCTTGTGAGGAAGGAGTGGAAGATGTCGCGTCCGAAGATGACGTGGTACACTCTCTTGAAAGGCACCACTTCAAAGGTCATGTGTTCTTGGCGGTAATTGTTTACATCACCAAAAGCTACCGGAAGGGTGATGCAGCCAAGGGAATTTGCTTGTCGACCAGGGACAACCCCAAGGAACACGGTGTTTCTCTTCCTTAGATGGCTGTCTGTCAAGTTAATCTTGTGAAGTGTATCCAGGTACATGATGTTGATGCTGCTTCCACTGTCCACGAGGCACTTAGTGAACTCTGTGCTGGCAATCAAAAGGTTGATGACCATGGCATACTGGTTCTCGGTTGGGATAATTTCTGGGTGATCCTTCATGTCCCAAGTAATTGGAATTTCCAACCACCTGACGTACTAGGGAACTAGAGGGAGGGTAGCCATCAGTATCCTCAGAGAGGTTTTACGGGCCCGGACGGTTGGGGTACCAAGGAAGGTGTGGTAACATGGAGCCTTCTTTTCGAAGGGATTTTTCCTTTTATCCACTCCCTTGTCGGAACATTTTAGGTCCACGTCCTCGTCCATATCACTTGATTCCTTAGGTTCTTCCTCCTTCTTCTTCCCTTGGCCCTTTCCGCGGGGTCTGTTCTTCCGACTTCGTTTGTAGCCGGACTCAGGGTCCTCCTTGAGATCATTGACAAACTTGCAGTGGTGATTGGTGTGAGTGGATTTTCCATTGGCGTTAAGATGGACGAAGCACAACATATCACGGTACTCTTCGTATGTGTGGGGAACACGGGGCGCTGAGGGTGTGTGGCGCCTTGCTAAAATTACTACCATAAAATTGCTCGTTGTTTCTACTTTGTGCATCATCATGCATGTTTGTTCATAAAAGTACTTTGCAAAAACCCTATTTTGTTTTCTAATTAGCCTCCTTTAATTTCAAATCATAAAACCAGGTCTATCTGGATATTTTATTTGTCTAAAAATTATTTATAAAATATTTTAAATGTTAAATTAAAATAAAATATTTTTAGAGGGGAAGGCAGCCACCGGCCAGGCCCAAAAGGCCCAGCCTGTAGCCAGCCTACAACCCCAGATAAAACCCTAATCACCCCAAAACCCTAACCACCTAACCCCCACACACCCCTGCTGCCGACCGATCCTCACCCCACATCCCTCCATCCCAGCTAGTCCTACCCCGCCACCGCCAGCCGCGCAGCAGTGCTGCAGCCACACGCCACACACGCAGCCCTCACGATCCCCACGCTCCCGCTCGCCCCTGCCTGATCGAACCGCCCCTCACTGACCGCTCGCTCAGGATCTCCCTCGCCTGGCCCCACCCGTGTACGGGCACGCACGCACCCACCACCACATCGCACGCATACCCATCCCCCTGGCCCGTCTCCACCCTCCTGATTCCCACCTGCGCACCCCGGGCCCACCCGCGGGAGACCTGCTATCCCCGACAGCCTCGGGTCCTCCGCCCCGTCTCCCTCTTCATCGCCGCCGCCTCCCTCCCCTTACCGCGCGCCGCCCCAGCCCTCCGCTCCCAGTCGGCCCCGCCCTCCATCCGCAGGCCGCCGCCGCCCACTTCTCCTTCCAGGCCCCGCCGCCGGCCTCCCGCGTCGCCGACCTCCCTCCACCTTGCAGAGCACCGCCAGCGATAGCCATCCTCCTCCATCTCCCTGCGTCTCCGCCGCCGGCGCCATGGCCGCCCAGACTCTCTGCTCCCGCACCGGCCGCCTCTGCGCGCACCGCTCGGTCGCGTGGATGCCGCCCATCCCCGCTCGGCCCCGCTTGAGCCGCCGTCAATGCCTCGGCCCTCCTCTCTCTTGGCCCTGTGGCCTCCTACCGGCCTTCTCCCGCATATCCGCCACCGCGGGCGCCCTCCGCTCACCGCCGGACCTCGCCTCGCCTTCTCTCCTCGTGGGCCACATCCCTGCAGCGAGCTCGTCGTCCTTCCCGGCCCGAATCGCCCTGGCGCCACCGTGGCCCTCTCCTCGACCGACCCACGCTCTCTGCCTCGGCTTCCGCCCTGCTGCTAGGCATGCCGCCATGTCCTCCTCTGCACCGCTCGCCGCCTGCCAGGTGCGCGCCGCCACTCGGGACCCGCGCTTGTCACGACCCCGTCGTGAGCCTCCCCGCCGCCAGGACCTTGCCATGTTGCGTCGCCGACCCCGCTCCCCTCCATTTCCTCGATCCGTGTGTGTCCTCTCTCTAGATGGCTACCTCTAGTGATACCTCCGCGCGTCACCAGCCGTGAGTCTCTACAGCGCCATCCAACTTCCCGTTCGAGATCAACATGTGCCTTTTTTGGTGAGGAGATGGTGTGGATGTTGCTTCTGCTTTTTCTCGTGTTTGGTATGTGCAAATGTGCATGTGTTCTTGTTACGCTGCTGAGCATGCTATCTCAGCTCCCTTCGCTCTGTTATTGGCAAGACTTGTACCCGGATTCGATGACCGAAGGCTGGACCCGATGATCCGAAGATCTCGACACCGGAACCAAGTCCTCCATCAACATCCGAGACCGGTCGGGAACGCCAAGATCTCCAATCGGAATCCAAGGACACCGAGACCCCGGTACGACAAGCCCTCCTTCCTGCACCGATGCCCAAGGACCGGACGCTAAGGTCGCCTACACGGAACGCCAAGTTCTTCATCCCGAACGCCAAGACCGACCCGATACGCGGACCTGACAAGATCTTCGCGACGACAAGATCTACTTGATGGGCACCGAGCATCAAGATCGCCTTCACGGAAAACCGCAAGACCTCCTTCCCGGAATTCGAAGACCGAACCCTCGGCACGCCAAGATCTTCTCCTCGGAACGCCATGATCTCCTTCACAGATCTGTAGACCCTGAACCCCGGAGTCCGAACCTCGTTTCCCATCAAACCCTGAGACCCGACCCCGAACCCCGGAACCCAAGATTTTCCGAACCCAGATGTGTGACCCTAATCCTCTATTTTTATAATATGACATATATCTGTCACATAATTAAATCATCATGCTTGCATACATGTCATCTGGTGGGTTGGGTTAAATAGTCGTTTCACCTCACAATTAAATATGGAGCGCATATGCGGGCTCTACTTGTATTATACCGCCTCCATTTAAATTTGTGTAGCGAACCGATACCATGTTTCGCCCTGTTAATAGAACATTTAAATTGCGGGATTTTAAATAACTTGAACTTCTAATTAATTGTGGGGACCTCGGTTCCGCTTAATACTGCCTAATTGCACCGCATCTGTGCCATGCCATGCATCATATCATAAGCATGTCGGATCTTCTGCCGTAGTATTAAATATTGCATCCGGTGTTTCTTCTAGTGTTTGCTTCTTCGCGGATTAGGCCGATGAGTTGATGCGAGTATCGATAAGTTCTCCGGATATGATCCGTCGGCAGTGTTTCCCAGGCGAGCATCTCTCCCCTTTCTACCTATTTTGCATTTATAGTCTTTATTTCCTCATGTTGATCTATGGCTATACGTGTCGCGATGCTTTAGTTTCGTACACCAGTTATATCCCGTGCAGCCTCTATATTGCCTTGGACACCTCCTATTACCTGTTGTTTGGTAGATAGCTTGCCTCGCGAGTCGTAGTTGCTTGCTTAGGTGCGATCTTCTGTTGTCGAGTACCCCCGTTGTTGGAATGCCGGCAGATGTTTATGGTGGAGTTGATCATGACTTTAATTACAACTATTAAATTGCTGGGATAACTAATGAAAGAGGCACCGGTGGGAAATATATGCTATTTGGTTTTTATGTCCACTTGTGTCCCGTAGGTCCCGAGTACTTGATACCTGTTCCTTGACTATTCGCACTATCCACATCCGGGAGACCCTATGGGATCCCCCTGAGCCAGAGGTTGATTCATTTCTATTTCTTGGGGCCACAAACTAGTTTGGGGCTATATTGCTATCCTGTACTTATGCCATGCTTTACTGCTTTATTTACGATTCTGCGTGGAGCACATGTACTGTTTAGGATTGTGACACGTTTTCGCTGTATCGACAAGCCCAGTCACACTTTCGGGTTCCTAGTCGTTTACCGCCGTCCACACAAACCCTGGGTCCGTTCTGGAGCCGGCCAACTTCGTTGCGGGTAGCTTAGTGGGGTGGCCCCCTGAAATATTTATGAATCCTGCGATTGCTTTGTCGTGAAAGCCTCGTTTGGTTTTGAGTTGGTTTTTCCGAGGTTGATCGAGTGTGTGTTGCTATTTGTGCACCCCTGCAGGGTAAAACTTTCTGAAAGCCGTGTCCGCAGTTACGAACGACTAGGAGCACAGTATCTCGATCATAGACAAGCATAACTAAAGTAGTGCTATAAACTTGACTTAATATGTGAATAGTAATTCAGCTTCACTAAAATGGAATGGATAATAAAAATGCCAACAACTAGTGGATGTGTGGTGATCTGTGTCATACTATACCTGCCTAGTAAGTATTGCAACTCCAATGGAATGTGATAAAAGTGCCAACAACTGCTGGGTTATGGGATTCCTCAGGAAAATTATATCTGACTAGTAAATGTTCCAACTACAACAGAATGTTAACTAAAACTTCCCACTACTTATGCTATCAGGATGACTCGTGTTATATATCTGACTAGTAAATGCCGCAAATATAATGGAATGAGTAAAACTGCCAAATGTGTGAGTTCCTTGGTCTGACTTCCTCGTTTGGTCTCGAGGGGGAAATACTAGGATGGGTATGCTTGGTGTTAGTATCAGGTTGGATCCGGATAGGTCTTTCTTATCCCTCTCTAATAGCTGCCAGTTTTACTGAGTCTCTATAGGTTGTTTAGTGCTGCTGCGCTGCCGCTTCAGTCCACCATTCCTATGTAGGCGAGAGCCGCCGAATTCTAGCCTCGCCGTGTACTGGCCTCAGTACTGACACTCCCCTTTTTCCTTTGCTCTTTGTCGGCACCCCTTTTGTTTTAGCAGGTTTGAGATCGACGTTGTTAGCAGGGTTACCCTTCCGGCTTGGCCTGGGCAGGGTTATGGACGCCATTGGTTATTCTTCAGGGCTCTTAGCCCCATTTGCATCTTGTTCGTAGTCGGACACTCTATCGTTTCAAGGTGATTCGGATCTTTGTATTGTATATATGTATTCTTGACTCATGGAGTCGTTGTTGTGTATATCTGTTGTGTGGGTCCCATCGAGGACTGTTGTGCAATAGTATTACTTTGTTTTCCACCCGCATGAAAGTGCCCGGTGGGCGTCCTTGAATTGTTTCTATGCGGGTTTGGCGGGAAGCGCTAAAACTTGCATAGGGCCGATTAGAGGGTGTTACAGAGTGGTATCAGAGCACAGCAGTTACGATACCCCACAAGTCCAGCCTGTAGGATAACCTAGCTAACGCACGAAGAAGAGTGTCAAATCTATTTTGCAAAATCGGTTGGATAGATCTAATTAGGTCTGCTTTTACTCCTTACCCCTCTCCTATTCTCCTCTTACCTCTGCGTGTTTTGAATCTGCTCTCTTACCTTTCTTCAAGTCTAGGTTTTCTCATGGTTGGGTTCCGTCGTACCTTCAGGGTTTCGCTTCCTCCTTTGGTAACGGCGTTGCTACATCCGGTCTTCATGCTATCCGAGTAATCCTTTATCTGTGGTACCATTCTTTGTTCCTTGTTTGTGCCTACCAGTGTTTCTAATGCGACGACATCATCTATGCCAGATCCGATGCAGAGTCTGCATCACCCCTCTTGTTCCGAACGCCGCTTGTGAAGAACTTCAGTCTGATTCCGAGAGTGATTGCATAATGCTTCTATTCATGTACAGAGTACTGCTTTGAGTGCGGGATGGAGTCATGACCATACCACTACTCTTATCATTCGCTTTTGTATATTGAATCGGTGGATCCAACAATTTTACTCCGTCCTCGGAAGTTAGAGGTGGCTTTATCTTCTGATACCTCTACCTTTGTCCGTTGTTCCTAGAGTGTTCTCTTGACGATCACGGACAATGACCTCTTGTTAGTGGTGTCGCGAGGATCTACACGAAGCGAGAAGATTCGGATCGCCGACCTTCTTCCTGGTACCATGAGGCGGATCTCGAGGGAGAGATCCTTTGTTAGTGGTGTCGAATTGTGGCGCCCCGGTAAAATCACTACCAGAAAATCGCTCGTTGTTTCTACTTTGTGCATCATCATGACATCATCATGCATGTTTGTTCATAAAAGTACTTTGCAAAAACCCTATTTTGTTTTCTAATTAGCCTCCTTTAATTTCAAATCATAAAACCAGGTCTTCCTGGATATTTTATTTGTCTAAAGATTATTTATAAAATATTTTAAATGTTAAATTAAAATAAAATATTTTCTGAGGGGGAGGCAGCCGCCGGCCAGGCCCAAAAGGCCCAGCCAGCAGCCAACCTACAAGCCCAGATAAAACCCTAATCACCCCAAAACCCTAACCACCTAACCCCCACACACCCCTGTCGCCGACCGACCCTCACCCCACATCCCTCCATCCCACCTAGTCCTACCCCGCTGCCGCCAGCCGCGCAGCAGTGCTGCAGCCACACGCCACGCATGCGGCCCTCACGATCCCCACGCTCCCGCTCGCCGCTTCCTGATCGGACCGCCCCTCACTGACCGCTCGCTCGGGATCTCCCCCGCCTGGCCCCACCCGCTTATGCGCACGCACGCACCCACCGCCACATCGCACGCATACCCATCCCCCTGGCCCGTCTCCACCCTCCTGATTCCCACCTGCGCGCCCCGGGCACACCCACGGGAGACCTGCTGTCCCCGACAGCCTCGGGTCCTCCACCCCGTGTCCCTCTTCATGGCCGCCGCCTCCCTCCCCTTACCGCGCGCCGCTCAGCCCTCCGCTCCCCGTCGGCCCCACCCTCCATCTGCAGGCCGCTGCCGCCCACTTCTCCTTCCAGGCCCCGCCGCCGGCCTTCCTCCACCTCGCAGAGCCCCGCCAGCGATAGCCTTCCTCCTCCATCTCCCTGCGTCTCCGCCGCCGGTGCCATGGCCGCACAGACTCTCCGCTCCTGCACCGGCCGCCTCTGCGCGCACCGCTCGTTTGCGTGGATGCCGCCTATCCCCGCTCAGATCCGCCAGAGCCGCCGCCAACGCCTCGGCCCTCCTCTCTCTTGGCCCCGCGGCCTCCTACCGGCCTTCTCCTGCATATCCGCCACCGCGGGCGCCCGCCGCTCACCGCCGGACCTCGCCTCGCCTTCTCTCCTCGCGGGCCACATCCCCGCAGTGAGCTCGTCGTCCTTCCCGTCCCACATCGCCCTGGTGCCACCGTGTCCCTCTCCTCGACCGAGCCGCGCACTCTGCCTCGGCTTCCGCCCCGCCGCTAGGCGTGCCGCCATGTCCTCCTCTGCACCGCTCGCCGCCTGCCAGGTGCGCGCCGCCACTCGAGACCCGCGCTTGTCACGACCCCGTCGTGAGCCTTCCCGCCGCCAGGACCTCGCCATGTTGCGTCGCCGACCCCGCTCCCCTCCATGTCCTCGATCTGTGCGTGTCCTCTCTCTAGATGGCTACCTCCAGTGATCCCTTCGCGTGTCACCAGCCGTGAGTCTCTACAGCGCCATCCAAGTTCCCGTTCGAGATCAACATGTGCCTTGTTTGGTGAGGAGATGGTGTGGATGTTGCTTCTGCTTTTGCTCGTGTTTGGGATGTGCAAATGTGCATGTGTTCCTGTTACGATGTTGAGCATGCTACCTCAGCTCCCTTCGCTCTGTTATCGACAAGACTTGTACCTGGATTCGATGTCCGAAGGCTGGACCCGATGATCCGAAGATCTCGACACTAGAACCAAGTCCTCCGTCGACATCCAAGACCGGTCGGGAACACCAAGATCTCCAATCGGAATGCGAGGACGCTGAGACCCCGGTACGACAAGACCTCCTTCCCGCACCGATGCCCGAGGACCGGACACCAAGGTCGCCTACACGGAACGCCAAGTTCTTCATCCCGAACGCCAAGACCGACCCGATACGCGGACCCGACAAGATCTTCGCGACGACAAGATCTACTTCATGGGCACCGAGCATCAAGATCGCCTTCACGAAAAACCACAAGACCTCCTTCCCGGGATTCGAAGATCGAACCCTCAACACACCAATATCTTCTCCTCGGAACGCCATGATCTCCTTCACAGATCTGTAGACCCTAAACCCCGGAGTCTGAACCTCGTTTCCCATCGAACCCTGAGACCCGACCCCGAACCCCCGAACCCAAGATCTTCCGAACCCAGATGTGTGACCCTAATCCTCTATTTTTATAATATGACATATACCTGTCGCATAATTAAATCATCATGCTTGCATACATGTCATCTGGTGGGTTGGGTTAAATAGTCGTTTCACCTCATAATTAAATATGGAGCGCATATGCGGGCTCTACTTGTATTATACCGCCTCCATTTAAATTTGTGTAGCGAACCGATACCATGTTTCGTCCTCTTAATACAACATTTAAATTGCGAGGTTTTAAATAACTTAAACTTCTAATTAATTTTCGGGACCCCGATTCCGCTTAATACTGCCTAATTGCACCGCATCTGTGCCATGCCATCCATCATATCATAAGCATGCGGATCTTCTACCTTAGTATTAAATATTGCATCCGGTGTTTCTTCTAGTGTTTCTTCTTCGCGGATTAGGCTGATGAGTTGATGCGAGTATCGACAAGTTCTCCGGATATGATCCGTCGGCAGTGTTTCCCAGGCGAACATCTCTCCCCTTCTACCTATTTTGCATGTATAGTCTTTATTTCCTCCTGTTGATCTATTGCTATCCGTGTCGCGATGCTTTAGTTTCCGTACACCAGTTATATCCCGTGCAGCCTCTATATTGCCTTGGACACCTCCTATTATCTGTTGTTTGGTAGATAGCTGGCCTCGCGAGTCGTAGTTGCTTGCTCAGGTGCGATCTTGTGTTGTCGAGTACCCCAGTTGTTGGAATGCCAGCAGATGTTTATGGTGGAGTTGATCATGTCTTTAATTACAACTATTAAAATGCTGGGATAACTAATGAAAGAGGCACCGGTGGGCAATATATGCTATTTGGTTTTTATGTCCACTTGGGTCCCGTAGGCCCCGAGTACTTGATACATGTTCCTTGACTATTCGCACTATCCACATTCGGGAGACCCTATGGGATCCCCCCGAGCCAGAGCTTGATTCATTTCTATTTCTTGGGGCCACAAACTAGTTTGGGGATTTATTACTATCCTGTACTTATGGCATGCTTTACTGCTTTATTTACGATTGTGCGTGGAGCACCTATACTATTTAGGATCGTGACACGTTTTCGCTGTATCGACAAGCCCAGACACACTTGCGGGTTCCCAGTCGTTTACCGCCGTCCACACAAACCCTAGGTCCGTTCCGGAGCCGGCCAACTTTGTTGCGGGTAGCTTAGTGGGGTGGCCCCCTGAACTATTTATGAATCCTTTGATTGCTTTGTCGTGAAAGCCTCGTTGGGTTTTGAGTTGGTTTTTCCGAGGTTGATCGAGTGTGTGTTGCTATTTGTGCACTCCTGCAGGGTAAAACTTTCTGAAAGCCGTGTCCACGGTTACAGACTACTTGGAGCACAGTATCTCGATCATAGACAAGCATAACTAAAGTAGTGCTATAAACTTGACTTAATATGTGACTAGTAATTCAGCTTCACTACAATGGAATGGATAATAAAAATGCCAACAACTAGTGGATCTGTGGTGATCTGTGTCATACTATACCTGCCTAGTAAGTATTGCAACTCCAATGGAATGTGATAAAAGTGCCACCAACTGCTAGGTTATGGGATTCCTCAGGACAATTATATCTGACTAGTAAATGTTCCAACTAAAACGGAATGTTAACTAAAACTGCCCACTACTTATGCTATCAGGATGACTCATGCTATATATCTGACTAGTAAATGCCGCAACTATAATGGAATGAGTAAAACTGCCAACTGTGTGAGTTCCTTGGTCTGACTTCCTCGTTTGGTCTCGAGGGGGATATACTAGGATGGGTATGCTTGGTGTTAGTATCAGGTTGGATCCGGATAGTTCTTTCTTATCCCTCTCTAATAGCCGCCAGTTTTACTGAGTCTCTATAGGCTGTTTAGTGCTGCTGCGCTGCAGCTTCAGTCCACCATACCTATGTAGGCGAGAGCCGCTGAATTCTAGCCTCGCCGTGTACTGGCCTCAGTATTGATGCTCCTCTTTTTCCTTTGCCCTTTGTCGGCACCCCTTTTGTTTTAGCAGGTTTGAGATTGACATCGTTAGCAGGGTTACCCTTCCGGCTTGGCCTGGGCAGGGTTATGGATGCCATTGGTTATTCTTCGGGGCTCTTAGCCCCATTTACATCTTGTCCGTAGTCGGACACTCTATCGTTTTAAGGTGATTCGGATCTTTGTATTGTATATCTGTATTCTTGACTCATGGAGTCGTTGTTGTGTATATCTGTTCTGTGGGTCCCATCGAGGACGGTTGTGTAATGGTATTACTTCGTTTTCCACCCGTACGAAAATACCCGGTGGGCGTCCTTGAATCGTTTCTATGCGGGTTTGGCGGGAAGCACTAAAACTTGCATAGGGCCGATTGGAGGGTGTTATAGGGTGTAGTGTCACTCCTCTGCTGGCCACTACTAGCTCCCTGACCACGTCCACGCTGTCTGCCATTGCTTCTGCCAGTGAATGTTGCGGTGACCATGTCGGCTACTTGCTTCTCTTCGGGCGGATTTTTCCGCTTGGTATTGTTGTTTTTCCTGGCCTAGGTAGGTATTGCTATTGCTGGCATTGATCCATGCGCGTCGTCATCAGCAGTGGAAAATTTGCTAGCCATTTTGATCATCGCGTTGAGGTCAAGGTCATTGCTGTCATGCCTGCATTTCAACGTATGCCGGAGCAGAGTACCCTTTTCCAGACCATCGATGAAGGTGGCCATAGCGGTTTGTTCGTGCACCCCTGCGCAGGAATTTTTCATATCCAGCCAGCGAGAGAGGTACGCACGGGAGGTTTCATCCTTCTCCTTCACACACCATTGTAGGTCTCCAATAGTACGGGGACGTTTGTACTTACCCTCGAAGTTCTTGGTGAACGCTGCATGCATGTCCAACCAATTGCATGTTGATTTCTCCGGTAAGTCATCGATCCATTGTCAGGCGGTGTAGGTCAACATAAGTAGGAGGTACTTGACGACGACATTGGGGTTTCCCCCTGTGATGTGGATCGCTTCGCTGTAGTCCTGCAACCATGTTGCTGGCCGGGCAGTACCGTTGTATGGCTTTATGGTCTTGTCTATCCGGAAGCCCTTTGGGTAGGTTGTGGCCCATACGACTGGTCCAAAGCAACGTGGCCCAAGGTATGGGAGCTCCCAAGCTTCTTGGATCTTGTCCAGTCACGATCGTGCGTCATATGGCTCTAGCTGCTTCCCTTTTCCGTCATGGGGAGGGCAGCTGTGGCGTGATCTGTGAGATCCGCCATGGAGGGCTGCTAGGTGGTGGAGGCGGTGGGTTAGCTCTCTTGCTGTGCCCCTCCTGCTACTCCTAACGTCTATCGTCGTTGCTTGTCGGACGTGGCAGTTCCTTGTGGGACCTTCTCCTGTGTCCATCATGGCCGCTGCACTCTCTAGCATCCCAAGGTTGTTCGCCCTGATTGCGTATAACGATACCGGGTTGTGACCGCCTTGGAGGTGGCCTGCTTGTGCGGTGGTGCAGCTCTGGGTCCTCGTGACGTCGAGATGGTGGTGGAGGTGGCGAATGATGAGGACGAACCTTTTCTCCGTGGTTGGAGGATATGGGGATAGCGTCAGTCCTGTCGCGTGCCTCCCTCCGTCTTCGCTCTGTAGAGCCTGTGTGCGATCTTTTGTCACTGGGAGATTTTGGCCTTCTACAGCTGTTCAAGGTTGATTGGCACATCTCCGGGTTGGATTCAAGCCTCTGTGAGGCGGCCTTTTCCTATTGCTTGCATGCCTTAGCGACGAGGTCGTACACCTGAGCAACTACTTCTAGCAACCTGTCCTGTGCCAGGAGGGTCTTGGTGACGGCGATGTTGAGAGCGGGAGTTGGCATGACCTGCCTCCCCTCTGAATCTATGTAAGGGGTCGCTTTTGTCAACTTAGACCCGTCAAATCCCAAGCCTCTCCGAATGCCAGGATCTTGGACGACGTGAGCTGGTACCTTCTTTGCCTTATGCTTTAACAATAATTTCTTGTATTCGTCCTCCATAGCTCTTGCCGCCTTGATGGATTGTTGTGCCTTAGCCATGTCTTCGTCCAGCTTAGCTCCTTGCTCCACGATGCACTTGGCCTCTGCCAAGATTTACGCATTTTTCTCATCAAGCTCTGTAACGCTCTGGATATAGGCGACGGTGATTGGTTTGACGAGAAGTGTGCCGTAGATTGCTTTGTCGGCAGGAGTGGCTAGTGGGTTGCCAGCTGCAGACCTTGAAGGTGGCATTGGCGGCTGATTTGATTGTCAGGCTGTATTAGGGGCCGTGGTAAGTTCCTGGGCTGGTGGCTAGCAGGTAACCGGAGGAGGCAGAGCCTTGGCCGGAGCCGGAGGCTGGGAGGGTTTTTTAGCTGTTGCTGCTCTGGTGACCACTGGCATGGGCGGAGCTCTTTCATGTTTCCATTCCTGTCCATCTTCTTCCACCACGCTCCCAATGGCGACTAGCACCTGGTGGGAAGTGTTGGTCTTCTCGGCGCGCTCCTCCTTCTCGATCTCCTACTCGATCTCCTGCATAACAGCGTCATATTCCTCCGAGTTAATGTCCGAGCCACCGGCATCCATGTTGATGTCGGTGTAGAGCCCATCAAGGATGGAGTCAGAGTTAGCCTCGGTGTCGGCGATGGCGGATGTTGAGGGTGATGGATGCGGGCTGTTGTTGTTGTTGCCTCCTACGACTTCGATGGTGATCGCTGCCTTGGCTTCTTCATTGGCATCCACGCATTGGTTGAATATGGTAACCATCTCACCATGGGTGAGAGGTCCTGTGGCCTACCGCCTTCGAAGGGTATGTCGGAGGAGGGTTCAAGGTGTGAGCCCTTCGACGAAGTGGTATACGAGCTTGTTGGCATGGTCGCCCTCTAGGGTTTCCCTCACCCTCATCCATATGGCAAGGTATTCGCGGGGAGATTCTCCATCCCCTTGAATGCATCTGGCCAGATCAAAGATGGTGACGACACTGACAAAGTGTGACCTGCGCATCTCTAACGCTCGGGGTAGCCAAGAGGATTTATGGGGTCCTTCCACCTTTATATCCTGCATAGGGGCGGTTTGGGTGGGCCTTGAAATTTCCTGATCCAAGCCACCATACTCCAAAGAGAGGTATGGCCCGGATCCTTCTGTGAACGTGTCCTGCTCATAGGCGGTCCGTGCGGGGGTTGACGAGTTTGCAACTTCCTGGGAGCTAGGACCCGAGTCAGTTTCGCCGATGAAGATGTTGGTGTCTCCGAAGGGGATGACGGAGTAGCGCATGGGGTTTGTCTTCGCCGGCACCCAGAACTCGTCTAGAGGGACGATCGGGATGTTGCCGGGTAAGAGAACACGACCGATGGCTATGGTGTCGCCGATTCCTGCAAAGAGATTGGACCTCGCTCGATGTAGAGCTCGAAGCGCCTCTTGCCCCACGGTGGGTGCCAACTGTCGTGGTATTGCCTACGAGTACGCCCATGAGGGGTCCTCAAACTGCGTGTTTAGAGACATGGGGTAAGGCGGAGAGTTGGCGGGTACGAGTTAACATAGCTTACCCAGGTTCAAGTCCCGCAACGGTGGCGGAACTCTACTCCTGCGATAAATCACTATAATGGCAATGCGTCGAGTTACAGAGATAGGTTCGCTGTGCGAGGTGTTGTGCAGTGTACGCTGCAATCAGAGAACTTGTGCCCTAAAGGATCCTGCGGGCAGGCTTATAAAGGCGCCAAGATCTAGGGTTTACAGGGAAAGGTCCTTGCCGGACAAGGTAAAGTTGTCTTATACTACAAGGCTCCGAGCATGTCGGTGACTCCTGCGTAGCCTTCCTTTATCCGGCATGGGCCTCCCTTCAGGATCCTTCTAACTGGGCCGCCTAGCAGGCCATATGCCTTGCTACCAACTATGGGCCGCCCGGGTTAGGCGGATTGGTGACATGCTATGGGGATACCCATATAGCATATCCCCAACATCTAGGGACTCCATGTGTCAAGCCATGGTCAAAGAGACCAAAAACACATAGGGAAGCACCTTCCACATTGCATGTTGCATTAGTGTGGCTAAAGTTGCATCAGAGAATCCGCTGGAGTGTGTGTGGTCATGTGGATCAATGTGGTTTTGGAGGATAACACATGCAATGACACGAGTGAATCCATGTCTCATGGGAAAATAACAAATGCTATGACTCTAGGGACTCCATGTGTCAAGTCATGGTCACACAAACCAAAAACACATAGGGGAGCAGCTTCCACATTGCATGTTGCACTAGTGTGGCGGAAGTTGCATCATAGAATTCATTAGAGTGTGTGTGGTGATGTGGATAAATGTGGTTTTGAAAGAGAGCACATGCCATGACACTAGTGAATCCATGTGTCACAGGAAAAGAACAAATGCAATGACTCTAGGGACTCCATGTGTCAAGACATGGTCATAGAGACCAAAAACAAATATAGAATCATCTTCCACATTGCATGTTGCACCATTGTGGCAGAAGTTGCATCACAGAATCAACTAGAGTATGTGTGGTCATGTGTATCAATGTGGTTTCGGAAGAGAGCACATGCAATGACATAAGTGGATCCATGTTTCATGGGAAATGAACAAATGCAATGACTCTAGGGACTCCATGTGTCTAGCCGTGGTCACATAGACCAAAAACACATAGAAGTTGCGCCATAGAATCCACTAGAGTGTGTGTGGTCATGTGGATCAATGTGGTTTTGGAAGAGAGCACATGCAATGAAACCAATGGATCCATGTGTCATGGGAAAATAACAAGTGCAATGACTCTAGGGACTCCATGTGTCAACCCATGGTCACAGAAACCAAAAACACATAGGGAAGCAACTTCCATATTGCATGATGCACCATTGTGGCAAAAGTTGCATCACAGAATCCACTAGAGTGTGTGTGGTCATGTGGCTTCAATGTGGTTTTGGAAGGGAGCACATGCAATGAGACAAGTGGATCCACGTGTCATGGAAAAAGATCAAATTCAATGACTCTAGGGACTCCCTATGTCAAGTTGTGGTCACAGGGACCAAAAACACATAGCGAAGGAGCTTCCACATTGCATGTTGCACCAGTGAGGCAGAAGTTGCATCATAGAATCCAATGGAGTGTATGTGGTCATGTGGATCAATGCGGTTTTGGAAGAGAACACATGCAATGACACCAGTGAATAAATGTGTCATGGGAAAAGAACAAATACGATGACTCTAAGGACTCGCTGTGTCAAGTTGGGGTCACAGACACCAAACACATAGGGAAGCACCTTCCACATTGCATGTTGCACCAGTGTGGCAGAAGTTGCACCATAGAATCCGCTGGAGTGTGTGTGGTCGTGTTGATTAATGTGGTTTTGGAAGAGAGCACATGCAATGACACAAGTGGAACCTTGTGTAATGGGAAAAGAACAAATGCATAGAATTTAGGGACTCCATATGTCAAGCCATGGCCAAAGAGACCAAAAAGACATAGGGAAGCAACGTGCTCATTGCATGTTGCACGAGTGTGCCAGACGTTACATCATAGAATCCTCTAGAGTGTGTGTGTTCATGTGCATCAATGTGGTTTTGGAAGAGAGCACATGCAATGACACCAGTGGATCCATTTGTCATTGAAAAAGAACAAATGCAATGACTCTAGGGACTCCATGTGTCAAGCCGTGGTCACAGAGACCAAAAACACATAGGGAAGAAGCTTCCGCATTGCATGTTGCACCAGTGTGGCAGTAGTTGCACCATCGAATCCGCTGGAGTGTGTGTGGTCGTGTGGATCAATGTGGTCTTGGAAGAGAGCACTTGCAATGACACCAGTGAACCCATGTGTCTTAACAAAAGAACAAATGCAATGACTCTAGGGACTCCATGTGTCAAGCTATGGTCACAGAGACTAAAAATACATAGGGAAGCAGCTTCCATATTGCATGTTGCACGATTGAGGTGGAAGTTGCATGACAGAATCTACTAGAGTGTGTGTGGTCATGTGGCAAAAGTTGCCTCACAGAAACCACTGGAGTGTGTGTGGTCATGGGGATCAATATGGTTTTGGAAGAGAGCACATGCAATGACACAAGTGGAACCTTGTGTCATGGGAAAAGAACAAATGCGTAGAAGTTAGGGACTCCATGTGTCAAGCCATGGTCAAAGAGACCAAACAAACATAGGGAAGCAGCATACACGTTGCATGTTGCACGGGTGTGGCAGAAGTTGCATCATAGAATCCTCTGAAGTGTGTGTGTTCATGTGTATCAATGTGGTTTCGAAAGAGAGCACATGCAATGACACCAGTGGATTCATGTGTCATCGAAAAAGAACAAATGCAATGACTCTAGGGACTCCATGTGCCAAGCCATGGTCATAGAGACCAAAAACACATAGGGAAGCAGCTTCCATATTGCATGTTGCACAATTGTGGCAAAAGTTGCATCACAGAATCCTCTAGAGTGTGTGTGTGTGTTCATGTGGATCAATGTGGTTTTTGTAGAGAGAACATGCAATGACAGACGTGGATCCATGTGTCATGAGATAAGAACAAATGCAATAACTCAAGGGACTCCATGTGTCAAGCCGGGGTCATAGAGACCAAAAACACATAGGGAAGCAGCTTCCACATTGCATGTTGCACTAGTGTGGCAGAAGTAGCATCATAGAATCCATTGGAGTGTGTGTGGTCATGTGGATCAATGTGGTATTGGAAGACATCACTTGCAATAACACCAGTGGATCCATGTGTCATGGGAAATTAACAAATGCAATGACTCTAGGGACTCCATGTGTCAAGCCATGGTCATAGAGACCAAAAAACATAGGGAAGCAGCTTCCACATTGCATGTTGCACCAGTGTGGCAGAAGTTGAATCCACTGAAGTGTGTGTGGTCATGTGGATCAATGTGGTTTTGGAAGAGAGCACATGCAATGACGCAAGTGGAACCATGTGTCATGGGAAAAGAACACATGCAATGACTCTAGGGACTCCTTGTGCCAAGCCATTGTCACAAAGACCAAAAAGACATAGGGAAGCAGCTTGCATATTGCATGATGCACGAGTGTGGCAGAAGTTGCATCAAAGAATCCTCTGGAGTGTTTGTGTTCATGTGGATCAATCTGGTTTTGGAAGAGAGCACATGCAATGACACTATTGTGTCCATGTGTCGTCGGAAAAGAACAAATGCAATGACTCTAGGTACTCCATGTGTCAAGTCGTGGTCACAGAGACCAACAACACATAGGGAAGCAGCTTCCACATTGCATGTTGCACCAGTGTGGCAGAAGTTGCACCACAGAATCCGCTAGAGTGTGTGTGGTCATCTAGATCAATGTGGTTTTGGAAGAGAGGACATGCAATGACACTAGTGGATCCATGTGTCATGGGAAAGAACAACTGCAATGACTATGGGGACTCCAGCTGTCAAGCCATGGTCTCAGACACTAAAACACATAGGAAAGCAGCTTCCACATTTCAAGTTGCAATAGTGTGGCAGAAGTTACATCATAGAATCCACTGGAGTGTTTGTGTTCATGTGGATCAATGTGGTTTTGGAAGAGAGCACATGCAATGACACCAGTGGATCCACGTGTCGTCATAAAAGAACAAATCCAACGACTCTAGGTACGCCATATGTCAAGTCGTGGTCATAGAGACAAAAACACATAGGGAAGCAGCTTCCACATTGCATGTTGCACCAGTGTGGCAGAAGTTGCACCATAGAATCTGCTGGAGTGTGTGTGGTCATTTGGATCAATGTGGTTTTGAAAGAGAGAACATGTAGTGACACTAGTGGATCCATGTGTCATCGGAAAATAACAAATGCAATGACTCTAGGGACTCCCTGTGTCAAGTCATGGTCACACAGACCAAAAAGACATAGGGAAGCAGCTTCCACATTGCATGTTGCACTAGTGTGGCAAAAGTTGCATCATAGAAAATATTGGAGTGTGTGTGGTTATGTGGATGAATGTTGTTTTGGAAGCGAGCACTGATGTCTACGCACTTCTATTCTTGTAGACAGTTGTTGGGCCTCCAAGTGCAGAGGTTTGTTGAACAGCAGCAAGTTTTCCCTTAAGTGGATCACCCAAGGTTTATCGAACTCAGGGAGGAAGTGGTCAAAGGTATCCCCTCTCAAGCAACCCTGCAATCAAGATACAAGAAGTCTCTTGTGTCCCCAACACACCCAATACACTTATCAGGTGTATAGGTGCACTAGTTCGGCGAAGAGATAGTGAAATACAAGTGGTATGGATAATTATAAGTGGTAACGGTGATAGAAGATAACTTGGTGGCGTGGAAAAGACTAAAGGCAAACTGAAATAAAGATGGAAGCAAGCAAACATGTAACATATCTAATTGCAAACGGTGTATCAATGCTTAGAAACAAGGCCTAGGGATCATACTTTCACTAGTGAAAACTCTCATATAAATATATTATCTTCATGATACTACTCTTGACTACTCTCCGGTTGGACACTCTAATCGATGGTAGGGCTATAACAGCACACCTCAAAGTAAGCCTTTCCCATCTAGAAAACCCCACAATGTCACCTTGAGTACTAGATGAGTCCAACAATCACCACAATTTCATAGAAACATCCAACTCCAAATACAACGCATAACAAGTATTTGTAATCTCTAGCCTAAGTGCCACCATGGTGTGCATGCTGTCACTTTCACACACATAGGGAGAGCAGAGATCTATTAAATCACTTGAGTAGCATGGTAGATCTATAGATTACAAGCTCATGATCACAATATGATCATGCATAGAGAGAGAGAGATGAACACATAGCTACCGGTAGAACCCTTAGCCTCGAGAGAGATCTACTCCCTCCTCATCATGGGAATCAGCAATGGTGATGGAGATGGTGGTGGAGATTGATGGAGATGGCTCCGGGGGCACTTCCCCGTCCCGGCAGGGTGCCGGAACAGAGTCTTTCTGTCCCCCGAATATCCCCTTCGGTGGTGGCGGCACTGCGGAACTTTTCATGGCTGGAGGCTTGACGATTTAGGGTTTATGCATCGGGAGGCATCTTATAGGCGAAGAGGCAAGGTCGGTGGGCGGCCAGGGGGCCCACACCACCTGGTGGCGCGACCAGGGCTAGCCCGCGCCACCACATGGTGTGGCCAGGGCCTGGCCCTCCTCCGTCTCGTATTCTGGCTACGTGCGTCTTCCGGTAAAATAGGAACTTTGGCTTTTGTCCCGTCCAATTCCGAGAATATTCATTTTCAAACTTTCCTAGAACCAAAAACAACAGAAAACAGGCAACTGGCACTGTGGCATCTTGTTAATAGGTTAGTCCAAGAAATCATATGAAAAGTACTCCAAAGTTGGAACAAAACACAAGAAAGTAGATAAAACTAAGCATGGAACATCAAAAATTATAGATACATTTGCAATGTATCAACATCCCCAAGCTTAACTCCTGCTCGTCTTCGAGTAGGTAAGTGATAAAAAGAAAGAATAATTTTTGAGGTGACATGCACCATCAAAGACTTGATCAAAGTATTTGCAAAACATTCAAAGCTGGGATCATAGTACTTCAATCATAACATGAAAGATAAAGTTCTAGCAATAAGACAAAGCAACTATGTTGTAACATGAAAAGGCACAAACAAAAGATTCATAAATAACAATGCTTTGCAAGATGTTTGTTTGTTTCACATAAAGAAAACATAGCATAATGGTATTCAGCTTGTTCCTCATAGAGTAGCAAATATAAATGCATAAGACACCTTCAAAGTTCACAAGAGTGACTAGATACAAATAGTTTAAAACAAGCAATATCAAAGTATGCATCAATCAACTAGTCTTGGGACAATGCACAAAGAACTAAGAATGGCCACTATGCTCTCAAAGTAGGTGCATAAAGGTAGAAGGTGGAGACTCGATATAATGGTGGAAGAAAGGCCTTTATAAAAGGAAGTAGGGATTCAAGTCTCATAAAGAGCTTCCAAAAATTATGGTACTTATAGCTTTCAGCTCTCATTGCCCATATCATAAGCATCTTGAAGTGATTAAGGTTAAAGTGAACAAACTATGGTGTACATGCTTGACGAAGTATAAGTCAGAAATCTCATGTCCCTTGTATACGAGGGTCGCTCCTCATGCTACTCAAGTTTAGTCACCAGTAAGTTCTTGTCATTGTAAGTATATGTGTATCATTGAGAACCGCCAACGGGGTACCCCTTGCCCGATGATACGGAAGAATCCCCATATCAAAATGACAAGGCAAGCAGACAACGAGCATCTCAGCATTCTTCTTATTTACCATGGGAATATGGTGCCTTTTTCTCTCTTTCCTCTTTTCATAGTATCTTTTTTTTCTTTTCTCTTTTTTTCTCAATAGGACTCTTTTTTATAAGAAGAATGCTTCATAGACAGCTCATTATGGTTACGCTGCAGGTTTCCACCATGTCAGCATGGATTAGACCAGCGACCCAGGCGTTTCTCTAACACATATACATAACTCCATGGACTTACAAGCTCCCCTTTCATTTCACACCGACGACATCCATATACAAAAGAGCATGATATCAACTAGGTACAAGTACCAAGTGCAATGTTGAAAGTGTTCCCCATGAAAGCATGGTTCTGATAATTCTCGACAAATAAGTGCAAGCATATACAACATAGAAGACACAATGGTTCAAGTTTATTAAGGGCAAGAAAAGTAAAGTGTGCCATCAAGTTCATGAGAGCTTTAATCACTAGTTTTCTCATAACAAGTTTAATTTGGAAGGTAAACAAAAGCATGAATATACTTGTAATAGCATAAGCTAGTAGGTAGGTATGGTGGACTCTTTGGAATAACTTGGTTTAGGGAGTTGGATGCATGAGTGGAACTCATACTTTGTTGTGGAGGCTAGCAAAAGGCTGGGAACGACAAACTAAGAGAGCAATAATGGCCATAATCATGCAGAGTGACAAAACATCATTAATCGAAGCATAAAGTGATACTACAGGTTGAAAACTAAAGGATCATAAAGGCTAAGGTGACTTGAGATGGTCATAACATGGTGTGAGCATGCGCCAAGTCAACCCAAATAAAGCATCAAAGGAGAATACCACTATACGATGCTTTAATATGCTAAAACAACGCATGATTCATCCAAGGCACATTAAGAAATCTCAATTGTTTATAAAAAGTCATGCTACAACAAAGAATACTAAGCATAAAGCCAAAACAATATCAAGCATGGCATGACAAAGCATAGGCCACAGTCAAAAACAAGCTCTTTTTACCACATAAGTATGAACTTTCCTAGTCTTTTCCAAACCAAACCAAACTATTTGCAAACCAATGTATGAAAGAGGGGGTCCAACAAATTTATTCAAAAAACTAAGAAAACCAAGCAAACTAAAAACCAAAACGAAAACGAAAAAGAAGACGCTCCAAGAAAAACACAATTGTGCATGAAACAATAAAAATGAAGCGTTTGGAAGAAACCTGAGATTTATATTGATGAAGAAGGGGATGCCTTGGGCATCCCCAAGATTTGACGCTTGTACTTCTTGGATGTTTCTTGGGGTGACACGCGTGGCATCCCCAAGATTGAGCTTTAGTCCATCCTTCATCTCATTACTCGTTCCTTCCATACACCTAAAAATTTTCCTTCATACAAAACTTCACACAATCTCATTAGCAACATTAGTGCACTTAAGATAAATAAGTCTCAAGGTTCAGTTATAACACCAAATAAACTTCCATTAGAACACTAGCTAGTGCATCACTTCCCTCAAAAACCTCAATTCCCCAAACGAACTCAAAAAGGAACCAACAAAAAGCAAATGCAGAAAATGGCAGAAATCTGTCAGAAGAGACCAGCAGGTAAAGACGAATTTTTTCAAAGACCTTATGTTGCTCAAATCGAAAAGTGTTGAACTAACGAAAGTTAGATAACAACCTGGGGCAGAAGCACAAACAATCACGCCTCAAAAGGACGTACAGATATTTCACACGAATGTTTACGGTGAAGCACAGAAAAATCTGTTTTGGGACAGCAACTTTCCCAAGGATTACTTCTCTCTCATTAGAGGTTACTCTTGGCACAAAAAGAAAATAAAAAGGATAAGAAGAGGTTATTACAGAAGTAATAACTTCCAAGACTCATCTAACACTTTTGGGTTATCTCCCAATAAGTACTTTTCTTTAACGCCTTTAAGTTAGGCTTGATAGTTTGAGAAGATGCTCGTATAAGAAATATGAATTAAAGTAAAAGATAGCATCAAGAAGCAAATTCAAAACACATTTAAGTCTAACCCACTTCCTATGCATAGGAATCTTGTAAAGAAACAAGTCATGAAAGCACAAAGCAACAAGCATAGTAAAGCAAAACAAGTGCAACTTCAAGACTTTCAACATAAAGAGGGGAATCTTAATATTATTGAGATGCATAAAACCATGTTTCCCTCTCTCATAATAACTTTCAGTAGCATCATGAATAAAATTAACAATATAACTATCACATAGAACATTCTTATCATGAGCCACATGCATATAATCATTATTACTCTCCACATAAGCATAGTCATTCTTATTAATTATAGTGGGAGAAAATTCAACAAAATAGCTATCATTATTATTCTCATCACCATAATCATCAAATATAGGAGGCATATTGTAGTAATAATTAATTGCCTGCTCAATAGTAGGTGGACTGAAAATATCATATTCATCATTGTTATCATCATATATTGGAGGCATAGTATCATCAAAGTAAAATTTTCCTCCGTGCTTGGGGGACTAAAAAGATCATGCTCATCAAAACCATCTTCCCCAAGCTTAGAATTTTCCATAGCATTAGCAATAATGGTGTTCATAGAATTTATACTAATAACATTGCTATTAGCATGCAAATAAAGTTCCATAGGTTTTTTATTTTCTCTTCAAACACTTCATGTCCTAACTCAAGATAAATACTATAAAGCTCTCTAATTTTTTTGTTGTTTTCCATTAAGCCTAACTAGTGACAACAAGAAACAAAAAGACAAAATTGCAGAATCTAAAGGAAATAACTTCGAGTACACACACCGGAGGATGTGAGTACCTTTTACCTTACCTCCCCGGCAACGGCGCCAGAAAATAGCTTGATGTCTACGCACTTCTATTCTTGTAGACAGTTGTTGGGCCTCCAAGTGCAGAGGTTTGTAGAACAGTAGCAAGTTTTCCCTTAAGTGGATCACCCAAGGTTTATCGAACTCGGGGAGGAAGTGGTCAAAGGTATCCCCTCTCAAGCAACCCTGCAATCAAGATACAAGAAGTCTCTTGTGTCCCCAACACACCCAATACACTTATTAGGTGTATAGGTGCACTAGTTCGGCGAAGAGATAGTGAAATACAAGTGGTATGGATAATTATAAGTGGTAACGGTGATAGAAGATAACTTGGTGGCGTGGAAAAGACTAAAGGCAAACTGAAATAAAGCTGGAAGCAAGCAAACATGTAACAGATCTAATTGCAAACGGTGTATCAATGCTTAGAAACAAGGCCTAGGGATCATACTTTCACTAGTGAAAACTCTCATATAAATATATTATCTTCATGATACTACTCTTGACTACTCTCCGGTTGGACACTCTAATTGATGGTAGGGCTATAACAGCACACCTCAAAGTAAGCCTTTCCCATCTAGATAGCCCACACTGTCACCTTGAGTACTAGATGAGTCCAACAAACACCACAATTTCATAGAAACATCCAACTCCAAATATAACTCATAACAAGTATTTGTAATCTCTAGCCTAAGTGCCACCATGGTGTGCACGCTGTCACTTTCACACACATGGGGAGAGCAGAGATCTATTAAAGCACTTGAGTAGCAAGGTAGATCTATAGATTACAAGCTCATGATCACAATATGATCATGCATAGAGAGAGAGATGAACACATAGCTACCGGTAGAACCCTTAGCCTCGAGAGAGATCTACTCCCTCCTCATCATGGGAATCAGCAATGGTGATGGAGATGGTGGTGGAGATCGATGGAGATGGCTCCGAGGGCACTTCCCCATCCCGGCAGGGTGCCAGAACAGAGACTTTTTGTCCCCCGAATATCCCCTTCGGTGGTGGCGGCGCTGCGGAACTTTTCGTGGCTGGAGGCTTGACGATTTAGGGTTTATGCATCGGGAGGCTTCTTATAGGCGAAGAGGCAAGGTCGGTGGGTGGCCAGGGGGCCCACACCACCTAGTGGCATGACCAGGGCTAGCCCGCGCAACCACATGGTGTGGCCAGGCCCTGGCCCTCCTCCGTCTCGTATTCTAGCTCCGTGAGTCTTCCGGTAAAATAGGAACTTTGGCTTTTGTCCCATCCAATTCTGAGAATATTCATTTTCTGACTTTCCTGGAACCAAAAACAGCAGAAAACAAGCAACTGGCACTGTGGCATCTTGTTAATAGGTTAGTCCAAGAAATCATATGAAAAGTACTCCAAAGTTGGAACAAAACACAAGAAAGTAGATAAAACTAAGCATGGAACATCAAAAATTATAGATACATTTGCAATGTATCAAGCACATGCAATGACACTAGTGAATCCATATGTCACAGGAAAAGAACAAATGCAATTATTCTAGGGACTCCATGTGTCAAGCATGGTCACAGAGACTGAAAACACATATGGAAGCAGCTTCCACATTGCATGTTGCACCATTGTGGCAGAAGTTGCATCAGAGAATCCACTAGAGTCTGTGTGGTCATGTGGATCAATATGGTTTTGGAATAGAGCACATGTAATGACACAAGTGCAACCTTGTGTCATGGGGAAAGAATAAATGCACAGAATTTAGGGACTCCATGTGTCAAGCCATGGTCAAAGAGACCAAAAAGACATAGGGAAGCAACATGCACATTGCTTGTGGCACGCGTGTGCCAGAAGTCGCATCATATAATCCTCTGGAGTGTGTGTGTTCATGTGGATCAATGTGGTTTTGGAAGAGAGCACATGTAATGACACCAGTGGATCCATGTGTCATCGGAAAAGAACAAATGCAATGACTCTAGGGACTCCATGTGTCAAGCCATTGTCATAGAGACCAAAAACACATAGGGAAGCAGCTTCCATATTGCATGTTGCACAATTGTGGTAGAAGTTACATCATAGAATCCTCCGGACTGTGTGTTCATGTGGATCAATGTGGGTTTTGAAGAGAGAACATGCAATGACACAAGTGGATCCATGTGTCATGAGAAAAGAACAAATGCAATAACTCTAGGGACTCCATGTGTCAAGCAGTGGTCATAGAGACCAAAAACACATAGGGAAGCAGCTTCCACATTGCATGTTGCACTAGTGTAGCAGAATTAGCATCATAGAAACCATTGGAGTGTGTGTGGTCATGGGGATCAATGTGGTATTGGAAGAGATCACTTGCAATAACACCAGTGGATCCATGTGTCATGGGAAATTAACAAATGCAATGACTCTAGGGACTCCATGTGTCAAGCCATGGTCATAGAGACCCAAAAACATAGGGAAGCAGCTTCCAGATTGCATGTTGCACCAGTGTGGCGGAAGTTAAATCAATTGGATTGTGTGTGTGGTCATGTGGATCAATGTGGTTTTGGAAGAGAGCACATGCAATGACACAAGTGGAACCATGTGTCATGGGAAAAGAACACATGCAATGACTCTAGGGACTCCTTCTATCAAGCCATTGTCACAAAGACCAAAAAGACATAGGGAAGCAGCTTGCACATTGCATGATGCACGAGTGTGGCAGAAGTTGCATCAAAGTATCCTCTGGAGTGTTTGTTTTCATGTGAATCAATGTGGTTTTGGAAGAGAGCACATGCAATGACACTATTGGATCCATGTGTCGTCGGAAAAGAACAAATGCAATGACTCTAGGTACTCCATGTGTCAAGCAATGGTCATAGAGACCAAAAACACATAGGGAAGCAGCTTCCACATTGCATGTTGCACCAGTGTGGCAGAAGTTGCACCATAGAATCCGCTGGAGTGTGTGTGGTCATCTGGATCAATGTGGTTTTGGAATAGAGCACATGCAATGACACTAGTGGATCCATGTGTCATGGGAAAGAACAGCTGCAATGACTATGGGGACTCCATCTATCAAGCCATGGTCACAGACACTAAAACACATAGGGAAGAAGCTTCCACATTTCAAGTTGCAACAATGTTGCAGAAGTTACATCATAGAATCCAATGGAGTATTTGTGTTCATGTGGATCAATGTGGTTTTGGAAGAGAGCACATGAAATGACACCAGTGGATCCAAATGTCATCATAAAAGAACAAATGCAATGACTCTAGGTACTCCAGATGTCAAGTCGTGGTCAAAGAGACCAAAAATACATAGGGAAGCAGCTTCCACATTGCATGTTGCACCAGTGTGGCAGAACTAGCACCATAGAATCTGCTGGCGTGTGTGTGGTCATATGGATCAATGTTGTTTTGGAAGAGAGCACATGCAATGAAACCAGTGGATCCATGTGTCATGGGAAAGAACAATTGCAATGACTCTGGGGACTCCATCCGTCAAGCCATGGTCACAGACACTAAAAACACATAGGGAAGCAGCTTCCACATTTCAAGTTGCAACAATGTGGCAGAAGTTACATCACAGAATCCACTGGAGTGTGTGTGGTCATGTGGATCAATGTGGTTTTGAAAGAGAGAACATGCAATGACACTAGTGGATCCATGTGTCATGGGAAAGAACAAATGCAATGACTCTAGGGACTCCATGTGTCTAGCCATGGTCACAGAGACCAAAAACACATAGGGAAGCACCTTCCACATTGCATGTTGCATTAGTGTGGCTGAATTTGCATCATAGATTCCACTTGAGTGTGTGTGGTCATGTGGATCAATGTGGTTGTGGAGGAGAACACATACAATGACACTAGTGAATCCATGTGTCAATGGAAAATAACAAATTCGATGACTCTAGGGACTCTCTGTGTCAATTCATGGTCACACAGACCAAAAACACATAGGAAAGTAGCTTCCACATTGCATGTTGCACTAGTGTGGCAAAAGTTGCATCATAGAATCCATTGGAGTGTGTGTGGTGATGTGGATGAATGTGGTTTTGGAAGAGAGCACATGCAATGACACTAGTGAATCCATATGTCCCAGGAAAAGAACAAATGCAATTATTCTAGGGACTCCATGTGTCAAGACATTGTCACAGAGACTGAAAACACATATGGAAGCAGCTTCCACATTGCATGTTGCACCATTCTGGCAGAAGTTGCATCGTAGAATCCACTAGAGTCTGTGTGGTCATGTGGATCAATATGGTTTTGGAAGAGAGCACATGCAATGACACAAGTGCAACCTTGTGACATGGGGAAAGAACAACTGCATAGAATTTAGGGACTCCATGTGTCAAGCCATGGTCAAAGAGACCAAAAATACATAGGGAAGCAGCATGCACATTGTCTGTGGCACGAGTGTGGCAGAAGTCGCATCATAGAATCCTCTGGAGTGTGTGTGTTCATGTGGATCAATGTGGTTTTGTAAGAGAGCACATGCAATGAAACCAGTGGATCCATGTGTCATTGGAAAAGAACAAATTCAATGACTTGAGGGACTCCATGTGTCAAGACGTGGTCACAGAGACCAAAAACACATAGGGAAGCAGCTTCCACATTGCATGTTGCACCAGTGTGGCAGGCATTGCACCATAGAATCCATTGGAGTGTCTGTGGTCATGTGGATCAACGTGGTATTGGAAGAGCGCAAATGCAATGACACCAGTGGATGCATATGTCATGGGAAACTAACAAATGCAATGACTCTAGGGACTCCATGTGTCAAGCCATGGTCATAGAGACCAAAAAACATAGGGAAGCAGCTTCCACATTGCATGTCACACCAATGTGGCAGAAGTTGAATCCACTGGAGTGTGTGTGTGGGCATGTGGATCAATGTGGTTTTGGAAGAGAGCACATGCAATGACACAAGTGTTGGGAATATGCCCTAGAGGCAATCATGGTTGATGATATTTCCCAAAGTATTCATAAAGTAAAGTTGTCCTTGTATGAACATCAGATATGTATCACTGAATACATGATTCACTTGTGGAACTATATATTCATGATTTTTTCATACTAGATTGTCCTTGGTCGTTGAGATTGTGCTAGACAGACAACTTAGACCAATGTGCAAGTCGGCTGATGACACAGTTCCACTTGTCATGGGCATGGTGATGCTATTCCGACTTATACTGATTCGGCTAAAGAGTTTAGCGAGTCGGACTGACCCACAGTTGAGATGCAACGAGCATGTTTTTCATTTGCAGTCTCAAGCAATGGAATCCTTTGACCTAAGGTGATTGCATGATCCCAGTTGTGGATCGCCAACTTAGGTTCTATCAAACGTTGTTCCGTAAATGGGCAGTTATAAAGGTAGAGTTCGGGTTGGTTGTGAAGCAAGATGCGACGTGGATTACCAAGATGGGATTTTCCCCTCTGTAATGGAGAGATATTCTCTGGGCCCTCTCGTGTGATATGATTCGGAAGCATGGCCATGCGCTACTCAGTTAAGTGTTAACTGAGGAGTCGGACTTAGAGTTAGTCAAGTGAATCACATATCATGGTACGAGAAGAGAGTTAAGCTATTAAAGGGATGGCAACTACTCGCCTATAGCTTAACAGATATATCGTGAGGCAAAGGGACTTGGACGAAAGTCACATTGAAGGTTCGTCTTCTGACTTTACGACACTTGGGAGTTAGCACGTCTTGCTAGAGGCTGCTACCATCTATCGACTTGAGACCGAGTGTTCATGGGAGTGAGTTGGACTCAAAGCCATGACGGGATACTTGGAGGAGTAGCTCATGTCGTGTCCAGGTGTACGTGAACCTACAGGGTCACACACTTAAGGGTAAGGAGCCCTTGTGGATTAGATCCATATGGAGAATGGAGTACAGCCTAGATGGGCCTCAAGCGTTGAGCCCAACTAGGAGTGTATATAAGTGGAGTGACAAGGGATAGTCCCTGACCTAGCCATCACTTTCTCCACTTCCATTTCGGGCTACACAGGATCTAACAATCCTCTGTCCGAAGCTCCTTCGTGTATGTGTGGATACCGGTAGAGGCGTGTCATGGCTCGTGCGGATCTGGCAAAGTAGTTCATGGGATCCGGTGTAGCTGTCTGTGGGATTCGGAGGGCTGTCCGTGGGATCGTTCGGCACTGCTTCGACGCGCTACATCAACTTCCGCATCTGCGTGTCTAGCGGTAATCTCGTGGCCTATTACGTGAGCTAGATCTTGGGAGTACCGCGTTAGGGAAAAAGTTTTGTTTATCTCTACTGGCCCAGCAACAAGTGGAACCATGTGTCATCGGAAATGAACACATCTAGTGACTCTAGGGACTCCTTGTGTCAAGCCATTGTCATAAAGACCAAAAATACATAGGGAAGCGGCTTGCACATTGCATGCTGACGAGTGTGGCAGAAGTTGCATTAAAGAATCCTCTGGAGTGTTTGTGTTCATGTGGATCAATGTGGTTTTCGAAGAGAGCACATGCAATGAGACCAGTGGATCCATGTGTCGTCGGAAAAGAACAAATGCAATGACTCTAGGTACTCCATGTGTCAAGCCGTGGTCACAGAGACCAAAAATACATAGGGAAGCAGCTTCCATATTGCATGTTGCACCAGTGTGGCAGAAGTTGCACCATAGAATCCGTTGGATTGTGTGTGGTCATCTGGATCAATGTGGTTTTGGAAGAGAGCACATGAAATGACACCAGTGGATCCATGTGTCATGGGAAAGAACAATTGCAATGACTCTGGGACTCCATCTGTCAAGCCATGCTCATAGACACAAAAAACACATAGGGAAGCAGCTTCCACATTTCAAGTTGCAACAGTGTGTTAGAATTTACATCACAGAATACACTAGAGTGTTTGTGTTCATGTGGATCAATGTGGTTTTGGAAGAAAGCAAATGCAATGACACTAGTGGATCGACGTGTCGTCGGAAAAGAACAAATGCAATGACTCTAGGGACTCCATGTGTCAAGCCATGGTCACAGAGACCAAAAACACATAGGGAAGAACCTTCCACATTGCATGTTGCATTAGTGTGGCTGAACTTGCACCACAAAATCCACTTGAGTGTGTGTGGTCATGTGGATCAATGTGGTTTTGGAGGAGAACACATGCAATCACACTAGTGAATCCATGTGTCATGGGAAAAGAACAAATGCGATGACTCTAGGGACTCCCTGTGTCAAGTCATGGTCACATAGACCAAAAACACATAGGGAAGTAGCTTCCACATTGCATGTTGCACTAGTGTGGCAGAAGTTGCATCATAGAATCCATTGGAGTGTGTGTGGTGATGTGGATGAATGTGGTTTTGGAAGAGAGCACATGCAATGACACCAGTGGATCCATGTGTCAAGCGAAAAGAAGAAATGCAATGACTCTAGAGACTCCATGTGTCAAAACATGGTCACAGAGACCGAAAACACATATGGAAGCAGCTTCCACATTGCATGTTGCACCATTGCGGCAGAAGTTGCATCACAGAATCCACTGGAGTCTTTGTGGTCATGTGGATCAATATGGTTTTGGAAGAGAGCACATGCAATTACACAAGTGGAACCTTGTGTAATGGGAAAAGAACAAATGCATAGAATTTAGGGACTCCATGTGTCAAGCCATGGTCCAAGAGACCAAAAAGACATAGGGAAGTAGCATGCACATTGCATGTTGCACGAGTGTGGTAGAAGTCGCATCATAGAATCCTCTGGATTGTGTGTGTTCATGTGGATCAATGTGGTTTTGGAAGAGAGCACATGCAATGACACCAGTGGATCCATGTGTCACCGGAAAAGGACAAATGCAATGACTCTAGGGACTCCATGTGTCAAGACGTGGTCACAGATACCGAAAACACACAGGGAAGCATCTTCCACATTGCATGTTGCACGAGTGTGGTAGAAGTTGAACTATAGAATCTGCTGGGGTGTGTGTGGTCGTGTAGATCAATGTGGTTTTGGAAGAGAGCACATGCAATGACACTAGTGAATCCATTTTCATGGAAAATGAACAAATGCAATGACTCTAGGGACTCCATGTGACAAGGTATGGTCACAAAGACCAAAAACACATAGGGAAGCAGCTTCCACATTTCAAGTTGCAACAGTGTGTCAGAAGTTTCATCATAGAATCCACAAGAATGTGTGTGGTCATGTGGCTTCAATGTGGTTTTGGAAGAGAGCATATGCAATGAGACAAGTGGATCCATGTTTGATGGGAAAAGAACACATGCAATGACTCTAGGGACTCCTTGTGTCAAGCCATTGTCATAAAGACCAAAAAGACATAGGGAAGTAGCTTGCACATTGCATGATGCACGAGTGTTGTAGAAGTTGCATCAAAGAATCCTCTAGAGTGTTTGTGTTCATGTGGATCAATGTGGTTTTGGAAGAGAGCACATGCAATGACACTAGTGGATCCATGTGTCATTGGAAAAGAACAAATGCAATGATTCTAGGTAATCCATGTGTCAAGTCGTGGTCACAGAGACCAAAAACACATAGGAAAGCAGCTTCCACATTGCATGTTGCACCAGTGTGGCAGAATTTGCACCATATAATCCACTGGAGTGTGTGTGGTCATCTGGATCAATGTGATTTTCGAAGAGAGCACATGCAATGACACCAGTGGATCCATGTGTCATGGGAAAGAACAATTGCAATGACTCTGGGGACGAGAACATTATTTTGCGGCCCGAAAGTTGGGGTGTCTAGGCAACGTGGTAGCCAAGTTCCCTAAAATCATCCGCGATGACTACAGTTGGTGTGCCAAATACTCAGAGGGTCTTTTTCGGCACGAATTCAACTTTATGTTTCAATACAAAAAATCAGGCTAAGGGCCGTCAAGTTGGCACCCACTGTCAGTTCTCGCCGTTATGTCGCTCCTGTCGCTCCTGTTGCTTAGGTGTCAATTAGGCTTGCAGCGTTGGCGCCTGCATCCATTACGCGTCTTCTTCTTCCCTAGAGCAGCAATCCGTGGGGCGTCGCAGCCATGGCGCGGAGCTGGGACGTGGACGAACCTGCTCGGCCTAGCTCTCCCCCCTGTAGGCTTGCAGTGTTTGTGCCTGCATCCATTATGCGTCTTCTTCCCCAGAGCAGCAATCTGTGGTCGCGGCGATGGTGCAGAGCTGGGACGTGACGAAGCTACTCGGCCCCACTCTCCTCCCCATCCTGAGTTGGAGCTCGCGCTCACCATGGACACACCCATGGCACGGTCAGGGACGAGAATTGGTTCCCTGTGAGATCTATCACCTTGTCGACCATGCTCGGTTCTGTTTTCCTCCTCTAGAATCCGAGCTCGCCGTCACCGTGGTTGCACCCACACCAATTCTTCCACCTCTGCCGAGGTCTCTGTGGTAGCTCAAGTTCTGGGGCTCTCCAAGTTCTGCCATGTTGGGCCTGTAAGTGTTGTTGTATGTTAAACTAGCAAATCTCTTTTGTTCAAATCTCTTGGGGTGTACCAACTTCATTATGTTTAATTATGAAAGACAAAATATAAATGACTTCTCTCAATTTCTCGCATAGAAAAATGCACAGCTAATTTCATATTCTCGCAGGAACTGGCCCCACTTGTTGAACAAATGGCACTGCCACGATCTCCACATAACCACGGTGAGTTCTCGAACCGAAAGTTGCAGTTACCACATTTCTTCTGCAGTCATTCCTCTTCCGCAGTCATTCCTCTGCAGTTTTTCCTCGGCGCTTCTTCTTCCTCTGTTCTGGAACCGTCGGTTCATCTTCTTCTTCCTCTTGCAGGTAGTTCCTTGCAGGCATTTCCTTTCACCCATTTCCTTGCAGGAATGGACGATGGGAAACGCACAACAGAGACCCACTTGGTCCCTGCCCATGGCATCACTACTTTGACAGTGGTGTACACAAATGATGAAGCGACTATGGAGACAACTCTCGCCAGGTTTGAGCAACTTCTTGAGAAAGAGAAGCACAAGTTTGTGGGGCTAGACTTGGAGTACACCCATGCAAATAAGCGAAAAAATCCTCCATAAGAGATAGCTGTCGTGCAAATCGCCATACATGAGGAGGTCCTTGTTTACCACTTCTGCAGGTATGTGAAATTTAAATTTGAGATCACCACTTCTGCATCCCTTGTTCCCTTACATCCCTAGAACCATCTAAGTGCAGGAGTAAACCAACTGAGATGCGTTGTCCGGCTCTGGTCGAGTTCTTGTGTAGGAAAGGGATAACTTTCACTAGCGTGGATATCACAAATGACACAATTATGCTTTCTCGTGCATTGATAAAAATCCCAGAGGGGCACCACATCGACATCCAAAATCTGTACAAGATCAAATCATACCCAGCGAAGGATGGCATGGGTGATCTGGCAGTGGAAATCATCGATAAATCCTATGAAAAACTGAAGAAATGGAAGCGACTCGATCACGACTACTAGGAGTGGAAGCCGATGAGCCAGGTGCGCCTCGAGTATGCAGCCAGAGATGCCTACATGGCGTACGAGTTGTACAGTAAGCTCATTACCATGAAAGATGGGATGGTTAAGGCGGGGTTTTTCGTGATAGCTATGCCCTAGTTGCAAGCTAGCCCAGGAGAAGAAGTGCGAGGAGGACAGAAAGCGGTTTCAGGACGAGCAGGGATCTTGGGACGGTGGCGACATCAAGCGGTTGAAGGGAAGTAAGTCAAGGACGGCAACAAGTGGTGGTGACACATTATGTATTTGAACTAGATTTTAGTTTCTAGTTTATTATGTGTGTGATACATTTAGTTACTTCAATACAAAATTTCGACCAATTTAACTTGTTGATGTATTTGTTGACAATTATAATATAATCGAGCACTAGAAATATTTTGTAGTCTGCATGAGCATGAATAGTAAATATAATTGAACACTAGAAACTTTAAGGCGCTCCATATAAAGGGGTAGATTATTATAGAAGGTTCACCAGAGACACCACGGATATATTGTCTTACATGCCACACACAGGTAATAATTAACTAGAACAAAATAAAAGCAGGGGCTGCAGCAGGAGGCCGGGACACGGAGACACCTAGGAGGGAAGGGGTTTCTTAGCAGGAGGCAGCGACAACCTAGTCGATGGGATACAGGCCAGTCCTAACATACTCCCGAAGGATTTTGCCGTAGGCTGCGTGCCATGCCAAGGTAATCGGCCTATGGCCTCTGCCTCCGCCTCTTCCAACGCCCTCCACGTGCTAGATCATGTAGTTGAGGTCCACGTTGATTGCTCTGACACATAATGGGCAAAACAGTCTCCCCCTACGATGGAAACGGATTAGCCCACACCGTAACCGCCTCAGCACGTAGCGGCTCTTGGTGTCCCTGGATTCCTTGCTATCATCCACGTCATCATCATCCTCCTATTGATTTTTAAGAACATAACTTAGAACTCATACATATGATTGAATTGTATTACAACTCAAGAATTGACAACATGTATATGTAAGACAATATATCCGTGGATATCAAAGATAAAGCATCTCAGCAATAGTTAGATCGGTTCATATATCATTTCATCTCAACACAATGACAAATAATTGCATCAGAGTGAATGTAGGATAAATCTAGGGGCCTCATAAGTTTCTTCAGGGATGGAGTAGGTGAACCAAGTAACAATTGCACAACCTGTAATGTTGTACATCGCCCCAGGTTCACTAACTCATCCCTAAAAAAATCTGACACCAATGTGTCTTCCTCTCTTTTGGGGAAAATTTGAATCATTGGCCACAATAAGAAATTGAAATGTAATCGTGCAAAACATTATTCAGGGATATACATAGTCTGGTACAAATACAAGCCTAAATATTGTAATTATAAATAAAAAAGCAAACAATTAATCTTCAGGTGCATGTTAAAAATACTTATGATCAAAACCATTCATATACATATGCATCATACCAATCATTAAAAGATCAGAAACAATTCAAGGATCATATATGTAGTTCCATATGAGAATAAATCTAGGGCCTCATAATTTGTTTTAGAGATGGAGTTGGAGAACCAAAGTACCAACATCACAACCTATATTGTTTGTGTGCATTGCTGCCTCAGGTTCACCAACCCATCCCTAAATCACGACACCATCATACGTGGCTCCCCTTGAACTCTTTTGGGGCAAATTTCAATCATCGGCCTCGGTGACAAACTAAAATGTAATTCTTATACACAGAATGCATGGAATAGGTAATTCGAATATCATAGTTTTATGAACTTAGAATAAAGATTAAGGCCTAATAAGTTTCTACAGGGACGGCGTAAGTGAACCAAGTAACAATTGCACAACCTATATTGTTCTTGTACATCGCCCTAGGTTCACTAACTCGTCCCTGAAAAAATCTGACACCAATGTGGCAATGTGTCTGCCTCTCTTTTGGGGCAAATTTGAATCATTGGCCACGATAAGGAATTGAAATGTAATCGTACAAAACATTATTCAGGGATATACATAGTCAGGTACAAAACAAGCCTAAATATTGTAATTATAAATAAAAAACCAAACAATTAATCTTCAGGTACATGTTAAAAATACTTATGATCAAAACCATTCATATACATATGCATCATACCAATCATTAAAAGATCAGAAACAATTCAAGGATCATATATGTAGTTCCATATGAGAAAAAATCAATGGCCTCATAATTTGTTTTAGAGATGGAGTAGGAGAACCAAAGTACCAACAACACAACCTATATTGTTTGTGTGCATTGCTGCCTCAGGTTCACCCACCCACCCCAAAAACACGACACCATCATATGTGTCTCCCCTTGAACTCTTTTGGGGCAAATTTCAATCATCGGCCTCGGTGGCAAACTAAAATGTAATTCTTATACACTATGAATGCATGGAATAGATAATTCGAATTCATAGTTCTATGAATGTGGAACAAAGATTGCAGCCTCATAAGTTTATTCAGGGATGGCGTGAGTGAACCAAGTAACAATTGCACAGCTTATATTGTTCTTGTAGATGGTCCTAGGTTCGCTCACTCATCCCTGAAAAAATCTGACACCAATGTGTCTGCCTCTCTTTGGGGAAAATTTGAATCATTGGCCGCAATAAGAAATTGAAATGTAATCATATAAAACATTATTCAGGGATATACATAGTTAGGTACAAAAACTAGCCTAAATATTGTAATTATAAATAAAAAACCAAACAATTAATCTTCAGGTACATGTTAAAAATACTTATGATCAAAACCATTCATATACATATGCATCATACCAATCATTAAAAGATCAGAAACAATTCAAGGATCATATATGTAGTTCCATATGAGAATAAATCAAGGGCCTCATAATTTGTTTCAAAGATGGAGTTGGAGAACCAAAGTACCAACAACACAACCTATATTGTTTGTGTGCATTGCTGCCTCACGTTCACCAACCCATCCCTAAATCACGACACCATCATACGTGGCTCCCCTGGAACTCTTTTGGGGCAAATTTCAATCATCGGCCTCGGTGACAAACTAAAATGTAATTCTTATACACTATGAATGCATGAAATAGATAATTCAAATATCATAGTTCTATGAATGTAGAATAAAGATTGCAGCCTCATAAGTTTCTATAGAGATGGCGTAAGCGAACCAAGTAACAATTGCACAGCTTATATTGATCTTGTACATGGCCCCAGGTTCGCTCACTCATCCCTGAAATATTTTGACACCAATGTGTCTGCCTCTCTTTGGGGCCAATTTGAATCATTGGCCACAATAAGAAATTGAAAGGTAATCGTGAAATCTGTGGCTGCGACTAGAGAAGCTAGCAATGTAGTACCTCGGACTCCTCATCAGGGACCTCCTCCTCGAACTCATCATTCTACGTGATTGCGTCGAAGATTTCTTGAACGGCGATGGGGTCGTCGATGTAGATCACCGGATTGCCTCCGCCTGCCACCTTCCCCCCATCCAGATCTACCGCTAGCACCACGACGTTATCGGCAACAACATTTTCGGCCACCTGCTGCTCGGCGGTGATGGCTACTACCTGCTGGTCGGCGGCGATGGCTACCACCTGCTGCTCGGCCGTGATAGCTACCACATGCTGCTCCGCGGCAACGGCTACCACCTGTTTCTTGGCGGCGACAGCTACTGGCTGGTCGGCTGATTTTGCACCCTCGACGGCGCAGTGACGAGCGGCGTTCGTGCCGGGTGAAGACGCCTCCGCCTGCTTGGCGACGACCGAGCCATCTGCTGCTGCGCCTTCAACTGGCTTCACCTTCGGATCGTCTCCACGCGTACGCTTCATGGCGCACCAAGGGAACGAGGTAGTGCAAACGAGGGAGCTTCGGCGCGCGCGGCAGGTGTAGATTGGGGTCTTGCGACTAGACAAACTGGGGGCTTGGGGGGAAATGACACGAGCTCATGGAAGAAGAAGGTCAAGGGGGGTTATAAACACCGAAACGTTCATAGTCCTCGAGTGGACATGTGTGGTGGGCGGGGGGGCTACCACGATCTCCACCCTTTTTTTGGTTCCCTTTTATTTTGAAACAACCATGATCTCCACTTTAGAGCTGCATTGAAAACACGCTCATGGCAAACCTCGATTCCACTGCATGCAAGTGGCGCGGAACTAATTTCTAGCAACGTTAGATCTACTTGAGGGGTGCCCTTGACTCATGGAAGTTACTAGCGGTAGGGCCTAGTTGGAAGTAAGATTGAGAGCGCTGCGTAAAAATGGGATATGTCTTATTAAAATCAAGTGGCAATAAATTGCAGCGTCCCATCGACAACTATGCACTCGATGACCCCGTAGTAGCAGTAGTAGGATTTTCAGACTTGATTAAATTTGACATGACCACTCGATGACTTTTTTCCATGGATGACATCGTGTTGCTTCCTGTAGAAGTCTCGCGGAGGGAGACGTCCGTGTTGTCTCACGCTGTACTGTGAAGGGCACGACGTGTGCAACGATCATCGTTGGATCGCACGGAATCAACGGTTGGTGTGCACGATCCGCGTGACAACAGTGACAACCAATCAGGGAGTAGGAGACAGGGTGAGCACAAGTTTGGGCTTCTACGAAAGATAGAGAGAGGGGGGCAAAACTAAGTAGTACCACATAAAACCAAGGGAAAAACTGAGTAGTATAAAAATGGAAAGTGTCTTGTACAATGAAATACATCGGGGAATACATCAAATTACATGTCATTGCATGTCTGTTCTTGTAAACAAACCACATAAGGATCCACCAGTGGCATTGCATGTATGTTCTTCTAAACAAACCACATAAGGATCCACCAGTGTCATTGAATTTCTGTTCATTTCATGAACCACACCCAGTGTCAGTGCATGTCTGTTCTTCTAAACAAACCACATAAGGATCCACCAGTGTCATTGCATGTCAGTTCTTTTCATGAACCACACATAAGAATCCACCAGTGTCATTGGATTTGTGTTCTTCTCATGAACTAAACCCAGTGTCATTGCATGTGTGTTCTTTTCATGAACAACAACTAGAGTCATTGATGTCTGTTCTTTTCATGAACCACACCTAGTGACATTGCATGTCTGTTCTTTTCATGAACCACACCCGGTGTCACTGCATGTCTGTTCTTTTCATGAACCACATAAGGATCCACAAGTTTCATTGCATGTCTGTTCTTTTCATGAACCACACCCAGTGCCATTGCATGTGTGTTCTTTTCATAGACCACAGCTAGAGGCATTGCATGTATGTTCTTTTCATGAACCACACCCGGTGTCACTGCATCTCTGTTCTTTTCATGAACCACATAAGGATCCACTAGTGTCATTGCATGTCTGTTCTTTTCATGAACCACACCCAGTGTCATTGCATGTGTGTTCTTTTCATGAACCACAGCTAGAGTCATTGCATGTCTGTTCTTTTGATGAACCACACCCAGTGTCAATGCATGTCCGTTATTTTCATGAACCACACCCAGTGTCACTGCATGTCAGTTCTTTTCATGAACCACATAAGGATCCACCAGTGTAATTGGATGTGTGATCTTCTCATGAACCACACGTGGATCCACCGGTGTCATTGCATGTATGTTCTTTTCATGAACCACACCTAGTGTCATTACATGTCTGTTCTTTTCATGAACCACACCCAATGTCATTGCATGTCTGTTCTTTTCATGAACCACAGCTAGAGTCATTGCATGTCTGTTCTTTTCATGAATCACAGCTAGAGTCATTGCATGTATGTTCCTCTAGATAGACCACATAAGGATCCACCAGGGTGATTGCATGTTTGTTCTTCTCACAAACCACACATAAGGATCCACTAGTGTCATTACACGTGTGTTATTTTCATGAACCACACCTAGTGTCGTTGCATGTGTGTTATTTTCATGAACCACAACTAGAGTCATTGCATGTCTGTTCTTTTCATGAACCACACCTAGTGTTAGTGCATGTCTGTTCTTTTCATGAACCACACTCGGTGTCATTGCATGTCTGTTCTTTTCATGAACCACATAAGGATCCACCAGTGTCATTCCATGTCTGTTCTTTTCATGAACCAAAGCTTCAGTCATTGCATGTCTGTTCTTTTCATGAACCACAGCTAGAGTCATTGCATGTCTATTCTTTTCATGAACCACACCAAGTGTCACTGCATGTCAGTTCTTCTCACCAAACCACATAAGGATCCACCAGTGTCATTGGATGTGTGTTCTTCTCATGAACCACACGTGGATCCACCGGTGTCATTGCATGTCGGTTCCTCTAAACAACCCACGTAAGGATCCACCAGTATCATTGCATGTCTGTTCTTTTCATCAACCACACCTACTGTCATTGCATGTGTGTTCTTCTAAACAAACCACATAAGGATCCACAACTGTCATTGCATGTCTGTTCTTTTCATGAACCACACATAAGGATCCACCAGTGTCATTGCATGTTTGTTCTTTTCATGAACATCACCCAGTGTCATTGCATGTGTGTTCTTTTCATGAACCACAGCTATAGTCATTGCATGTCTGTTCTTTTCATGAACCACACCGAGTGTCATTGCATGTCTTCTTTTCATGAACCACACCCGGTTTCACTGCATGTCTGTCCTTTTCATGAACCACATAAGGATCCAGTAGTGTCATTCCAAGTATGTTCTTTTGATGAACCACACCCAGTGTCATTGCATGTGTGTTCTTTTCATGAACTACAGCTAGAGTCATTGCATGTCTATCCTTTCCATGAACCACACCCAGTGTCAGTGCATGTCTGTTCTTTTCATGAACCACACCCAGTTTCACTACATGTCAGTTCTTTTCATGAACCACATAAGGATGCACCAGTGTCATTGGATGTGTGTTCTTCTCATGAACCACACGTGGATCCATCGGTGTCATTGCATGTATGTTCCTCTAGACGACCCACATAAGGATCCAACAGTGTCATTACATGTCTGTTCTTTTCATGAACCACACCAGTGTCATTGCATGTGTGTTCTTCTAAACAAACCACATAAGGATCCACCAGTGTCATTGCATGTCTGTTCTTTTCATGAACAACACCCAGTGTCATTGCATGTGTGTTCTTTTCATGAACCACAGCTAGAGTCATTGCATGTCTGTTCTTTTCATGAACCACACCCAGTGTCATTGCATGTCTATTCTTTTCATGAACCACACCCGGTGTCACTGCATGTCAGTTCTTTTCATGAACCACATAAGGATCCAGCATTGTCATTACATGTATGTTCTTTTCATGAACCATACCGAGTGTCATTGCATGTGTGTTCTTCTCACAAACCACATAAGGATCCACTAGTGTCATTGCATGTCTGTTCTTTTCATGAACCACACATAGGGATCCACCAGTGTCACTGCATGTGTGTTCTTTTCAAGAACCACACCCAGTGTCATTGCATGTGTGTTCTTTTCATGATCCACAGCTAGAGTCATTGCATGTCTGTTCTTTTCATGAACCACACCCAGTGTCATTGCATGTCTATTCTTTTCATGAACCACACCCACTAGTGGAAAACGGGCCTCTAGTCCCGGCCTGTAAGGGGCTATATTCCCGGTCCTGGTAACCGAGACTGGAGGGGCGGGACTAAAGGCCCACCCATTAGTCCTGGCCCTCTTACTAGCCGGGACCAATGGGCATCCACGTGGTTGTCTCTGCAGGCGCTAGGTGCCCCCCCATTAGTCCCGGTTCGTATTACGAACCGGGAAAATGGTTCTCTGCCACGGCAGAATTTTAGGCACTTTCTCTGCCGCGGCAGAGAATTTAATTTTTATTCTTTTGTTTCATTTCAAAATAGTTTTCTACGCTACCACATACCGTACATGCTCGTGCATACATAAGATAACTTCTCTTAAGATCGAGCATACAAATATATACATGAAAGTTACACATGGAGATCACAATTATCGGGACTAGATCCCGTCTATTCAATTACACGGTCGGGGATCATCACCGCCTATTCACACTAAATTCTCCGGCATCATCTATCATCTCGTTCATCAAGAATCCTACCAGTTCTTCAGCAATTGCTACTACGCGTTGCTAGGGTAGGAGCTGATCCCGCATTTTCTCGAACTATATAAGAAAAGGAGATCAATATGAATATCAATCATGATAACAAAAAGTGACGGTAATAAAAATAATGTTATGAATGTATTGCTTACGTCGACTCTATAATCATTCAGCTCACTGGTAAACGTGTGAATGAACTCGCAAACGTAGAATCCACATAGATTCGTCCCCGGTGGCTGCCTCACGCACTTTACGCGAATAGAATTTAATCAAAATAATAATCTAGCATCATAATTTTATTGAAACTAGAAGTAAAGAGATGCGCCTACTACTTACCGAGACCGGCTTAAACGTCAGCTTCTCAGTAAAGTTACCCTTAACCGCACTCTTGAACTGGTTCCAAACCCTACCCGGTAAAGAAAATGAATGAGTTATTTATTACGTGATATCTCAGGAAATCAACGAAAGAGACCACTATAGCGCGAAAATTATCTCTGGAGCATGTCCTGCATGTCACTAAACTGTTCCAGGGGTCTCTTTATTGGGTCCATGACTTCAACTCTTCCCTTATCAAGTTGAATGTCCATGAGAATCCAGTGGAAAATGTACACGTTTATATATACATCAGTAACTCATCAATTACACTTAACATCGAGTAAGCAAAAGAGAATGTGTACAATCGAGTAAGATACTCACGCGAAATTGTAGGGAAACAGTATGTGGTCACAGAAATTTTGCTCCATTAGAAACCTTAGAAGTTTTTCCTGTGTGTCCTCGGGTTTATCCTTTAGCGTCCGACAATGTATTTTATCTAGGTCAATGAACCCAACACTGAAGATTGACCTTCTTTTACATTCCATGGTCTTCATTCTGCATAATAATAGAGTACAAAAGGATATAATTAGGATAATTACATGCAATGAACTGAACAACTGAAAAAAATGAACAGCTTATATATAGACAATGAATTCAACAACTTACACACAATAGCAACTCATGAGACTTTTGTCGAGGGCGTCGAAAGTATATAACTGGAAGAGTTCTGGAAACTCAACATGGACCTCTTCTTCTCGGAAGTAGTAGTCATGTGGGACTTTCTCCACGATCATTATTCTCTCCTCCTTTACGGCTTTCAAGTACCATTTATGTAAACTCCGCATTTGTGTTGGCAGTTGTTGGAACTGCTCAAAGCTGACCAGAGGCTTCCCTGGGACATATGTAGGGACTACCTGAGCCTTGGGTAACTTGTCGTCCTGGGAACCTAGCAATTCCTCAACAGTCACATTCATAGCGGCCGCAAGCTTCTTAGCTTCTTCCATATCCTGCTGGGGAGTGTCATAGGATACCACCTTGAGGGGTGTGGTCAATTTTTTGGCATGTTCCCCGAGCTGGGGGACGTCCTTTCTTTTCCCGGTTGCACTTTGACTTGATGATTTGCTCCCACTTGCACTTCTACTTGATTTGCTCTTCTTCACTTCCTTCTGAAGTGTGCGTCGATAGTCATCTGGCTTATGGTGCAAGTCATATTGCGATTTTGTGTTCAGAAAAGAAAGTGCATACGCTTTTTGCTTCTCGGTGTATACCGGGGCGGGCTCAGGTTTCTTCTTTTGAAGGTGCGCAAGACATTCGGCCTTTACAATCATGTCGGTTTCCTCGTCAGTACGATCGTAAGGTCTGATAGGAAGATTCTTATGAGGTACTCTTGAGAGGGGCGACATTTGTCGTTTTGGGCTCCTACGTCGTTTAGTACTAATCGGAGGCTGCGGCGGAGATCGAGATGGACTCGGGCTGTGGTGGTCGTAGTCATGGGGTGGGCTTCTTGGAGGTGATGGAGGTGAAGGTGGCATGCGACCACTCGAAGGCGGTGTTGGCTTTGGCGTCTAGCCTGGAAGCTTGATGTTGTTCTTGTCCCATAGAATGATACCACCCAGTATTTCTCCGAGTGTCCTCTCACCTTCAGGTCCAGGGATGTCAAGCTCCATTGAGTCCCACCCCATTGCGATTTCATCCACACCAACTTTAGCATAGCCAGCTGGAATCTCACGGCCATGCCAGCGTGCGCCAGGTGGACAAGGTAAAGCACATCCGACCGCCACCTTGATGGATAGGTGCTTCACCTTCTGATGGAGCTAACAAGATGCCTGCTCCTTGATTCCATCCACGGGGTAGCCGGGACCGCCATCTACTATACGTGCATCGTCAGAAGGGACCTCCGATTCAGCCATGCTGCTTTTCCGCTGAGATGGGACGGCGGTAATATCGAGTACAGGATCTTGCAGGCGCGCTGCTCCTCGAAGTTCGTCAATCTATTGCTGATGCATTCAAAGTGTTCCTAGCAACTCGGTGAACCTGTCTCCCTCCTCCTCCTGCCATCACCTCTTTGCTCTCTCTCGGCTCCTATAAGTATCTCTGTCTTTGGGAAACCCCATCTCCCACGTATAACTAGGGCCAAGGCCTCGTACACGTCCTCCGTGTTCGTCATTCCCAAGGACCTTTGTCAGCAAGTCTTTCTCTCTATCAGGACGGAACTTTGTTGTCCCCGCTTTAATCTCCTTCACCACTTTATTCCATGTATCCCGGGGTATCCTAATCCATCACTGCAAATAAGGTCCCCTGTACTTTCGTCATACTCACTTCCATGCCCAAGGAACCAATTCCTTGCCCTCAGATCCCATTCTTCGCATATTGGTTCTGGAGTGATCCCTTATCAAGCAGCTCATTCTCTTTAGCATCCCACTTTGGCATGGCAGCCGCGTAGCCCCTAGCCCCAGGTGATAGTGATATTTCTTCATCGCGGCATTTTTCTTTTTTTTCCGACATTTCCATAGCAGGTTGTGACTCCTTGTACTTCACAAATGCATCCCAGTTAGCCTGCTGCTTCGTTAGATAGCATTCAAATTTAGGAGTCTTCTTTGTCTTCTGATACTTTTGCCATAATGCTTTCTTCCAGTTCTTGAATAGTTCGGCCATCTTCGTAATAGTCCACTACTTGACTTTCTTCCTCAATGCAGCTGTGTCGACATTATGCTCACATTCTGGCAGGGTGAAATGTGTCATGAGGTCATTCCAAAGACCCTCTTTGCACCTGTCGGAGACATACTCACCCTCTTTCGCCCCTTTGGTCTTATTCCACTCTCGAACGGTGATCGGGATGCGATCCCTAACCATAACTCCGCATTGTTGTTTAAATACAGTTTTGCCTTTTCGGGTTCCACCGGTTCACCCCGTGGTGATACCCGCGTAATTGTATAATGCGTAGATGCGTCCAACTTTTTGGCCGGGCGTCGTTTGGAATATTTTTTGCTCGATGTGGAGGCCTAAGAGAAGAAAAATTCGTCAATTTATATATATACAACTCAGTTAATGCATCTACTGATCACCAGACTTCATATATATACCTCGTCGTCGGCTTCTCCACCACCGGAGCCGTCGGCTTCTCCTTGATCATTTCGGTCGACCTCCTCTCCCTCACCGAAGGGGTTCAGATAAATCGATGGAGATTCGGGTGGATCAACATGGGGGGTGTCGTTGATCATATCCTCGAGAATTTCTTCCCGTGCTAGGTCTCTCTGGATTGGATCCATAGTTTTCTACAAAATGCACACAATAACATTTTTCATTCAATATGGCTGCATAAAATAATACTAAACAATAATATGAACACGCAATTTGCTACCATCCTAAGTCTGGGGCC